>CM014278.1:5880139-5908547 GCA_004135705.1 Alloteropsis semialata
GCCATCCCATTACTATCATTTGGAACAGCAACACTACCTGTCCCCTTTCCAAAAATAACTTTTAGATCTTTTACCATAGCAAATATGTACTTTCCATCACGATGCATAGGCTTGGGACGACGATCTGCCTCCCCTTTGAAATGCTTGCCTTTCTTTCTTACCGTACTCAAAGCAAACCTTATGTTTCTTGGATCTTCAGCGAAGTCTTTGAATGTTCGGTCAATTTTTCTCCACTGGGACCCATCGGCAGGGTGCCTCAACTTTGAGTCTCGCTTGCGCTCTTCTTTATGCCATCGCATCATCTGAGCATGCTCTTTATTTCTGAAAAAACGCCTCAAGCGTGGTATTATAGGGGAATACCACATGACCTTCGCAGGAATTCTCTTTTTGATAGGCTCTCCCTCTACATCACCAGGGTCGTCTTTTCTGATATTGTACCGCAAGGCGCCGCAAATCGGACACGCGTCCATTTTCTCGTACTCGGGACCACGATACAGGATGCAGTCATTTGGACATGCGTGTATCTTCTGCACCTCCAACCCCAGCGGGCAAACGAGCTTTTTTGCTTCGTATGTTGTCGAGGGCAATTCGTTGTCCCTTGGAAGCATCTTCTTCACTATTTTTAGTAACTCACCAAAGCCCTTGTCCGATACACCATTTTTGGCCTTCCATTGCAGCAAATCCAATGTGCTCCCGAGTTTTTTTAGTCCTTCTTCGCAACCCGGGTACAAAGGTTTGCGATGGTCCTCTAACATGCGCTGGAACTTCAACCTCTCCTTCTCAGTTTCGCTTGTATCCTTTGCATTTTGCAACATCTGACCAAGATCATCTGCAGGCGCATCTTCTCCATCCTCTTCCTCAGCATTACCCATTGTAGTATCAGCAAAAGCAGGGTATTCAGCAAATCCGAGAATGTTGTCATCAATCTCATCTTCTCCGTCTTCCATTATAACACCTCTTTCTCCGTGGCTGGTCCAACAACAGTAGCCAGGCATGAAACCGTGTCTAATCAAGTGGCTGTGAATGACCCTTCTTGAACTGTGCTCCTTCAGGTTCTTGCAGACCCCGCAGGGGCAACTCATGAATCCGTTTTTCTTGTTTTGCTCTGCCACATCTAGAAAATGATGCATGCCTTGAAAGAAGTCACCTAAACGTCTGTCGGCGTTATACATCCATTGCCGGTCCATCTGCAAGATTAGACAATGTTTAATTAGTACAAATAGTGAGTTTATTTTTGAAATAATTAAAAATTACCATCCTAATTCATTAAGCAATAAATTATAATCATAGTGAGTAAAATAACTAAAGTATAAATATGAACTAAGTAAAGTATAAATATGAATTAACTAAAGTATAAATATGAATTATCTCAAATATAAATATGAGCTAAGTAAAGTATAAATATGAATTAACTAATTTATAAATATGAACTAAGTAAAGTTTAAATATGAATTAACTAAATTATAAATATGAACTAAGTAAAGTATAAATATGAACTAAGTAAAGTATAAATATGAATTAACTAAAGTATAAATATGAATTAACTCAAATATAAATATGAACTAAGTAAAGTATAAATATGAATTAACTAATTTTAAATATGAACTAAGTAAAGTTTAAATATAAATTTACTAAAGTATAAATATGAATTAACTAAAGTATAAATATGAATTATCTCAAATATAAATATGAACTAAATAAAGTATAAATATGAATTAACTAATTTATAAATATGAACTAAGTAAAGTTTAAATATGAATTAACTAATTTATAAATATGAACTAAGTAAAGTTTAAATATGAATTAACTAAATTGTAAATTTTAATTAAATAAAGTATAAATATGAATTAACTAAAGTATCGCTATGACTTAACTAAATTATAAATATGAATTAACTAATTAACTAAAGTACAAATATGAATTAATAAAGTAAAAAATGAATTAAAACTAAATTGTGCTAAAAAAAAACTTCCCCATTTCTCCATTCCACTAAAACTAAAATTTCTCTATGTATAAAGGATGAAACAAGAAATACTAACCGTGAAAGATGAGAGGATGAAGATATGCTCCTTTTAGACCACTTGGAGGAGCTAAATCTTCAAAATCCGAGAGAAAAATTGGGCATGACCTCCCTAGCTCCGGCCGGCGCCATGAACGAGCTCTGTGTTCATGGCTCGGCCGGGCTGGGGGAGGAAGACGATATTTGTAGGGGACCTTTTAGTCCCGGTTGGTGGCTCCAACCCGGACTAAAAGGTCCCCTTTAGTCCCGGCTAGAGCCACCAGCCGGGACTAAAGGGCGCCCACCCTTTAGTCCTGGTTGGTGGCTCCAACCGGGACTAAATGGTACCCTTTAGTCCCGGTTGGAGCCACCAACCGGGACTAAAAGGCCCCCAGGCACCCCCCCAATTGGATCCGGGACTAATGCTCCCTTTAGTCCCGGTGCCAATTATGGCCGGGACTAAAAGGGGTACCGAATGTGGTTTCTCTACTAGTGCCTGGAAAAGCTGCCTGAGCCAGGCAGCGATTCCAGGCGTTCGATTTCCGTCGCCTGGGGTCGGATCGACCTGCCTGGGCGAGGGCTCCCAGGCCAGGCCTCCGTCCAAACGTGCCCTGCATGCATGCATGTATACATTTACTACACACACAAACACAAGGCAGATGAAAGGAACACAGATCAAATATATATTTTCATGCACGCAACACATGAGTACATTTTGCAATCAAATATATATTTTCATGCACGCAACACATGAGTACATTTTGCAAGGAAGCCGGTAGAGCCGGTGACGAGGATGGTCTTATCAACTGCATTAGCATCCATGGCTGCCATATATTTCTATCGATTATGTGGCAAGCAATTATTCTACCAATCTATTCGAGTGAGCTCTTGACACATGTGTCTCGTGTCTCGCCGTGCTACTTATATGACTGCAAGCCCATTAAAGCAGATGGATATAAATCGTTTTCTTCTTGCCATTTCTGAACGGGTTGAGGATCATTTTGTCTACGCCAAAATAAAGCCAGTTATTTTCAGATGGCCAGAACAATTTTTTGTCCCTACTTTGACCACTAATTAGGGGTATTAAATAAAGCCAGTTTACAAAACTACCTCCACAACCCTGGCAAATTCGCGAGACGAATCTAATGAGGGCTTTGACCGCACGATTAGAGGATGATTACTGTAGCATTACTGCAGCAAATCATGGATTAATTAGGCTCGTTAGATTCGTCGCGCAAAGTTACACTCATCTGTGGCTGGGTTTTGTAAATAGACTTCATTTAATATTTTATGCATGCAAGATTTCTTAAGGACAAAAAAAATTGTCCTGGCCATCTGAACATGGCCAATGGCTCATCCATCAGAACAGATCCATGGGACAGGGTGAGAGTGACAGCGGCAGACGATGGGTATTGCGAATTAAATGCCTTCATTAAAAAGGCATGGCGGCGGATCGATTGTTGGCCACCTCTCTCCATCTGAAATAAAGACTGGACTATCATATCATTCGTACAGCTGGGAGAAACAACATCGATCTGTGCCGTCCAGGCAATTGTGGCCTGAAAAAGAACGTTGTCCCTATTTTCTAGGAAATTAAAAAAAGAACGAAAGATGGCGTCGATGTGCAAAATGACGACGCACACCAAGGCGTTTCTTCAATTCGGGGATCATATATCATGTGGCCATGTGAGTGCCATTACTTGCGTTCGGTTGGGCGAGCCAATGAGCCGGTGCCAAATTAAAGCCGCTGCATAAGTAGTGCCAAACAGCACTATCAAAGAAAGCTCTTCCCTGCTGCAATATATAATTGAAAACGTGGCACACTGCAAAAAAACGCTGATAATTGGAACCTGAGAGATAGTTTTCTTTCATGGTTTGTAACACAAGCCATGCGAGATGATTCACCTGTAATGGATCTGTTTCACTAGAGCTACCTTTTGACAGGGATCACGATTTCACCTGCTTGGACATGCATGATGGATGGGTTTACATTTGGGGGACCAAAATCATATCCTTGTCTCAATAGCACTCGGTTTTGTTTTTCTCTCTTCAACTAGCGGGATGTGGAATTCTTGTGCCCAGGGAAAGCACAAGTTTCGATTCTGGTCTCAATAAAAGGAATCTTAACAGATGAAACAATATGCATGGCCCTTTCTGATTATATCTTCCTCTTATGTAACTCATGAATGGAGGAAACTTCGAAGCATCTGTTCTGCGCTTGTACTTCAGTCAATGGAGCTTAAACTTCGACATTGGACGGGATTTCTCTCCGCCATTCTCTAACCCCATCCCTCTCCTCCTCCCCTACCAATCCTTGCCAGCTCGACCTTGCAATCTGACTGTCGCACATGGTCATCACTAGACCTCTACTTGTGCCGCCACCCAAGCAGTGTGGGGACATGTTGGATTACTTGTATTAGTACTTGGATCATATTTGATGTGAATTTCACCATAAAAAAATGCATCAAAACAATAATGAGGCTTACACAATAAGGAAAATAAGGTGTATCTGACCTTTTTGCAACGTAGTTTTGTCCACTCTACAAGCCGGATAGACAATAGGCTACCATATAAGATTTTTTTGTCACCACCTAAACATTGTAGGAATCTAATCCTACACAATGAAAACAAGTTTTGGCATACTTATTGTTGGTATTCATTAAATCCTGACATGTTACAGAGTTCTTATGTGCATTGAGGTATGCAGGAAGGAGAAGAGTTTAGGGTCCCAACGTTATCCACCTCCTCAATATCATCACAAGTCTATAAAACACGGGATCCCCAAGTACATCTATTCATCGTTTTACAACAAGTGCCAACTGGACTAAAACCAAGGTCTAATCTTCATGTCGACATCCATTTCATCACCTTAGTCGTTGGGATGGATTTCTAATTAATATGCGGCTAGTGGGATACAAACACATAATAGGTATCCCCGAAGGGTTATACCTTTTCGGCTCATGTGTTTGTATGGGACACAAGAGAAATTGCCAAATGATTATATCCTTATGTGACCAAGATATAGACTAAGGTTTCCATCACTAGAACTTTCAATCTTTTGCTCATGCATTTTTGGAGGAAAACCTTTTATGCTCTTTTTTTAAGAAAATGATGAAATGTTAATAAAAGGGTGTCTGGTTGCTCTCCTTAGATAAGCATGACTCAAATTGCACTAGAAAACTAAAACAGGAATCGAATCCAACCTTGTACATATGTTTGGTAGACGTTCTAGGGTTTCAAGGATTTACAACATATCAACTGCTAAAAGGATGAATCATGTCCTTTAAGCATATTTGCAATTATAGCTATACAAACATCACAATTATAGTAATTTTGGAAATATTTGCAATAAATTATATAGCAGGTTCATGTTGGCGAGTTACTACTCTCACACTCAATTGCGATTTAAGCATGATAAAAGGGTTTCTAGTTGCCTTCATTGATGAGGATAGCTAGTTAGGTACATGTCTCAAATTGGCGTATAGCTCTTCAGCTCCATGTCCTTTGGATCATTTGTTACTAATCGACCTTAGATCATACTACCGAAGAAACAAGTAGATGCATACAAATATCCAACAAATTAGAAAAAAACTTCTAATTAATTAAGAATTAAAGGAGGGCTAGCGATATTGTTTTAGGGTTATATAGCACGGTGAAAGGATAGGTTTAGAGACGAGCTAAGGGGTTTTGATAGAAATAGACTATTGACAGGGTTTAAGGCAGTGTGGACTCGAATGCTATGACTTATTTGAATATCAAGGCTATTGGACTTGAACTAGGGTTTAGGATGATTAAAATGCACACGAGAATTTTCTAGGAATTATCTGTATTAAAATAGAATAAAGAATGGATTTAGATATATACAAATGAACTTCTTAGATAATAATAAGAAGGTGAGTCTAAAAAAAGATAATAAAAAGGTAAGAACATTTGGAATAAGGTTTTATTTAGATGGGACTATAATTATTAGATAGATGATGAATGATTTTGGAATAACTATAGGAACCAAATAGATAAAATAAAATTTCCTAGATAATGGAAAAAGAAATTCCAATTCTTAAACTTTATAAATATTCAATTATGATTCTATTTGGTTTGAATTAAAAGGATGAATTTGTGATATTTTGGGGAGAGTTCTAGAGATAATAATTGCTAAGTTTCTTGAAATTGCCCCATATTTGAAAGTTAGACGTCGTGGATGTTCTCCTCCAGTTGTTGGTACTTAAGTTCATTGTCTTGGTCTGTCGTCAATGGATCCAAGTGAGGTTCACCCAGATCATCATATCAAACCAACTCGAACCCATGCTCTAGATCAACCCTCATTGTGTTTCTCTGTGCATGTGTATGAGGCTGAGAGTTTTGACTTGATGTTAGATGAAATTGCAAGCCTTGGCCTCGGTTTGCAAGGACCCTCTCCATATGAGCATGATGGTGCTTTACTGTAGAGAAAGTTTTTTAGGTATTAATAGTTTCATTAAAGTGCTCAAGAAAAATTTTCCATTCTTGTTAGAGATGGGTGACAATACAAGGCACATGTTGAACTTGGCGTAGGGGGTGTCGTTTTTCTTCATTCTGTCCAGCTCGCAGCAGATAATAACAGTAATGGAGCATATGTCCTTCAACTAGTAACTATAGTTGACTCATGTATTGAATAAGTTGGAGAGAAAAATGTGGTGCAAGTTATCACGAACATAAATCAGAAATAATGTCGGCAAAAATGCTTACTGCATGGAATCCAATATATTTTGGACCCAGTGTGTTGTTAATTGTATTGACTTGATGCTCGAAGACATAGGGAATATTGGATGGGACTTCTCTCCACCATTCTCTAACCCCGTCCCCGTCCTCCTCCACACCAATCCTTGCCAGCTCGACCTTGCAATCTGACTGTCGCAAATGGTGATTACTAGACCTCTAGCTATGCCACCACCGAAGCTGTGGGGACCTATTGGATTTCTTGTATTAGTACTTGGATCATAGTTGATGCGAGTTTCACCATAAAAAATGCATCAAAACAATATACGAGGCTTACACAATAAGGAAAATAAGGTGTATCTGACCTTTTTGCAACATAGTTTTGTCGACTCTACAAGCAGGAGAGAGGATAGGCTACCATATAAGATTTTGTCACCACCAAAACATTATAGGAATCTAATCCTATACAACGAAAACAAGTTTGGGCATACTTATTGTTGGTATTCATTAAATCCCGACATGTTACAGAGTTCTTATGTGCATTGAGGTATGTAGGAAGGAGAAGAGTTTAGGGTCATATCCTATATGCATAAAGCATCACACAATAAAATGTGATTAAGGCGGTTGGCATTTTGAAAGAACTTAGTAAAATACATTATTCTGATATAAAAGTTCCCATAGAGGGGGAACTCACCAACCCATGTTAGTTCCCATATTTTAAGTACTAACCTTCCAGCATAATCCAAATTACTTTTCATTTTAAAAAGAGCTTTAAAGCATAATAAAAGGGACCTTTACTCAACCACTAGGCTCTTGATTGAGTCTCAGTTATCCAAATAAATTTATAACAACCAGTGTAGGGTTATGCACTTTTCCTACATGATCGGGTAGCTCATACCCTCTTAATAGGTGGTACTAGCCCGATAGATCCATACCCACGATCATTTGTCACTATGTAGCATCCTCTGGATCCACCCATAGATGTATCAAGGGTCCCAAAGTTACTCATCATCCTCAATATCATCACAAGTCTATCAAACATGGGATCCCCAAGTACATCTATTCATTGTTTTACAACAAGAGCCAACTGGACTAAAACCAAGGTCTAATCTTCATGTTGACATCCATTTCATCACCTTAGTCGTTGGAATGAATTTCTAATTATTATGCGGCTAGTGGGATACAAATCAGGTCCTCACATAATAGGTATCTCCGAAGGGTTATACCTTTTCGGCTCATGTGTTTGCATGGGACACAAAAGAAATTGACAAATGAATAGAACCTTATGTGGCCAAGATATAGAATAAGGTTTCCATCACTAGAAACTTTCAATCATTTGCTCATGCATTTTTGGAGGAAAACCTTTTATTCTCTTTTTTAAGAAAATGATGAAATTTTAATAAAAGGGTGTCTGGTTGCTCTCTGTTGACGCTCCTTAGCGACACACTTTTACCCTTGTTTATCTTCAATAATGGCATGAATTTGATATCTAAACTAATGATCATACTCTATAATCAGGACGTTTTTGCATATGCATGCGTTTTTGGATGAATTCTGTTTATGCAGGTTTTTGGGCTAAAATGGAGCACATATGGACAAGGCTGGTGACCAAGGACGACACGATGAAAGATGAAGGCCAGAGGCCCAAAGAAGAGGCCAGGCCAGGCCGGCCGGCCCCACATGGCCTAGGCCGGCCAGCCTAAGGTGATTCAAGCCCTGTTCGTGCTCAACTTTGGTGAACCGACCTCCAAGGTATTTGAAAGGCAAGTGCTTCAAGATAAGGTCAAGAAACTTCGGGGTCAAGGCAACTCAATTGGAGAATTTGAAAGTTTATCACTTCCCATTCTTATCTCGAAGATGTCCCAAAGCAAACGACGTCCAAAGGCCCACATGCATAGGTGGAACAACTACTGAAGCTTCCAGAAGACTTGGAGAGAAGGACGAGGATGAGGCGGCTAGGAAAAAGGCCAGGCCGGTCAGCCTGGACCTCTCTGGGTCGGCCGGCCTGGGATCTCCGTAGGATCCTGATGGTGATCTTGTGATGTACTTACTTTCATGGTGAAGTTATTTGTGTTTCTGAATCTTTAGCGATCAAGTGCCTCTCTTTATGATTTTGTTCTTGCTTGGTTTTGCTTCTTCTTCAATCTATTCTTGAGATAGATTTCTTAGGATGCTCTTGTAGCCATGGTGGCTAGGGGTTCATACCGGATCTACTAAGTCGTTCGACACGTTCACCTGTGAACGTGCCCTTAAGTTACCCATGCCGAAAGGGAGCATCATGACAGGGTGTGATCCTGTATACGGTGGGGCTTTCGGGAGTTTGACCGGATGTCGTGATTTAAAGATGCTTTTTATTGAGATTCATATCTATATTTCTTCACTCTATTTGGCTCGGAGCTACAACATATGCATGATCTAGGCGATCTAGATTGGTTATCTCTAACTTTCTCTTGCTACCTCCGGTGTTTGGTTTAAGTAGATTAGATCCGTTTTGCAACCCTCTTTCAAGATCAAAGGATTTCTATGCTAGTTGGATTGTTTCTTATAGCGTTAGTTCCACGGATTGATAAACCTTGGGGGAGTACTCTAAGGGAAGAGCTACAACTGATCCGTGCGCTTGTGGTTCACGATTGACGCGTCTAAGAGCCGTCAACACTCTCCTTGGATAAGCATGACTCAAATTGCACTATAAAACTAAAACAGGAATCAAATCCAACCTTGTACATAGAAATGAACTTCTTAGATAATAATAAGAAGGTTATTCTTAAAAAAGATAATAAAAAGCTAAGAATATTTGGAATAAGGTTTTATTTAGATGGGGCTATGATTATTAGATAGATGATGAATTATTTTGGAATAATTATAGGAATCAAATAGATAAAAGATAATTTCCTAGATAATGGAAAATAAATTCCAATGCTTAAATTTTATAAATATTGTATGGTTCTATTTGGTTTGAATTAAAAGGATGAATTTGTGATTTTTGGGGAAATTTCTAGAGATAATAATTGCTAAGTTTCTTGAAAATTGCCCAATTTGAAAGTTAGAAGTCGTGGATGTTCTCCTCCAGTTAGTTGGTACCTAAGTTCATTGTCTTGGTGCATCGTCAATGGATCCAATTGAGGTTCACCAAGATCATCGGATCAAACCAACTCGAATCCCATTGTTCGGCTAGAAGAATGCAAACTGGACATGAAGATTTATCCCATTGTTCGGCTAACACCTACTCCACGTTGGAGCTCCAAAAAGGATATGCTCCCGGTCGCCAAGTCCTGCTTCCCGGTCAAGGCCTTGAGCTCGCCACAAAGGTTCCCCAAGAAAGATGATTAGCAAGTCACAAAGACCTTGCCCTCATCAACCTACTCTCCCGGAGATCTTGACACCGCATTCACTACGGAGCTTCTCCACCAAGGCGGGGGTCTCCTCGTCCCCCGCACAACGCCGTCGTCGCCGCTGCACACCAAGCCGGAGGGTCAAAGACTTGCCGGCAAGTCACCAAGACTCCAAGGGGCCGGTACACCGAGATTACAAGTGTTGGTTCGCTCTAGAACTAAGCGCAAGGCTCAACACCTTGCAAACTCTGTCACTGCTCCTATCTTAGCTCTCTCACTCACTATGGGTGATCAATGTAGCACAAATGGTGGCTTAGACGTCTTGTGGGTGTAGTTGAACTTTTCTAGACTCCAGCACCTTGAAACGGCCGAATGGGGATGGTATTTATAGCCCACATGTATGGACTAGTGTTGCACAAAAGCTGCACAAGAACTGTGAACACCGTATAATCCGTTGTGCACTTCACCTCATCGGCGTATTCCATGTGCTTTTCCAATGGTCGAAACCACTTTTTCAATGGCTGCTTGCACACAATGTATGCTTCTGAACTTGTATACCAATGGTTGGCATTTAATACGTCGTGGCCATTTCTTCAACTTCTCTTGACATCGGCTCTGCACAACATGTACGCCGATGGTAGGTGTATAATACGCCATGTAGGATATTGACTCCCCAACTTGAACATGTCCATGCGTTGAGCGCTGTATCATCCGCCCCGTATGCGCACAGTAACACCGGAGCATAGGTCGATGCCCTTCTCTTGAATTCTTCGAATGACGTATGCTTTGAACATGTACGCCATGCATCACCATACGTCGTGTAGGATCTTCTTGTTCTGCTTGATCAACCTCTATGCGTCTTATGCTTCTGGTTTGTACGCCGTGGGTCAATGTATAATACAACGTGTACAAACTCAGCGGGCTCATCCTATTCAATCAACTTAAGCCCTTTTCATGGTTTCTCATGCCAATACCATGTTTTGGATACTCAAAAAAAAGACTCTCTGGTTTTTTGCTATGCTTTGCAATCATCCTTGGGATGTAATTTCCTATGAACATTACTTAACAAACTTGTTAGTCCTATCGACTATGTTGTCATTCAATCACCAAAATCACAATATATTGGCACATGGGGCCATTTTTCTTACAATCTCCCCCTTTTTGGTGATTGATGACAACACAACCAAAGCAAGTATGAAAAATGCAAAAATTCACCAAGTTGAACTACTTACACTTGCTTGGATGCTTACTACCTTCCTCATTGGATTAGGGAGCCAACTTCCTTACAATCTCCCCATCTAATTTGAAGTAGCACCATGGGTGTGGCCTTCCCCTAAGTCCAACATTTCCTTCATGACTTCTCCCCCTACATGTGTTCTCCCCCTTTCTCATGACTTCTCCCCCTCTCTCATGAGGTCTTGTACATTAAGCTTGCTTTGATACAACCTTCTCCCCTTTGTAATCAAATCATCTAAAAGGACATATCAAAACAACATAGCTCATAGAGGGAATTTGTAGCCTAGGGTGTTAGTCAAATATCACTTGAAAGAAGAAGCCACATAAAGACCATGAGTGATACTTGATCATAAGAAAATGTATGAGCACATAGCCTATGAAGTTAGATATGAAGATCATAAGTTCAATAGGGCAGGCTCAATTATGCATGAAAGCACCAAATTTTCTCTAATCATACATATAGAGTTGTAGGATCACATTATGAGTGAAGCACATTCTCTAAGTATGATATCACACGACACATGGTGACAATAAGAATAAGCTTGATGAACAAGTTAGTCTCCAAAATCACAAACCATAAGCTAAGCTCCCCCCTAAATGTGTGCATTTAGTGTTTGAATTACTAGCAAAGATATGCACATTGTTTAGAACAATAATTGGGAAGTTAAGCCTAAAGCTTGTGGTCATGGTACTCAAATCATACCTTGTGAAGCTCATGTACCATGAAAGTAACCAAGTGTAGAAAACCTACACAAACTTAGCAAACCACGTAAGTTTCCATGGGTTAGAGTGCATGAAATAACAACTTACCATAAGATAGCAACACTAGATATTGCAAGAGATACTACATGAAAACAAAGGATATGAAAGGTAGCACATGCAAATCTAGCAAGGTATATAGGCAAAGAATTTGAACTGTATTACCATTACCTAATTTACCTTTAGGTGGGGGATTTGGGCAAATGATGTCCAATCTTGCAAGCTTGGCTACTTGATGTGATCTTCATCTTTTTCTTGTGAGCCAAGTCTCCAAATCCCCCGAAGATGATCCTTGGGCTTCAAGTATCTTTTGGACCCCAAACCTTTTGGGGCCCCTTCACGTTGGTGATGACCTCCTTGGGCACCCAAATGGGTCAGTTCCAACCCTACTCCATCATCTTGGGCTTCCCAACCATGCTAGTAGCAACCTTTCCATTAGCCTTCTTCTTAAGGACATACGTGTTGGAATTTACCTTGTTCTTGTGGTTGAGCTTGGTGTAGATGAGGGAGCTCTTTATGGTGGTTTTGGCCTTTTTCTTCTTCTCAATCTTGGGCGTCCCCTTAACTATAGGGCATTGATAGAACTTGTGGTCTTCTTATAGCACTTGAAGCAAGTCATGGTTGCTCCCTTCTCAAGCTTGTTCACCATGTCATCATGGTTATCTTGGGAGGGTTGGACATTGCTCTCGATGCTCTTGCCCTTCAAGTTTGTCAAGTTCCGCCTTAGAAACTCCACTTCTTAATTTAGCTCATCATTCTCCTTGGCAATGAGATCATCTAGTGTTTCTACAACAACATTCTCTAAGCATTTCTTATTGCTAGGGGTGAGCAAGATTCATCAATCAAAACAATGCAAGAAGTATATGCATCAATCTTGGAGATAGGAATAACACAAGGAATAGCTTGCTCCAAGTTTAACAACAAGTCCTTAGGTTGATTTTTAAGTCTCTGAATGTGGAGTTCTTCATGCTACTTGCTAAGCACTTGGAATTTGCATAACAATTTTTCAAAATTTGTAGCAAGGATTTCATTAAGATAATTGAGAGCCTTATTATCTTTGGTTTCTTTCTTAAGGGCTTCTTGTTGTTCATGAATAAAGATAAGAAGCTTAGCCAGGGATTCATCATCAGAATCAGAGCCATCACTTACATCGCTTTCCATACCTTTGGCCATGAGGCATAAGTGTGATGAGGGAGAGAAACTCTTGTTGTTGAGTGTATCATCACTCACCCATTCTCCGAATGTGGTGAAGTCTTTATGCTTGGGCTCCTTCTCCTTCTTGTTCTTCTCATACTTGATCTTCTTGATCATCATGTGTTGATGATGTTTCCCATCCTTGATGTGGACCATGTATCCCATCGAGTTGATCTTCTCCATGCTCTTAACAAACTTCTTGACTTGTATTTGGAGCGCGGGGGACATCCTCATCTTAATCATCACTTGAGGAGTCTTCTTCTTCCTCTTCACTTGAGCTCTCCTCCTTCTTCTTGCTTTTCTTCTTCTCTTGGTTGCTCGCAAGAGCAATGCTTGGCAAAGGTGAAGAAGATCTTGGCTTTGGCTTGATCTCCATGCATATGCCATCACCTTGTTGAGGACTTGATTTGGTGTCCATTTGTCGAGATATTTCTCGAAGAGGATGGTCATCATCAAATCATAGTCTGGCTAGCGAAGGTTTTGGAGCAACAAGTGGATGATGCCCTTGTCATCAATGTTGTTGACACCTAAAAAATTTATGTCATTCACAAGCATAGTTAAGTGTGAGTATAAGGCTTGTGCATCCTCATGCTCAAGTTGCTTTAGGTTGTCAAGCTTATGTTTGAGAACATGATATTTTTCATTTGACACATCCTTTGTGCCTTCATGGTTTCCAACAATAGTCTTCCACAACTCATGGGCACTTTTGCAAATGAAGACACAATTGAAAACTACATCACTTAAAGAAGACAATATAATGCTCCTAGCAATAGAATCATATTGTGTTTCACCTTTGGAGGGGCCTTTCTTGCCTTCACTAGTCACAAGCCAAACATCAAGCCCCTTTGCTTGAAGGAAAGCCTCCATGAGCACTTTCCTTTTTTGAAACTTCATTCCATCAAAACATGGAGGTATACTTAGGTTATCCATCCTCCCCCAACAAGCTAACTCGCTAGGCGATGAAGCCAAACCGATTCAATGAGCCAGTTTCATAAATTGCCAATTGAATATGCGTTCTTTGTGAAAGATGTGAGTCCCGGCTCTGATACCACTTGAAAGGAATCTATGCTCATGACAGCCTAAGAGGAGGAGGGGTGAATTAGGCTTTTTAAAAACTTAACCTACCACTTGCCTCTAATTGCACCAAATAAAACTATAACATACTATCTAGATGTGCAACTAAGGTTCTTTCTGGTGTGTGCACCCACCCAAAGGAGTTTTGCAACCTAGAGCCAATCCTATTCAAGATACTACTCTAGAAAGGTAAAGGCACACAAGTTGCAAGTTTGAAATGTGGAAGCTTAAAGAAGGGTTAGAGGAATGCAAACTTGACATGAAGATTTATCCCATGGTTCGGCTAACGCCTACTCCACGTTGGAGCTCCAAAATAGATGTGCTCCCGGTTGTTAAGTCTTGCTTCCAGGTCAAGGCCTTGAGCTCGCCACAAAGGCTCCCCAAGAAGGATGATGATCAAGTCACAAAGACCTTACTCTCATCAACTACTCTCCCGGAGGTCTTGACGCCGACTTCACTACGGAGCTTCTCCACCAAGGAGGGATCTCCTAGTCCCCCCGCACAACGCCGTCGTTGCCGCTCCACACCAAGCCGGAGGGTCAAAGACTTGCCGGAGAGTCACCAAGACTCCAAGGGCTGGCACACCGAGATTACATGTGTTGGTTCACTCTAGAACCAAGCACAAGGCTCAACACCTTGCAAACTGTCTCACTAGGCCTATCTTAGCTCTCTCACTTACTATGAGTCATCAATGTAGCACAAATGGTGGATTGGATATCTTGTGGGTGTAGATGAACTTCTCTGGATTCTAGGACCTTGAATGGTTGAATGGGGGTGGTATCTATAGCCCACATGGATGGACTAGCCATTGCACAAAAGTTGCACGAAAACTGTGAACGTTGTATAATCCGCAGTGCACTTCACCCCCATCGGTGTATACCTTGTGTTTTTCCAATGGTCGAAACCACTTTTCCAATGGCTACTTGCACACGCCATATGCTTCTGAACTTGTATGCCGATGGTCGGTGTTTAATACACCGTGGCCTTTTCTTCAACTTCTCTTGACATCGGCTCTGCACAGCATGTATGCCGATAGTGCACCGATGGTCGGCGTATAATACGCTGTGTAGGATATTGACTCCCAACTTGAGCATGTCCATGCCTTGAGCGCCGTATCATCCGCCCTGTATGCGCACAGTAACACCGGAACATACGCTGATGCCCTTCTCTTGAATTCTTCGAACGCCGTATGCTTTGAACATGTACGCCAAGCACCGCCGTAGCATACGTCGTGTAGGATCTTTTTGTTCTGCTTCATGAACCTCTACACGTCGTATGCTTCTGGTTTGTACGCCGTGGGTCGGCATATAATACACCGTGTATAAACTCAGCGGGCTCATCCTATTCAATCAGCTCAAGCCCTTTTCATGGTTTCTCATGCCAATACCATGTTTTGGATACTAAAAGATAAGACTCTCTGGTTTTTTGCTATGCTTTCGAATCATCCTTGGGACGTAATCTCCTATGAACATTACTTAACAAACTTGTTAGTCCCAATGACTATGTTGTCATTCAATCACCAAAATCACAATATAATGGCACATGGGTCCATTTTCCGTACAGTGGGACCGGTGGGACCCACATGTCAGGTCAAACTGAAAAAAGAAGCAATCCTCGCTTATAAGTAAAGATTTACCTGTATTTTGTAAACGGTTTAGTTAAACTAAATTAAAAATGGATCCAATTTTAGTTACAATTACACCTTATAATTAACATGAGTACAAAACCATACAAGGAATTTTATTATATATTTTGGAAATAATACATGTTTTTAGAATTTAAATGTATTTGTCCCTATTTATTCAAATTACTTCTGCTTTGAACTACATGTGTGATCAACATGTTTTGAAATTATTAGAAAATTCATATATAAATACATGCATATATTTCTAGATTATATTTCCTTCAATTATTTTCAGGGGAATTTTAAATATTATTTGAAATGGAAGGAGTATATATGTAGTTCAAATTGTAATTACTTCTAATAAGCATGCATAATTTTATCTAAACTATAGAAAACAACAAATTAGTTCAAAAATTTTTGAAACTCCAACCACACAATTTTTATGTAGTTTTTAGATGTTAAAATGTATTGGGGGTATATATAAGATATTTGTTTTTGTAATTTACTTTACAAGAGTGCCTTTAATTAATTATTTGGAAATAGAAAAAACAATTTTGTCGCATAGTAAGTGGTGACGTAAATTCACACTTGTTAAAATTAGGTTCAAAGTAATGAATTGTTCATATGTTTTCAGGATATGAACTAAACCAGAACATATGTCCTTAAATATAATTTTTATGGAATTTTTTAAATATTATTTGAGATGCATGTAGTTCAAATTGGAGTTACATTGAATAAGCATTCATAAATTCCATTAAATTATAGAAAATAGTAAATGAGTTTGAAATTAGGTTAACTCATAGAGAACAACATATATGCCCTGTAAATGGATTAAATGCATTATTGTTTGCGGTCGGGTTGCCAATTATCATTTGGTTAACCTAAGATGCTACTTGAGTTCTTTTTCGTTGATATATTGTATTGCATAACTAACTTATTATTTTATGTTATTACATGTGATGATATGTTTTCACTACTAGAAAACCCCTCATCAGCTGAGTGGTAACCCTCATAGGTACCGGTTCCGCAACCGAGACTAAAGGCCTCGGTCTTTGGTACCGGGTGCAGAACCAGTACCTATGAGAGCCATTGGTACCCGTTGGTAACACCAACAGGTACCAAAGCGCCCTCCCACGTGAGCTACGGGGGAGGCCGTTTGGTACCAGTTGGTGTTACCACCCTGTACCAATGGGTGTTTTTTTTTCTTTTTTTAAATGTTTGATGTTTTTGTTTATTAGATGCAATTCGTCTACATGTATGCGTCATATGTAAGTACGTGTGTAGTACGCGTCATATGTCTTACACAATCTTTCACGCAATTGAAATTATCACAGCTATATATATATTACAGAAGTTACATATGCACAAGTTGTTTATAATTGACGAGCAGAACTGGAAGAAGGGGCGAAAATGGAGTGATATTGGGAGATATCACGTCCTCCATTTGGATTTATAACTTGGTCCATAATGAATCCAAATAGTTGGTCCGCAATAGCTTTTGCTTTTTCTCTCATTGGGAGCTCTTCATGGTAAAACATCCTCTGCATTAATCACAAATGACAACATTTTAATATCATTATCCACTAGATAACACTAGATTATACACATTACAGAACAAGTCATATGTAAGTATGAATTGTTTGATTTCGTACCATGAGTTCTTCGTTAGTCAATTTTTTTTGGAGAAATAAATGTGTGGATCCACTGGCAGACGTAGTATCCGCATAGATTCATCCCTTGTTCCTGTCTGGCACACTAAAAGTGGAGAAGAATAAAGTTAGACACGACAAATATATATTAGTGTGATATGACAAGATATGCGGGTACTCCATCCATATACCAGAAAGTCCGTCTTCACATCCAATTTTTCTTTGAAATTTCCTCGGACATTTGCATGGAAATGTGTCCATGCCATGTCAATTAGGTCTAAAACTGTCTGGTAATCCTCATGGGGTTTCCGCATTGAGTCCAAGACAAAAATACGAGCGATGTTTATGATGATCACAAGGAGTATCCAATGGAACCTGTAGATATATATATATAAATACATGCACAAGTATTCAGAACAAAGTCTTAAAGTTATACATATATAGAGAGGTGTATTCATTTGAAATTGTATCACAGAAGAATGTAATTCTTGCTTGTTTGTCTCTCCAGGTACAAATATATGTTGTCCACCATCTGTAGTGGCTTACCGGATACAAGTACGGCATTTACCATCAATGGATCCATGAAGCCGACATCATCGTATGACTTTTTGCGGCATGTATGGATCTCCATCCTACATGACAAAAATAGATTGTTATTGTTGCAAATTGTAATTAAGGCAGCAAGTATTGCGAGAATAGATCAGTGAAACAAACTTACACAATCCAGCAACTCATCAATGAGAGGTCTATGGCATCTTGATGTACAACATATACACATCCTTGAAATCCAAAATTAAGAGACCCGGGCCACGGAAGTAATCACGGTCTTGTATCAAAACATTGAGCATCAGTCTACCCTGTTTGGACACCTTCATGTACCACGTATGGAATCAGTACACTTGAGTGGTAAGTAGCTTCACAGAAAATGGCGGCACCATTGGTTTGTCGTATCGAAACTCCCAATGTGTCACTGTTGCCTTAGGAATTTCGCTCTCTAAAAGTTCTGGCGGTGAGAGGCCCGTTGCCACAACCATCTCAGCAAGTGCTTCGTCGTCAACATTTTATTGCGCTTGTGTCCTCCTAGCAGTGCTCTGACTGACTTGTTTCTTCTTAGGAGTGGCCTCCTTCTTCCCCGAGGCTCCACTGCTGGCTTGTTTCTGCTGACCAGCGGCCATTTTGTTACCAGAGCCTTCACTGACTTGTTGCTGATAAGACTTTGCAAGCTGGCGGTCATAGTTAGATACTAAGAATCTCTTCTAATTCGCCGCGCTCATTGATCTGAAAAAGTTCTTCACTTTCGGATCTATTTTTACCGGCTTCTTTGGCTCATCTGGTTTGAAATGTTCTTTGACCTGGGCTTTGACCACCAAAGCAGTTTCCTCGTTAGTTTGGTCGTAAGGTAACTTCTTCTTTATGGCGGCCATCCTTTCTTCTTCAGTAGGCTCTTTTTCGATCGTTTGATGTAGCTTTATCTGGCGAGTAGTACGCCGTGAGGGCGCAGCTTGGCGCTTTGGGGCATGCCGTGCTGGTGGAGGAGGACCGGAGGAGACGTGTGTGAGCCGGCATCATCCCTACTTGGAGGTGGCAGCTCTTGCTCATCCTTGTCCCTTCTTGAAGGTGACGGTGGCTGCGGGGGATCCCTGGGTGGAGTAGATGATGGCCCTTGACTGGCAAATTTGACTTGACGCTTCTTCCATAGAAAGATACTGCCGTGGGTAGCATCCGCCAATGTCCTTTCTCCGTCGCCACCTTCGATGTCGAGCTCCAAGTCATCATATCCTTCACAAATTTGCACCACCCTCATCTTGCAGTAGCCACTTGGAATTTGTGCCCCATGAATGGTCTGCCCTTGCTCCACCGGATAAGTCATACCGTAAGCCACCTTAGTGGATAAGTTCCTGCATGGTATATGTAGCTCACATGGCGTACGCAGAGTGATTTCGTCCACTGGATAGCTTGCACTGTCATCCCCCGCATCGGCAGGTGGGAGCTCCGTGGAAGCAACGCTGCTTCGACGTTGGGAGGGTGGGCTAACACCAACTGAACCACCAACTCTGGTGGGTAGAAGTATTCCTCCCGGCACCGGCTGCCCTTGGCTCAGCAATGTTTGTATTTTTCTAGACACTTCATCTGTGATGCTGTGTCTTGGTGCGCGTACGACCTTTGCAGGTGTCACTGTCCGCTGAAAATGCAACCTTCCACGAGACCACGCCGATACCTCTAGCTCGTCCGGGATGTTCGGGATTCCCCAAAGCCCTTGTTAGCTCGTCATTTTCTCTATCGGGAACGAATCTCCCATCGGCTTTCTCTTTAAGTGCTACAAGGACACCAGTGGCCACCTCTTTTATCTCATCATTGTATATAAGTGACCTATCATTGTCGGGGGTAGACCCCCAGGGGTGCCCAGCAGGCGGATTGGCCCAACCAGCAAGGGGCGGCCCAATCCGAGTGCAACTGGGTCGGTTTGTCAGACTGGGTGGCCCACCACTCGGGAGGCCCACCAGTCGGGCGAACCGGATGGGCGCGACGGCGCGCGCGGCAAGGAAAGAAGACGGCGTATTCCGCAAGAAGCTCGGAGATCAAGATAAACTAGCCGGAATTATAGGGAAAGATATCTGTACTCGTTATAGGATCGAATCCTTGTATTTCGGGTAGGTTACGATCTCTAGCCGACTTGTAACTCAAGGCAGCCGGACTATATAAGGCGCCTTGAGACCCCCTCCAGAACATCTACAACCCACGCATTCATTCAACCTAGGACAGAACCCAACTACGGAGATCCTTCAGGAACTTCATACACAGCAATACAATCACCCCCAACACAGGACGTAGGGTATTACGTCATCTCGACGGCCCGAACCTGTTCAATTCTTGCGTCTTGTGTTACCATCGACTTCTGATCCTCGATCTGTCCCTCATCAAATCAACCACGTAGGCTACCCTGTGTGGACTGCCGGGTCCAAACATCCGACAGTTGGCGTGCCAGGTAGGGGTTGATCGACGAGATCAATCTGCAAGCTCGATGGCATCCACTTCCGCCGTCATCACGCCGGCATCCGTGAAGATTTCCATCGCTGAGGGGGCTATGTTCTTCTTCGGATCCATGGTCTTCACCGCCGGACCCGAGGGAGAGCTCTCCTTCACCCGTGACGCCACCCCGGATGAGACAGCGCCTCGATTTGAAATTCAAATGCAAAAACAATTTGTGGAAAATTTAAACATGCTTGAGAAATAAATATGCATTGTGAAATAAACATGAGATACATACCGATGTACCTACCGGTGAGGACTCGATGTTTTTCGTCCGTCGAGTGCAGACGTCTCCAAGTCATGATTTAGCTTGATGATCTGGCCTCCGCATTTGAAGATAATGCGGATGCTTTGCAACGCCACTCTGGTTCTGTTTTCTTCACACAAGGTGCTGCTGATGTTATTGCCTTCAGAGCCTTAACACCTTGTGTGAATTCCTTGGGCAGGGGCAGGAGTGGCTCGCTGTTGGTGACTGGTGGTTTCTGTGGCTTCCATCCATAAATCACCTTGATTTCGGGTCTGTCATGCTTTTGGTTTGATTCTTTCTTGTTTCCTGCATGGTTAGCCAAAATCTCCCGACTGGTCTCTTGTACCACTGCAGCTAACTGGGCTGACTGGGTTTCTAGAATTTTGCTTAAGGGCAGCTGGTTTTTCACAGCAACTGACAAGGCATGGAATCTAGAACTTAGATCATTTACCTTTCTCTTAGCAGGTATAGTGTATACACTTCCTCCTTGCTGGGATGGGCCCCAGTTATGCGCTAGAAATAAATCCCTGCACTGCTGCCAAGACTCCATCTTTGCCTGGTGGTTGTAGTACCACTGCAGTGCTCTACCTGTTAGTGAGAATGGGAATAACCATTGCATTGCCCTTCCTGCTAGTCGACTGCATATTGCTGTAACACCCTAAAATTTCATTTTCTAATTTAGTAATTAATTTGCTAGGTTTTTGTGTGAGCATTCAGAAAATTTAGACAAATTAAAATCCTTTTCAGAAATTAAAATCAACCCTAGGTTTAGAAACTTGTTTGCGCATTTCATGCCGGTGCATTGTTTTCTTGTATGAGTGTTTTGTGTGCTAATCCCAGAGTTCAAAACCTAGCCCTGTCCTACCCAGAAACCGATCCAAATCCGATCTAAATCCAACCCGGGCCTGCTCCTTTCTTCCTCGTGGCCCAATCGCAGTCGGCCCAAAACCAGCCCCGCCCAACTCCCTTTTCTCTTTTGGGCCTAGCCTCTTCCCTTGGGCCCAAACAGATCCAACCCAGGCCCGCAGATCCAACCCAAGCCCAAAACAGATCCACCTTTCCTCCCTCTTCCCATCACGGCGCCCCCTTTCCTCTTCCTGCGTCGCCCCCCCTCTTCTCACGCAGGAAAACCGTCGCCCCTTCAATGGCTTTCACGCCAGCAGTAACAGCCCCCCTCTCTTCAATCCAGATCACTAGAGCCTCTCTCCCTTCCTACAAACCACGGCCAAGTCTCTCCCTTGTCTCCTTTGCTTTCCCCACCACCGAAATTCCCCAAGAACAGAGTTTTCCCCTTTGTTTTCTGGTCGCCGGAACTCGTCGCCGGAGCAGCGAAGGTAAAGATTGCCGCTGCCCCTAAATCCCTCCTCCATGGATGTCCGTCTGACCTCTCCCTCCCCAAAATCTCTTGCACAGGACGCCGGGATCCCACCTTGTCGCCCGAACAGCGAAGGAACCCGAGGACCTTACCCCGGCGACGAACAGCAGGCCGCACGATCCCTCTCCACGGCCGACGGCGTTCTGCTCTGCCCCTCTCCAAGCCCCGTCGCCCTTGCTGCTCGGCTGCCCTAGGTGAGCGCTAAAACGAGTTGCCTTCGACGCCTCGATCTCGTTTTGCCGCTGCCCGCGCCTTCCCTTCACCCCTCTTCTCTTTTCCCATGGCTGCTGCGCAGGAACGCCCGGAGGCTACCCCGACGTCCAGTGAATCACGACACCGAGACCGTGACTCCATCTTCCACGCCCGACCACGCCTACGTGACCTGCCCTGTCCTCCCCAAGATCCCCCTCCTCTACTGCGTTCCTGCCCAAGGTAAACATCAAGATGAGTTGCCCTCGTCGACCCCGTTCCGTTTTGCCACTCGGAGTTCGATCCCGTGCACCGCAGCCCCTAGGCCGGCATCTCCGACGAACAGCCACTGCTGCAACATGGAGCGCCGCCCCTCTGCTCGCAAAAAGGACCGAAGAACGGCGTCGCCCCTTGCTGTTGCCAACCAGAAAAACACCTCCAACCGTCCATCTTTGATCCAGTGGCTATAGTTAATACGTTTAAGTCATCGGTTCATCGCAGCTTAGACCTTCGTCTTGTTTTTAGCGTAGTTTAATCACCGTAAATCCGATTAGAGTGATTTTTGCGTTGTTGTGTTCGTAGAAATGCGTAGATTAGTTTTCTATCCTTTTTGCTTCTGTTTTCATTGTATGGTGTACTGTTCTAATAGAAATACTTTTGTATGCATGTACTGGCTTGTGATGGATGTATGTGTGGTGATTGGAATGCGTGTTTAGAGTGCGAGCAGTACGAGGCCGGCTTTGATCAAGAGTTTGAAGAATCGGATCAGCAGCAATACTTTGAGGAAGGCAAGTGTAACATGATTCATCCTTGATACCTATTCACCTATTAATCATGTTATTCATTCATGCATGTGTCTAATTTGTTAAACCTTAGGAATGACTAGTCTTGTTTATCCTATATTTCTTGTTACCTTGGGTTTATGCATATGGGTAGATATGTTAGTTGTCGCTATGCTTGCCAACCGCTAATGTTCGTTATGAAATAATAATCCTGACTAATGATATACTTGGAACCTTATTAAAATATGCTTTTTAGCAACTTGGTTTAGGGAGCTTGAGCATGTGTTTGCATTGCTCTAAGCGTCTCTTCTTAAGGTTCCGTTCTTAAAGCGGCCACCCAGGAAAACCGTACAACCACAGGAATCACATGGCTCTGGTCTTGACTAAGTAAACTGTACGGCTCTAGCTTGTCTAGTGGTTACCGAAAGGCGCAAGTGGGGCTGCCAGGTTTAAGTGTGGACCTCGGTCAGTTCTCGTTGGGGTTTGTGTGTGATGGATTTGTGTGATGTTTTGGCTGGAGCCTGGAGGGGTCCATGCGCCTGTCAGGAAACCGTAGCGGCCACTAGCTTGCTAGGGTGTCTTTTGAAAGGTCTCGTAGTGAAACCCTGTACTCATTTCACGTGGTGTGAAGGGAGTGCATGCCCAAGGCAAGGGGATCACGACCGGTGGTGAAAGTGTACAACCTCTGCAGAGTGTAAAACTGTTATAACAGCCGTGCTCACGGTCAAGAGCGGCCTGGATCCTTTTTGAGCGGTTCCTTGTTTTCTAAAGTAATGTTTAACGATGATGTTGGTTACTTATAATATCTCACATGTTTTTCTAATGTGGGTTACAACCGGGTTGTCATATAATTATAGTAATACAGGTTAATTCTAAAATCAATCAACTAAAAATGCTAACCGCAGTTTAAACCTTGCATTGCCTTTTGAGCCTCATTTAATCATGTTATGCTTGCTAAGTAAGATGGATTACTTACACTTGCTTCGTATCAACAAAATCCCGGATGGGTACTCAGAGGAGCCGCCAGTGGATGCTTTCGTTTTCCCCGAGGAGTTCCCGGACTTCTAGGTAGTGCATTCCCCCAGTCAGAGTCCCTGTGGAGATGTTCTGGAGTTAGATTACATCAGGCTTCCGCTACTTTGATAAACTCGTTAATAAATGTAATGCCTGTGATGTAAGACTTGTTATGTTTTATGTTATCGAGCACTGTTTTCCCTTTCTTTGATATTCATTTCTGAGCTATATGTGTGTAAAGACTTCCTGGGTACACATATAGTAGCATTCGGATTTCCTTCGTAAATCCGGGTGTGACAGAGTGGTATCAAAGCAGTGCTGACTGTAGGATGCGCAGCCTAGAGCAGAATGGTCGTTTAGAGTTTATACTCCTTGCTTTATTTCATTTTGATTTAACCTTGGTTAATTTATTTATTGATTATACATACCTCATTTTATTTATTTAATCTATCCTTGTTTTGCCTTGTCATTAATTTATTAAAAATCTTTCTTATACTTCTATCCTTATCTATTGCAAAATTTGAGATAGGCCCGAATCACCATAGATGAGGATCTTTAGGTTTGTCCCATGAGATGTAATAAACGACTTAGATGCGTTTTGAGTTTGTTTTAAGTTTCTCATGTGTGAACCTGTGCTCTTGAGTGATTTGAATTATTGTGATTATGATTAATGCATGAGTTGGCTTTTTGTAATGATTGTGATGAATGTGGGTTTTATACTCACAAGCATCTAGATATAGGTTAAGGCTTTGTGTTTAAATAGTTGGGAGGGTTTTTGTTCTGCACATCTATCATTTCCATACCCTTGTCAAGAATCAGATTATGGTTATCTTGGATGGTTGAATAACAGTAATATTAATGTCTTTAACAGATGGCCAGTGGCAGAAGAGGTAACCAGGGAGGAAACCAACCCACTGTTGAGCAACTTCTGGCCCAGCAAAACCAGATCATGCAGCAGTTGGCTCAAACCATGGCAATGATGCAACAAAACCAGCAGAACCAACCTCCTCATCCACCACATCCCGCTCCACCCAGGGACAAGCGTGGAGAGTGCAAGTAATCCTTTGCAAGCGGTGGACTGGCTCAAGGCAGTGGACCGGCAGCTTGACATTGCTCAATGTAATGATCGTGAGAAGGTTCTTTATGGGTCAGGCCAACTACAAGGAGCAGCCCTGGACTGGTGGGATGCATATCAGTATGCTCACCCTCACCCTAATCAGATCACTTGGCTGGAATTCTGCGAGAGCTTCCGTTCTCACCATGTGCCGGATGGCTTGATGATATTGAAGCGTCAGGAGTTCTTGGCATTGAAGCAGGGGTCTATGACTGTCACGGCTTACCGTGATAAATTTATTGAACTATCAAGGTATGCTCCAGAGGAGGTCTCCACAGATGATAAGAAACAGAGGCTCTTTCTGTTGGGATTGAATGATGGGTTACAGTACCAACTCATGACCCACACTTTTGAGAACTTTCAAAAGTTGGTTGACAAGGCCTTGATGCTTGAGCATAAGCGCAAGGAGATGGAAGAAAAGAAGAGGAAGTATATGGGCCAACAGTCTGGAAGCAGCTCGCGTCCTCGCTACAATCCATCAATGGGTAATCAGCCTCGCTTTCAAGGATCTTCTCCTCAGACAGGCCGTCCGCAGTACCAGCAGCGCCCCCAGAACCAGCAGCAGCAGCAGTACAGGCCTCAGAACCCACAGCTGAAAGCTCAAGCTCCACCACTCACACAGGCTAATACAACACCCGTGACTCCGAGGGTGTGTTACAGTTGTGGTGAACCGGGGCATTTTGCTAACGATTGCCCTAAGAAGATGGGACAGAACACCGGTAGGCAGCAACAAGGCCCACGAAATGGAGGACAGCAGAACTATGCCCGAGGCAAAGTGAATCATGTGAATGCAGAGGCCGCGCAAGAAGCAACAGATGTGGTGATCGGTACGTTTTCAGTGAACTCAAATCCTGCATCAGTATTATTTGATTCTGGAGCATCGCATGCTTTTATATCTGCCCAGTTTGTGAAAAAGCACATGATGATTATGCAACCTATGCAAAAAGCAATGATAGTTAGTTCACCTGGTGGAGAACTAAAGGCAACCTTAGTTTGTCCAAAGGTTAGCATAAAAATAAGGGGGGTAGATTTTGTAGCCAACCCTATAATCCTGAATTCTACTGGCATTGATATTATCCTAGGAATGTCCTGGCTAGCAAAGCATGATGGAGTAATTCAGTGTGCTAAAAGAGCAGTGCAACTGACAGCAAGTTCTGGAGAAAAAGTAGAATATCAAGCGACAATGACTGCTTCAGATGTGTGTCATGCTAATCAAGTGAAGGAGATGGCCATGGAAGACATCAATGTGGTGAAGGAATTTCCCGATGTATTCTCCACAGAGTTGCCAGGTATGCCACCAGAACGCGAAGTTGAATTTCTTATTGATCTTAAACCTGGCACTGCACCTATAGCTAAGCGACCATATAGAATGGGTGTGAAAGAATTAGAAGAACTTAAGAAGCAATTAGATGAGCTACTTGAGAAGGGTTATATTAGACCTAGCTCTTCACCTTGGGGAGAACCGGTATTATTTGTTGAGAAGAAAGATGGAACCAAGAGAATGTGCATCGATTACCGAGCACTCAATGACGTAACCATAAAGAATAAGTATCCGCTACCGAGGATCGATGATCTCTTTGATCAATTGAAGGGAGCATGTGTATTCTCTAAGATTGATCTCCGTTCAGGATATCATCAGATGAGAATTCGTGCTTCTGATATTCCCAAGACAGCATTCACTACCCGGTATGGATTGTATGAGTTTACAGTGATGTCATTTGGATTGACCAATGCTCCTGCATACTTCATGTATTTGATGAATAAAGTCTTCATGGATTATTTGGACAAGTTTGTGGTAGTATTCATTGATGACATTCTGATTATCTCCAAGAATGAAGAAGAGCATGAGGAGCATCTACGGTTGGTATTACAGAGGCTCAGGGAACAACAACTGTATGCCAAGTTCAGTAAATGTGAGTTCTGGCTGAAGGAAGTAGCATTTTTGGGTCATGTCGTATCCAATGGAGGAGTGGCAGTTGATCCAAAGAAGGTTAAAGATGTGTTGAGTTGGAATCCACCAAAAGATGTGAGTGAGATTCGGAGTTTCCTTGGAATGGCCGGATACTATCGACGGTTCATTGAAGGGTTCTCCAAACTAGCTAAACCTATGACATCCTTGCTAGAGAAGAACGTGAAGTTTGTGTGGACAGAAAAGTGTCAAGCCAGTTTTGAGGAGCTGAAGAAAAGATTAACCACTGCTCCAATATTGGTACTGCCAGATATAACCAAGAGTTTCTCTATATATTGTGATGCATCTCGTCAAGGTTTGGGATGTGTACTCATGCAAGAAGGAAAAGTGGTAGCATATGCCTCCAGACAGTTAAGGAAGCATGAGTTAAATTATCCGACTCATGACCTTGAACTTGCAGCAGTGGTGCACGCACTAAAGATTTGGAGACACTACTTGATTGGCCATAAGTGTGGTATCTACACTGACCACAAGAGTCTGAAGTATGTGTTCACACAGTCAGACTTGAATTTGAGGCAACGCCGATGGTTAGAGTTAATCAAGGATTATGACCTAGAGATTCACTATCATCCCGGAAAGGCAAATTTGGTGGCAGATGCTTTAAGCAGAAGAAGTCATGCAAATAGAGTTACCCAGTTGCCAGAAGAACTCGGAAAGGAATTTGAACGGTTGAATTTGGGAATTGCTGCTAGCACAGGGGAAATGGAAGTTGAACCAACACTAGAAAAAGAGATTAAAGAAGGGCAACAAGAAGATAAGAAGATTCAGGAAATCATAGCTTTGATCATTCAGGGAAAAGCACCAGGATTTAGCATAGACGAGCAAGGAACTGTGTGGTTCGGCAAAAGAATATGTGTGCCTAACCTAAAACATATAAGAGATGCTATTCTGAGAGAAGCACATGATTCAGCATACTCCATACACCCGGGAAGTACAAAAATGTATTTGGATATTAAAGAGAGATATTGGTGGTATGGACTTAAGCGAGATGTAGCAACATATGTCGCTCTATGTGACACGTGTCAAAGGGTTAAAGCGGAACATCAGAGACCTGCCGGTTTACTCCAACCCTTGAAGATACCAGAATGGAAATGGGAAGAAGTAGGAATGGACTTTATAGTCGGTT
>CM014278.1:5917574-5981780 GCA_004135705.1 Alloteropsis semialata
AGACTTCCTTGGATTTTGGGAGCATATTATAGTCTTGTGCTCCTCGATGTAAGGAGCCACCATGGTTGATGACTGCAATACAGAGTAATGGGCTTTCATGAATAAATCGTAGTCTCCACACCTTGTTTGTTTCTTTCCTAATGTGCCCTTTCCAAGTAGTCTCCCCTCATGGAGTGACTCAGGTAGACCAATCGGTTTCAGTTTGGGGATATAGTCAACACAGAACTCAATGACCTCCTCTGTTCTGTATACCTTGGCGATGCATCCTTCTAGAAGACAACGGTTATGAACATATTTCTTTAGAATAGCCATGAGCCTCTCAAAAGGATACATATTGTGTAGGAATACAGGACCAAGAATACCAATCTCTTTGACAACATGGACCAGGAGATGCGTCATAATATTAAAGAAAGACGGAGGAAATATCATCTCAAGGCTGACAAGGCTTGGGCCACATCATCCTGCAACTTGCTAGATTACTGGGATCGATTGCCTTCTGGTCGATTGCATTGAGGAAAGCACATAGCATCACAATAGTTGTTCGGATATTAACGGGTAGAATTCCCCTCAACGCCACCGGAAGCAATTGTGTCGGCAGCACATGGCAGTCATGAGACTTGAGGTGTACGAATTTCTTCTCTTTCATGTTTATTAGACTCTTTACATTCGATGTGTAGCCGGACGGGACCTTAATACTGTTCAAGCAATGAAACATGCCGGTCTTCTCCTCCTTGCTTAGAGTGTAGCTAGCAGAACATAAGTTCCAATGCCCTTTCTCTCTCTTCTCAGGATGCAGGGGATCTCGTTGTTTCATACGTTTTAGGTCTTGTCGTGCTTCTAGCGTATCTTTCGACTTTTCGTACGTACCAAGAAACCGTAGCACATTTACACAAAGATTTTTGGTCAGGTGCATCACATCAATTGCGTGGCGAACATCTAAGACCTCCCAATATGGTAGGTCCCAGAATATTGACTTTCTCTTCCACATGGGTGCCTTTCCATTTTCATTTGTAGCTGGCTAGATACCAAGTCCCTTCCCAAAGACCACCTTCACATCTTTTACCATAGCAAATACATATTTTCCATCCTGATGCCTTGGTTTTTTACGAGTTTCTGCCTCAAAATGCTTTTCTTTCTTTTTAGTGGATGTTTCTCAGAAAGAAATCGACGATGGCCCATATACACACACTTTCTACAATGTTTCAGATAGATGCAGTCTGTGTGTTCTAGACAATGTGTGCATGCTTTGTATCCCTTGTTTGACTGTCCCAACAGGTTACCAAGTGCAGGCCAATCATTGATGGTCACAAACAGTAATGCTCGTAGGTTAAATTCCTCTTGCTTGTGCTCATCCCACGCCTTTACTCCATCTTTGCCCCATAACAACAATAGATCCTCAACCAGTGGCCTTAGATACACATCAATGTCGTTGCCAGGCTGCTTTGGCCCTTGGATTAGCACTGGCATCATAAGGAACTTCTACTTCATGCACATCCATGGAGGAAGGTTGTACATACATAGAATCACGGGCCAAGTGCTGTGGCCACTATTCATATCACCAAAAGGATTCATGCCATCCATACTCAAACCAAATCTTATGTTCCTTGCATCTTCTGCAAAGTCTGGGATTGCTCTCTCGATTTTTCTCCATTCGGACCTGTCGAGGTTGTACTCGGCAGATATTTGTCCGGCAAGCACCCTGCTTCATGCGAAGATTGATCACGGTGGATGAACAGAGAGACACGGGATTTTATTCTGGTTTGGGCCCTCGGGCTCGAGTAATAATCCTACGTCCAGTTGCTGCTTGTATTATCTCGGCGAGTACAGATTACAATGATGTAACAAGTACCTTCGGGTGGATTGGCTAAGATTGGGAATACCCTCTACGTACAGGACCCCCACTATTTATATCCAGGGAGACATGCCTTACAAGACAAAATAGACCTAAACCTAATAGGACTCTAACTATCATCGAGCATTCCTTCTGCGATCTGGTCATCGTGTCTTGTTCGGAGTCGGTAGTCAGTAATCTTCGAGATCGGGCACCCTGGTATTATGGCCTCAACAGTAGCCCCCAAGCTTATCTTGTTCAAAAAAGGTTAATCTTTAAGTAGCTTTCAGGTCTTTTTGCTCTTCGGGTGATTTTAGGATATGCAAATATCTCGATTATCACTTGAGGATGAGAGCCAGAAAAGATCCTGAACTCTTGAATGTTGAAACCTGTATCTGAATGATAAGGTCAGAAAAAATATCAGCCATAATAATAGCGAATAAAAAACTGCTCCATCTTGGAAAGTGAAACGCCAAGGGTTGATGTAACGGCCGCCCTGCGCATTAAAAACCCACTCCGCACGTCTCCCGAAACTCTAGCAGCGCACGCGGCATAAATTACGGCTCTACTCCGGTTCCTCGATTTTCATGTGAAGCGTCGCCTCAGGGTCCTTAAATATCGAATCCCTTGGATTGATCTGTACTTGAACCTTCCTTTCTAAACCTTCTCCCTCTCCACACCATGGGAAAGAAAAAGCTCAGCCGCAAGTTCAAGCTTCCTCGCCTCCTTTTCGGAGACTCTCCCCGCAGCTCCGCCGAACCACCGTCCGACAAGCCGGAGGACCCGCCGGCGACGACACCACCTCCGGTTTCTCCTCAGGCTCCTTTCCTTGCTCTCCCCTGGCACGAGGATGAAGGAATCGAGGTCGAGCCGTTAGAGGAAGCTCCAGTAATGGCATCTCCGGCTCCCGAGGCTGCTCCGTGTTGGCATTTCTTAGCATCACCACTATTGGAGTGATGGCACTAGAGATGCCTTAATATAGATCTTAGCATTATACAAGTTCTGCAAGCGCACAGAAGTACATTGTAGCATTTCACCCGGGAGTATTCCAGAGTATCGTATTTATTTCCTCAGGGAAAGCGTATGGCAAAGTAATATATTTTCCAATGTATCAACTATATCATAATCAATATACCAGGACTAGGCCAGGGGATAATATGATATGAACGATTAAGTATGTTGACACATAGAAGATTTCACTGCTCATTATATAAGTCTAGTTAATATAAAGGTCCTATAGAGAGAACTAGGGATTCTATGTACTTCTTACAAATGGGTTACATTCATTACAAGTGTATACTATACAAGCTTAGTAAGTGATACATGCTAGAGGACAAATCGAGGAGTCGTGGGATCCCCTCATCCAAGGGTACTGTCACGATGTTTATCACTAAGGCCTGCAAACGCCCAAACCCGAACGGCGAGGATTACAAAGGACGGACAGGGCTGTCACCACCTGCCGCCTACCTCTGAATACGTGGAGTAGGGTATCCCCAACGGTATTCCATAACCCAAACACCATGTTTGTAATATGAAATACATCTTTACCAATTGTATGGAAAGGTAAAGAACAATCATAGAGATTCATTGGGCCATTGCCATAACATGCACCAGCCAAACTAAGGTGTAAGACATACAGCTCATATGATGAACACACAAGACCAAAAGTCAAGTAACAAAAGCAAGACAGTAATTCCATTAAGGCTCTAAGTCTTACAAATAAGCAAAGGATACAAGATAACTGAGCTCGCGGTTGAGGGCGAGTGGGCCCACCCCCGAGTCGGCCGATTACTTGACATCGCCCGACCATCAGATTCACCGACTGAACTCATCCACGGTGTAGCTTTGGTCCTGAAGGCGGTGTGGATACACTCGAGAAAGGAGGACCGCAACGGCCGCTAGACTGGGTCGGCCGACCTGGTCCAGGCATGGTTTGCCTCTATTTTCTTTTGAGTCACTGGAATGTGGACACCAGTACTCATGGAAGATGGGTATGGATCCTCGGAGTAACTGTTGGTTCTCATGTGGGCCCATCAATCCTTGTGAAATCATCTTATCCTTCCTTTCACCATTGGATGTAACCGTCATTGATTAGACGTCCCAGATGATTTGCTTTTGTGCTTGTTCTGCATGATCGAACTTGGGCTCTGTTGGACACCAGGCCAGGTCGGCCGACCCTTGTAGGTCGGGCGACCTAGGCTTAGTCCTGCTTTCCTTCATCTTTTGGCCCATATCTCCTGCAACCAAATAATCTCCGTGTACAAGTGGAACTACATTATTTGAAATCAAATCCTACTGATCATTGCTAATTTATTTCATTTTATCATGTTGGCGTTACAACATTTTCATGACTTAACAAGCGCCAACAAACTCCCCCAAGCTAAGACCTTTGCTCGTCCCTGAGCAAAGCTTGGAGAGTTAGGAACTTAGGATCAGATTTTGCTTGCTTCCCAAAAGATATAATGTCAAATAATGAAGCATTTCATAGCTTGAATAAGCTGGCAAAGATCAAGTCATCCCTTTTTACCTTGCCACTTATGGGGCTTCTTAGCTTTTCTTCATCATGAGCAGTTGAAAGCCAGAACAACTTAGCAAGAATGCTCCCCACACCTTAGTTCCACCTTTTCACCGGAGGTTTTTAAAGAAACTTTTGTAAAAGAAAACAAGGCTCCTCAAGTGACTCTCTCAAGTCTCTCATAAGTATATGAATCCTCTCCATCACTCCTCTCAAATTTCTCTTCAATAACATAACAAGTGGAGCTCATGAACGGGAAACTTTTGTTTCACACATGCATTGCTTCTTTTGTTGAGTCAAATCCAGTATCAATGAAGAATTAAATCATCCACTCAAATCGAAGTGTGCAAGTGTGGATATGTGGAAGTGGAAATAAACTCTTTTAGGAAATTTCTCTCCTTTAGGAAATTTGTTATAAAGCTTGGCTCCTTTATTTCCCCCTTTTTTTTTCATGGACTACATATGTCCATTTCTCTTTTTTTTCATGGACTACACACATGTCCATTTTCTTTCTCGCTCTTTTTTTTAACAAGCATAGGGAGCCCAAGCCTTACACCTAGAAATATTTTTGGAGAGAAGTCCCTTTCCTTTGGAGTGTTTTATTTTGGTAGGCAAAAAATATAGGCAGGGGATGCCTTACTTCCAGAGTAGAAGTTTAGCATATATGTGGCGTGTACGTGACTCCGATTTTAAGAGCATGAAATAAATCTTGCAAAGATCACAATGAACTTGACAAAACTCAAAACAACTGCACATGCTTTTTTTTGTAAGTGGTTGGAACGTGAGGCTGTGGTAGGAGTTTACTCTTCACTGAGGAGCCTAGAATTTTGTCCTTTTTGAAACAAATACTCCGAGATCAAGTTTCACTTAGATAGGTAAAGCAATCCTAGCTTATTATATCATAGCTCCCAACAACCTAGAATCAGATTTAGCATTTACTACCCACAAGTTTTAAGTTTCCAAGAAAGTCATTAATTTAAGCCAACAAATCCAAGACACAAATGACTGCCTTATTGTGACTTGCATAACAGGGGAAGGGCATAGCAAAAATTCATCATTTCCATATAAGGACAAGTTTTTTTTATCACTACCCTATATGAAAATCAACAGAGCAAAAAAAAATAAAAGACATGGTTGGATGAACTTACCTGTGCGGGGATCCTCCCCCAAGCTGGACTTCTTACTGCTGGCGATAGCGGGGGTCATTCGGGTCAAACCCTTGGGACCGAAGGTATGCGTTTAAGTTCTGGTTGCCCGCCTGGATACTGTTCTGCAGGGTGTTGTAGTGTTGTACTGACTGGTCCCACCATGCCTACGACTGCTGCACATGATGGGTTCATGTATCATCAATGCGATGAGTGGTTACCTCCAGGGTTCCCATGCGGTTGGATAACCCATCCATGCTGCTGCGCCAGTCCCTTGCTGAGAAGGATCGTCGGGCATCGAACGGAGGGGGACCGCCACTTGAGCTGGACGACTGATGATAGCGAGGATCTTGGGGGTTCCATTGTGCGTGCGGCGCTTCATGCCATCCCAAACCTCCTGCCGTATATGGTGGGGGGCGGCTGTGGCTGCTCCCAATTCGATCCTTCTGGTACGTATGGCGGAGTTGGAGGTTCCCACGCTCCTTGGGGTTGTGGTACTGCGGCTTCTCCCCGTCGGGACATGCTTCTTGTCACCCTTCCTGTCACGCTTTGCCTGCCTTCCTGTTGCAACTCCAACAAAAGTGTTTTGCATCTGTACAACCAGTATTTCGGTGCTGGCAACGGAATTCTGGTTGTTCTATTATGATAAACCATAACAAGCTTTTGGTCTATGGCATGAGTAACAAGGTGACTCTGAACAAAATGAGACTCGTCCAGAGTTGGGCGAGGCTGCGGAAGGAACTCGACTCGATAATTATCCAAAAGGCCCATCGACTCAAAAATGCGAGTAACCAAAGAAGTACACTCAATGGGACCTTGCCTCTTAAAAACACCCATCCATTGATCAATCATAAAGACAACCGGCGAGATTTTTATCTTCTTAACCATCGCATACAATAATTTCAATTCATCAATGCGAACGGTACGAAGATCATTACGAGGGAAAAGAGTCATGGCAATCCAGCGGTGCATAAAATGAAGAGTGGGGTTATGAATGTGGCTTGTTCTAGGGGGAGTGCCATCAGTGATACCCGAGATGTCCCGCCAAAAAGATTCTCTAACAAAAAGCCTCAAGACTTTGTCAACCTCCAAGCTACAACGCTTGCTAAAACCCAGATAGGTACTAAGCTGCCTCCAAGAAATGAAATACTCTTCCCTTAAAAAGCGAAAAGTAATCCCTTCCTCACCCTTTCTCAAAGTAGCAAGAAATTGGATTGTTAACAAACGACACCCATCCTCATGAATGGGCGCAAAATCCGACCAACCCACAGAACTCCAAACGTTTTCAAAGTCAGTGACCATACCTGATTTCTCCATAAGTTCGCTCGTAAACACACGTGTGTGATCAAAAGCGCGACCCAAGAGAATTTGGTATGCTTCTGTTTCGTAGCCTTCGTCGATGTCGAGTTGGTCGTCGGAGATGAACGCCGGGTGAGGATCGTCTTCGTTTTGGTTGCTGCTGGAGCTGTCCCCGTTACCTTCTCCATTGCTGCCGCCACCTCCACCTCCTGCGGATGTGGCACCAGCCCCGGTGTAGTAGTACTGGTCTTCGGAGATCTCCATGGAGTGTTGGCTGTCCATCCTCTCTTCGGAGCCACCGGCTGATTCCATGATCTCCGTGCTGGAGGAGATCACCTCAGTGCTCCCTGAGTGTCGGCTCCTCCTCGAACTTGACCCTTTCATTTTCTTTGCTTGCTTCACGAATCCGCGAACGATGTTCATGATGCCTGCACAAGGAGCAACAACAAGAATGATACTTGGAAGACAAAAGAATTAGCGTTAGTGGGTTAGTCGTCCAAGAGTTAGTCGTTCTTGTGGGGCGTGATTGCCTCCACAAAAATCGTTCTTGTGGGTTATAACACACCACAAACAAGCGTTCTTGCGGGGCTTAGGAACCTCCACAACACGTTCAAGATTTTAAGCACAAGAAGAACAGCACCATTATGCAGAAATGAAATCCATTTTTACTTGTTTTTGTTTTTTTTATTGAATCCAAACTAAGGAGCTAATTACTTGAAAATTTATCAGAGGGAGAAGAGGAACTCCGAGGGCGAAACGCAGCTCGGGTTGGGGCAAAGAGAGCAAGCACCAGGCCAGGGCTTTTTATAGCCGGAGTTCACCCCTGATCGGCCGACCAGGTGGGGTCGGCCGACCGTCCCACAGAGACAAATAGGCCGAGCTTTGATCACGAGCGCGTTGGATACCCTGAAGTCTATAAACTGGTTGAAAACTTTGCAAAAGAGGGTGGCACAAGTCGGGCGACATGTGCTGGTCGGCCGACTGCATTTGGACATTGTTGAATGCCCTCCTTGAATGTTGTGATCTGTGCCTATGGTAGTGTATGATGACGCGCGAGTGCTCTGCAAAGGCCAAAGCTTTGAGTCGGCCGACATGGCCTGGTCGGCCGACCGAGCCTTAGCTAGGTTCAGGCTTGCCCTTTGTAGAGTGGCACAAGGTTCAATGATGAGATGAATTCTGGTTGGAATGAGTGAGGGTGGCCAGTGTTCCATGGGGAAATTAAGTAGATAGCTCCAAAATTTAAAATTCAAATGCAAAAACAATTTGTGGAAAATTTAAACATGCTTGAGAAATAAATATGCATTGTGAAATAAACATGAGATACATACCGATGTACCTACCGGTGAGGACTCGATGTTTTTCGTCCGTCGAGTGCAGACGTCTCCAAGTCATGATTTAGCTTGATGATCTGGCCTCCGCATTTGAAGATAATGCGGATGCTTTGCAACGCCACTCTGGTTCTGTTTTCTTCACACAAGGTGCTGCTGATGTTATTGCCTTCAGAGCCTTAACACCTTGTGTGAATTCCTTGGGCAGGGGCAGGAGTGGCTCGCTGTTGGTGACTGGTGGTTTCTGTGGCTTCCATCCATAAATCACCTTGATTTCGGGTCCGTCATGCTTTTGGTTTGATTCTTTCTTGTTTCCTGCATGGTTAGCCAAAATCTCCTGACTGGTCTCTTGTACCACTGCAGCTAACTGGGCTGACTGGGTTTCTAAAATTTTGCTTAAGCGCAGCTGGTTTTTCATAGCAACTGACAAGGCATGGAATCTAGAACTTAGATCATTTACCTTTCTCTTAGCAGGTATAGTGTATACACTTCCTCCTTGCTGGGATGGGCCCCAGTTATGCGCTAGAAATAAATCCCTGCACTGCTGCCAAGACTCCATCTTTGCCTGGTGGTTGTAGTACCACTGCAGTGCTCTACCTGTTAGTGAGAATGGGAATAACCATTGCATTGCCCTTCCTGCTAGTCGACTGCATATTGCTGAGAAATGTCGGAGATGTTCTGCTGCATCTGTTATAGCCTTTCCGTTGAATGGCTTGGCTTGCACCATGGTAATGTACGTTGAGTCGATCATGAGAGTTTCAGTTGCCATCTTGGTGCAAAGGTACTTCGATTTCAATCGACAGAAATTGGAGGATTACTTTGAGTTCTTCGGCGAATCGATGATGTACCTTCTGTTTCACACAAAGAGAAACAAGACAAGGGTAAACCTGTCTAGAGATGGTAATTAATTGTGACATAAGTTAATACAGAGGTTAACATATTCTTTGACCAATGCTTTCCCCGGCAACGGTGCCAGAAATGCTTGTTGGCATTTCTTAGCATCACCACTACTGGTGTGATGGCACTAGAGATGCCTTAATATAGATCTTAGCATTATACAAGTTCTGCAAGCGCACAGAAGTACATTGTAGCATTTTACCCGGGAGTATTCCAGAGTATTGTATTTATTTCCTCAGGGAAAGCGTATGGCAAAGTAATATATTTTCCAATGTATCAACTATATCATAATCAATATACCAGGACTAGGCCAAGGGATAATATGATATGAACGACTAAGTATGTTGACACACAGAAGATTTCACTGCTCATTATATAAGTCTAGTTAATATAAAGGTCCTCTAGAGAGAACTAGGGATTCTATGTACTTCTTACAAATGGGTTACATTCATTACAAGTGTATACTATACAAACTTAGTAAGTGATACATGCTAGAGGACAAATCGAGGAGTCGTGGGATCCCTCATCTAAGGGTACTGTCACGATGTTTATCACTAAGGCCTGCAAACGCCCAAACCCGAACGGCGAGGATTACAAAGGACGGACAGGGCTGTCACCACCTGCCGCCTACCTCTGAATACGTGGAGTAGGGTATCCCCAACGGTATTCCATAACCCAAACATCATGTTTGTAATATGAAATACATCTTTACCAATTGTACGGAAAGGTAAAAGAACAATCATAGAGATTCATTGGGCCATTGCCATAACATGCACCAGCCAAACTAAGGTGTAAGACATACAGCTCATATGATGAACACACAAGACCAAAAGTCAAGTAACAAAAGCAAGACAGTAATTCCATTAAGGCTCTAAGTCTTACAAATAAGCAAAGGATACAAGATAACTGAGCTCTGGGCTTACCAAGACTCCTTCGGAAACCCGTAGAAGCTCAACTCCTAGAACTACTTCTCTACTAACTAAAACTATGACTTGTAGCAATTGGAGCTCTTTCTTCTGGTGTGTATTGTACAAGAGGCGATGGCCATCTATTTATAGCACTAGGAGACGGTTCAGGGCCGGTACAAGGCGGTTGAGGGTGAGTGGGCCCACCCTCGAGTCGGCCGATTCCTTGACATAGCCCGACCATCAGATTCACCGACTGAACTCATCCACGGTGTAGCTTTGGTCCTGAAGGCGGTGTGGATACACTCGAGAAAGGAGGACCGCAACGGCCGCTAGACTGGGTCGGCCGACCTGGCCAGGTCGGCCGACCTGGTCCAGGCACGGTTTGCCTCGATCTTCGTTTGAGTCACTGGAATGTGGACCCTAGTACTCGTGGAAGATGGGTATGGATCCTCGGAGTAACTGTTGGTTCTCATGTGGGCCCATCAATCCATGTGAAATCATCTTATCCTTCCTTTCACCATTGGATGTAACCGTCATTGATTAGACATCCCAGATGATTTGCTTTTGTGCTTGTTCTACATGATCGAACTTGAGCTCTGTTGGACACCAGGCCAGGTCGGCCGACCCTTGTAGGTCGGGCGACCTGGGCTTAGTCCTGCTTTCCTTCATCTTTTGGCCCATATCTCCTGCAACCAAATAATCTCCGTGTACAAGTGGAACTACATTATTTGAAATCAAATCCTATTGATCATTGCTAATTTATTTCATTTTATCATGTTGGCGTTACAACATTTTCATGACTTAACAAGCGCCAACACTCCGTCAAGCATTGCTGCCGAGAAGCGTCCTGCTCGCCTTCTCCAGCCCCGACGTCTCCCATCTCCCTTTCCTCTGACGACGAGCCGGTACAAGGAGGGAGCGGAACTCGGCTGAAGCCAGAGCCCTCGCGCGCAGGCGCATCTACGTCTTCTGCACCGGTGGACACCAGCGGCGACGAGGAATTCGCTCGGCGCCTCTTCATCTCCCTGAACCGCGACCTGATCGGGATCCCCGGAGACGGAGCACTCGTGGATCTCGTCAGCAACTCTGAAGAAGAGAACGTGGTAGATGATGATCCATCGGCCGGCGCAACACCGCCCTAATCCTCGCCGATGGCATCGGCTAGGCAAAGATTAGCATTTTGAATTTTTAGTTTCAGGATAGTTATCGATCTCCTGTGAAATGCTCTCCCTTTTGGATTAATGAAAAGAATTTCACCTGAGAGATACAACAATGGTCCCTCTTTCTGTGTTTGGAAATGTTCGAGTTAATCTGTTTATAAAACTGCCTGCCCAGAGAGTAATCCCCCGAACAAGAACTTCTTCCGAACAGACAAACTAACATCTAGCATGTTCTGAAAATTTGTCCCCAATCAGATATGATCGGGGCATTTCCTCTATACATACCAAGTGTTCGGTCATTTAAAACTGATAGCATCCCAAATAAGCTAACAATCCTAAATACATTGAATTTGACCTGCATAGTTTTCGAAACGACGCGTGCCGCAGAAAAAGGAAAGAATCTTTTTGACCCAACAATGACTGCGGATTGCACGGCTCGAGGCCAGGTTTCTCGGGGTTCGTGCTCCCTCTCAAAACCATAAAGCCCCTAGGCGCAGCCGTCTGGACTCCATTTGGGCCTTCGTCTTCCTCGCTTGCATCTGCAAACACTCGCCATTCCTCATCTGTTTTCTGCCCTTCATCCTCTTGCTCCTCCAGCCCCTCGAACCAGCTTCTCGCCTGCCATGGCATCCTCGCACCAATCCTCATCCGGTGGTGAGTCATCAGGAGATCAGAGCAGCACTGCCGCCGGACGGGAACTTCACAGCGAAAACACAGTCTGCACCACGGACAAGTATTGGGACAAATCCACCACCACGGCAAAACAGCTGCAACCACTGGAGGACCTGGGATTGCTCCCTGACACTACCACCTTCCTTCGTCGTCATGCCAAAGGTCAGCTGTATCCAACCCCCGACACTCTTGAGTTGGTGGCCTTCTTGGAGTTCTTCTATTGCGGATTTGGGGTTTATCGATCAGATTTCTTCCACAGCATTTGTGACTATTACCAAATATAGCTTGTGCACCTCAAGCCCGGCGCTTTGACCATGCTTAGCGTCTTTGCCTTTCTGTGCGAAGCCTGGTTAGGGATTAAGCCATCATTGCTTCTGTGGAGATACTTTTATACCCCTTCATTTTACAAGAATCAACTCATGATCGGGTCCATTGGGTTTTCCTTGAGAGATCGGGAGATCTATATCCCCTTTCCAGTGAAAGATTGCTGGAAAGGTTATGAGCGTCATTGGTTTTACATCACTCTTCCCCAAGCCTCAGTAGCAAAAGGGAAACATTTGATGCCCTATCTCAAGGAAGAGACCAAGGCTTTGCCAAGAGTTACTCCAGAGATGCAGAAGCACATTGATCGGATCTTGCAATTCCGCAGTGCCGGCCTGACAGCGGTTTATGTAGCAGAAATCTTCATTAGATGGAGATTCATCCTGCTCATGACTCATGACCGCTACGCCTGGAGGTTCAGGGGTGACAATGATCCGGACAAGATGAAGCCCGATGGTAGGCCTTTGTTTTTCTGTTCGGTAATTTTTCTGAGTTTGTTTAGTCATTTGAGATCATCATTCTTAACTAACAGTTGTCCCAGAAACAGAAGAGGTTGTTCACTTGAAGAAGATGTTGGGTGCCGATCTCCCAGACTGGGCAGGCGTCCCAGCACCTTACAGCGCTGACAACCCTCCTCCAGAGGTAAACTGTCTCTCAAAAAATTTCCTAACTTGCTTAATATTTATATGACATGACTTCTTTCCCCGAACATGTCCCGCCTATTGTTGATGCCCCCGCAATGAGCGGAGCCATCAACATTGAGGAAGAGGGGGAGCTACCCATCGATCAAGGCGTTGAGGCCCCAACCAACGAACAGGCTGAACTATCGCCTGCTGTGGAAAAAGAGGTCCCGAGCAGCCCCAAGGCGACCATTCCCCGAACCCGCAAGCGCTCTTGCAGCGTGAGCGTGGAGAGGGCGACTCCAGGTTCAGGAACTCTTGGTATGCCCAGACCTAGTGAGCTGCTACCCAGTCGTGATCCACCTCACCCTGATGCCCAGGTACGAAGCATGATCGTATTTGGCCGTTTATTTGCAGCCTTTCATCGCATAACCAAAGGTAAACGTGTTCGAGAGATTTCTCGTCAGGAAATTCGTCCGACCCCACTGCCATCAAAGCCCATGTCTGGTGCCAAGCGATTCAAAGTTAGAATCCCGACATCCATGTAAGAGCTCTGACCTGCTTGGTTTATGCTTGAGTACTTCTCATAGGGAGAATATTGTTTAACCATTTTTGATTGTTCGTTCAGGAACTCAGGCCTTCCAAGCCTACAGCTTCTCCTCCCACCAGGCCATCCGACAAAGAGAAAACTCCCGAGCCTCACTCGGTAGCCCAGCCTGATGGTACAGAGAAGACTGTAGAGATTGCAAGACCTGCCCTGACGCCCTTGGGCCCGATCATTACTTCGCTCTCGGCAGCCGAGGAGCAATAGCGTTCGTTGGACGCTCGTGCCTCTGCTGCTGAAGCGTCTATGACCAGACTGGAGGCCCAAGTTACTATTCTCCAGTCCGAGAGGGAAGGTACTTGTTTTATGTTACCATGTCTGTTTTGGGTCTTTGTCCGCAAACTTTTGCTTACACACTGCCTTTGATTCTGTAGTTAACTCCAAGAGCATTGAGGTGCTCGAGAAGAAAAACTTGGATCTGGAAAGCAGGCTTGCTGTTCGGGACAAGGACGTTGCTGATCTCACCGCTCGACTTGAAGCTTCAGAGAAGCGCAGCTCGTCCTTGGAGACCAGGCTGATGGAAGGTGCATGCGTTGCTGCAACTCACACCGTTGGGGCCTTGAAAAGCCATGTTCCTGATCTTGATGCCTCGCTGCTCTCCAAAGGCTTCAAGTGTTCGGTGACGGATGCTGAGGTACTGTTTGACAGCCTTGTCCCACTGGTGGAACAATTTGTCAAGAACCTTGATCTCCATTTGAGTGATTCGGAAGAATCGCCTTGAGCTCCGCGCTTGGATCCTCTAATAGGGCAAAACTTGAAGATTTAGAATGCGACTTTTATTTTGAAAAACATATGCTTGCATGTTTTTGCTTAAATCTTTAGAGTTGATCGGTGTTTTTGTGAAGCTTTTTAACTGATAGCTTTGTCATAGCCAAAGATCCCGTTACCATAAGCTATTTTAGAATTGTTTAGTTGCTGAGACACGAGCGGCCTTCTGAGCTGTGTAATTCCTTGCAGTTATGGTATTGGGTAAATTAGCGTAGCCCAGCTTTCCTGATTTAAAAATCCTGATTCTTGCGTGGTAGTAGTACCATAGTAGCCCCCGGGCTCTTTTACAGTCATGCAGGCATGCTGAAAAAGAGTCTAGAGGTACTAACCACAAGAATTTCCCGATCATATGGGAAGCCCCCGAGCGTTGCGCTTGGGATGCGTAGAATAGGTCTGAAAAAACTTTCAGCATGGTAGTCCCCGGCTCTTTGTTTGTATATGCAGTATGGTAACAAAGAGTAGAAATAGAATAGAAAAATAGAACCCAGCCCCCGAGCGTAAAAGCGAGGGTGAGCAAAGTGTATAGAACTTATCTTTTTTTTTGTTGGCGCTGTAGGCGACGCGATGACGGCTTTTATCTGCCAAACTTGATGGACAGGCTTGAACTTGCTTGATTACTTTTGGTTAGCACGTAAAATCTACGCAGTTGATCCATATTCCACGTGTTTAGCAGTATATCTCCATCTATCTCCGCGATCATGTAGGCTCCTGGTCGGGCGATGTCTACTATGATGTACGGCCCTTGCCATGGAGAGGACAATTTGTTTTTGTCCTTGGTGCGTTGATCTAATTTGAGACCATGTCACCAATGCATAGGCTTCTCTTGCGAACATTAGCATCGTAGTATTGTCACAATTTTTGTTGATACTGGGCCACTCTAAAAGCGGCTGCGTCGTGAGCCTCCTCAAGGAGGATTAGCTCATCGGCGCGTCTGTCAGGCTCTTCAGTTTCTGAAAATATTGCCACGCATGGGGCTTGTAGTCGGATGTTGGATGGTAGAATCGCCTCTACTCCATACACCAAGAAGAAAGGTGTCTCGCCTGTCACTCGGTTCATGGTGGTCCTCATCGACCAAAGTACTGTAGGAACTTCATGAATCCAACGCTTGTCGTAAGCTTGTAATCTGTTAAAGATTCTCTTCTTGATACCCTGGAGCACGATGCCATTGGCACGCTCTACTTGCCCGTTTGTCTTCGGGTGATTTACCGATGACCGATCATGCCAGATCCCGTAGTCGTAGCAGAAATCAGAAAACTTTTTGCTTTTAAATTGCATTCCATTAGCAGAGATTGTCCTGTTCGGGACACCGAATCATACGACAGTACTCCGTAGGAATATGACAGCTGCCTCTTTTGTGATTTTTCGAACCGGCTCGGCCTCAACCCATTTTGTGAATGTGTCAATGCCGACGAACAGAAATCGGTAGCCCCTGACAGCCCTTGGAAAGGGCCCGAGGATGTCTATTCCCCATGTGGCAAAGGGCCATGACAAGGGAGTAGTGTTTAAAGCTTGCACAGGTTTAGTTTGTTTCCATGTGAAGAATTGGCATGACTCGCACTTTTTAACTAACTCACTTGCGTCTTAAAGAGCTGTAGGCCAGTAGAAACTCTGTCGGAATGCTTTCCCTGCTAGGTATCGGGGAGAAGCATGTGATCCACATATTCCTCCGTGAATATCGTGGAGCAAACTAATGCCCTCGGTTCATGTGATGCATTTGAGGAGCATTCCATTGCGGGTTAGTTTGTATAATCGTCCGTCAACCAATTGATAGTTCTTGGCTTTACGATGGATTTTCTCCAATGTAACATCATCGTCCGGAATAGCTTGGTTTGTGAGGTGCGCCTGGATTGGATCCATACAGTTCTCCCCGATTCCAACTAGAGCAGCAGCTCGAGCCGTATCGACCAACATAGACTCCTTGACGGACTCGTTGGTTGTAGAAACTGTGCCTTTGGCAAGCGCAGTTTTTTGGTTCGGTAATGAAACTGACACAGATGGTTTAGTAAGAACTTCAAGTAGCACATTACCTAGGAGCCGTGTGCGCTCGGCAGCTGCCTTTGCTAGCTTGTCTGCGTCGCCATTGAATTCCCTTTTGATGTGTCGTACCTCAAGCCCATCAAACTTGCTTTCCATCCTCCTGTATGCCTCCAAATATTTGGCCATGACCTCACTCTGCGCACTGTACTCTTTCATGACTTGCTTAACTCAGAATCCCCTTTCACGAGCAGCTATGCGGAGTCCTGTCAAAAGCCCTTCATACTCGGCAACATTGTTAGTAGAGGTTGGATCAGCAAAATTGATTTGTAATGCGTACCTGATGACATCATTGTGTGGCAAGATTAGGACCACCCCAGCCCCCGCGCCTGCTCTGCAAAACGCTCCATCATAGAACATGGTCCAGTGTTCGGGATTTTGGGCAGCCTCTTCGGGTTCGGGGTTAGTCCATTCTGCGATGAATTCTGCCAGAGCCAGCGACTTGATGGCAGTTCTGGGTATGAATTCAACGTCGTAGGCCCCCAGCTCCACAGACAATTGTGCAATCCTACCCACGGCATCTCAATTATGTAAGATGTTGCCTAGAGGGTAAGTTGACACAACCTTGATCTTGTGGCTCAGAAAATAATGCTTGAGCTTTCTGGAAGTCATTAGTACAGCATATAGCAACCTCTGAATCTGTGGGTACCTTGTTTTAGCATCATGTAGCACCTCGCTTACGAAGTAAATAGGGTGTTGTGTTGTTGACTTCTCTGTTGGCCTCTCGACCACTAGAACTGTGCTGACAATAGTTGGTGATGCTGCTACGTATAACAGCATCTCTTCTTGCAGCTGCGTCGGGACCAGTACGGGTATTTTCCATAGGTATTGCTTGAATGCCTGGAACGCCTCTTCTGCTTCTGCTGACCACTCAAAATGATCAGTTTTACATAGCAATTTATAGAATGGCATACCTCGTTCGCCTGACTTGGACACGAATCGACTCAGGGACGCCATCATTCCTGCCAACTTCTGGACCTCGTGGCGGCTGCGTGGAGACTTCATGTCGTTGAGTGCCTTGATCTTGTGTGGATTTGCCTCTATACCTCGTTGGGAAACTAGGTAACCGAGGAGCTTACCCGATGATACACCAAAGGTGCATTTGGCGGGGTTGAGCATCATCCTGTTTGCATGCAAGTTATTGAACGTTTCGGTTAAATCAGCGATCAGGTCGCCCTTTAACTTTCTTTTTACAATGATGTCATCTATGTATGCTTCCACATTACGGTCAATTTGGCCCTCGAGAATAATGTGAACACATTTTTGATAAGTGCAACCTGCGTTTTTTAGACCAAAAGGCATCTTTATATAGCAATAAACACCGAAGGGAGTTACAAATGCAGTTTTCTCCTCATCGTCAATGCACATGCTGATTTGGTGATACCCCGAATAGGCATCTAGAAAACAAAGCAGCTCGCATCCAGAGGTTGAATCTACAATTTGATCTATCTTAGGCAGTGGATACTCGTCCTTCGAGCAAGCTTTATTCAGATCGGTGTAGTCCATGGACATCCTCCACATTCCATTGGGCTTCTTCACCATGACTGGGTTTGCCAGCCACTCCAAGAAAGGGACCTCCCGAACGAAACCAGCTTTGAGTAGTCGGTTGATTTCTTCGTTAATGGCATCTCGCTTCTCCGGGGTATCTCTTTTGCTTCTGCTTAACTGGTCGGACGCCAGTTCGTATGCCAAGCTTGTGCTCGATCACCTCCCTAGGGATCCCAGGCATGTCAGACGGTTCCCAAGCGAACACATCTGCGTTTGCCCGGAGGAAAGCAATGAGCTCGAGTTCCTATTTGTCACCCAGACCAGAGCCCACTTGGGTGGTCTTGGTCGGGTCCGCTTCATCAAGGGCCACCAATTTCGTGCTCGGCTCGGTGCGCTTTGCTGGTGGCGTGCTTGGCGAGGCGACGGTCGGCGACTCGCCCACTTCCTGCGATGGCGTCCCCTTGAGCGGGGTCTAGTCCACCATGGTCTGCTTCTCGGCGGCGCCGTCATCGATCTTCTTGTTCCTCACAGGCACCGGTTCGGGAACTTCTTTTCCCTTGGTCCTTAATTGGGCCTTCGCTGCTCAGGAAGTTTCTGCCACTGCTGCCTTTGCGGCAGTCTTTGGCAGGTACTTGGTCTTTTTCTTGGCAGGTTCGGCAGCCTTAGCTGGTTCCTGCTCGTCTCCCTTGATCATGTCCAGGGTCTTCATGTCACACTGGACCGCGCCCTTGTGATCGCCGCAGATGGTGATCGGGCCCAATGGCCCTAGGACTTTGATCATGGAGTAGGCAAAGTGGGCGACCGCCATGAACTTTTTCAGGAACGGCCGACCCAAGATGCAGTTATAGGCCGATGTGATGTCAGCCACCTCGAAAGTGAGGAACTTTGTTCGGATATTTTTGCCCTCCATGAGGGTCACCTGCAAATCGATCATCCCTAAGGGAAAGGATTGGATGCCTGGTATGACCCCGTAGAAAGGCTTCTCCACCGGGGACAAGGACCCCCTCGGGATTTCGAGCTCGTCAAAGGCGTTGACGAACAGCAGATTGAGGGCGCTTCCACTGTCAATCAAGGTTCATCCGATCTTGCGGGGCCCAATCCAGGGTTTGATGCACAGTGGGAGTAGCAGCCCGTCGTACAGCGTCTCGGGGTGATCCCTCTGATCAAATGTGATCAGGATTTCGGACCACCTTAACGGCTGCTTGCAGGGTTCGGTGCTCGCTATCTGCCTCTCGACCAGCTTTAGCTGGGACTTGGAGGTTCGGGTAGAATGGCCACCGAAAATTGTGGCGATCTCCAGGTCTTCGGGAAGTTCTGGCTCATCATCACAATCCACGTAGTTCGTCGTCCGAGGATTATGAGCGTCCTAGTCACGTGGAGCCCCCTGCTGCAGGCTATCCTCCTCCTGCTTCTGCTTCTTGTACACCGTGCAGTCCACGAAGTGATGCTTCATCGACCTGTGGATTGGACAGTACATCGGGAGATTGGTAGGTTTACCTTGACGCCTGTACGAGGGCTTGTCGTCCACGGCCATGATTTCCTCGCCCTCAGACTTGCGCTTCTTATTCTTGTGCTTATTCTTTTTCTTGCCTTCCCCGGATGGCTAGCTTTGTTCGGCTTTCCAGGATCCCGTAGAGCTCGGCCACCGTCTTCGGGTTCTTCTTGGCAAGCTCCTCCGCCGTTCGCTCGTCCTTGCAGCCCTGATTGAAGGCCACAATCACCCGGTCATCCACCATGTCGGGGATGGTGTTACGGGTGTCGCTGAAGTGACGGATGTAGTCTCGGAGGGATTCTCCAGGTTTTTGCACACAGTTGAGTAGATCTCCTTCGTGTCCGGGGCGTTTGTAGGTGTCTTGGAAGTTGACTTCAAACGTCTCCCAGAGATGGCCCCATGACTTGATGCTAGCCTCGGGCAGGTTCATGAGCCACGTTCGGGTTGATCCCTGTAGGGCAGTTGGCAAGTAATTGACCTTAACGTAGTCGTCACCCCCGGTGGCATCGATGATCGTGGAGTAGATCTGAATCCACTCGTGGGGGTTGGTTGTTCCGTCATACTTCTCGATGTTAGTAGGACAAAACTTTTCCGGCCACCTGACCTTGCGCAGGTCCGAGGAGTATGCGAGGCATCCCCCTGTGCCTGGTCGGGAGTCACGTGGCGGCTAATCTGGATGGGACCGGTAGTAGCCCTTACGTGCTCGATAATCTCGATTGTAGTTGAGAGTTTCCCGAGCGTCGCAAGTGCGACGGTTGCGTTTGAGCTGCGGCCTCATGTCACGCCCCTCGTGTGGGCGATAGCGGGGTTGCCCGTTAACAGATCGGGAGCGAACCGGTCGGGGCTCGCCGGGCCTGTTTGACAGAGCTGGTGGTGCGGCAGCGGCGGCCTCGAGGCGCTCCTTGGCCTTGTCCGCTGCCTTCCGAGCCTTCTTGGCGATGGTGGCCATTGGGGTTCCCTCGGCCGTTGTTTCCATAGTCACCAAGAGGGTTCGGATCTGCAGGTTGTCCTACTCGACTGCCCAGAAATTGTTGTTGAGATTTCGGGGAGCCAATGAGGACGCAGCCTGCTGTGTACGGGTTCTAGCCGTCTGAAGAGTTGGTGCGTTGCTGAAATGCGAAGGAGGCACGGGTCTGCACGAGCTAGACGACTCGGCAGCGGCCTCAGTCACGTTTGCAGTTAGCACATGGATGCGTTGATCTTTGGGCTGCTCTGACCCGTTGCTAGATCCACTTTAGTCGAGATCCAACTGTGCAGTGCGATCGGCAATGTCTTCGGGAGTTGGCTCTATGAAGGTTGTGAAAACTTTCTGGCCGGCGCATGTGAGATCGGGATCATGGATCCCTGTCATCTTGAGCTCGTAATCGCCTTGGTGCTCTAACACGAGATTCCCGAAGTGGATCTCCCGTGCAGGCACTAGATGGCTATGAGCGTAGAGATTGGAAGCGGAGGCAGAACTCCCGATGGCTTCCGACTTGACGGAACTGGGCATGTAGGGCATCGATGAACTCGACGTGTCGGTGATCCAGACTCCATTGATGATCGGCATGATCTTTCTTCACGCAAGGGCCCTACCTGGCGCACCTCTATTGAGGTTGTACTCGGCTGATATTTGTCCAGCAAGCACCCTGCTTCGTGCGAAGATTGATCAAGGTGGATGAACAGAGAGACACGGGATTTTATACTGGTTCGGGCCCTTGAGATCGAGAAATAACCCTACGTCTAGTTACTGCTTGTATTATCTCGACGAGTACAGATTACAATGGTGTAACAAGTACCTTCGGGTGGATTGGCTAAGATTGGGAATACCCTCTATGTACAGGATCCCCACTATTTATATCTAGGGAGATGTGCCTTACAAAACAAAACAGACCTAAACCTAGTAGGACTCTAACTATCATCGGGCTTTCCTTCTGCAATCTGTTCGTCGTGTCTTGTTCGGAGTCTTCTTTGTTCGGAGTCGGTAGTCGGTAATCCTCGAGATCGGGAACGCTGGTATTATGGCCTCAACAGGACCCATCAGCGGGGTGTCTCAACATATTGTCTTCCCTATGATCCTCTTTGTGCCACCGCATCAATTTAGCATGCTCTTTGTTTCTGAACAAACACTTCAGACGTGGTATTATAGGGAAATACTACATCACTTCGGCAGGGACTCTCTTCTTGGAGGGCTCTCCCTCAACTTTACCAGGGTCGTCTCGCCTGATTTTATACCGCGAACAGTTGCAAACCGGACAGGCATCTAAAGATTCGTACACCTTGCCGCGATAAAGGATACAATCATTGGGGCATGCGTGTATCTTTTCTACTTCCAGTCCTAGAGGGCAAACAATTTTTCTTGTCTCGTATGTTGTTTCAGGCAAGGTGTTGCCCTCTGGAAGTATCTTCTTTATCATTTTCAATAACTCTCCGAAACCCTTATCAGATAAGCCATTAGTTGCCTTCCACTGCAACAGTTCCAGTGTGGTACCCAACTTTTTCTGGTCCTCATTGCAATCTGGGTACAACAATATTTTGTGGTCCTCCAACAAACGTTTGATCTTCTCCCGCTCTTTTGCACTTTCGCAGTCTTTCTCTTCATCACGAATCATGCCACCTAAGGCATCCATTGCAACTGCTTCACTCTCATCCATTGCAATATCATCTGTAAAGACACCGTATTGTGCAAAGTCCGGGATGTTTTCATCACCATCTTCATCACCGTCTTCTAATAGGATCCCCTCTTCATCGTGTTTGGTCCAACAGATATAGCCAGGCATGAAACCATTCCTTAGCAAGTGCGTGTGAACCACCTTCTTTGAGATGTGATAATCCTTGTTGTTCTCACAGACCTTGCATAGACAGCATATAAAACCCGAGGTCGAGTTTGCCTCTGCCACGTCGAGAAATTGATGAACGTCATTAATGAAGTCAGATGAGCGTCTATCTGCATTATATATCCATTGTCGATTCATCTATTTACAAAATACAACAAAAAATTCAGCCCCAATACGAATATCATTTATAGTCTCTAAAAATCTAAAATTCATAATAACCCTAAATATGATCATTTGAAGCCTCTAAAAAGATCTAATTTTAAAGTTTATAATAAATAAGCCTAAATATGAATATCGTCTATAATCTCTAAAATTTATAATAAGCATAAATATGAATATCATTTATAGAATCTAAAAATCTAAAATTCGTAATAACCCTAAATATAAACATCATTTGAAGCCTCTAAAAATATGTAATTTTAAAGTTCATAATTAATAAGCCTAAATATGAATATCATTTATAGTATCTAAAAATCTAAAATTCATAATAACCCTAAATATAAACATCATTTGAAGCCTCTAAAAAGATGTAATTCTAAAGTTCCCGGTAAGCCTTTATAATTAATATCATTTACAATATGTAAAAATCATAATTAGCCTAAATATGATAATCATTTAAAGTTTCTACAAATAATAAGAAAAATCTAAACAATGCCAAAAAACTTTGAGCATCATCTCTACACATGCAGCAACTATCTATATGGTTCACCTCTACCACAAAATCATAATAAAATTGATATATAATTCTAAAATCTCCTATTCCTATCCATTACACAAAACACTCAATTACTCCAAACATAGAGCATGAAATAGACCATGCTAACGGTCAAAAGAGAGAAGATGAAGTTGCTAACGTTCTAGCGGACTTGGATTGCAAAATCTCCAAAAGTTATGTAAAAATCGGGCATGATCTCCCCCAACCCGAGCTCAATGGAGGATGAAGAAATGAGCCATGGCTCGGGCAGGGGCAGGAAGAAGGGGCTATATACGCAGAGCCCCTTTGTTACCGGTTGGTGGCACCAACCCGTACCAAAGGGGCACTCATAGGTACCGGTTGGTAGCACCAACCGGTATCTATGTGAGCCCATTGGTACCGGTCGGTGCCACCCGCCGGTACCTATGTGCTCGTAAAATTGCTTGCATTGGTACCGAGTCCAAAATATCCGGTACCAATGAGGGGTGACCGATGACGAGTTTTCTGGTAGTGTTTCTAACCTGCGATGATCTAATGTTTACTCTGTTTTGTACATGGGCTGTGCTGAAATTGTAATAATGAATTGAAAAGGAAAAATGGGCCTAAAATAAAAAATGTATATGCATGGAATATGGGCCAGACGAAAAAAAAATAGAGTACATAACATGGGCTAAGCCTGATACCCTGATACGAACTTGTTACTAAATGGGCCATATGGTGATTCATCCTTAGCTGATATCAGCATCCACGCTGGCTGATTCGTCGTGTCGATTGCGATTTGGCTATTCAATCCATGGCTGATTTTTGTCCCATGTGGCGATGGTTTGTGGTGTTTATTTTTGTTATTGATTCTGGGTTGTGGTTGGGCTACGTGGGCAAGTTGTTTTGTGATGGTGAAGAAGCGTCATGGGTTGACCTGATCTGTGATGATTCCAAAGGAACGTCATGCAAGCTAATGACCTAAAATACATGAAAAATATGAAAACATCAAAAACACCTTTTGTAACGGTTTTTCAGCTATCTATGATGAAATTTAAATGTCATGTATTACAGTATTTTTAGCGAGGGTAGTGATGATGGAAACACACGTCATTAAGGTCTCATAATTTTCGTGACCTAGCTAATATTGACCAACTAGACAGGGATGACGATGGTTGCTGACATCGACTTTTGTGATCTATGAATTCTTATTAGGTATTTTACTTCTCTGGTTAGTCTATGCCAGACTCAAGGCGGGTGGCGCTCTGCATGGATCGTTATGTGACGACGGACCTCCTCTTTAGTATTAACTCGCATAGATGACCCATGGCCACCATCCAAAGAACTTGCTTGGCTTCAAGAAGATTTGGGCGAAATTATGTGGAGAAGACCCACAAGTTAGAAAAGTCAGCTAAAAACTGCCTCAAAACCGGCTCCAGGACTAAATGCAAACAGCCCCGATTAAGGCCTATTTTGCCCCTCTGTTCGTACTAATGCATCAGTTACATGCATCGAAAAGTACTTCTTATATGTGTAGCTGCCCCACCATTTTGCACAACACAATTTGCAAGGATGAAGCTGCAACATTTTAGCCTTACACCCTGTTCACTTGGCTTATCAGCCACCAGCCAGCAGTACTTTTCTCTCACAACAAATCAGCATCAGCCACCAGCCAGCCAGCCGTACTTTTCTCTCACAACAAATCAGCATCAGCCACCAGCCGCCAGCCAACCGAACAGGCTGTTAAGCAAAACCAGAGCAGAGTAGAGGTCGGGTTCAACTATATGTCCTTTTTATTTGTGGATGATGCGCTTTTTTGCGTCTACGTTCTTTTACTGAGCATCCGACGACGACACGTCTCACTTCAAACTCGTTCTTTGGTATGTTTCCTTTTACCGTCAAGCCATATGATATTCAGGTGATACTGAACCAATCAGGTAATGAGAGGGAGGGCTTAGAACATTCACACCTACTCCTCCCTAGCTAGCACCTGCAACCACTAATTAAATTGGTCATTTTTTTGAAGTTGGTATATTCTGAAACATAGTTTGATGATACACAGCTGTGGTAGCCTGTAGCATAGGATGCACATATGGCATATAAATTCCCAGATGCTTCTCTTCACACATAATTAGTGAATTAAAATTCAACTGTTTCTCCTATCAAAAACCAAATCATAGAAAAATATCAACTATTTCCACCTTGCGAAGGTTAAACAATAAAAAAGTCCAATTGTTTCCTCGTTGCAAAAATTGAAAGAATAAAAAAATCCAACTGTTTGGTTACACCACCCTGCCATCTCAGAATGACAGAAACAATCAAACAAACAACCAGAACCAGTACATATATACCTTTGCTAGCTAGCTGCTAGAGGGAACTCTGTATAATTAAGTTCTTATCATCATGTTTGTTCAGCCACACAGCAATCTCCTTCTTGAACCTCTCCATCGCCTGCCTTGGCAATAGAATTGACACCACAGTTGAGTCATCGCCATCTTGGTTCTTGCACCTCATATGATCACTTCCAATCTTGGAAGTAAGGTCGCCAGCCACCGGTATGCCACCACCCACAAACTCGGCCCACCCAAGCTGCAATCCATTCCCCGCCGCAATCCATTTGGTATCAGAGACCTCGTATGTTCTGGCAGGGTCAGCACAAGGCCTCGAGCGCAGCGACGCGATAGTCTCCACCATCGATTCCATGCACTCCTTTGTCACACTGAGCTTGGTTCTACGCACAAGCTCAACCGTGTCGACGAGTGGCTGCCTGCAGAGCTCATCGACGGTTAGTTCCGCTATGGGAGAGAAATGTGCGTTGCCATAGTAACCCCACGGGATTAGGGTATGGCGATTCCACCGCCCGCGGGCATTCATAGTGATCATGAGGCGCACTGGCTGACTAGACTTGTATCCCAAAGCAATGGTGCGGCATCGCCACATGACAGCGGTTATGAGTTCAAAGGCTGTTGCAGAACGGGCAAGGTATCCCCGTACTTGGCTCTCTAGAGCTTCCATCTCCCTTGGCCCAAAGACGAAGTAGTCGACTACCATTTCGTCGAGCGGAGTCGTCATCATCACATCATCCGAATCATCGTCCAAGCTATTTAGTAACGGTTCGTATGAAGGGTTTGGGTATGTGATGGTGGCTCGGCTATGTGTCGCGCTTAGAATCTCTCTTTTCCAAACGGGGAGAATGCTTGGGGCTTCTGCACCACATGCCAATTCAGCTATGGTTATCATGAGTTGGATGATACCGAAACCATCAGCAATGCTATGGCACATGTGGAATCCAGCTACAAATCCGCCACATTTCAGTCTGGTCAACTGTAAGAAAGTACGAAGAAGCAATGTCATTTGAAGTAGAAACCAACACAGGCAGAGAAGAAGACGAAAAAATATTTTTTTTCCTGATAACGCACTGAAACTGTTTTCCTATGGCAGGCCAAGACTAGGATGAAGATTAGGATAAACAGGAAGTTTTAGGTAATCTAACCCGATGCTTTCTGCGTGCTTTTGTATTAATGTGGAACCTAAATATTCCGTGTTTGGATTAGTGTCAGAATGACCCCAAAGGTTATCATTCAATCCTCTACGTACTTCCGTGCTCCTTTTAGACGAGTCTAACCATGAGCTCGAAGGTTAAATTGTTTTTCCCTCTACGTTAGTCTCTGTCTACATTATCCCCCTTGAATCAATTAATACTACTTTTATTATTATTTTAGATTAATGACACTGACAGGTTATATGATTGACCCTGTCTAGTTACAATCTATTCCGAGTTTTTACTTGCCGTGTTTCTGCTTGTTTTCTATCTTGTAAAAAAAGTATATGTTCCGGCTTGGATTTGTTCTTAAGTTATTTGCAACAGATTAGATTTATAGTAACAAGGCACTGCCAACAAAAATGAACTAATTGGAGACATTTTTTTAGAATAATAGGATTGGTATATATCTCCTGTCTTCACATAGCCTCACAAGAAAATTGATCGTGCCCAAAAGTTGCACATCCACGGTAACATCAGCACCTCCATATCTCAACCGAAAGTGACTTTTCCGCCGAACCCATTTTCCAAATTTGACTCACCTACTCCGTACTAAAATATCCCAAAGAAATTTGACATTTATATGTGCAGTTTGGATTTATACGCTGAACAACCTGTCAGCGTCATTAACTTCTACAGGGGTGAAATTTTGGGTGCACCAGAAGCAGTCAAGAAAATTTCCCCCAATGAAAAGAATGTAAAAGCACATACATGCCTTGGGAACTTGTCAAAAGTCGCCCGAAAAATACTCAAATCATTTGGTAGTTAATTCAAAAAAAAAATAGTCCTGAAAAACTTCTCTAAAAATGTGGATATCCATGCCACTTATGGAGGCGCAGTATGCATTTTTTTTTCCACCAGCACACACCCTCTCTCTCACAAAAGAAAAAAAAAGAGAGGAAAATAACTAAGAGCAAGATAAAAATATATACCTGCATGAGCAGCAATGGTCTTCCAATGACTCCTCTCGTGTCACCAGCATCGCACAGGAGCTCCTCCACGCACGGGTACGGCGGCAGCAGCGGCTCCCCGAACTCCTCCAGCCGCACGTCGGCGTCGGCCTCCACGAACGCCACCCCCTGAGCCTCGCAGTCCACCACGAGCTTGCCCCCGGCGTCCGCCCGGAGCCGGCCGGCGACGGGGTAGTAGTACACGAGCGCCTCCGCGAGCGCCGCCCTGACCAGCTCCGCCGGGTCGTCCGGCCCGTCGCTCTGGCCGTGGCAGCGGCGGAAGAAGCCGATGACCGTCTCGTAGTACCGCAGCGCGTGCTGGTCGTCGATGTCGGACAGGGCCTTGGTCTCCCGTGGCGTCAGCCTCGCCGGCGACACGAGCTCCGGCTCGCTCCGGCGCGCCTTGAAGGACACCATTTGTGTCTAGCTAGCACGCAGGCAGCTGACGCCGGCGAGATCACGTAGCACGCGTGATGTGTGCTTTGGACGCTGCGATGGCAAAGCTTTAAGAAGACGCGTAGCCGCTGGTAATCTAGGCTTATTATATATGAAAAATGACGAACCCAGCTCGGGGGGCATCTTTTTTTCACAAGTGGAAATATTAGGGTATATATAGCAAAAAAGAAGATAACCTAATTAATCGAAAGTAGTCGTCTTCTCTAGCCTAATTGTGCTCTTTCCTCTATATATCATGGATGACCTAATTCTAAAAACTTAATTTTCAGAAATAGGACAACAAATAATGTAGGATTCATAGCCTAGATGTCTTCGCGTACATACATATATGTTTGTGGTTTGGGTGGTAGATCCCGAAACCACAATTAAAACATGCCGGTCGGTTGGTATAAATAGGTCAGTCAGGTCGGTATAAAAAGCCACTTTCACCGTCAAATAGTTCTCGTAATAACTCCACACGGACCGATCGATGGCTGCTCGTTGCAATAACGATCCGACCACAATGTAGTTGCCTAGTTGGCCATCTGGGGCTGTGGTATACCGAGGGAGGAAAGATGGATGTGAGCCCTATGATGTCTAGCTTATCACATATATAACCCACAAGCCCATGTGAGGTCTTCATAGGGGCATTGCTATACATGTCGGATCAAGACGATGCCACATTGGTAATCCAACCACTACTATTGCATGAATTACCAAATTCATAGGATATGTAATACTCCCTTCATTCTAAATTATTGAAGAATTTTATTTTTGTCTTAAGTCAAATTTCTCAACTTTTTATCAGATTTATAGGAAAAAGCCACAACAACAACAAGACTAAAATAGTTATGTTAATATATTTATTTGGTATTACGAAATTTGATATATTTTTATATAAATTTCATCAAAGTTAAAGGAATTTGTCTTAGAAAAATGCTAATTTGACCAACAATTATTTGAAATATATGGAGAGAGTACTGGATATGTACAAGTGCACTGGATAGACACATCCCAGGTAACGCCGAGTGAAACTGCAGGCTGGCAGCAAGGCAGGACGTTATTGGAAGTATTAAATTTCGCGCCAAGTAGTCTAAGGCTTATGTGTAAGTACGAATATGGACATATGGCAACGCTACCACTTGCACCTTAAACCATTCAAAGAACATTACAACTGGCCTCATTCTAAGACCTTCAAAATGTGAGAAGCAGGACGAACCCCACATCATTCAATGCAAGACATTTTCGTAGGATGAAGAATCTTCATCTGCAAAAGTAAAAATTGATACCTAATTTCTCAAGCAATGTATTGTCGATTGCTATAATATTGACATCATACCATCTTTAAATTAATTTGAATATAACTCTACGCATTCAACTTTTGTACTCTTAGCACATGTGTATAGTTTTGACTAAGTGGTGACCAAATTCATATCTTCTTTAAAGCACATTGATTCAACATTTTTTCTCTTAGCTCATAGACTAACTGGTGAACAGAACCTGCAAAGCTTGACCTTTCCATATCAAAAACACCAACTGCCTTCAGGAATGGGTTTATGTAAAACGATGTCTCTGGTCAAAGTGACAAAATGACGTCTCAATTTTGTTAGGTACCCCTATGACCAGACTACCTTGACCACGGCTGTCGAACCATAAAGGACATTGTTGACTTGCAATCATCCCAAGGCCCAAGCTACTACATTTTATCTGAAGATAACCCTCTACTTTTTTGTTAGAAATCAAATTCCATCTCATATGGCAGAAGATCATTAGGACAGAACGAAAACATCGCATCGCCTAGCATCATCCATTGTGACCCTAGCTCTGCATTATTGCAACAATCTACATTCCTGAATCCTGATGCTAGAACGCCGGTACATCATTTCCATCCAGTCCCCACAGCCACAATTGAGTATTCCTGTACTTATATGTGCCATGTGAGAAAATTGAAAAGGCTATTAGCCTTGTGTTGATTATCCACTGCTAGCTCCTGATTTCTTTTTTCAGAGTCAACTAATGACGACGTTGGATGCATACCGGCTATATACTATTGCACTAGGTAGCGCCATCCCAGGTAATGCCTGAATATAACAGGCTAGCAGCAAGCTAAGGCAGGATCCTACTAGCTTATTATTGGCATTTCATCTGACAATAAACTATCTAATGCTGATGCGCTGCTCGTCTTGGCACTAATTTGCTTGATCTTGTTTGCAGATTAAGAACACCATCTGGCAATGCAATGTGAACCCTGCTAACATCGGATTAGCAAGACTACGGTTGTTAATCAATTGAAAGGGGGACCAGCATTATTCGTCCTAATATATGTCTTTGTATTCATTTCGAAAGGGCTACTTGTGTCATTTGTTTAACTTTTGGGTTCGAAGAGTACCGCGGATTTGCAGTGCGCATATAAATATATAATGACATGCATGTAAGACCATGATGTTCTCAATAATGCTAGCTGGCCATGTTCACTGATAACCTCAACCGGTCAACTGTTTCACATACTTCCAAGTGTATAATCTTGATGTTTGGCATACGTAGCCGGATGCTCACTGCTCTAGATGGCGCTAACCCCAGGGAACGCCGCATAGTAGTGTGGTTGCAGCTAGGCAGGCAACATCTCGATTAATTAGTATTAATTTTACACTTGATGAGCTGAATTTATAAAATTACAAGTGTATGATAGAATATCATTGGTAGTAGCTTGCATACTCGTCTAGCGAGCAATGCAAGGCTCCCGTCTTCCCCATGAATCAGTGAGCGCATGATGAGAGATGGCAGGTTTTATATATATGCCAAACGATCTTTCAAGCCAAATGTGATGAACTTACCATGCAATTTCATGATGATGACTACCCTGTCCTAACAAGTGAATACTGCAACTACATATGTGTCGTTTCTTTTTTTTTTGTTTTGTCCATCGACTACAAAATTCAGATGTGAAAGAATCCAATGTAACCATCCTAATTGTCATTCCAATGGAAAAGATTTCTTTGGCGTTCTTAATGATAGGATGATGGCTTGCGATGTCGATAAAGCGATACTGCTACTTCTATTTCAATTGCTATGTCAACTGATGACGCTGGGTATATCTTTGACCAGGTAGTACATACCTAGTGCACTAGATAGAGCCAGCCGAGGTAATGCCTCGGACAAATAGGCTGGCCGCCTGCCAGTAATATGCATTTTCAGACTAAGCAATCTGAAAGATTTATGTGAACACAATTGTACAAAATCATATAGAGAAATGTACCACTTGGTACATATATTAGCCTTCACAAATGATAAGAATGTCAAAGAATCCCGAGTTTGCCGAGTGTTAAGGTGTTTGCCGAGTATTCAAGGTCATCAGAGGTAAGGTTGTTCGTCAGATCAGGTATAATTATCTTTTTAGAATATCAGGGTTTACTCAAGAATAAAAGAGTTTCCCACCTGATAACAGTCATCTCCATTCAATGACCAGCCTCAACACATCTATGGTTCGAATGAGATCATTGGTCTATGGTCCATGTAAGTTCTCAGTTTGTGCAGTAATATAATATCAGAGTTCGAATTGATCACTTACATCGAACCAGTCTACCGAACCCTTCTGCTTGCAACTGGCTCAGGGTGCCTGAGTCAGCACGCTATGTCTATCTTCAAAACAATGTCTCTAGTCAAAAGCGACGAGCTGACAATGAAATTTAGGGGGTGTTTAGTTCACCCCATTTTGGAGAATGGGCATGCGTTGGGTCACGTGCACAGAGAGAAAAAGTACATTGAGAAGCGTGTATTATGCAAAATTTTGGAGAATGGGGGTGAACTAAACACCCCCTTAGATCATCCAAACCTAGACTGGTGTATAAAAAAGGGTTTTTTTTTTTTGGTTTTTCCCATGCATGCATCTCTCCGGGTGGGAATGCGCTCCTCTTAGCTTTGAACTTAAGTAAGCACAATTGTATTACAGAATCATATATATAGCAATGTACTAATTGTTACCTTTATTATTTTGCCCTTTTGATCATTGCAAAGGCTACCGATTGGCCTTACTTGTTGCAATCAGAGGTAAGAATGTTCAACAGGTATATACTTTCCACTTAGGGGATCAGAAATTATTTATGTAGACCAAGAAGTTTGCCACCACCTAACAGCCGTCTTGCATTTGTCTGCCAAATTACCCGTCCTCAACACAACGATCTGATTCAAACCATGCATGCATCTTCCTGCACACAGTTCTACCAGAAACTTTCCTTAACCAAGAAGCTATTGTTGTGAGCTTGTGACAGAGGTATAACTTTGGTCAAACTCGAGATGCGTCTTTCCATAAATGTTGGAATTACTTACAGTTGGGAACCGAGGGAGTACTCTAGCCAATTGCACCGAGCTTCGTGTTGGGGTCCTTTTTGGGAGGGCAGCAACAAAATTATTGTTTTGTCTATATGATTGCAGATAATAATCATGGAGCAAGTGTATGTTTCGTGTTGCTCATCTCAATATAAAGTAATTAAAATGTATAATGGAAATAAATAGGGAAAAGTCCATTTTACACTCTTCAACTATAACAAGTGTTTGATTTTCAACCTTCTACTTAAAAGTCAGACACTATAGGCCATCCAACTATCGAAACCGTGCAAATTCGACCCTTTGAGTGGTTTCAAAAGTGGTTTTCTATTTTCTGAAATATATAAAAATATTGGTTTAATTTAAAAAGTTAATAACTGATTCATTTTAAATTAGAAAAATACAAAATTAGTACCAAAAAATTGTAAAAATGTAACCTATACATTGGTGCTTTTGAATCTTATTTATTCTTATTTCTACTATTTTATTGATTCTATTCATGCTTTTATTTATAACATCCAAATAATTCTCCATAGAACACTAACATATAGGTTACATTTTTAGAATTTTTTTGGTATTGGTTTCATATTTTTCTCATTAAAAATGAATTAGTTATGAATTACATTAAATTGAACTAGATTTTTTAAAATTGTCAAAAAATGAAAAAACGCCCTCAAAACCACTCGAAGGGCCAAATTTGCATGGTTTCATTAGTTAGATGGCCTAGGATGTCTGGTTTTGTAGCAAAGGGTTGAAAGTCAGACTCTTATGATGTTTAAAGGGTGTAAAGTGGACTTTTCTCAAATAAATGTGGGCTGGACGGCCTTTCTATTTCTTCTTCCAGCGTACTCCCCGAATTTTTTTGTACAACTCAATTGAGTGTTAGTAACAAGTAACTATGGATAAGACAAAATAAATAATTTAATTAGACCAAATGATAAAGGAAGAACCCATCTTAACCTACCTTAGTGACACGCGCCCCTGGTATTCTTTTAGAAAAAGGAATCATTCCGGCCTCTGCGTTCACACACAGCCAAGGTTTACAAGTTTGATACGCACCTCTGATATTTGACGCTTGCGTAATTTCTTCTTGTGAGATTTTTTATTTCATATTGTTATGGAATCAACTGTCCAGCATAGTCGTCATTGTTGTATCAAGCAAGAAACCGCGTGGGAGTAATGGAAGAAATATGTAGTCATAAGATTTCTACCTTTTTATTGATACATGCTGGATGTGCACAACAAGATCTTTCCATGGTCTACCGAACAAGTATATGCATACGTACTGTGTCTCAGTGTGCAAATACAGTCTAATCTATATTACAACTTACAACACATGGTATTATTATGTAACTTACCATTTTTCTCATTCATCTAATAGTATACATATGGAATTATGTTCCAATACAGTTTCAAATGTCGTTTCAAGCATTCTCTCAGTTTAGCTGTATTTTGCAGTTTTTACTGTTTGGGATACATCTGTGAACGGATTCTTGTATAAATTAGCATAGTGTTTTACATGGGACTCTCTTTTAAAGGCAACTCTTTAAGTATGGCAAGAGATTCCTACATGATGTCTATACTGTGCCTAGAACATGGCATGGTCGACAAATAAAAAGAAATCAAGTAACAACAACAAAGTAATCTCAACACGATGACATGATTTGGTGACACAGAGCATAAGCTCTATAAGACCTTTTTCTTTTCTTATATTTTCTTTTCTTTTCTTTTTGCTAGGCTTAATCAAATTTCATTTTTTTAGAAAAAGGAGTAGTCTCCAGCCTCTGCGGGACTGCAACGGCACACAACCATCTTACCATTATTAATTGGGGGACTCATTTTGAAACCTTCATGTGAAGCCACCTAGGATTCTAGGTGGACACTCTAAAAAAATAGAGAAATCTTAGAAACTCTCACAAAAAAGCAAAAACATCTCGCCATCAATTGGAACACTCAAATCATCATAGCCATTAGATCTACTCCCTCCATTCTCTTTTGATCATCCCATTTCCAAAAACAAAACTTTATTTTTTGATAGTCCCATTTGAGCTGTAGCCAGATCTATCATAAATGGCCGTTTCGGTTCTTGTGCAGAGTAACTCCTCTAGAAAAATGATTGGTGCATGGATACGAAAACATCAGTACAGAAAAGTTTTCACGGGAAAATGAGAAGTGTTTGATGACCTGATTAATTAGATGATAAGTAATGTTACTTCTTCTTGGTCATTGTGCCAAGATGAAATGGGACTATCATAAGAGAATAGAGGGAGTATTATGTTTTCTAAAAAATACCCACCTATACCATTATGAAAATAGCTTACCCCTTAAATCTATATTTAAGTTACGCACCTCTGCTATTATATAAAATAAACAAAAGTAACCCCTAATCTTCGTCAAAATTATCCAATTATGTCATTATAAACAATATTTAAAATAACCTCCTAAATTTGTAACTAAATTACCCACTACAAATGCTTAAAAAATAACTTAAAGTAACCCCTTAACTTTGCATCTATATTACCCAAATATGTCATTATAAAAAATAACATGAGGTAATCCTATATTTGAATCCGAATCACTTTAATTAAAAATATACACCAATATAAGATTATAAATCATGTATTTCATACACTATTGTTATATGATATAGTAATTAAGGTTTATACGCATGATGTGCGTTGTCATTTATAAAGATATAGGGGAAGCGACGAGAATATAGATTTCTACATTAAAATTATAATTCAAACTTAGGGTTTAAAATAAATTTAAGCGCATACATGTTGTCGGCGTTCTCTACCGCCGACAAGTAATATTTCTACGATCGTGTGTTGGACACCGGATGGTGGCTCAAGAGACACAGAAAGTTATACTGGTTCGGGCCTCCGAAGAGTAATACCCTACGTCCAGTGTGAACCGGTGTCCTCAAGTCCGTGTCTGTAGTAGGGGTTAAAAACCAGTCGGGAGAGGGTGGACGGTCCCAAGTCCCTGTGTAACGCGTTGTAGTGTGTTGCGTGTGTGTGCACGAGTGTTCTCTCTATCCCCCTGTCGGAGTTCTAGTCCGGCAGTCCACCCGGGGTACCCAGATGGTTGATTTGTAGGCAAGGGGAGATCGCTGGACTAGGGAGCTCGAGGTAACACAAGGACACGGGGATTATACAGGTTCGGGCTACCCGGAGGTATAATACCCTACGTCCTGTGCTCGGGGTCTTGTATTGATTTACTCGGCGCGTTCCGGGGAACAACGGCGAGCTCTTGGTTACAATGGGGGATCTGGTAGCTAGGAATCGAATGAATGAGGGGGTCGACCTAGGCCGCCTTATATAGGCTGACGGCCTAGGGTTTACAAGTCGGTTATTTCTAATTACTATCCGGCTCAAATCAGGAAACTAATCCGAGTCGGTTACAACTTAATTGCCGTGATCTCCGGGCGGGATGTGAGGATATCGCTGAATACCTTGCGGGCTAAGTCTTCTCCGATCTTGTCCATCAAGTCGAGGATCCTCGTGGGCCGGCCTGGGGTCGGCCCACATCCTTGTCAGACGTGGGACCAGGCTGACTGGCTATCCGGTTGGTAGTGGGCCCAGGGGTACCCATATCCCACAAGTCCCCGAGCAACGTGCAAGCGCGTGTCGGACTGTTGATGAAGAAGCGAAGCCATCAAGGTCGGCCGAAGCGCCTTGGTCGGCAGGCTGACACAAGGGTGGGCGGTGCTCAAAAAAGAAAACCGCAGGCCATCCGGGAATGACCCTGGGCAGACCCGGGGCGAAGCCTCGAGTGATGTAGCGCCGAGTCGTGGCCGAGCCGGGCGCCGAGGAGCTGCACCACTTGGGAAAGTGACACATCCTGATGGGGCATATGGAGGGCGACGCAAGGAGCCCTCCATATGGAGTAGTCCCCGAGCATTGGGCCGACTAGAAAAGTCGGGCTAATGGTCAAAAGAGAATGATCTCCAAGCATCGGGGCAGTCAGGCCGCCCAAAGGATAAGCTCACCGAATAGCGACGAAAACAGTATTCACGTGGATGCACAGGGCAATCCCGTGGTCGGATGAAGCTGAAGGTGGTAAGGGCGGACTGAGCGCCTCGAAGGAAGGAGCTGCTGCGTGGCACAGGGCTCACGAGGAGCTGCTGCGTGGCATAGGGCTCACGAGGAGCTGCTGCGTGGCACAAGGTTCACGCGCCGAACAGTGCGACCGGAGTCACATGCGGTTGTATAGCACAGGGCTATAAATAGACGCCGAGGCCCGGGGCCTTGTTATTATTCGAAAGAAGGCATAGCAACCACCTCACTTGAACATGTTGGGGGCTATGTGCTAGATTCATCCTCCGGGGAAGAATCATGGGGACTTGATAGCTTGGTGCTAGAAGAGTGCTTGCGAAGATCCTGAGGTGTTGATTAGCGTCTGAGTGCTGTCCCATTCACCCTTACATTCCCATGTGACGAGGGCCATGTGGGGTGAAATGCTTTGTAGAGCAAGGGATACCCGGAGGCATTCGCTAACAACCCTCTGTTGGTGCTGTCCCGTCGACGGCTGCAGTGGTGCTACAAGAGAGCTTGCGACGAGCCCATGTGGACCAAGCTTCTGCTGATGTAGCATTTCGGGCAACGGCGGGCGCCCCGAGCCGTCATCTTGACGGTTGATGTGTTTGATTCCTGTAACCGGCTTATGACCGGCTCTCTTTGTAATTTGTAACCCTTGTATTGAATCTTTTCTCCTTTTCATTGCTTAGAAACGCAATATCTGTGTCCCTGGACCCGGGGGTCATGAGAGGCGTCGTAGGTTCGCACCATAATAACAAATTACAGAATTTTCTTGGCAACGTGCCAAGGCACCGAGCCCTGAGACCTGTTGACCAGAGTGGAGAGGGCCGAGTCCCCGAGGATCGGGGCTGGCCAAGTCCAGAGACCCGTTGACCGGAGTCAAGAGCGCCGAGTCCCCGAGGGTCGGGGCTGGCCGAGTCCGGAGACCTGTTGACCGGAGTCAAGAGCGCCGAGTCCCCGAGGGTCGGGACTGGCCGAGTCCGGAGACCCATTTACCGGAGTCAATAGCGCCGAGTCCCCGAGGGTCGGGGCTGGCCGAGTCCGGAGACCCATTGACCGGAGTCAAGAGCGCCGAGTCCCCGAGGATCGGGGCTGGCCGAGTCCGGAGACCCATTGACCGGAGTCAAGAGCGCCGAGTCCCCGAGGGTCGGGGCTGGCCGAGTCCGGAGACCCATTGACCGGAGTCAAGAGCGCCGAGTCCCCGAGGGTCGGGGCTGGCCGAGTCCGGAGACCCATTGACCGGAGTCAAAAGCGCCGAGTCCCCGAGGGTCGGGGCTGGCCGAGTCCGGAGACCCACTGACCGGAGTCAAGAGCGCCGAGTCCCCGAGGGTCGGGGCTGGCCGAGTCCGGAGACCCATTGACCGGAGTCAAGAGCGCCGAGTCCCCGAGGGTCGGGGCTGGCCGAGTCCGGAGACCCGTTGACCGGAGTCAAGAGCGCCGAGTCCCCGAGGGTCGGGGCTGGCCGAGTCCTTGGGAAAGAGCCGTTGGTGCGCGGAGAGCCGTTGATGCACGGTTAACGGAACTCCCGCGGATTCCGTCCGTCAATTGCGGCGCCGTTAGGGTAATTTGGATCGACGGAAGGGGATAAATCGAACTGTTCACCGGCGGCTTTTACCACGGTCATTTCCAAATCGCGAAACATCCCGCGCCTCCGCCACCGCTTAGAGCTGCTGTGAGAGCGATTCACCCGCCATCCACGCGCCGCCGCCGGAGTTCAAGCGCCGCCGCCGCCGCTACGTGCCTGCGTCCTCCCTGAGCCCCCGTGACGAAGATGGCGGACCCAAGGGAGGCGACGAACACGTCCGCATCGGGCGAGGAGGTGCCGCCGGCGACGAGGGTGACAGGTGCATCCCTTTCCGCTGTGGGTGGCGATGCTGACGCGGAGAAGGAGATGGCGCCCTCCGCGAGCCAGTCTGGGGCCGCGGGGGATGCCGCCGCCCGCGAGGGCGGCGATTCTGCTGTACCGGCGGCCGCCGCCGGGGCGGACGCGAGGGGGAAGGCCGTGGCCCAGTCTGGGGGGGCCCCGGAGCTAACCTCCGTGCCTGGGGGAGTGCCGCCACAGGAGCCTGCCTGGGGCCAATCCTCCATCACCGAGGAGCGGCTCCAGGAAATGGAGAGCCGGGGTGTGCTTGGGCCGCGAGAGATCCTGCAATGGCGACCCGCCGGCGACGATGCCCGACCATGGGAGCGCTCGGAGACCGAGATGGCAGTCTTCGCGCCGTTCTTCGAGCGTGGGTTCGGATTGCCCACTGGTGACTTCTTCCGCGGCCTGCTGCACTTCTACGGAGTTGAGATGAGTCATTTGAACCCTACCTCAATTCTGTCGATCTCTGTGTTCATCCATTTGTGCGAAGCATTCCTTGGAGTGCCACCACATTTTGGTCTGTGGCGGCGCCTGTACCGGATGAAGACCTATGGTGAGGGGTCTGGCAAGGGGCCTGCCAGGATAACTGGGGGAGCTGGGTTCGCGCTGAGGGCCGGCATGTCCAAGAGATACTTCATCTTGGACATGAATGATTCCAACAAGAACTGGCGGCAGGAGTGGTTTTATGTTGCGAACCACCCCCTACTCTTCCTGCTCGAACTGGGCACCGGCCACAGGAGAAGGATTGTTGGGGATCACTTCCCGTAGGCGACGAGTTGAAGGAAGCCGAGGAGCTGTTGGAGTTGATCGCCGAGGCGAAGGTGAGGAAGCTGTCCGCCGTGGCAGTGATGATCTCCTTCGTTCAGCGATTGACGCAACCAATCAAGGACCGGGTGCATCCTGGGTATGAATTCCAGGGTGGCCGGGACCCGACCCGGGAGCAGGCCCGGACGGTTCCTGTTCCTGAGATATGTGAGAGAATCTCAGGGTTCATGCGGGGCCAGATCCACAACGAAGGGACGTTTGTGCCATTTTCTTTGAAGAACCTGCCTCCACCGATAACTTCGTTGTTCTCATGCGTGTTATGTATCCTGCTACTTAGCTACTGAATTTCTGACAACCGATTCTTGTTTGCTATTTGTCTATCTCACAGGAGCGGGCGGCGAAGTACTATCGTCCGGCTCCCTTGCCCGAGGGCGAGGTCCGGGTGGAGAAGCTGCTGTCGATTGAGGAGGCATCCCGAATGCCTCAAGTCATTGAGGAGGGGCCGGCCGACTGGGAGGAGGTCGGCATCATCCCGGCTCCTCGGGAGGAAGCGGAAGAGGATTCGGTGACGCGGATACTTGGCGTCAGCTTGGGGCGACCGTCGCGCCAAGTCGTGCGTAAGCTGACCCCGGCCCAAAGGGTGGCTCGAGAAGAGTCTCCCAAGTCTGATCTAAGACTGGGGCAAGCCGCGCGGGCCGAGGCCGAGGCGCGGAGGAAGAGGAAGGCTGCGGATGACGCAGGAGGTAGCGCCAACAAGTCTCCATTGGGGCTTGAGTCGGAGCGGCCTGCACAGCAGGCTGCAGGGGCTCAGAGGAGCATCTTTGCCCAGCCAGGGCTGCGGCCGGATGCGACCTTGTTGCCGAGCCAGACGTCTCCGCAGGTGTTGCGGGGCGTTCAATTCAAGCGTCCGCGCAAGGGCGGGTAAGTAGTCTTTGAGTTTCTGACTGTTTGATGCACAAGTCTTGATCTGTTGGTTTGTTGAGTGCAGGCTCGGGAGCCAATCGGGGGTCGGCACCCTACCACGCCCGGGGGCTGGTGATAAGGCGCCGCCAGTCCGGTCTGCCGCCACAGAGGCGGAGTCAGGGTCGAGCATGGCCCTGGTTGTGCCGAAGCAAGTGCCAGTTGACATGTCGGGGCCGCCGAGCCCACCGAGTCCGCCGCACGTCACAGGGGCGGGTGACCCGGCGGCGGACCTGCAAGCCGAGCAGTCGAAGGCCGCCCTGGAGGAGGAGACCCCGGAGGGTCGCCCGGAGATGGAGGAGCTGCCGCAGAGTCCTCCACCGCTTGAGGATGATGACAGCCGTCTCCTTGGAGAGGATCTGGATGCCGACCCAGGCGTCCACGTGCCTCCCCAAGGGGAGGCCGGCATGGCCGGGCCCGAGGGCGGACCGCAGGCTCCGCAGTTGACTCTTGAGCAGCGGATGGAGCTTGACGCCGCCGACCAAGCGAGCGAGCTCCGGAAGCTGCAAAACGTGGCCGGCGTCTTAACCCGAGTTGTACAGGTATGTCTCCCTAGTGCCATGTTGTGGATGTAGCGCGGACAATGACCTTGAGGCCAATTGTTTTGTGTGACAGGGTTTCACGGAACGGATCACGAGAGACCTCGACTTCAGGCGGCAGGCCCTTGAAGACCGTCGGGCCTTGGCGCGGGTCCACACGGATAGAATCCGTGAGGCGGAGGCTGCCAAGGAATTCCAGAGGCAGAGGGAGCGGGAGCTTGCCGACCTGCAGAAGACCAACGAGGATCTCATGAACGACATGAGTGTTCTCACGGAAGGTGAGTCCTTCGTACATTGCTTGCTGATGTATCTCCGAGCATCCTGTGCTCATGGGTCTTTCCTCGCAGGGGCGAGGAAGAAGGAGGCTGCTCTTCAGAAGAGAATCAACGAGTTGGCCGGGGCCAAGAAGAAACTTGAAGATGAACTGGCCGGGGCCAAGCATAAGCTCGAGGAGGAGGTACGAGGGCTTAAAGCAGCCAATCTTAGCCTCGCTGCCGAATCCGAGCACCTGAAGGAGGCCAATCAGGCCCTGAAGGACGCGCATGACCAGGCCATGCATGGTGGGTGCCTTTCGCCGAGTCTTCTGGAGCTTGTTGATAGCCGTTGTTCTTATCAGAGTTCTTTGCAGGGCTTCGGACGGAGCTGATGGAGCTGAAGCAGGCGGCTGAAGTTAACGCCAACTCGTTGGTGCCTGCCGGGTCCGGCCCGGCAACGGCGACGCTGGCGGAGCGGCTCAGGGCCGGCCCGAATCGTGCGGCTCAGTTGATGCAGCAGACGGCAGTCGGCTTCGGAGCTCGGATCCTGGCGCTGTTCAGAATTCACTTCCCGGCGCAGGAGCTGGCCCCAATTGCCGACGGTATTCCCGAAGAGTTCGCCGATGAAGAGTTCGACGAGTTAGTCGAGGAGTGTACCCCTCTGGCTGAGACTATGGCAACGGAGATTGGCCTGTAAAAACAATTATGAATGTAAACTCTGCAGAATTTATGTATATAAAATTCCTGTTTATTTGAAGTATGAGTGTGCACTGGTGCTTTATTAGACCCTTTTCCCTGCCGACTAGGACTTTGCGTCACTCGACTGGCCACTGCCCCGTGCCGTTTAAGCACCCTTTTTGACCCGCTGACCACTGCTCACGGAGAGGACGGCTTACCCAACTACACTGCTCAGCAGGGAGGCTTAGGTGTAGGGGGCGCACGGGTTGAGCACGGAGCTCAGGGTTTCACAGCTGGGGACTCGGACCAGCTGAGTTAGCTTAGTAGTCGCCGGGGGGAACATAGGGTTGGGCAAGGACTCGGAAGTCGGAGTAAGCAGGTACCCCCCCAAATATCGTGATGAAGAAGACACAACCTGGGTCAGGCCCAGTCCCCGAGCATCAGCATGGATGCCGGGTTGAAGACAACAGCAGCCATGAGGCAAAAGTAATTTTATTAATACTAGACAAGGAATACATAGCTTTTGTTTAATTTCTACGGGTAGAACTTGACGAGGTGCTCGATGTTCCACACGTTTGGGACGGGGTCCCCATTAGCCCACTGAAGGCTGTATGTTCCTTGCGAAACAACTTCTTTGACGATGAAAGGACCCTCCCAGGGGGCAGATAACTTGTGCTTGTCCTTGGTGGACATGACTCGGCGTAGGGCCAAGTCACCGACGTTGAGTGAACGTTCCCGGACGTTCTTGTCGTGGTAGCGCCGCACCTGCTGCTCATGTCTGGCATGTCTGATCAAGGCGGCGAGTCGGTGTTCTTCGAGGCAGTCGATGTCGACCTGGCGGCCGATTTCTGCTTCCCCTTCTTCATAGTGCTGGATGCGCGGAGCACCGTGGGTGACGTCGGCTGGGAGGACGGCTTCGGAGCCGTATACCAGAAAGAAGGGAGTGTATCCCGTTGCTCTTGCTCTTCTATGTTCGTAGGCCCCATATGACATGGGGTATTTCCTTAGCCCACCGACAGTGGTGTTTGTTAAGTTCGTCGTACATGGCCTTCTTGAGCGAGTCTTGGACCATGCCATTGGCCCGCTCGACCTGGCCATTGCACCTGGGGTGCGCCGTGGAGGAGTAGTAGACGTCGATGCAGTTGTCCTGGCAAAAATCCCAGAACTCGTGCCCTGTGAACTCGGATCCGAGATCAGTTACGATGCGGTTTGGAACGCCAAACCGATGGGTAAGCTCTTGAATGAACTTGGCAGCTGTGGCCGACTTGGTGTCGGTCACGACCTTATACTCGATCCATTTGGTGAACTTGTCGACCGCCACCAAGATGTGCTTGAACCCGCCCGGAGCGGTTTTGAAGGGCCCGACGTTGTCGAGTCCCCATATGGCGAATGGCCAAGATGGGGGGATGGTCCGAAGCGCCTGAGCCGGCAGGTGCTTTTGCTTCTGGAAGAACTGGCAGCCGGTGCAGCTGCGTACCAACTCCTTGGCGTCCGACAGGGCTGTCGGCCAATAGAACCCCGCCCTGTAAGCCTTGCCGACTAGTGTGCCGGCCGCCGCGTGGTTACTGCAGGTACCCGAGTGGATATCTTGGAGCAAGGTGATGCCTTCGTCCCGGAGGACACACTTCATGAGTATTCCCGTGGAGGCTGCTTTTCTGTATAGGGCGTCACCAATGACTATGTAGTTTGTCGCACGTCAAGTCAATTTCTCGATTTCTTCCTTCGTATCTGGCGACCAGTTCTCTGTGAGGAAAGCTATGAAGGGGGCGCGCCAGTCTGCTTCCACCACGAGAACTTCGTTGGTCGGCGGGCCACCCGGAGGTGACGCCGGCTCGGGTACGGGGCTGCCGTCCTCAAGCATCTTGATGGACGGGGTGCGCAAGTCTTGGACGAAGACGCCGACTGGCACTTGGGCTCTGGTGGACCCTAGCTTGGAGAGGACATCAGCGGCGACATTGTCTTCCCGGAGGACGTGGTGGAGCTCGAGGCCGTAAAAGTGGGCCTCAAGTTTGCGCACTTCTGCGCAGTATGCGCTCATGGTTTCCTTGGTCGTGTCCCAGTTCTTGTTCACCTGCTCGACGACTAGTTGGAGTCGCCATAGCACATGAGTCGCTTGATGCCGAGTGACACCGCGATCCGGAGACCGTGGATGAGGGCTTCGTACTCGGCCCCATTGTTGGTAGCCTGGTAGTGTATCTGGAGAACATACTTGAGGTGCTGTCCCACTGGGGAGATGAACAGCACTCCTGCGCCGGCTCCCTCAAGGTTGAGGGCTCCATCGAAGTACATCTTCCAGTGCTCCGGCCGTTCCACAGGGGTCGGCGTCTGGATCTCTGTCCACTCGGCCACGAAGTCGGCCAAAACCTGGGACTTGATGGCCTCCCGTGGCTCGAAGTTGATGGTGTGTTCGCCGAGTTCGACGGACCATTTGACTATGCGCCCGTTGGCGTCTCTGTTGTGGAGTATGGCTCCAAGGGGGAAATTCGAGATGACTCGAATCACGTGGGCCTGGAAATAGTGCCGTAGCTTCCTGGCGGTTATCAGGAGCGCGTAGAGCAGCTTCTGAGGATGGGGGTACCGGACCTTGGACTCGCTGAGTACCTCGCTAACGAAGTATACAGGGCACTGGACCTTGTATGGGTGGCCTTCTTCTAGGCGTTCGACGACCAGGGCCGTGCTGACCACATGAGTGGTAGCCGAGATGTACAGCAGGAGCTCTTCCCCGGGGGTCGGACCCGTAAGAACCGGGGGCGTGACTAGGAATTCCTTGAGGTCGGCCAGGGCCTTGCTTGCCTCAGGGGTCCACTCGAACTTGTCTGCCTTCTTGAGTATCTTGAAGAACGGAAGTCCCTTTTCGCCGAGCTTGCTGATGAACCGGCTCAGGGCCGCCATCATTCCAGTGAGCTTCATGATATCTTTCTTACACTTGGGCTCCTTGAGGTTGCGTATGGCATCCAGCTTGACTGGGTTTGCCTCGATGCCGCGCTGGCTAACCAGGAAGCCCAGGAGCTTTCCTGACGGCACCCCGAACACGCACTTCGTGGGGTTGAGCTTCCATCTGAATCGGCGCAGGTTGTTGAAGGTCTCCTGCAAGTCGGCGATGAGGGAGTCGGCGTCGTACGTCTTGACGACGACATCATCCACGTATGCTTCCACATTTCAGCCAATTTGGCTCTGCAGGCAGCCTTGGATGGCCTTCAGGTACGTGGCTCCAGCATTCTTCAACCCGAACGTCATCGTCTTGTAGCAGTAGATGCCGTGTGGGGTGATGAACGCTGTCTTGTCCTGGTCGGACGTTTTCAAGGCTATCTAGTGATAGCCCGAGTAGCAGTCAAGAAAACACAGGAGTACGCAGCCGGACGTAGAGTCGATGACTTGGTCAATTCGTGGAAGTGGAAAGGGGTCCTTGGGGCAGTAACGGTTGAGATCCGTGTAGTCAATGCACATTCTCCATTCACCGGATTGCTTCTTTACAAGTACAGGGTTTGCAAGCCACTCAGGGTGTTTGCATTCTCTAATAAAACCGGCAGCTAGGAGCTTATTAAGTTCTACCCTAATGGCCTCCTTGCGCTCTTGGGCGAATCGGCGTAGCTTCTGTTTTGCAGGCTTCGCGGTCTTGCTCAAGTCCAAGGAGTGCTCAGCCTTCTCCCTCGGAACACCCGGCATGTCTGATGGCTTCCATGCGAAAATGTCCCAGTTGTCCCGGAGGAAGGAGNGTGAGCGCGTCTTCCTATTTTGGAGTGAGCCCTGGCCCTATGAGGGCCGTCTTGGAGGGGTCATCGAGTCCCAAGCTGATCGCTTTGGGGGCGTCTGCAGGTGCCAGCGCCGTGGGCTGCTGCTTCTGCTCCGGGAGGACAGGCTCGCCGGCTGCCGCCTTGGGGGCTTCTTCCGCCAGTAAGGTGGCGTTGCCGAGTTGCTGGGATAGCTCGGCTATCTTGATAGCCTCGCCGTCGCACTCGAAGGAGGTCCTGATGTCTCCACGGATGGAGAGGACGCCGTTAGGCGCCGGCATCTTGAGAACTAGGTAGGTATGGTTCGGAATCGCCATGAATCGGACCAGCATGGGCCTGCCAAAGATGGCGTGGTATGAGCTCTTGAAGTCGGCTGTGCCGAACGTGACAGGCAAGGCGACTCTTCCTATCGGGTAGGAAGCTTTTCCTGGCACAATGCCAAAGAACGGATCTTCGGCGCTCAGGAGCTTGCTGTAGTCGAATCCCATGCTGTTGAGAGTGCTGGTGAAGATGATGTTGAGAGCGCTCCCGCCATCGATCAGGACCTTAGAGAGGAGGACCCTGTCCACGACGGGGGCGACGACGAGTGGGTAAGACCCTGGCTCGGGGAGGTAAACCCAGTGGTCGGCTCGGCTAAAGGCGATAGGCATCTCCGACCACTGGAGGTATTCCACCGGCTTGGTGGAGACCATCTTCACTTCGCGTTTGTGGAGTTTTCCCTTGCGCCGATCTGGGAAGGCGCCGGGCCCCCCGATGATGATGACCTGGCGGTCAGCACGCTGGAAGTCGCCATTGGCGTCGCGCCTGGGCGCTTCCGGCGGTGGCGGTGGTCGGCGTTCGTCGTCGTGACGACGTTGATCATCCCGGCGAGCCGGAGCATCGCGGTCGCGCTCACCACGGTGGTAGTCGTCGCGGCGGTCGCGGTCTTCTCTGCGGCGGTAGTCGTCCCGCCGGTCGCCGTTGTAGCCATCGCGGTGGTTGTTGTTGTAACGGCCGCCGTTGTTGTTGTTGTAGCGCTGCTTCTTGGTTGGCGGCAGGGCGCCGAGTTCTTTAAGCAATGCATGACAATCACGGAGAGTGTGCTTCGCATCTTTGTGAAAAGGGTACTGATCGTTCAGTGTGTCGTAAAACTCCTCGGGCAGGAACCTGGGTTCCGGCCGGCCTTCTGCTTCCGCTACGGCTACGAGGGGCTCAGGGCCTCCATTGCGCCCACGTGACGGCTCGTGGCGCTTCGAGTTGTCAACCCGGTCGTCGTCCTCCGGGCGCTTCTGTTTGCTCTTGAATTGTGCCTGTTCAGCCTGATCCGCCCGAACCTCCAAGTTGACCACCTCCATCAGGTCAGAGACCGTGACAAGGTTAGTTTTGAAGAGCGTACGGAATAGCTGAGTGTCAATGAGGCCGCGCCGGAAGGCGTCGATGACGTCCCGGTCCTGGACATCGGCGATCTTGTTCCGGTTATCGAAGAACCGGTCGGTGTAGTCTCGGAGACTTTCACCCTTCTTCTGCTTGACATTATCCAGATCGAATCTGGTGCCTGGCCGGGTGTAGCTTGCTTGATAGTTCTTGGTGAATGCATGACAAGGTCTGCCCAGCCGTCAATGGTGTCCCGGGGGACGCCCTCAAGCCATAGGAGTGCTTCTTTGCCTAGCATCACAGGGAAGTAGGCGGCAGCTTGGTCGTTGGAGCCGTGGGCAGCCTTGACTGCTGTATGGTATGTCTTGAGCCAGAGCTTGGGGTCAGAGCGACCGTCGAACTTCTCCACGAGGGCTGGCTTAAAGGACTCGGGCCAACGGATGGCGCGGAGTCGGGCGGTGAAGGCGGCAAAGCCGTCATAGACCTCCTCGTTGTGGTGGTCGCGGCGGGGAGATCGAACTGGGTCGGCTCGGGGCCGAACATCGTCGCGCCAATGGCGGCGGTCGTCCCGCGGGTGGCCGTACCGTGCGTCGTACTGCTCGCGCTCCATGAGCTCATGAACAACACGGCGTTCAGCGTCTTCTGCTCCAGCGTCACCAGCCTCCCCCACTAGCTGGCGGTCAGGTCGGCCGTATTCCCGGTCATACCGTTCGCGGCGCTCGAGCTCGGCAGCGTCACGTTCCTGGTGCTGGGCATCGAGGTAGGCACGGAGGTCCCGGGCGTAGTCCCTGATGCGATCACGGAGATCCTCAGGTGGTTGATGACGCTGGCGCCTGTCGGCCGCGCCTGGTGGCGTTCGCGGCGATGATCCGCATTGCGCGGGTTACGCCGCTCCTCTTCTTCGTCTTCGTGGTGGTTCTGGGCCACCTCTTCTTCCACGATGGGTAGCGGGGGGTTTCTGACGAAGGTGACCCTGATCCGATCTGCTTTGAGCAGAGCGATGGCTCGACGAGCGAGTCGAGTTCGATCGCCCAGATCGGGATCTGGCAGCACGATACGAACGCTCGATCTGCTCCTGGGCTGCTTCCAACTGAGCTCGGGCTCGCTGCACCTCAGGGGTGTCAGGCATGTATCCCAGCTCGGCGAAAGCGGCGGCGACGTTAGCCTGGGGCGTGCGGAACGGCACCCTGGCAAAGGCTCCATCGAGGTTCTGGGGTCGGACCCCATGGGGGCCCCGAGGAGGAGGCGGCGGTCTTGGTGGTGCCCCCGGAGGGGCCACTCCGGCAGCTGTGCCGGCTGCAGGGTTCCCGGCCGCTGCGGCCGCTGCAGGATCTCCGGCTGCTGCAGGAGGCAGGGCGGCTTCTTCGGTACGGCGGCGAGCTCGGGCGGCGTTTCACTCCCGTTTGCGATCTTTAGCCAGATTTGTATCTCCGTCCTGAGTAACTGAATCCTCAGAGATGAAGACTTCACGCCCCGGAGGCGTGGTGTAGCTGGAGTCGTTGCTCGAGTCAGCCGGAGCCGGCAAGAGCACGCTTGTGGCGACCTGGAACTCGCCGCAGTCCGGAGACTGGGTGGGCTGGGGTGGCGTCTTAGATTGGATATGGGACATATCTTCCCAGAGTCGAGCCGAGTAGATTGACGAAGGGCTGCGGAGCCCTAGCGGGAGCGATTTGCGGGGTCGGCGCAGGGCCTCCTCCGACATGGTGATGCACTCGGCCAGGGTGTCCTGGACACGATCCAACCCGGCGAGGAGTTCGGCCGGGGGCGGGAGTCTCTGGCGAGTGTTCAGGCGCGGAGCCTGGTCGTCGATGGAGATCGCATCGAGCCGCTGTTGGAGCGGGGCGATGACTGACGAGGCGATCGGCGACGAGGTCAGCGTGGAGCTGGTCGGCGTGGAGGCGTCGGGCGTCGTGGTGGGGGTGGAGGCGGTGGTGGTGGCGGAGTGGATCTCAGCGAAAAAACTGATGCCCTCCAAGTTGGTGGCGCAGTCCTTGATGGAGTCGGGGAAGACGACGGAGCGACGATCTGCCATCGAGCTAGCTGTATTGCCCGGCGATCACCCCTACCTGGCGCGCCAACTGTCGGATCTATTGACCGGCAGTCCACCCGGGGGTACCCAGATGGTTGATTTGTAGGCAAAGGGAGATCGCTGGACTAGGGAGCTCGAGGTAGCACAGGGACACAGGGATTATACAGGTTTGGGCTACCCGGAGGTATAATACCCTACGTCCTGTGCTCGGGGTCTTGTATTGATTTTACTCGGCGCGTTCCGGAGAACAACGGCGAGCTCTTGATTACAAGGGAGGATCTGGTAGCTGGGAATCGAATGAATGAGGAGGTCGACCTAGGCCGCCTTATATAGGCTGACGGCCTAGGGTTTACAAGTCGGTTATTTCTAATTAATGTCCGGCTCGAATCAGGAAACTAATCCAAGTCGGTTACAGCATATCCTTTGTGATCTCCGTGATCTCTGGGTGAGATCCGAGGATGTCGCCATTTACCTTGCTGATTAAGTCTTCTCCAATCTTGTCCTTCAAGCCGAGGATCCTTGTGGGGCTGGCCTGGGGTCGGCCCACATCCTTGTCAGACGTGGGACCAGGCCGACTGGTTATCCGGTCGGTAGTGGGCTCAGGGGTACCCATATCCCACAGCTGGTGAGGGTAGAACTCTGGAGGAGGCACTGGAGCTGGATAGACTGAATAGAAGTGATTAGTGAAGCCTGAGAAAGTAGTGTGGAAGGTGTCAAAGCGAGTCTCAAGCTGCTGCAGCCTATCCACGAGCTGCTGATGCTGCTCAGAAGTGGTCAAGTCATTGAATCTATCATTCAAAGCACTGAAGTCAGTGTGAAGACCCTCCTGAACATTCTGCAGATTCATAATGGGCTGATACATAGTGGTCTGAAGATGCTGCCCAAAATTCTGAAACCCCATAGTCATCTGCCTATCAAAGTGAGTCTGCATATTTTCCAGATTTGTGTTCATCTATTGCCCATATGCCTCAAAATGGGTGTTGAAACCCGTCTGCATCTGCTCAAACTGAGTGTTCATGGACTGCTGCAGAGAGGTGAATTAAGGATCAAAATAACCAGCTGGAGGAACCCACTGTGGCTGCTGTGGCTGCTGTGGAGGAGGAGGTGGAGGTGGCATAGCCTGTGCATCGGCATCTTGAGCATGATGTGCTCCCCCTTGCTCATAGGGTACATATTCCTCTCAAGCCTCATTGGCATCTGCATCTAGATAAGCAGTCACCTCCCTCTCAAGAAATGCTCTGTCATTCTTGAATGGCCTGTAAGGGAGATGCTTCATATTGCAAGGTCCTCTGAATCTTATCTTGGCAAGAATGAGTGCCATAATGTAAGGAGCATGGTAAAGGTTGATCTCATAGTTGGTTTTCTTTTCATTGATTTGATACATGATGAGAGTCACCACATCTATCTTCTCATTCGACATGACATGCTTCACAAAGTTTGGTGCCCATCCAATAAAAGCATCCTTATAGCCACTTTTGGGAAGAATGGTGGCCCTAGCAATCTTGTTGAGTACAGCTGGATGGTGCCTTAGCCCTGTAGTCTTGCAGTACACTCTAGGAATATGGGTTCTAGCAGGCTCATAGAAAGGAGTGATGCTATGAAGGTCCAAGTGCAACTCATCTGAGATGTCAAAGCTCTCATCCGCACAGATGAAATCATAAATAAGCTCATTTGCCACTGCAAACTCAGCAAAGGTAGCAGAGTACTTGTTTGTGCCTGTCATCCATTCAAGTTTCTTTTCTTCCGTGTTCACCTCAGCTGTGGCATAGAACTGACGAATGACAGCCTCATTCCAGGCACACCTGTGCTCCATAAACTGCCTCAAGCCAAGATGCTCAAGTTTTGGAACAAGAGCACTCATCACAGGTTGATTAGCCATGTAGAAGAAGTCAATGATTTGATGCTTGTACACATTCTTGTGACGCATGTGACCATAAAAGGCATCTTCCTGCACCTGAGTATGAAAGAACAAGTTTGATGTGTCACGGGGCAAACAATACTGATAAGGAGCCCTTGCATCTCTGTATGAATTTTGGCTCCACTGTCTTCCTGCAAGATTCACTGTCTTATCAATCAGCTCATCTTCAGCCTTCTCAGCCTCCAACTCAATATCAGTCTGCACATGCTCTGAGTCACTAGGCAATAGGAGTGAGTGAGAGGTGGGTGCAAACACTAGAAGAAAACCTTAGTTGCACATCTAGATATCTTGTCTTAGTTTCATTTTGTGCAATTAGAAGGCATGTGGTAGATTAAGTTTTTAGAAAGCCTAATTCACCCCCTCCCCCTCTTAGGCTATCACGAGCATCGATTCCTTTCAAGTGGTATTAGAGCCGGGACTCACATCTTTCACAAGAAACGCCCATTCAATTGGCAATTTGTGAAACCGGCTCATTTGAATCGGTTAGGCTTCACCGCCTAGTGAGTTAGCTCGTTGGGGAGAGGATGGATCTTTTAGGATCACCTCCACGTTTCGATGGTACGGGGTTTCAAAGATGGAAAGTGCTCATGGAAGCTTTCCTTCAAGCAAAGGGGCTTGACGTTTGGCGTGTGACTAGTGAGGGCAAGAAAAGTGAATCCAAAGGAGAAATGCAACATGATTCTACTGCTAGGAGTATTTTATTGTCCTCTCTTAGTAATGATATTTTCAATCGTGTATTCACATGCAAGAGTGCTCATGAGTTGTGGAAGGCTATTCTTGAGAACCATGAGGGCACAAAGGATGTGGCAAATGAAAGATATCATGTTCTCAAGGATAAGCTCAACAACTTCAAGCAACTTGAGCATGAGAATGCCGAACAAATGTACTCACGCCTAACCATGCTTGTGAATGAGATGAATTCTTTAGGTGTCAACAACATCGACGACATGGGCATCATTCGGTTGATACTCCATAGCCTTCGCAAGCCGGACTATGATTTGATGATCGCCATCCTCTATGAGAAAGACCTCACAAAGAGCACACCAAATCAAGTCCTCAATAAGGTGATGGCTTTTGAGCTTCGCAATGGCATCAAGACAAAGTCAAGATCTTCTTCACCTACTCCAAGCATTGCTCTTGCGAGCAACCAAGAGAAGAAGAAGAGCAAGAAGAAGGAGGAGAGCTCAAGTGAAGAAGAAGAAGAAGAAGCCTCCTCAAGTGATAGTGATGGTGAAGAGATGTCCCCCGAGCTCCAAAGACAAGTTAAGAAGTTGATCAAGAGCATGGAGAAGATCAACTCGATGGGGTACATGGACCACATTAAGGATGGGAAGCATCATCAACACATGATGATCAAGAAGATCAAATATGAGAAGAAGAGGAAGGAGAAGAAGGAGAAGGAGCCCAAGCATAAAGCCTTCACCACATTCGGAGAATGGGTGAGTGATGACACACTCAACAACAAGAGCTCCTCTCCCTCATCACACTTATGCCTCATGGCCAAAGGTATGGAAAGCGATGTAAGTGATGACTCCGATTCCGATTCCGATTCCGATGATGAATCCCCCGCTAAGCTTCTCACCTTGATTCATCAACAACAAAAAGGCCTTAAGAAATTGACCAAAGATAATAAGGCTCTCAATGATCTTAATGCACTCCTTGCTTCAAATTTGATAATTTATTAGGCAAATACCAATTGCTTAGCAAGGAGCTTGAAGAACTCAAAATTGAGAGCCTTAACAATCAATCTAAGGACTCTTTGTTAAACTTGGAGCAATCTATTTCTTGTAATATTTCTATCTCCAAGGTTGATGCCTCTACTTCTTGCATTGATTTAATTGATGAATCTTGCTCACCCCCTTGCAATGAGAAATGCTTTGAGAAAATTGTTGTAGAAACTCTAGATGATCTCATTGCCAAGGAGAATGAAGAGCTCAAGCAAGAATTGGAGAGTCTTAGGCAAAGCTTGGCAAACTTGAAGGGCAAGAGCATTGGGAGCAATGTCCAATCTTCTCAAGATAACCGTGATGACATGGTGAACAAGCTTGAGAAGGGTGAAAACGTGACTTGCTTCAAGTGCTACAAGGAAGGCCACAAGTTCTATCAATGCCCACTTGTCAAGGGGATGCCCAAGAGTGAGAAGAAGAAGGCCAAAATCACCATCAAGAGTTCCCTCATCTACACCAAGCCCAACCGCAAGAACAAGGTAAAAGCCAACACCTATGTCCTTAAAAAGAATGCTAATGGCAAGGTTGTTGCTAGTACGGTTGGGAAGCCCAAGATGAAGGAATGGGGATGGAACCGACCCATTTGGGTGCCCAAGGAAGTCATCACCAACATGAAGGGGCCCCAAAAGGTTTGGGTTCCAAAGGATACTTGAAGCCCAAGATTGGCTTCGGGGGATTTGGAGGCTTGGCTCACAAGAAGAGGAGAAAGATCAAATAAAGTAGCCAAGCTTGCAAGATTGGACTTCATTTGCCCAAATCCCCCACACTAAGGTAAATAAGGTATTGGTAATTCAATTCAAATTCTTTGCCTATTTACCTTGCTAGTTTTTGCATGTGCTACCTTTCTATATCCCTTGCATTCATGTGGTATCTATTGCAAATTCTAGTGTTACTATCATATGGTAAGTTGCTTGTGCCATGCACTCTAACCCATGAGCAACTTACATGGTTTGCAAAGTTTGTGTAGGTTCCCTACACTTAGTTACTTTCATGGTACATGAGCTTCACAAGGTATGATTTTGGTACCATGACCACAAGCTATAAGCTTATCTTCCCATTTGTTGTTCAAAACAATGTGCATACACTTGATAGTGATTCAAACACTAAATGCACACATTTAGGGGGAGCTTAGCTTATGGATTGTGATTTTGGAGACTAACTTGTTTATCATGCTTATTCTTATTGTCTCCATATGCCGTGCAATATCATACTTAGAGAATGTGCTTCACTCATAATGTGATCCTACAACTCTATGTGTATGATTATAGAAAATTTGTGCTTTCATGCATATTGAGCCTTGGCCTATCGAGTTTATGATCTCCATATCTAAGTTCATAGGCTATGTGCTCATACATTCCCTTTTGGTTAAGTATCACACTTATTTTCCCTTGTCATCTACTTTCAAGTGATACTTGACTAACTCTCTAGGCTACTAATTCCCTCTATGAGCTATGTTGTTTTTGATAGGTCCTTTTAGGTGATTTGATTCCAAAGGGGGAGAAGTTTGGATCAAAGCAAGCTTAAGAGTAAGTGACCTAATGAGATAGGGGGAGAAGCCATGAGAAAGGGGAGGATACATGTAGGGGGAGAAGTCATGAAGGAGATGTTGGACTTAGGGGGAGGCCATACCCATTGTGATACTTCAAATTATATGGGGGAGATGGTTCCCTAATCCAATGAAAAGAGTGGTAATCATTCAAGCAAGTGTAAGAGCTCAAACTTGGTCAATTTTCACATATTTCATACTTGCTTTGATTGTGTTGTCATCAATCACCAAAAAGAGGGAGATTGTAACGAAAATGGCCCTTGTGCCATTTATATTGTGATTTTGGTGATTGAATGACAACATAGTCTTTGGGACTAATATGTTTGTTGAGTAATTTACATAGGAAATTACGTCCCAAGAATGATTCCAAAGCATAGCCAAAAACCAGAGAGTCTTATTTTGAAGTATTTATGACATGGTATTGGCATATGAAATCATGGAAAGGGCTTGAGTTGATTGAATTGGAACAGCCCGCAGATTTTGTACACGGCGTATAAAACGCCGAGGCACGGCGTACAATCAAGAAGCATACGGCGTGTGGAGAAAAATCAAACAGAAAAGGAATATTCCACACGGCGTATGATCCGGCGGTGACGGGGTACAAGTTGGAAGCATACGGCGTTCAAAGGATCCCGAAGAAAGGCCACGGCGTATGATCCGGTGTTACTGTGCTGATACAGGGCGGATCATACGGCGTTCAAGGGTTGATCAAGCTCAAGATAGGATCCGCAGGATTCTACACGGCGTACTATACGCCGACCCCGGCGGAGTAACGGCGTACAAGTTACTCAGTGGCGATGTCAAGTGAAGATTGGAGAAGAAGGCACGGCGTATGATCCGCCGACCACGGCGTACATATTCAAAAGTATACGCGTGTGCAAAGAGCCGTTGGAAAAGGTATTCGACCATTGGAAAAGGCACACGGCGTATTATACGCCGATGGGGAAAAAGCACACGGCGGAACATACGGCGTTCACGTTTTCTGTGCAGCTTTTGGGTAACGGCTAGTTGAGCCCCTTGGGCTATAAATACCCACCCCATTCGGCCATTTGGAGTTGCTGGAGTCCAGAGAAGTTCATCTACAACCACAAGACATCCAAGCCACCATTTGTGCTACATAGATCATCCTAAGTGAGTAAGAGAGCTAGGATAGCCCTAGTGAGTGAGTTGCAATGTGTTGTGTCTTGTGCTTTGGTTCTATAGTGAACCAACACTTGTAATCTGGGTGTGCCGGTCCCTTGGAGTCTTGGTGACTCGCCGGCAAGTCTTCGTCCCTCCGGCTTGGTGTGGAGAGGCGACGACGACTTTGTGCGGGGGAAGAGGAGACCCCTTCCTTGGTAGAGAAGCTCCATAGTGGAGGCGGCGTCAAGATCTCCGGAAGAGTAGGTTGATGAGAGCAAGGTCTTGGTGACTTGCTCATCATCCCTCTTGGGGAGCCTTTGTGGCGAGCTCAAGGCCTTGACCGGGAAGAAGACTTGGCGACCGGGAGCATATCCTTTGTGGAGCTCCAACGTGGAGTAGGCGTAAGCCGAACCATGGGATAAATCTTCGTGTCAAGTTTGCATCCTTCTAATCCTTTAAGCTTCTGCATTTCATACTTGCAATTGTGTGCCTTTACCTTTCTAGAGTAGTATCTTGATAGGATTGGCTCTAGGTTGCAAAACTCTTTGGGTGGGTGCAAACACTAGAAGAAAATCTTAGTTGCACATCTAGATATCTTGTCTTAGTTTTATTTGTGCAATTAGAAGGCATGTGGTAGGTTAAGTTTTTAGAAAGCCTAATTCACCCCCTCCCCCTCTTAGGCTATCATGAGCATCGATTCCTTTCAGCCGTGTTAGTGGATCCGGATTGTACAAGGTCGACTACCTTGAAATCCCCCTTGACCGAGCTTGTGTGCAACAGTGATCAGCACCCTAACTCCATTGCGTTGCATGCATTTTGTCATCCTCAACTACTGTTTTCTGGGGTATACTGCAAAAATAACAGATAATGTCAAGAGTGGCCAAGTGTGTGTAATGATAATGGCCCATGTGCCATTATATTGTAATTTTGGTTATTGAATGACAACATAGTCATTGGGAATAACAAGTTTATTAAGTGATATTCATAGAAAATTTAGGTCCCAAGGATAATTCCAAAGCACAGCAAAAAACCAGAAAGTCTTATTTTAGAGCATCCAAGACATGGTATTTTTTTTAAAAGAATCCAAGACATGGTATTGGCAAGAGAACTCAAACAAAGAGCTTGAGTTGATTGAATAGGATGAGCCCACTCGAAAACCGTACGCCGTATGATACGGTGCTACACGGCGTACATTACCCCATAGTATGGCGTGTAGGGTTAGCTTGAGGTGAACAGTGAGGTACCCACATGGCGTATAAAGTGGCGGTGATCAACGTACAAATGGGAAAGCATATGGCGTACTCTGGGGTGTGATGAAGTGCACCACGCCATATAGTCCGGTATTATTGTTTGGATACAGGGTGGAATATACGGCATGTGTGTCAGGGCAGGAGTTGATGATTTCTACATGGTGTATTATACGGTGACCTACGGTGTATTTTTCACCATCCTAGTTGTGCAAAGCCGATGTCAAATGGAAGTTGTACACACGGCTTATGACACACCGATGCACGACATTCTATATGGCGGTCAGAAGATATCATCTGACCGTTTGAAAAAGGCGCTCGAACGTTGGAAATTATACAGCGATGGGATGAAGTGCGCGGCAAAAGATACGGCTTCACAGTTTCTGTCCAACTTTTGTACAACGGCTAGGCCAACGCTTTGGACTATATATACCTCCCTCATTCGGCTATTTCAAGATACTGGAGTCTAGAAGAAGTTCAACCACAACAACAAGACACCCAAGCCACCATTTTGTGCTATATTCCATAATGAGTGAGAGAGCTAGGATAGGCCTAGTGAGAAAGTTTGCAAGATGTTATGCCTTGTGCTTGGTTCTAGAGTGAACCACCCTTGTAATCTTGGTGGACCAGTGCCTTGGAGTCTTGGTGACTTGCCGGCAAGTCTTTGACCCTCCGACTTGGTGTGGAGCTGCGTCAATGATGTTGTGCAGGGGAAGAGGAGATCCCGTCCTTGGTGGAGAAGCTCCGTAGTGAAGGCAGCGTCAAGAGATCTCCGAAAGAGTGGGTTGATGAGAACAATGTCTTAGTGACTTGCTCATCATTCTTCTTGGGGAGCCTTTTTGGCGAGCTCAAGGTCTTGACCGGGAAGCAAGACTTGGCGACCGGGAGCGCATCCTTTGTGAAGCTCCAACGTGGAGTAGGCGTTAGCCGAACCACGGGATAAATCTTTGTGTCAAGTTGCATCTCTCTTTCTTGCAACTTGTGTCTTTACTTTTTATAGAGTAGTATCTTGATAGGATTGGCTCTAGGTTGCAAAACTCTTTTGAGTGGGTGCAAACACCAGAAGAAACCTTAGTTGCACATCTAGATAGTATGTCTTAGTTTTATCTTGTGCAATTAGAGGCATGTGGTAGGTTAAGTTTTTAGAAAGCCTAATTCACCCATCCCCTCTTAGACTATCATGAGCATCAATTCCTTTTAGTGTGATATAATATTTTAATCCAGTATAGAGTATACTATTTTTATTCTTTCTTAGTGATTTGTCGTTGCAGATTCCAAATTATAAGATTCACATAACCACGTAACAACCTGAGTCATTAGTTGAAGAAAATTTGAACAGATTGCAATCCTCCTTGGCTATCCAAAGGAAACAATGTGCTCGGAAAAATATCTGGTTCTTGTTACAGAGTTACATACACATACTGGTTTGCATTTTATGCCAACCCTTTTCTGCCTTTCTTTGCAATATATTGGTTTGCAGAAAGATATGTGGATCTTGCTGGCAGGCTGTGTAGATGATTCATTTATGTAGTTTCATGTTACACAACTGCGGCATGTAAGCTCTTGTTGGCTGTGTGCTTGCACAGGGAGGATATTTTTCCATCTTGTAAAAAAATATAATCTCTTGTAGCTTCTGATAACAAATCCATATAGAATCATAGGTTCCATGTGGCAAATACCTCTACTTATTTATTTAACTAGACAGATGTCCCGCGCATTTGCGCGGCTAGTATATAGAATTTGATATCTATATATCTATTTTTGCATCCTTATTGTTTTTCCTAAACTTATTTTTCCTTACCGGTGTCCTCTTGTTATACATTATGCCAAATTGTTGACAAAATAATTCAGGTGTTGTCATAATATTTTTCTTTGTTAAGACAACCCTTCTCTTTGTTGCTCAATCTCTTATCGGTATACTCCATATGTACATCTCTGTTTATTTTTATTTTGACTAAATAACTTTGATTGCAGTTATTTTAGTTAATGATAGAAGTTGGCAATTTTATCAGCTAAAGGAATTTCATATTTATGTTTGTAGAGTGACAATGACTGGACTAATTTCATAGTAAAGCAAAATGTATATATTTTTTAGACAAAGCATGAGTATTTTGGTTATTTTTTCCTTTACGTAACCAAATATTTTATTTTATTTTTAATTTTAAATAGTATTGATGTATTTTAGGTTAATTTTTATGTAATGACATTGGTGGATGATTTTCAAAAGATAAAGATATAGGGATGTTTTAGGCTAATTTTATGTAATGAAAATTATGGATAATTTTTAAATAGTTACATGGGTATTTTAGGCTAATTTTTACGTAACGACAATGGTAATTTTATTTTTCTTTTTTCTCCGATTAACATGTGAATTTCTATGCCTTAAGAGTAAACATAACTTTTCTAATGACATTGGTGGATGACTTTTAAAAATATTGTTGACACCAGGTTTTCGCACCAGATATGCTGAGTCAGATATGACGTGGTGAGGCTGGAATTACGCAGTGGGCCCGTTGACTGGTCAAACAAATAGTGCCAGAAAAGGAAACAGAAGATGACAGAGAGGAAAGCCGACGTGAAGAAGAGGTCCGATAAGGCAAGGGAATCCGATCTAGTGACGAACGAAGGAAGATGCGTCGGCTCAGAAGGAAGCGTATCAGATACAGGGGCTATTTCCTTTTTGAAGGCATATTGAGAGTCCCATTCTATATTAGATCTAGTTTACTTTATCCGCAAGTTAGTCTAGTCCGATCAGGACTCTCCATGACCAGGGTATAAATATGAACCCTCGTCCATTGTAAAACTATTCTCACAATCAATACAACCCGGCTTCACGCCAAAAACCCTAGGAGTAGTATCTCGACGAAGCTTATCGGTGGACAGGCTGCATCAGTTTTGGTCTCCGGCTTACCAGTAAGTTAGTCAATTTATCGAACTAGTATAGGCTTTGAATTGAGGCGCATCGCCCTTTCTCGTTTATACTGTTCAACCGATTTATCTTTGAATAAGCAAGATTGATCTAGATTCCCTACGTCGGAGCTAGATCACTATTGATTATTCAACAGTTGATCGTTTATCGGGTTGCACTTTATGTCTAGATTCCCTACGTCGGAGCTAGATCATCAAGATTAGGCTAGATTCCCTACGTCGGAGCTAGACTCATCTTGGTTATTTAAAGGCAACTTTTGCGGTTTGTTTGGAGTTGCTAGATTGGTTTAGATCTACGCCATGTGAATTAATCTACTTCTTCAACGGCTTTGAGCACCGGTCTTGGTCCGATTTAAGCAATATTTATCTTACAGTATCGTTCTAGGTTCGATCTATGCTTTGTGGTTTAATCTGGTTGTTCTTTGAGTATTGTGTTTGTTTAGATTCCCTACGTCGGAGCTAGATGTTCATAATATGATAAGATTGATCTTTGATTGTCATGCTTGGTTTAGATTCCCTACGTTGGAGCTAGATTCATCTTGATTAGTCAAAGGAAGCTTTGGTTATACCTGATTGCTATTTGAGTGTTATGCATGATTTAGATTCCCTACGTCGGAGCTAGGTCTTGCTTGATTATTCGATAGCATACCTTAGAATCAGAATGATCCTGTTAATGTTTTATCTGCTTATTTGCTTAATCTGATTAACACCTTGTGCGAGCATCTTGTTTAGTTGATAGGTTGATGAGTTGAGTTTGGCTGTCTAGCTATCTGATCTGATCATTGCTGGAGAAATCTAGATTCCCTACGTCGGAGCTAGATTTCTCTGAAAAGGTTCTGGTCCGATTGGCTGGTTAGATGGTCCGATAAGATAAATCAAACTGGCAACTAGGCAAGATGGACGATGTATCGGCTTACACTTTGATTATTTAATATCTTGTCCAAAGGCACAGCTGATCCATTATTTATATATTGGCCATATTTTATGCTTTATTTTATTTAAAGGCTGATCTGTTACAAGGTCCGATCCTGATTGGTCCGATTCTGAGGTCCGATTAGATGACTGATTAAGGTCCGATTATATTGGTCCGATTGAGGTTGTCTATGAAGTCCGATTTTGAGGTCCGATTGGCATCGGCCGACGCAAGTCTGATTGGGTCTTGGCTGAAATCCAACGTGCCTATGCCGTTTGGAATAGAGCCGGCACAATCAAAGAGTAATTTAACTGTTTTATCCCCTTGTCAATTTTAGGTCAAATTGACTGGCACGCCGCGAACCTGAACAAAGTGCAGGCTGGCACTGGAGTGAAGCAGATCTCTCTGGTCTTCTTGTGCTGCACGTGGAGGATACGACCGCCGATTTTTCGCGTCAACAAATATATATGGACGTTTTATGCTATTTTTTATGTGATGGCAGTTGTGGATAATTTTAAATAGTTAAGGGGGTACTTTTGGCTAAATTTTATGTAATGGCAGTGGTTAGGGATGAAAACGATCGGAAACGATCGGAAAAGGCCTAAATTGTTTTCAGTTTCACATTTTTTCACGGAAACGAAAACGAAGACGATATTGTCGGAAACGAAAACGACACCGATATTGTGGTAACATCGGAAACGAAACTATTCGATCGAAACCATGTCGATATCGGTCGGGAATCGATAATTCATAGTTAAAAAACGATAACAACAAATTGCATTGCACGTCACACATGACCATACATAGGTAATCCAAATGGCCGAGTTCACACGACGACAACAGTACATAAGGTAACATTGTAACAAACTAACAATAATAGGCGAGTTCAACGTAGCACATGGTGACACATTACATTAAAATAAGTTCACAAATACTGTAACCATACATAGGCTGATAGGTCATAGCCATACGTTCAACATAGCATCAAGATTCCAAAGTTCAAGAAATCAATAACAAAATCTCTAGGTCTGCCCAACGCCTACAGATGAACCTCGGGCATGTCATCATCATCACCGGCCACCTCAGACTCTTCGTCCTACAATTTGAAATCAGTTAATGTGCTATGAGATAAACTCGACATGATGCTAATTGTAAAAGGGTAAACTCGACATGATGCTAATTGTAAAAGGGTAATAATTCATACCTCAGGTTCAACTTTTGGCTAAATTTTATGTAATGGCAGTGGGCCAGTGGTGGGTAATTTTAATTTTTCTTATTTTCTCTGATTAACGTGGGAATTTTTAGGCCTTGAAAGCGAACATGTAGGCTCCGTTTGTTGGCCAAATACTAAAATAAAAGATTACTCCAAAGTATCCCAAACATTGTTGAACAGGTGTTTTGATTTTTAAATGAACCTAAAAATAAAAAGGATTTTGAACTAGAGGAATACTTTCCTCTCAACCTTACAATCACTACTTAGACTCTTACATCAAATCCTTAATAGATATGCTAGGAAAGGAGATAAATATTAATCATTGTAGAAGGGAAACATCCTCCATAAACATTGTCAATAGTAGCCCACTTTTGCTATTATATATAATATAGTATAAAGTAACACTATCGGAAAACTCTCGGCAAAGTCAAAAAAAACTCTGGGCAAAGGCTTTGCTGAGAGCCACCCTCGGCAAAGAGCTCTTTACCAAGTGTTTTTTGTCGGGCACTCGGCAAAACCTTTGTTGTGTGCTAATAAACACTCGGCAAAGCTTTTTTGTCGTGAACAGAAAAAAATCTGAAAAAATAGCAAAAAAGATTTTTTTTTCAACGTGGGAAGGCCCCTGACCGGCCAGCGCCTGTCCTCCGTCATTTTTTTTAATGTGGGAAGACGCAAGTCGCGTCATTTTTCACGGAAAATTCGCGCGCTATGTGGCCAAAGGGATTCGAACCCACGAACTCTCCATCGTGTGTAACCTCCTCTACCGCTGCGCCACACTCTCACTTGTGTCTAGATTCTGTTTTGATTCCTCACATAATATAGGGCGTGCTTGGTTCGAGGCCACAGTCTGCCGAGCCACGATGTGGCGCGCCGAAGGTTAGTCACTGAAAATCGACGCCACACGCCCGTGGCGAAATGCTTCAGAGCTGCTGTGTTGTTCCTGTGGCGTGGCAGCTTTTTGCTACCTACCAAGCAGCAGCCAAATGACTGTGGCGCGTATGATTGTGGCGTGGCTAGTTGCGGCGTGCAACCAAGCACGCCCATACTAAACCGAGTGTAAATTGCTTGTTTGAGGCTTTAAATGAATTCAAATTAAAAAGTTGACAACTACAAAGTTTCATAACATTTTGAAATCTACAATTTTTCATTTTGGTAGTTTCTCCATCCGAGGTCGTTTACAAAATTTGAATTTTAAATTTGAGAAAATTCAAACTTAGTTTCTATTGACAAGATGATTTCAAATAAAAAATTATCAACTACAAAGTTTCATAACTTATTGTGATCTACAACTCTCATTTTGACTGTTTCTCCATCCGAGGTCGTTTGAAAAAACTCAAATTTCAAATTTGAGAACTACAAATGTACTTTTTGTTGGCAAAATTAATTCAAATTAAAAAGAGCTCAACTACAAAGTTGTATAACTTCTGAAGATTTACAACTTTTATGTATGTCATTTGTTCATCCGATATTGTGGGAGTAACATTGTTCATAAATCTTATATATCTCTCTTCTATTTCAAAAAAAACTATATGAGAGATATAGATTTTGTGAACAACGTTACTATCATCTTGTCGAATGAAGAAATGACTAAACTAAAAATTGTACGTCTTGAGAAGTTATACAACCTTTTAGTTCAAAACTTTTTAATTTGAATTGATTTACTACTTCAAAATGTGCTTTGAATTTCCCTTTGCCGAGTGCTTTTTAAAATACACTCGGCAAATAAGGTGTTTGCCAGAGTGCCAAAAACACACTTGATAAAGACCTGGTTTGCCGAGTGTATTTTAAAAAACACTCGGCAAACAAGGTCTTTGCCGAGTGTTTTTTTTTGGCCGAGTGTTTTTTAAAACGCACTCGGCAAAGACTTGTTTGCCGAGTGCCCGATAAATTGCACTCGGCAAAGAAGGTGGCACTCGGCAAATACAAGTTTTCTGGTAATGTAACCTATAAATCTGTGTCAAAATTACCTACAGCCACAATTATTTAAAACTTAAAGTAACCCCTGAAAATTGTACCGAAATTAACTACTTCTGCCATTATTAAAAATAGTTCAAAATAAACTATAAATCTACATATCAGTTTGTAATAAAAGATATATCCCAAAACTTATTATAAGCTTATAAATTACCTTCTTTAAGCAATGTTAGTCCAGAAAACACTAACTCGAGGCATACATATGCATGTTTTGATACAATGTATCTGATATCATCTATATTCGTCCAAGCTATATACTGCATGGCAGTTGTACTCTAATAAAATAATGTTTGTATAGGTGGTTTGTAACTCCAGATTACTCCATTCGTCCCAATAATAAGATTAATTTAGATTTATTCTAGATAAACGATTTTAAATTGACCAAGTGTATACACAAAATGCTAGAAGCCGAGTATATGCAAGAATGAATCGATGATGGATCAACAAATCCGGGCCGCATGAGATGGTCTCTTGGCCCAAACGCGCCATTGATCCAGTCAGTCCCGTAGCAGGCCGCTGCTAAATTAGGACGCATAGAAGCATTTGAGCAAGCAGCAGGCCATCGAATATCACGGTCACGGGACAAAAGACCTAGGACTAGTACGCCATCGGTGTCGTCCGTTTTAAAATCAAATCTTGTCTCGTGTCGTTTCAGACTTTCTGTACCCGGAACATATCCTGTGAACATAGCGCCAGGTGCCCGCTCGTTAGCATCTGTTAACGGAGAGTGAGAGCGTGTGGGTCCCACGGGCTAGTAAAAGTCTTCTCATCCGCCGATGCTGGTTACAGACTTTAGTAAATAAATATTCTTTCCAATTTTTCTTTAGAAAAATCCAACCCAAATCCACAAGCAATCTGATACAATCTGTCCAGAGTGATTGAAAAGGCTTTTTGTCAAATTTAAACAGATTGATTTGATGATTCCAATTTTTTTAAAAAAATCCAATCCAAATCCTAAACAATCTGTCAGAAAGAATACAACATGTTTGACCACATTCATTTACAAGATTTCCAATCCAAATCAAGGAAAAAATAGAAGGATCCAACACCAATCAAGAAAAAAAATATCACAGATGGAGCAATGAACTAACCGAGGGAGGGATGACTGGATGATAGCAGAGAGAAAGAAACTATCTGGAACTTTAGTAAAACATTTCTGCAACTTGGAATCAGGTGGGGAAAAAAATCTGTACTGAAAGAACATCTTGACTCCGATGCAATGGCTATCGCTGACTGACCCGCCAATTGGAAACAAAATACTGTTTCTGCAAAACATATTTCTGCAATTTGAACATGGAACAAAATCCAATTGAACAACATCTTGACTTGCTGTCACAGATTTGACCCGCATTGCTGCTGTCACCTGGAGGTTGGCGCATGGAGAAGAAAAAGGAAAAGAAAGAAACACCATGAGAAAAAGGGGAACCCCCCCAGAAGAGAAAGACCGGCGGCAAGCGGCTCATAGCACCCGGGTACTAGGGTAGGACCTGCCCAGCACTCGCTGCAGCTTTGGCCTTCAAGCTTTGAAGAACAGAGAATGAAGAAGAAATCGAAGAAAAAAAATAAACAGGTCTCACCGGTGTGA
>CM014278.1:5982780-6019605 GCA_004135705.1 Alloteropsis semialata
TGGTGAACTTGTCGACCGCCACCAAGATGTGCTTGAACCCGCCCGGAGCGGTTTTGAAGGGCCCGACGTTGTCGAGTCCCCATATGGCGAATGGCCAAGATGGGGGGATGGTCCGAAGCGCCTGAGCCGGCAGGTGCTTTTGCTTCTGGAAGAACTGGCAGCCGGTGCAGCTGCGTACCAACTCCTTGGCGTCCGACAGGGCTGTCGGCCAATAGAACCCCGCCCTGTAAGCCTTGCCGACTAGTGTGCCGGCCGCCGCGTGGTTACTGCAGGTACCCGAGTGGATATCTTGGAGTAAGGTGATGCCTTCGTCCCGGAGGACACACTTCATGAGTATTCCCGTGGAGGCTGCTTTTCTGTATAGGGCGTCACCAATGACTATGTAGTTTGTCGCACGTCAAGTCAATTTCTCGATTTCTTCCTTCGTATCTGGCGACCAGTTCTCTGTGAGGAAAGCTATGAAGGGGGCGCGCCAGTCTGCTTCCACCACGAGAACTTCGTTGGTCGGCGGGCCACCCGGAGGTGACGCCAGCTCGGGTACGGGGCTGCCGTCCTCAAGCATCTTGATGGACGGGGTGCGCAAGTCTTGGACGAAGACGCCGACTGGCACTTGGGCTCTGGTGGACCCTAGCTTGGAGAGGACATCGGCGGCGACATTGTCTTCCCGGAGGACGTGGTGGAGCTCGAGGCCGTAAAAGTGGGTCTCAAGTTTGCGCACTTCTGCGCAGTATGCGCTCATGGTTTCCTTGGTCGTGTCCCAGTTCTTGTTCACCTGCTCGACGACTAGTTTGGAGTCGCCATAGCACATGAGTCGCTTGATGCCGAGTGACACCGCGATCCGGAGACCGTGGATGAGGGCTTCGTACTCGGCCCCATTGTTGGTAGCCTGGTAGTGTATCTGGAGAACATACTTGAGGTGCTGTCCCACTGGGGAGATGAACAGCACTCCTGCGCCGGCTCCCTCAAGGTTGAGGGCTCCATCGAAGTACATCTTCCAGTGCTCCGGCCGTTCCACAGGGGTCGGCGTTTGGATCTCTGTCCACTCGGCCACGAAGTCGGCCAAAACCTGGGACTTGATGGCCTCCCGTGGCTCGAAGTTGATGGTGTGTTCGCCGAGTTCGACGGACCATTTGACTATGCGCCCGTTGGCGTCTCTGTTGTGGAGTATGGCTCCAAGGGGGAAATTCGAGATGACTCGAATCACGTGGGCCTGGAAATAGTGCCGTAGCTTCCTGGCGGTTATCAGGAGCGCGTAGAGCAGCTTCTGAGGATGGGGGTACCGGACCTTGGACTCGCTGAGTACCTCGCTAACGAAGTATACAGGGCACTGGACCTTGTATGGGTGGCCTTCTTCTAGGCGCTCGACGACCAGGGCCGTGCTGACCACATGAGTGGTAGCCGAGATGTACAGCAGGAGCTCTTCCCCGGGGGTCGGACCCGTGAGAACCGGGGGCGTGACTAGGAATTCCTTGAGGTCGGCCAGGGCCTTGCTCGCCTCAGGGGTCCACTCGAACTTGTCTGCCTTCTTGAGTATCTTGAAGAACGGAAGTCCCTTTTCGCCGAGCTTGCTGATGAACCGGCTCAGGGCCGCCATCATTCCAGTGAGCTTCATGATATCTTTCTTACACTTGGGCTCCTTGAGGTTGCGTATGGCATCCAGCTTGACTGGGTTTGCCTCGATGCCGCGCTGGCTAACCAGGAAGCCCAGGAGCTTTCCTGACGGCACCCCGAACACGCACTTCGTGGGGTTGAGCTTCCATCTGAATCGGCGCAGGTTGTTGAAGGTCTCCTGCAAGTCGGCGATGAGGGAGTCGGCGTCGTACATCTTGACGACGACATCATCCACGTATGCTTCCACATTTCAGCCAATTTGGCTCTGCAGGCAGCCTTGGATGGCCTTCAGGTACGTGGCTCCAGCATTCTTCAACCCGAACGTCATCGTCTTGTAGCAGTAGATGCCGTGTGGGGTGATGAACGCTGTCTTGTCCTGGTCGGACGTTTTCAAGGCTATCTAGTGATAGCCCGAGTAGCAGTCAAGAAAACACAGGAGTACGCAGCCGGACGTAGAGTCGATGACTTGGTCAATTCGTGGAAGTGGAAAGGGGTCCTTGGGGCAGTAACGGTTGAGATCCGTGTAGTCAATGCACATTCTCCATTCACCGGATTGCTTCTTTACAAGTACAGGGTTTGCAAGCCACTCAGGGTGTTTGCATTCTCTAATAAAACCGGCAGCTAGGAGCTTATTAAGTTCTACCCTAATGGCCTCCTTGCGCTCTTGGGCGAATCGGCGTAGCTTCTGTTTTGCAGGCTTCGCGGTCTTGCTCAAGTCCAAGGAGTGCTCAGCCTTCTCCCTCGGAACACCCGGCATGTCTGATGGCTTCCATGCGAAAATGTCCCAGTTGTCCCGGAGGAAGGAGGTGAGCGCGTCTTCCTATTTTGGAGTGAGCCCTAGCCCTATGAGGGCCGTCTTGGAGGGGTCATCGAGTCCCAAGCTGATCGCTTTGGGGGCGTCTGCAGGTGCCAGCGCCGTGGGCTGCTGCTTCTGCTCCGGGAGGACAGGCTCGCCGGCTGCCGCCTTGGGGGCTTCTTCCGCCAGTAGGGTGGCGTTGCCGAGTTGCTGGGATAGCTCGGCTATCTTGATAGCCTCGCCGTCGCACTCGAAGGAGGTCCTGATGTCTCCACGGATGGAGAGGACGCCGTTAGGCGCCGGCATCTTCAGAACTAGGTAGGTGTGGTTCGGAATCGCCATGAATCGGGCCAGCATGGGCCTGCCAAAGATGGCGTGGTATGAGCTCTTGAAGTCGGCTACCTCGAAGTACAGGTACTCCGTGCGGTAGTTGTCGGCCGTGCCGAACGTAACAGGCAAGGCGACTCTTCCTATCGGGTAGGACGCTTTTCCTGGCACAATGCCAAAGAACGGATCTTCGGCGCTCAGGAGCTTGCTGTAATCGAATCCCATGCTGTTGAGTGTGCTGGTGAAGATTATGTTGAGAGCGCTCCCGCCATCGATCAGGACCTTAGAGAGGAGGACCCTGTCCACGACGGGGGCGACGACGAGTGGGTAAGACCCTGGCTCGGGGAGGTAAACCCAGTGGTCGGCTCGGCTAAAGGCGATAGACATCTCCGACCACTGGAGGTATTCCACCGGCTTGGTGGAGACCATCTTCACTTCGCGCTTGTGGAGTTTTCCCTTACGCCGATCTAGGAAGGCGCCGGGCCCCCCGATGATGACGTTGACCTGGCGGTCAGCACGCTGGAAGTCGCCGTTGGCGTCACGCCTGGGCGCTTCCGGCGGTGGCGGTGGTCGGCGTTCGTCGTCGTGACGACGTTGATCAACCCGGCGAGCCGGAGCATCGCGGTCGCGCTCACCACGGTGGTAGTCGTCGCGGCGGTCGCGGTCTTCTCTGCGGCGGTAGTCGTCCCGCCGGTCGCCGTTGTAGCCATCGCGGCGGTAGTTGTTGTAGCGGCCGCCGTTGTTGTTGTAGCGCTGCTTCTTGGTTGGCGGCAGGGCGCCGAGTTCTTTAAGCAATGCATGACAATCGCGGAGAGTGTGCTTCGCGTCTTTGTGAAAAGGGCACTGATCGTTCAGTGTGTCGTAAAACTCCTCGGGCAGGAACCTGGGTTCTGGCCGGCCTTCTGCTTCTGCTACGGCTACGAGGGGCTCAGGGCCTCCCTTGCGCCCACGTGACGGCTCGTGGCGCTTCGAGTTGTCAACCCGGTCATCGTCCTCCGGGCGCTTCTGTTTGCTCTTGAATTGGGCCTGTTCAGCCTGATCCGCCCGAACCTCCAAGTTGACCACCTCCATCAGGTCAGAGACCGTGACAAGGTTAGTTTTGAAGAGCGTACGGAACAGCTGAGTGTCAATGAGGCCACGCCGGAAGGCGTCGATGACGTCCCGGTCCTGGACATCGGCGATCTTGTTCCGGTTATCGAAGAACCGGTCAGTGTAGTCTCGGAGACTTTCACCCTTCTTCTGCTTGACATTATCCAGATCGAATCTGGTGCCTGGCCGGGTGTAGCTTGCTTGATAGTTCTTGGTGAATGCATGACACAGGTCTGCCCAGCCGTCAATGGTGTCCCGGGGGACGCCCTCAAGCCATAGGAGTGCTTCTTTGCCTAGCATCACAGGGAAGTAGGCGGCAGCTTGGTCGTTGGAGCCGTGGGCAGCCTTGACTGCTGTATGGTATGTCTTGAGCCAGAGCTTGGGGTCAGAGCGACCGTCGAACTTCTCCACGAGGGCTGGCTTAAAGGACTCGGGCCAACGGATGGCGCGGAGTCGGGCGGTGAAGGCGGCAAAGCCGTCATAGACCTCCTCGTTGTGGTGGTCGCGGCGGGGAGATCGAACTGGGTCGGCTCGGGGCCGAACATCGTCGCGCCAGTGGCGGCGGTCGTCCCGCGGGTGGCCGTACCGTGCGTCGTACTGCTCGCGCTCCATGAGCTCATGAACAACACGGCGTTCGGCCTCTTCTGCTCCAGCGTCACCAGCCTCCCCCACCGGCTGGCGGTCGGGTCGGCCGTATTCCCGGTCATACCGTTCGCGGCGCTCGAGCTCGGCAGCGTCACGTTCCTGGTGCCGGGCATCGAGGTCGGCACGGAGGTCCCGGGCGTAGTCCCTGATGCGATCACGGAGATCCTCAGGTGGTTGATGACGCTGGCGCCTGTCGCGCCGCGCCTGGTGGCGTTCGCGGTGATGATCCGCATTGCGCGGGTTACGCCGCTCCTCTTCTTCGTCTTCATGGTGGTTCTGGGCCACCTCTTCTTCCACGACGGGTAGCGGGGGTTCCTCTGACGAAGGTGACCCTGATCCGATCTGCTTTGAGCAGAGCGATGGCTTGACAAGCGAGTCGAGTTTTATCGCTCAGATCGGGATCTGGCAGCACGATACGAACGCTCGATCTGCTCCTGGGCTGCTTCCAACTGAGCTCGGGCCCGCTGCACCTCAGGGGTGTTAGGCATGTGTCCCAGCTCGGCGAAAGCGGCGGCGACGTTAGCCTGGGGCGTGCGGAACGGCACCCTAGCGAAGGCTCCATCGAGGTTCTGGGGTCGGACCCCATGGGGGCCCCGAGGAGGAGGCGGCGGTCTTGGTGGTGCCCCCGGAGGGACCACTCCGGCAGCTGCGGCAGCTGCAGGGTTCCCGGCCGCTGCAGCCGCTGCAGGGTCTTCGGCCGCTGCAGGGGGCAGGGCGGCTTCTTCGGCACGGCGGCGAGCTCGGGCGGCGTTTCGCTCCCGTTTGCGATCTCTAGCCAGATCTGTATCTCCGTCCTGAGTAACTGAATCCTCAGATACGAAGACTTCACGCCCCGGAGGCGTGGTGTAGCTGGAGTCGTTGCTCGAGTCAGCCGGAGCCGGCAAGAGCACGCTTGTGGCGACCTGGAACTCGCCGCAGTCCGGAGACTGGGTGGGCTGGGGTGGCGTCTCAGATTGGATCTGGGACATATCTTCCCGGAGTCGAGCCGAGTAGATTGACGAAGGGCTGCGGAGCCCTAGCGGGAGCGATTTGCGGGGTCGGCGCAGGGCCTCCTCCGACATGGTGATGCACTCGGCCAGGGTGTCCTGGACACGATCCAACCCGGCGAGGAGTTCGGCCGGGGCGGGAGTCTCTGGCGAGTGTTCAGGCGCGGAGCCTGGTCGTCGATGGAGATCGCATCGAGCCGCTGTTGGAGCGGGGCGATGACTGACGAGGCGATCGGCGACGAGGTCAGCGCGGAGCTGGTCGGCGTGGAGGCGTCGGGCGTTGTGGTGGAGGTGGAGGTGGTGGTGGTGGCGGAGTGGATCTCAGCGAAAAAACTGATGCCCTCCAAGTTCGTGGCGCAGTCCTTGATGGAGTTGGGAAAGACGACGGAGCGACGATCTGCCATCGAGCTAGCTGTATTGCCCGGCGATCACCCCTACCTGGCGCGCCAACTGTCGGAGTTCTAGTCCGGCAGTCCACCCGGGGTACCCAGATGGTTGATTTGTAGGCAAGGGGAGATCGCTGGACTAGGGAGCTCGAGGTAACACAAGGACACGGGGATTATACAGGTTCGGGCTACCCGGAGGTATAATACCCTACGTCCTGTGCTCGGGGTCTTGTATTGATTTACTCGGCGCGTTCCGGGGAACAACGGCGAGCTCTTGGTTACAATGGGGGATCTGGTAGCTAGGAATCGAATGAATGAGGGGGTCGACCTAGGCCGCCTTATATAGGCTGACGGCCTAGGGTTTACAAGTCGGTTATTTCTAATTACTATCCGGCTCAAATCAGGAAACTAATCCGAGTCGGTTACAACTTAATTGCCGTGATCTCCGGGCGGGATGTGAGGATATCGCTGAATACCTTGCGGGCTAAGTCTTCTCCAATCTTGTCCATCAAGTCGAGGATCCTCGTGGGCTGGCCTGGGGTCGGCCCACATCCTTGTCAGACGTGGGACCAGGCTGACTGGCTATCCGGTTGGTAGTGGGCCCAGGGGTACCCATATCCCACACCCCATTTGTCCCTTTTTACAGTCGTAAGGGGAGTAAGGAAAGGGAGGGGTAAAAAAAAGGGAATTACAAGGTGAGCTACAGTGCCGGGGTCTTCGCCGTCGTCTCGCGTCCCGGGCCGTACGCAGCGAACAGGCGCTCACTGTTGTAGTCGGTGTTGACGGAGTGGGCGTTCCATTTGACCCGGAGTTGGCGGCGTCCGAGTGGTTGGTGTAGGCGGCCTCCCGAATGCGTCTCCGAGTGGTTTTTGGGTCGCGGTTGACTTGTACTGTGCTTCTTTGGACTCCAGGTGTCGTCGCTTGAGCGAGCGCCCTTTTCCAGGGACTGTGGCGTTCCTGTTTGGACGAGACGGGCGCCCCTGTGGCCGCCGTGGCGATGGGCAGGCGTCCATCCCATTCTGACATGGCAGGTACCAAGTGGGTACGGCCCGGAGTGGGCAAAAGCGGGGGGAGGGGGGCGATGCCGAGCGAACCAGTCGGGCGAGACGGAGACTGGTCGGGCGGGGTGGAGACCGGTCGGGCGAGGCGGAGACTCGTCAGGCAAGGTGGAGACCTACTCGGACGTGGTGGAGACTACTCGGACGAGGTGGGGCCTTCGCAGTGGGCCCAGAGCCATTCGGACGAGGTGGGTCCGTTTGATCTTGGGCGTTAGTTCTTGTTTTTGAAGGGTCGTTTGGCGACGTGTCGTTGATTAGGGGGTTGGTCGGTCAACCCTGGTCCAGACCCTCGTCAGTAGCCCCCGAGCCTGGGTGGGAGTTAGGGACTCGCGCCCAGGTTCAGCCGCTGCGAGGGAGTGGTGAGCCGTGGTTCTTCTGGTGGGTGGCGCGCGAGCGCACCCGCCGGGTGTAGCCCCCGAGCCTTGGGAAGAGTGGGTACTCTTGTTAAGGCTTTGAAGCTGGTGGAGCCGAGTAGTTTGTCTTGGAGGTCGTCGGAGTCATGAATGATTCGAGGCTTCGTTGGGAATGTGACTTGTTGGGCCGGAACCCTATTCGACCGTTGGTGGGCCAGGAGCAGAGGCGCTGGCCCGTTTTCCGCCGCGTGGAGGGGGGCGCGCCTTTTGAGGCCGTCAGGTGAAGCGACGGGCGCACGTCACCGCTGCGCCGATGGTGGGCCTGCGCATTTAATGCCACCGCCCCGCTCCGCCTCTCCTCCCCTTTTATCGCCTTGCGCCGCGGTTGTCTGGGGTTATTTCGCCCCCAAACTCTTTCGCCTTCCGCTGCCCTCTCGCCTTCTTCGTCGTCGCCGCGCTCGCCCTCTCGCATCTTCCGCTGCCGCCGCCGCGCTCGCATCTTTTCGAACCTTCCGCCGCTGCCGCCGCGCTCATGCCTTTTCGAGAGAGCGAGGGCGTGAGAGATCGAATCCTTCCCCCAGCCTGCACCTTCTTCCACCGGTGGCCTCGCCATGTCGAACTGGGCGCGCTCCTCCGTGACCCTTGTGCAGCTGGAGGGGCTCGTGAAGGGGGAATGCTCCCGCCGCTGACGGAGGCCAAGGAGTGGATCAAGTCGGGGTTGGAGGACCACCCCCGGCCGCCGCCCGGATACGTCGTCTCCTTCGTCGCCTTTCACGAGCACGGGTTTTCCGTCCCTGCGGGGAGGTTCATCCGTGTGGTGCTGGTCGAGTACGGGCTGGCGCTGTGCGAGGGATACCTAGAGATAGAGGCCCATTGGGACCTATTCAGGTATTTCTTCAAACTCGTGTTGCAGACTGACGGTGGCAGCACCCCTGCGATGATCGGGTGCGCCTCGCTGAAGATGAAGCACGGGAGGTCGAACGACTACATCCCGGGCTCCCTCGCGAGCTCGAACAAGGGATGGCACCCCGGGTGGTTCTACCTCAAGAACGACCTCAAGCACCCCCTTCCAAAGTACACCGGAAGGTGGTTCAAGAAGGCGCCCGAGAAGTGGTCGTATGGGCCCGAGAAGAAGGACTGGGAGAGGCTTCTCAGGAATGCTTGGAACGCCCTCGGCCGGCTCCGGGCTCAGAAGGTGACCACGGTGGAGGTTATCGGCGGCTACCTCTCGAGAGGGATTGTGCCGCTGAGGTGGCGTGCCCTCCACATGTGGCAGATGACCCCGGACAAGGCCCCCTTCGTGGGGACGGTGACGGTGGAGTCCCTGCCCTTGGCGGTCGAGGTGCGGCGCCAGGTGGCGGCAGCGGTAGGGAACACTCAGCTCGAGTACCCGCCGCCCCATCTTCTGCTGATGCTTCCAAACGCTGGCACCAAGGCCATTGTGAGGATTCTGTCGCCTGTCTCGAGTTTGATTTTGAGTTCTTTTTCGTATTCTAACCCCGAGTTCTTTAGGGGAAGAGCGACGACATCACTTTCTCCCAGGTGCCACTTCCAAAAGACAGGGCGATGAACCGCGCTGCCGCTGAGAAGGATAAGAAGAAGAAGGAGCACCGAGAGCGGTGGAAGCAGCGCGAGGTGGCCAAGAGGTCGAGGAACGCCGACCGAGCCAAAAGGAGGAGATTAGGCGATGAGGTCTCTGATGATGAGGATCCCGAGTCGGAGCCCGCGGAGGGGGACTCGGAGGAAGAGGGTGACGAGGATGAGAAGGACAGGGGTGCGCCCCATGCGGAGCCCGGGGCAGTTGTGGTTGCGATGCCCTCGCCTTCGGCACGGAAGCCGAGGTCCAGCGGGAGCGGGAGGTCGTCACAGCCGGGCGCGGAGAGGAGCGGGAGTTCTCGGTCGGGCCGGTCTCACCGGTCCGCCGGGCATAGCCAGCACGAGCGGCGCGACCGCACTTCTCCGCCTGCCCGTCGTGTGTCCGAGGAGCCGAAGGACTCCCGTTGGCGCGCGGCCTCCCCCGGTCGGGATAGGAGCCGTGACCCATCGGAGCGCGTCCCCACGGGCGGTTCGCCGTCCATGGGGTCGCGCTCTCCTAGAAGGCCCTCACCACGGGAGGACAGGCCCCTGCCGCCGGCTCCTTCGATGGCGAGGGCGCCGAGCGGAGGGCAAGACGCCCCTCCGGCACCCCCTTTGGCTGGGCAAGTGAATCCCGCTGGGGGCGGCCACTTGTCGGCGTCTCCTGCGGTGGAGAGGTGGGCTCCTGCCGTCCCGGCGGAGGCCGTGGTGGGGCAGTCAGGTCCCTCCCAGGTTGAGGGAGGAGATCCGACTGGTCAGGCGGCGCCCTACTCGGGCGGGGGTGCCGATACCTCGCAGGCGGTCCCCATCCCGACGACGCTTGCGGGGACCAAGAGGCCGTCGCCCTCATCGGAATCGACGCCGGCGAGCGTCAAGCGGTCTCGAGCCGTCTCGGCGAGGTAAGCTGTGTTCTACCTTTTTCGAGTAGTTCCTGTTTTTGTGATCGACTTCTTCCTTAGCTGGGTTTCTTGATCTTTGGTGCACCAGCCGGGCCAACAAACCGCTCGAGGTGGCGCCCTAGAAGGTGCTGCGCCGGGCGGCACAGGGCGCTGACGCCTCATCCTCTGTGGCTACACAACCACCGGGGCCCTCGGTCAAGCGGGCCGAGGAGACCGCTCAGAGGGAGACGCCCTCCCTAGAAGAGGAGATCCCGCAGGGTAGTGGCGACAGCTCTGGAGGGGTGCTCCCGGCGCGCCTGGGCGTCGCGCAAACCGTCCCCACGGAGGAGGATCTCGCGGCGTACCAGGCGAAGCTGGAGCAGCAGTTGGTAGGGCCAGTTCCCCCTGCCCCTCAAGAGGTGGCGAGCCGTCCTGAGGCAGGGGAGGTTCCTTTGCTTTTTGGACTGTGTGACGTCGCCCTAGCCGGCGCCGGGGAGATCGCCGTCGGGCCAGATGGTCGTGAGGCTGCTTCTTCTCCGGAGACCGCGGCCGGTCTTGTGGGGACCGTGGCAGGTGCGTCCGAGGTCCTCCCAATTGCCGCCGCTCCGCCGACGGCGGCTGCTGGGGCCCCCGAGACCACTTCCGGGGGGGTTCCGTCGGAGGTCATCATGCTCGAGGACCCTCCGATGGGCAGCCCTCAGGGAGCCGATGATCACTCCGCAGAGGGGCCAAGCTCGGGGCCCGTGAGGCCATTGAGTCCCTTGAGGGGGGTCCCGGATTCCTTCACCGACACCCCGGGGCTGATGACGATGGACCGCCACTTCAATGCCCTCGTGCCCATAGAGAACGACCCGAACCAGCCGTGCGAGGGCCGGCTGAAGTGGGTCGATCGTCAAGACACGGACCGAACCATCTTCGAGCTCGACGACGGATCGGAGATGGAGGAGTTCGTGACTCTTGCGGAGGGCCTTCGTGATGTGAAGAGGACCTTCGAGAAGATGATGATCAAGCCCACCCAGGTGAGTGTTGGGTTTCTTCGTTCTCCTTCTGGCTTCGAGGCGGCGCCGCTTCTGCAGTGTCTCACCGCATCACCCCTGCCTTTTTATCTCTGGGCGCAGGCAATCATGAAGCGTAGCTCGGGAAAATTTCAATTTCTCCATCGAGAAGCCGGGCTGTGGCACGCCCGACGAGATGAAGGTGGAGAAAGCGCAGCTCGAGGCTTAGCTAGCCGCGGCCCAGCTGGTCAGAGCAGAGGCTCATGCCTGTGTCGAGGAGGAGAAAGTCGCCCTCGAGGCAAAGGTGGCCGAGGCCGAGAAGAGGGCGGCCGAGGCGTAGATGGCAGCCGAGGCCGCGGGTCGAGAGGGGGAGGCCGCCGTTCAGGAGAACGAAGGCCTGAAGGTGAAGGTGGCGGATCTTCAAAAGGACATCCAGCACACCGCCGTCGACCTCGAGAAGGCCAACAAAGAGGCGGTCGACCTGGCCGAGAAGCTTAAGGCCGCCAATGATGAGGGGGCTCGCCTCGGGGAAATTGCTCGGAAGCGGGAGGATGAGATCGTTGGTAAGTTGTCCCTCCGAGTCCTTTTAGTTGGCGAATTGTTTTTTCCTCCATCTACCGAGTGGTTGTTAGTTGCTTGACTCTATTCGTTGGTACAGCCCTCCGAGTTCAGAAGGCCGACCTGCAAACCAAGCTGGAGTCGGAGCAAAGCGAGGTTGCCAGGGCCTTCGCCACGAACCAGGAGCTGGTGCCGCTTGGCCACGACCTGAAGGACAAGATGATGAGTATGTATCGTGCTTTCCTTCATCCTTTCCCTCATTGTTTTTTAGTGATGGCTCAGCCGAAGAAATTTCTCCAGAGGTTGTTGAGGATCTCCAGAAGTCAAGGGAGACGGCCGAGCGGACTCAGAAGGCCTTCCAGGAGAAGGCTGAAGTCCACCAGGCCCTGGTCCAAGCCATCGAGCGCTTGTTGGAGGAGCTCAGTGTCGGTAGCGGCCTGTCCCTGGTGGAGCGTGTCGCCCTCGTTCCGGGAAGGCCTCGGGAGCGGGCCTCGGAGTTTACACGGAGCGTGGTGCGAAGGATTGTCGCCATGTTCCTGTCGCATTACCCGGGCATGGAGCGGGACTGTCTGTGAGGTGGATGGGCCCCCGGCTATGAGGACCATGAGTACGACGGAATTGAAGCCGAGTCCTCCTTCTTTGCCGATGAAATGGTCGCCGTCGCCCTGAGAGACCTCGGGCTGTAATAAAACAGCAGAATGTAGGGGGACTTAGTCATTTTATCTTGCGATGTAATGAACTTAATTCCCTACGGAGGGCGTTCCCTTGTTAAGGACTTGCTTTTGTTGGATAGTTTGTGCTTTTATCTGCTGCTTGCCATTTTCGTTTTCTCCCGAGTGCTTTGGGACCATGAGTCGAGATGGTAAGGCTTAGGACCTTGACGGCTGGGCTCTGTTCCGTAGCCACCGGGGCGTAGGAACTTGAGAGTTTGGCCTGACCTAGTCGCATAGTGGTACCACTCGGACTCGCAGCCCCCGAGCAGTTTTGGAAGGCCGAATAATGACGGGCAGCAGCCTTAAGTGTTGAAAGCAAAAACTAGTCGGAGCGGTTCCCTTATTGCTCTCAGGAAGAAAAAAGAGATCAGTCCGAGGGCTTGGATCTTGCCCGCAAGTCTAGCGCCGTAGCCGCGGGGGCGTAGGTACTCGGGCGCAATCACAAAGCCGCACAAACTGGTCTTTCTTTTCCCTTAAGCGCAAAAGTGTACAGCTGATCGCATACGGGGGCGATCGCTTGTTTTTGTTTGTCAGGATTAATTGCAAAAAAAAAGGAGGGGCACCGTGCCCCAGGTGGAGCCCTCGAGCGGCGGGCGACCCTGCGCGGGGAAGGGGTCGCTCGCTGCTCAGTTTAGAGAGCTCGAAGAGTGTGTTTCGGAAAATGACCACAGGCTTATAAAGTACTCAGAATGAAGCAGCACTTTTTGTTCATCGTAAGCGAATGACAAAGTACAAGTACTTTTAAGGGTAAAAGCGACGTAGCTGCTCTATGTTCCAAGCGTTGGAGAGAACTTGGCCGTTGGCGTCCTTGAGCTTGAAAGTTCCTGGACGGAGGACTTGGTCGACGATGCAAGGGCCCTCCCACGGCGGCGACAGCTTGTGGCGGTTGCGGTTGCTCTGGACTCGTCGGAGGACCAGGTCGCCGACTTGAAACGCCCAGCTCCTGATGTTGCTGTCGTGGTACCACCGCAAGGCTTGCTGGTACTTGGCCGAGTGGAGCAGGGTGACATCGCGTGCTTCGTCCAGCTGGTCGACGGCATCCTCGAGAGAAGCCTGGTTCCCCTCGTCGTCGTAGGCTCGAACCCTTGGGCTACCGTAGTCGAGGTCCGTCGGGAGGACTGCTTCGGACCCGTGAACCATGAAGAAAGGCGTGCAGCTGGTGGCCCGACTCGGAGTGGTCCGCAAGCTCCAGATGACGTACGGGAGCTCTGCGATCCACCTTGCTCAAAACTTCTCGAGGCGCTTGAAGATTCATGGCTTCAGCCCCTGCAAGATCATGCCATTCGCCCTTTCCACCTATCCATTGGTTTTAGGATGGCTGACGGCGGCCCAATCCACTCGGATGTTGTAGGCGTCGCAGAAGTTGAGGAACTTCTTGCCCGTGAACTGGGTGCCGTTGTCGGTGATGATCGCATTTGGGACTCCAAAGCGGTAGACGATGTTGGTGAAGAACTGGACAGCTTTCTCCGAGCGGATCCTCTTGATGGGCCTTGCCTCGATCCACTTAGTGAACTTGTCGATGGCAACGAGGAGATGCGTGAAGCCCCCGGGCGCTTTCTTCAATGGTCCGACTAGATCCAATCCCCATACGGCAAAGGGCCAAGTGATGGGGATGGTCTGTAGTGCTTGCACCGGGAGGTGAGTTTGTCGCGCGTAGAATTGGCAACCTTCACAGCTGCGCACGATGTCCTTGGCGTCGGCGATGGCAGTCAGCCAATGAAAACCTTGTCGGAAAGCTTTGCCGACGAGAGTTCTCGGCGCGGCGTGGTGTCCGCATGCTCCGCTATGGATGTCCTTCAGCAACCCCTTCCCTTGGTCGACCGGAATGCAACGCATCAGGACGCCGGAGGCGCCTTGCCTGTAGAGCTCTCCCTCGATGAGAGTAAATGACTTGGCCCAGCGTGCGATCGGCCGAGCTTCAGTCCTGTCGGGAGGAAGCTTGCCTTGCACGATCCATTCGAGGAGCAGGAATCTCCAATTCGGATCTTCGAGGTTGGGCTCCGGTACTCCGTCAATTTCCATCACTTCTGTTGCCTCTTGTGCCGGAGGCTCTGGTGGCTCGTTGTCGAGTCGGATGGATGGAGTGTACTGGTCCTTGGCGAAGACGCCGTGAGGAACGGGCTTCCAGTTGGAGGCCGCCTTCGCGAGGATGTCGGCCGCCTCGTTGTATCGTCGCAGAATGTGCTTGAGCTCGAGGCCGTGGAACTTGTCTTCCAGTTCGCGGACCGCTTGGCAGTACGCAGCCATCTTTGGGTTGACGCAGCTTGATTCTTTCATCACCTGATCGACGACTAGCTCTGAATCTAGACGCCGTATTCCCAGCTCAAGGGCGATGCGGAGCCCGCTGATAAGAGCTTCGTACTCGGCGGCGTTGTTGGAAGCCGGAAAGTGTAGTCGGACCATGTACTTCATGTGCACGCCTAGGGGCGAGATGAAGACAAGGCCGACGCCGGCTCCCTCCTTCATAAGCGATCCGTCGAAGTACATGACCCAGGTCTCGTGCTCGATGGAGGCCTGGGGGGTTTGGACCTCAGTCCACTCAGCGACGAAGTCGGCCAATGCCTGTGACTTGATGGCGTTCCGCGGGGTGTAGGTGATGTTCTGCCCCATCAGCTCAAGCGCCCACTTGGCTATCCTTCCTTCGGCTTCGGGGCTCTGGATCACCTCGCCGAGTGGATACTTTGACACCACCGTGATGGGATGAGCGTCAAAGTAGTGCCTGAGCTTCCGTTTGGCGATGAGGACCGTGTAGACTAGCTTCTGGATCTGGGGGTATCGCACCTTCATGTTGGACAGGACTTCACTGACGAAGTAGACTGGGCGTTGTACCTTCTGGACTTTCCCGGGTTCGTCGCGCTCGACGACGAGGGCGGCGCTTACCACCTGGGTGGTTGCCGCGATGTAGAGCAGCATGGGCTCTCCCTCAGCCGGGGCTGTCAGGATCGGTGGGCTTTTCAGCAACGTCTTGAGCGAATCGAGGGCCTCTTGAGCCTCGGTGTTCCAGGTGAAGTGGTCCGACTTCTTCAACAGGCGATACAAGGGCAGGCTCCGCTCACCAAGTCGGGCGATGAAACGGCTGAGTGCGGCCAAGCACCCTGTGACGCGTTGGACCCCCTTCACGTTCTAGATGGGCCCCATGTCAGTGATGGCGGAGATCTTCTCAGGATTTGCCTCGATGCCGCGTTTCGAGACGACAAAGCTGAGGAGCATGCCCCTCGGAACCCCGAAAACGCACTTCTCGAGGTTGAGCTTCACCTTGTTTTGCCTGAGCTTCTCGAAGACCACCGCAAAGTCCGGGACTAAGTCGCCGACACGCTTGGATTTCACCACAATGTCGTCGACGTATGCTTCAACCAGTCGGCCGATGAGATCGCTAAAGATGCGACGCATGCATCTCTAGAACGTGGTGCCCGCGTTTTTTACCCGAATGGCATAGACGAGTAGCAGAAAGCGCCGAAAGGTGTGATGAAAGACGTCGCGAGTTGGTCGGCCAAACTCATTGCGATCTGATGGTAGCCGGAGTAAGCATCGAGAAAGCAAAGGGTTTCGCACCCAGCGGTGGAGTCGACCACCTGATCTATGCGAGGAAGAGGGAAGGGATCTTTTGGACATGCCTTGTTGAGGCCGGTATAGTCAACACAAATCCTCCATTTCTCATTCTTCTTTTTTACAAGGACAGGGTTCGCTAACCACTCGAGGTGGTATACTTCCCTAATAAAGCCTGCACTAAGGAGCTTCTTGATCTCCTCGCCGATGGCCTTGCACTTGTCCTTGTCGAAGCGTCGGAGCCTCTGTTTGACCGGTCGTGAGCCAGGCTTGACGTTCAGTTTGTGCTCGGCGACCTCCCTTGGAATCCCCGGCATGTCCGAGGGCTTCCATGCAAACACGTCGAGGTTTGCCCGGAGGAAGTCGACGAGCGCGCTTTCCTATTTTGAATCGAGCGCCGTCCCGATACGGAGGGTGCGGCCGTCGTTGGCGACGGTAACCTCCTTGGCGTCCTTGGCCGGCTCAAAGGAGCAAGTGGCTCGCTTGGACATCTCGAGGATATCGAGGTCCCTGGGAGAAGGCTCTGCGGTGAGCTTCTCGGACCGGATGAGTGTCTCCGCGAACTGGAAGCACTCGGTGTCGCATGCGTACGCGTGCTCAAAAGAAGTTCCCACCATGATGACGCCCTTGGGCCCGGGGATCTTTAGCTTGAGATACGTGTAGTTCGGGACGGCCATGAATTTTGCGTATGCTGGCCTCCCGAGGATGGCATGGTACGTCACTGAGAACCCCACCACTTCGAAAGTGAGGGTCTCCTTTCGGAAGTTACGCAGAGTCCCGAAAGTGATGGGCAGGTCGATCTGCCCGAGGGGTACCGCGTCCGCTCCAGGGATGACTCCGTGGAAGGGCGCCATGGATGGCCACAGTCGGGATCGCGGGATCCCCATTTCGTTAAGAGTTTCGGCGTAGAGGATGTTGAGGCCGCTTCCTCCATCCATCAGCACCTTGTGGATGCGCTTCGTCCCGAAAAGAGGAGCAACAACAAGCGGGCATCTCCCCGGCTGCGGGATGTGGTCGGGGTGATCGGAGCGGTCGAAAGCGATCAGGGCCTCCGCCCATTTGAGGTAGGAGGGCACCGCGGGCTCCGTGCTGCAGACCTCCCATCGGATCAGCTTTTCCTTGCGCCTCAAAGGGTAGGATGCGGACCTCCCAAAGATCATCATGACAGCGCCGTCTTCCTTGGGGTATTCGTTGTCGTCGTCGTTCGGGCCCCCGGCTCCATCTTTGGCCGCCTCGGGAGCTTTCTTCTTCAGAGTTCCAGCGAGGAAGCTCTTCATGAGCTTACAGTCTTTCAAGGCATGCTTGACGGGGCCCTCGTGATTGGTGCACGGAGCCTCGAGGAGCTTCTCGAAGTAGTCCTTTGGTGCGTTCCCTTTGGGCTTGGCAGCTTTTCGTTCGGCTGCCGCTACCATGTTGCCGTCGCACCGCCGCTTGTCCTTTTTCTTCTTCTTGTCGGCCTGAGTGGAGGTGCCTTCGCCGGCTCCCTCCAACTGCTTGCCCTTGCTTTGGGATCGGTCAAGGGTTGCGGCGACTGCATCTTCCCCATCGGCATGGTCAGTGGCAATGTCGAGGAGCTCTCGGATGGTTCGCGGGGTCGCGCAGGTGGTTCCGAATCGGAACACCAGAGACGACGTCGGTGTCGGCGGTGTTGGGAAGCTCGGTGCACCGCTTGGAGTAGCGCTTGATGTAGTCGCGCAGGCTTTCGTCTCTCCTTTGGAGGCAGTTGCGCAGATCCCATGGGTTCCCAGGATGTGTCTAGGTACCCTGTAAGTTGCCAATGAACGCATCGCGTAGCTACGCCCAGCTGTCGATCTTGCCGTTGGGGAGGTGCTCTAACCACGTTCACGCCGAGTCGGCGAGGTAGAGAGGGAGGCTCTTGATGATGAAGTAGTCGTCTTGTGCTCCGCCCGCGTGGCACGCTAGTTGGTAGTCCTCCGGCCAGACGCTGGGATTCGTGTTCCCGTCATACTTGGGCACCGTCATTGGAGCTCGAAAGTGTGGAGGGAAACGAGCGCCGAGGACGTGGGGTCCAAAAGCGCGCGGCCCCCTGGGATCAGGAGACACACTCCTGCTCCGGTCTTCGCCACTATCGTAGCGGCCTCCGCGCCGCCTGTTGTAGGCTCGGTGTGGGCGGTGCTCTCGGTGCCCGTCTTGTTGCCGGGCGTCTCTGTCCGCCGCGACCCCGTGATGATGCACGGACTGCTCCCAGCCGTGCTCCCTGGAAACCCACTGGCATGACACGAAGCTCTCCGCTTGCTGAACTGCTACAGTTTCCAGGAGCGTGCGGAGCTGTTGATGGAACCTTCGATCCTCGGGGGTCGCGGGTTTAGGACGTCCGCGAAACAGGACAGCGGCCGCCGCGAGATTCTGGGACACTCGTTTGAAGATTGGCGCGTTGTTGACGTCGTTGTTGTCGTTGTTAATTATGCGCTGGTGCACGTCCCGTGCACGTGCGCGGGCGGCTCCTCCGTCCGCATTTTTCCCGAGCTCACGGTGGAGTTGCTTGCGCTCGTCCTCGAGTTGACGCTGTGCCTCATCGAGCTCTTGCAGCCTGGTCCGCCGAGCATTGCCTGCGGGGTCGTCCCGGGGCGGTGCTTGGCGGGGGTTGTCCTCCATCGAGCTGCTAGTGGTCCGTACTTCCCCTTCCGGGGTGTGGCACATGAAGCACTCCCGGGAGGGGTCGTAGAACGTCGATGGAGCCCGGCTCGACTGCGGGTCTGAGTCCTGCTCGTCTGTCGCGCCTCTATCGGCAGGCGTGGTGCAGGAGTTGAGCTCCGTTGGTGGCGGGGCCGCTGGATCGTGCGGCAGGCCCGGCTGTCCCTCTATGTACATGGCGCCGTAGTAGTCGAGGAACTCGTCCCAGGGGAGCTGCTCTTCCCCTCCAGCTTGGAGGGCGAGGTTGGTGATCATGTAGGAGATGTTGCGAAAATGCTCCTGGGTCGGGCTCCGTCCCAGAGCGGCCGCCAGATCCTCGCCTAGTATGTCAAGGACATAGGCGGTGGCGCCCGTTGCGACACGTGGAGGCTCGGACCTCTTGTCGTGGATCGCGGCGGGGACGTCGTCAAAGGTGGGCTCGGGGCGCACGAAGGTGGCCCCGATGAGGGGCTCCTCCAACTTGCTGAAGACAAAATCGAGGGAGCCGAAACGCAGTTGAGCGCCCGGCGCCAATGGGGTGCCGCCGTGGGCCATCCGGACCCTGGTGAAGTGAAGCGACACGCGAAGGCCCCTACCTGGCGCGCCAACTGTCGGCGTTCTCTACCGCCGGCAAGTAATATTTCTACGATCGCGTGTCAGGGCACCGGATGGTGGCTCAAGAGACACAGTAAGTTATACTGGTTCGGGCCTCCGAAGAGTAATACCCTACGTCCAGTGTGAACCGGTGTCCTCAAGTCCGTGTCTGTAGTAGGGGTTACAAACCAGTCGGGAGAGGGAGGACGGTCCCAAGTCCCTGTGTAACACGTTGTAGTGTGTTGCGTGTGTGTGCACGAGTGTTCTCTTTATCCCCCTTTGTCCCCTTTTATAGTCGCAATGGGAGTAAGGAAAGGGAGGGGTAAAAAAAAGGGAATTACAAGGTGAGCTACAGTGCCGGGGTCTTCGCCGTCGTCTCGCGTCCCGGGCCATACGCAGCGAACAGGCGCTCACTGTTGTAGTCGGTGTTGACGGAGTGGGCGTTCCATTTGACCCGGAGTTGGCGGCGTCCGAGTGGTTGGTGTAGGCGGCCTCTCGAATGCGTCTCGGAGTGGTTTTTGGGTCGCGGTTGACTTGTACTGTGCTTCTTTGGACTCCAGGTGTCGTCGCTTGAGCGAGCGCCCTTTTCCAGGGACTGTGGCATTCCTGTTTGGACGAGACGGGCGCCCCTGTGGCCGCCGTGGCGATGGGCAGGCGTCCATCCCATTCTGACATGGCAGGTACCAAGTGGGTACGGCCTGGAGTGGGCAAAAGCGGGGGGAGGGGGGCGATGCCGAGCGAACCAGTCGGGCGAGACGGAGACTGGTCGGGCGGGGTGGAGACCGGTCGGGCGAGGCGGAGACTCGTCAGGCAAGGTGGAGACTGTGACACCCGGCCCAATTTGGATATGGCCCAGTTGTGGCCCATGAGTGCAGGTGCACATGTTTAGTACCACATTGCTAGTTGAGCAAGAGTGGAACCAGCTTATAAGCCTTTGTCCTCCAGCCATAGCACCTTCGGGTTAACCCTTTTACACGAAGCGAGGACGAAAGTGTAAGTAGGGTGCTATGTGTAAGCGGGCGAGCCCCTACGGAAGGGCGGCGCTGTGCGGTGTTGGAGGACGGGGTGTTACAAGTGGTATCAGAGCCGACCCTCGCGGTTGCGCGTACGGGCGCAGTGTGCAGGCGTATGGCGCATGGCGCGTGTGGGCCTGGGATGGGACACACGGCATGGCATATGTCGGGCCCTGGACGTACGGTCGTGCGCTAAGAGGGGGCGGTCTGCTGGGACATTTGCCCAAGTGTGGGTGAGCTGGACCGACGAGGACGTCGGGTTCTTTGAGGGGGGGTGTATGTGACACCCGGCCCAATTTGGATATGGCCCAGTTGTGGCCCATGAGTGCAGGTGCACATGTTTAGTACCACATTGCTAGTTGAGCAAGGGTGGAACCAGCTTATAAGCCTTTGTCCTCCAGCCATAGCACCTTCGGGTTAACCCTTTTACACGAAGCGAGGACGAAAGTGTAAGTAGGGTGCTATGTGTAAGCGGGCGAGCCCCTACGGAAGGGCGGCGCTGTGCGGTGTTGGAGGACGGGGTGTTACAGAGACCTACTCGGACGTGGTGGAGACTACTCGGACGAGGTGGGGCCTTCGCAGTGGGCCCAGAGCCATTCGGACGAGGTGGGTCCGTTTGATCTGGGGCGTTAGTTCTTGTTTTTGAAGGGTCGTTTGGCGACGTGTCGTTGATTAGGGGGTTGGTCGGTCAACCCTGGTCCAGACCCTCGTCACATGTGATGCAAAGTGAAAATTTAGAGATTATATGAAAACTACATAGAATAATTACTAACTAAAATCTATCACAAACGGATGAAAATAATAAGTATATATTTATATAGGTATTGTGTTCGAATATTTAACAAATGAGAGAGAGCTCAAGGTAATAGTTTGGTAACAATGTAGTCTTAATTTTTAGTTGAAGATTCCGCATTAGTTCTCATGAGACACGCTAGAAAAAAAGATAAATCCTATAAATTCTTGCAAAAATCAGAAACATCAATCATGTAAACTCTAATAATCATATTCATTGGTGTATTATATTTTTTAAACAGTTACCCACCACTATCATTATAAAAATATTTATAACCATAAAACTATATCTAAATTATCGAGCTATGCCATTATTAAAAAATAATTTAAATTAACCTCATAATCTTTATCTAATTTACTCATGCATATCATTGTAAAGGATAACTTAAAATGTCAATCAAAATTTATATGTACCCACATATGTCATTATTAAAGATAACCTAAATTAAACACATAAGTCTTAATCTAATTATCTTCATGTGCATCCTACCGAAAAGTCCAAAAGTAAACTAATATATAATTTTAAATTATCTATATATCATTATTAAAAGAGAAGTAATAAGTTAAGGTATATACGCATAATGATGAGTGCCACCATGTAGACCATTTGTCCATGTACACGTGAGGAAGTGATAAAAAATATTAGTTTTTATGCTAAATATAATGTATGGAGGTACGATACAAAAATAAAGAATTGTGAATGTGGATGAAAAAGTGTATTGAGTACTTACTAATTAAAAATCAGTCATAAATAGAGAAAAATAAGTACATATTTATATGAGTATTATGTTGAGTATTTAAAAATGAAAGAGTAGTGTGTAAACAATTTTAATTATTAGGTAGGAATTTAATTTCTAAATAGCTTTTAAACACGATAACTTTTAAAAATATTAGCCTGCGCGACAGGTTGTTGATGGACTGGTCTGGTCCCCGTATTCTTGTCATGAGACACGCAGAAAAGTAGCGAAGCACTTAGTTTGTTTTTATTGCATTTAGTTGCCTTAGATGGCTTCCCTTGACTTGTGTTCGATAGCTCTTGATACTTCCTACGGGCTCTCTCCTACCGTGAAATTTGGGAGTCCTGATTGTTACAAGAAAAATGAGATCGAGCTCTCACCCAAAATCTTTCCCGGGTCCTGATTTGAGATTTGGAGCAAGACATGAGTAACTCAGTCACAACAGTTGCATCATCCGTCGGAATGGTATATCATTATACTTGCAGAGGGAGCAAGGCACTTTGTATATGCCTCTTTCTGTGCCATGACAATATCAAGTCCAAGGCTTGAGGATGAGCAGGAGAATGAGCCAAGTAACCTTATCATGAACAAGAGGACATTGAGCCTGTGGTGGGCGGAGTCCAGGCTGCTCTGGCGCCTCGCCTTCCCGGCGCTACTCACCGAGGTGTTCCAGTTCTCCATCGGCTTCGTCACCACCGCCTTCGTCGGGCACCTCGGCGAGGTCGAGCTTGCCGCCGTCAGCGTCGTCGAGAACATCCTCGATTCCTCCGCCTATGGAGTCCTGGTGAGTTCAATTTCTCATCTACAAGCAGCGTTTGGATTGTTCATCGGTAATGTCCCCTCTGACTCATGATTCGCTTGCACGAACACGCTTGCAGTACGGGATGGGCAGCGCGCTGGACACGCTGAGCGGTCAGGCCGTCGGCGCCGGGCAGCTGGAGCGGCTGGGCACCTACACGCAGCAGTCGTGGATCATCTGTGGCGCCACCGCGCTGGCGCTCTCGCCGGCGTACGCCTTCGCCACGCCGGTCCTCGAGTCGTTCCTCCACCAGCCGGCGCGGGTGTCGCGCGCCGCCGGGCCGTACGCGCGGTGGGCGATCCCGCGGCTGTTCGCGCACGCCATGAACATCCCGATGCTCATGTTCTTCCAGGCGCAGAGCAGGGTGTGGGCCGTCACGGCCATCTCCGGCACGGCCCTCGCCGCGCACGTCGCGCTCACCTACCTCGCCGTCAGGCGCCTCGGCTTCGGCCTCCGCGGGGCCGCCGTCGTCGGGGACGTCTCCCACTGGCTCGTCGTCGCCGCCCAGTTCTTCTACATGGCCGGCGGCCGCTTCCCCGACGCGTGGAAGGGGTTCACCGCCCGCGCGTTCAATAATCTCGGCTCCTTCGTCAAGCTGTCGCTCGGGTCCGCCGTCATGATCTGGTTGGTAGTTTCCGTCGACATTTCCGACTTCTTCCGTCCATCTATTTTATCGTTTCATTTCATTCTTTTGTCCTGACGCAAAAAAAGAAACTCGTGTGTGCGTGGTAGATCCGATAGAAACCGTTGACCATCCATTTTATGTTACAGCTTGGAGTTTTGGTACTACACCACACTTCTCGTTCTTGTTGGCCTCCTTAAACATGCCAAACTCCAGCTCGACATCATGTCTGTCTGGTGAGTTCTAATCATACATATACATCATGTTGCTGAAAACTATACACCAATTGCCTATCGAGTTCTGAATCGAATTGCTCGTGTTTCTGAATATCTGCAGCCTCAACTACGAGTTCATGACTATAATGGTTGCACTGGGCTTCGGCACAGCAGTCGGGTATGTGAGAAAAATACCCAATGTTATATATGTTTGGTTGAGATTAAGTTCATATGCATGATATGCTACATTTGGCTGACAAAATGTTGTGAACTCATTCAGCATAAGGGTGTCGAATGAGCTGGGAGCAAACAGGCCCAAGGAGACAAAGCTTGCAGTGGTTGTGGCAGTATCGACATCGATCCTGATCGGAGCAATGTTCATGGCCGTCATCCTAATTTGGAGGACGACCTTGCCAAAGTTCTTCAGCGACAGCCAGGAGGTGATACATGGAGCTTCCAGATTGGGGTACCTTCTTGCTGTTACCGTGTTCATGAGCAGCATCTGGCCTGTACTATCAGGTATCATTTGGCGAATCTAAAGGCAAATAGATTAATTAGACATGGTTCCCTGGAAATTGATGTCTGAAAACTGAAAGCATATCTGAAATTCCAATCCAATTTTGCAGGTGTTGCAGTAGGAGCAGGGTGGCAAGTGCCAGTTGCATTCATAAACGTGGGTTGCTACTACTTAGTGGGCATTCCGTTGGGTATCCTGTTTGGATTCAAGCTAAAGCGCGGCGCAATGGTAAACCGCAGTCAAAATTAAGCATCCGTTTCAGTGTTAACCACAATACTAATTTGATCAGAAGCAATACTGTTTGTGCTAAATTGTCTGTGTTTCCTCCTCTGCAGGGCATATGGATGGGCATGTTGATAGGAACATTTCTCCAAATGACTATACTTATTGGCATTATCTTCAGAACAAAGTGGGAGAAACAGGTACATTCACTCTCTGTTGATAAAAGCAATTTCTCTGGTAAATGCACCACATACAGAAACGTTTGAATAATGTGAGTGCAAATGTTGCAGGCTGTGCTGGCAGAAGTGAGGATGGTAGAATGGGGAGGAAAGAATGAGAACCTGCCACTGATCAAATCTCCACATACGGATGATCAGATGGCACCTGCAGAAGATAAAATGTTGGCGCATGGAAGCCAAAAGAGCGTAGAATTAGTGCACACAGATTGATCGCAGAATACATTCATTTTAGCTTTACAATATTTTGGCCTTATTTAGTTCGTGAAAGTTGGTTGAATTTTCTATAGAAAAAATGCAGTGGGAAGCGTGTTGCAGAGAGGAGGGCACGTTTTTCAATGCGTGACTTTTGGTTGAATTGCACCGATTTGCTCTAACTAAACAAGGCCTTTTCATTATTTGCTAGGGTGATGTCACCAACAGCTGCAGATCGCGTGAAAAAAAAATGCACGAGGCAGGAGCACATGGCCGCTGAGTGGGAAGATAGTCGCCCTACTGTTGGTAAACTTGGTATTGATGCTAGCAAAGGGCCAGAATGGCTTGGCCGCTTAGGTTGGTGGGAGCCCTCATCAATCAATGTTGATGTCTGATAGAAGCTGGCGCAAGCAGTATGGCTGGTCAGTTCAGCAACCAATTCACTTAAAAAAAAAAAAGTTCAGTAACCAATTTATTTGTGGGGCAGGGGAAGGGGCGGGTGGTAGATGCATCGATTGAACATCATCGGTTGAACTACGGGATCAACAAAGAATAGACTAATGGATTAGACAGTGAAACTAAGGGCCTGTTTAGTTTAGAGTTGTAAGTTTGTGAAAGAAAGTTTCCAATTCTAAATCGAAGATTAGGAGAACTAAACATGATATAATTATAAAACTAAATACACGGATGGACGGGAAATCACGAGATGAATCTATTAAGCCTAATTAATCCGTCATTAGAGATCGTTTACTGTAGCACGACGTTGTCTAATCATGGCGAAATTAGGCTCATTAGATTCGTCTCGCCAAGTTAGCGGGGGTTATGGAATGGGTTTTGTCATTAACACACGTTTAATACTCCATGAATGTAAGATTCCCTTTGATGAATAGTGAAGTTTCAAAGTTTCAAAAATTTCGGTGGGAACTAAACAGGTCCTAAGATTGAATGGTTCATATATATAAAGGTGACGTGACTGCACGAGCGCCGAGTTTTAGAAGAAATGGTTCATATATATAAAGGTGACGTGACTGCACGAGCGCCGAGTTTTAGAAGAAATTAAATGCTGAGTGGATATGAATTTTATAGATACATAAAATACATTATGTATAGATGCACCATTGAGGAAAAAAGCTTAGAATGCACCTTAAGTTTATGGTGGAACATAAGAAGTAAATAAATATTTTTTTCTCTCTCCTCTCCTCACTAAGTCTCTATCGGTTCGTCATCCCTCTCTGCCCACAATCAACTTGTGGCCCATTTGAAGGTGCAAATACACCGCAACACTGTACAGATTTCTCTAACAAAAACTCGCTGTTTGTAGGTGCTATCTAAAAGTGCAAATACACAACAACCATTGGCCATGCCTAAATGGATGTACCTCAAAAATTAAATTGTAGTACTGTATTTGGTCCTCTTCTATTAGTTGTTCCGATAGGACATGACTTTGCCTGAAAATTACTCCATCAATATTGCATTCACATGACGCCAAAGTACAACCATAAGAAAGTTTTGAGTACGAATCTAATAACATCGAATTTATAGCACAAACATTAGGTACTAACAGAGTAATGGTCCGTCAAAGACTTTTCGTAAGAAAAAAGAGAATTAAAATTTCAGACGGAGGAAGTATATTTAATTTGTATCACTGAACTCATGTTTGAGAACACTATTTCATGATAATGAATTAGTTATCATCAATCGTAATGGGCTAGCTGCTTTTCTTGGTTTCATTCTAGCCTAGGCGGCCCACAGGCAGACAGCACTACTGGAGAAAGGGGCTTCGGTCCGATCCCCCATTTGACATTGGTACCGGACATTTTTTTTGGTTCGGTACCAATGCCCCTTTTAGTACCGGATCAAAAGGCTGACGCTCCGAGAGCCCCGGTGAGGGCTCTAGTACTGGGCCATTAGCCCCTTTTAGTACCGTGTGGAGCCACGACCCGGTACTAAAGCCCCCGGCCACCTTTAGTACCGGGCTGTGGCTCCGTCCGATACTAAAGGGAGTGTTTTAGTACCGGTCCTGTACTAAAATGTAACACCCTAATTTTCATCACAAGAAATTGTAGCAGCATTTTCATAATTTTTTCTTTTACATAAGGCATGAATAAATTTATAGGAATTAATTAGAATTTATTAGGATTTTATCAAATTAAATAATTAATTAATAGACATAATAAGTTTTTGGTGCATTCATGCCGTTGCATTGGTTTTATATTTGTTTGTTATTCAATTTTGGGTTTGAATTTATTTAAATTCAAATTTGAATAGCATTTGTTTGAGCAGGTTAGTTGTTTTAGCAAAGAGTTTGGTTTCTGTTGGTATTTCTTAGCATCACTACTTAGAGTAGTAATGGTGCTAGAGATACTTCATCGTAAATCTAGACGTTACAGATATTCTGCAAGCGCACAGAAGTACGTTGTAGCATTTCACCCGGGAGTATTCCAGAGTATCGTTATTTGTTTATCCGCAGGGAAAGCGTTTAGTTAAAAGAGAGATGTGCCATCCAATGCTCTTACGTACAACAGTATTAATGTACCATAATCTAAATAGGGGTAAAAGATATAGAAGTGAATGATTGGGTTGACACACAGAAGTTCATTGCTCATCATTATGTTAGTCTTAGTTAGTATAGTACACTAGTAAAGATTAACAAGGGTTCATTAGCATCATACTTATGGAACTTGGATATACTACAATACCCTATACAAGCTCATTCAATGATCGTATGCAAAAGGACACATCGAGGTATCCAGTGGTTCCCTCATCAAGGGACGACAGTAGGACGTCTTATCATAAAGGCCTAATACCCACTCCCGTACGTGGAGGATTACAAAGGACGGACAGGGCTGTCACCACCTGCCTACCTCTACTAATCCGTGGGGCAGCGGTACCCTCAATAGTATACCGTATCCCAAACACCATATTTGCAATACGAGATACAACTCTATCTATCACGTTAATAAATAGAGCAACCAAAAGGCACATTGAGCCAATGCCATAGCATACATTCACTTGATTGAGGTGTAAGACATAAGTAGTATATACTAAGTAGATAAGGTATAACTGAAGCATACAGCATAAGTATGAAGGTATTTCCATTAAGCTCAGAGTATTACAAGTAAGTAAGAGATTACAAGAACTGAACTCTAGAACTTACCAAGACTCCTTCGGAAGCCCTTCAGAAGATCTAACACTATGAATATCACTACTAAGGCTAAGACTAAACTTGTAGCAAAGGAGAGCTCTTCTTCTGGTGTGTGTTGAGTACGGTGCCCTTTGCAGGTATTTATAGCATCACAAGGGCGGTTGGAGCCAGCCAGAGGCGGTTGAGGCCGTTTGGAGGTGGGCCTAGGTCGGCCGAATTCCCCACGTCGGCCGACCCTTGGATCCACCGTCTTCAGCAACGCATGGCTCTGATGAACTCCTGATGACGGTTTACAGGTACTGGTCAAGGGGGAACCGAAACGGCCGCAGGGCCAGGTCGGCCGACCTAGCTGAGTCGGCCGACCTGGTTCAGCCGCCATTCGGCCCCACTCTTCTCTGGTAGACTTCCATGTGGGTCCTCATGACGGTTCCAGGTGGGTATACTCCATTTGGGTGCAATTGTGTTGATGTGTGGGCCCTTCAATCCATGGGAGTGACACGTGGCTCATCCTCACCCTTGACTTGAACCGACGATGAATCAACGTCCATGATCCTTCCTCAGTGTGCTTCTTGACCTGTGTCGAAACTGAGGCCAGGTCGCCCGACCTAGCCAGGTCGCCCGACCTGGACCTGTGCCCAGTTTCGCCCATATTTTGCACCGTAGTCACTGTACTCAAATATATTCCAGATATGCCTGGTATACTATTATTTGAATACTAATGTCTAAGTTATGCCTTGATCTTTATTGGTTTCTGAGCCTATTGACGGTCAGATTTTATGTTATAAGGACCGTCAACAACTCCCCCAAGCTTAACCCTTGCTCGTCCCGAGCAAAGATTAGGACTTTAGGCTCAGTGGATCAGGAGTTGCTTCCTCATTACTCCTCAAAAGTACCAGTGGTTCAGCAAGATATTCTACCAAGGATTGTGTTGACACCGGATTTTCGCACCTGACATGATGGGTCAGATGATAACGTGGTGAGGATGAGGCTGCGCGGTGGACCTGTTGACTGGTCAAGGCCGAAGACGACAAAGAAGGAAGCCGTTACCAAAAAGGGGTCCGATGAGGCAGGAATCCGACCCGATGACGAGTGCAAGAAAGAAGACGTGTCGGCTAAGGAGGAGGCGTATCAGATTCAGGGACTATTTCCTTTTCAGAGGACGTATGAGAGTCCCGTTGTATCTTAAAGTTTAGTTTACCTTATTTAGTTAGTCTGGTCCGATCAGGACTCTCCATGACCAGGGTATAAATATGAGCCCTCGTCCATTGTAAAGAACAATTCTCACAATTCAATACAACCCGGCTTCACGCCAAAACCCTAGTAGTAGTTACCGACGAAGCTCATTGGTGGACGGGCTGCATCAGTTCTGATCTCCGGCTTACCAGTAAGTTAGTCAATTTATCGAACTAGTATAGGCTTTGAATTGAGGCGCATCGCCCTTTCTCGTTTATACTGTTCAACCGATTTATCTCTGAATAATCAAGATTGATATAGATTCCCTACGTCGGAGCTAGATCAATATTGATTATTCAACAGATTATCGTTTATCGGACTATACTTTAAGCCTAGATTCCCTACGTCGGAGCTAGGTATCAAGATTAGTCTAGATTCCCTACGTCGGAGCTAGAGTAATCTTGGTTACTAAAGGTAGTCTTTGCGGTTTGTTGGAGTTGCTAGATTGGTTTAGATCTACGCCATGTGAATCAATTCTACTTCTTCAACGGCTTTGAGCATAGGTCTTGGTCCGATTTAAGCAATATTTATCTTACAGCATCGTTCTATGTCCGATCCTGCTTTGTGGTTTAATCTGGTTGTTCTTTGAGTATTGCATTGGTGTAGATTCCCTACGTCGGAGCTGGATCTTTGTAATACGCTTAGATTAATCTTTGACTGTCATGCTTGGTCTAGATTCCCTACGTCGGAGCTAGGTTCATCTTGATTAGTTAAAGGAAGCTTTGGTTATGCCTTATTGCTATTTGAATGTTAAGTGTGGTGTAGATTCCCTACGTCGGAGCTGGATCTTGCTTAATTGTTCAGTAGCATATCTTAGAATCAGAACGTATCTGTTAATGTTTTACCTGCTTACTTTGCTTAATCTGATCAACACCTGTGCGAGCATCTTGTCTAATTGACAGGTTGATGAAACGAGTCTGGTTATCTAGCTATCTGATCTGATCATAGTTGGAGAAATCTAGATTCCCTACGTCGGAGCTAGATTTCTCTGAAAAGGCTATAGTCCGATCGGCTGGTTAGATGGTCCGATAAGATGAGTCAAACTGGCAATTAGGCAAGATGGACAATGTATCGGCTTACACTGTGATTATTTAATATCTTGTTTCAAGACACAGCTGATCCATTACTTTACATATTGGCCTTGTTTTATGCTTTATTTCATTATTCAAAGGCTAGTCTGTTATATCAATCAAGGTCCGATCCTGATTGGTCCGATCCTGAAGTCCGATTTGGTGTCTGATTGAGGTCCGATCATTCGGTCCGATTGACGTCATCATTGAGGTCCGATTCTGAGGTCCGATCAGTATCGGCCGATGCGTGTCTGATTGGGTCTTGGCTAAATTCGACGCTACTCCATCGTCTGAAATAGAGCCGGCACAATCATAGAGCAATTTAACTGTTTTATTCCCTTGTCAATTTCAGGTCAAATTGACTGGCACGCCGCGAACCTGAACTGGAGTGTAGACTGGCACTGGAGCGAAGCTGATCTCCCCGGTCATCGTGTGCTGCACGCAGGAGATACGTCCGCCGATTTTCTGCGTCAACACATTTTTTGGCACGCCTGGTGGGACACGAGAAACAAATCCAAGATGTCGTCGTCTGATGCTGAACAAGAAACCGCAGCCAGACTTGCTGCTGAGAAAGAAGCTGCTGAAAAGGCGAAGAACGACAAGAACAGGGCGCCTGAGGTGACCATGCCCATTACAAAGGCCGATCTGTCCAAAGCTCAGTTGGATGCAGTTCAGGCCCAGATTGATGCGTTTGAGAAGCTATGCCTTGGTCAGTTTGGGCGTAATCGTTCAGGTCCTATACTCAAAGGTCCTCTCCCGGATCCAGAGTTGATCAAGAAGACAACTGAAGCTCGGGAGCACCAAGTCAACATGACAGAAATGATTCACCAGGCTGTTCATCATGCATTGATCAACCAATCAGGCACTCTGGTGAATTCTTTGGACAATCTCATCAAGAAGGCGGTGGACGACGCTGTTTGCTTGAAGGGTCCAGTGTTTATAGCAGATTCTGCAGGAGCATCAGGATCAGGAAGAGGCAACGAAACTGCAGATAATACAATGACCGTTGCTCCACAGATGCCGATTGCTCCACCACCTCCTGTTGAACTGGCCAACGGTTTCCTGTTAATGGCCGATGGAACTATAGTCGGACCGCATGGTGAAAAGTATGCCAGGACTCTGAGCGAACAAGAGAAACAGCCTGCTGCTGCAAGGCTACGTACAGAGGTTCCTTCACATCAGCGTATGGTCGGAGATAACAATAACTATGTGATGGACATAGCTGATGGAATGCCACATGGAAATCAACAGTCCGATTGGTCACAAAAGATAGCCGAGGTGATCCAGAATCAATTCGGCTTGAAGCCTAAAGATGAAGCGAGGTTGTATCGGCACCCGTACCCATCTTACTTTGATGCAGTGCCACTTCCTCCACGTTACAGAGTGCCGGATTTTTCCAAATTCTCCGGGCAAGATGATATGACCACCATCGAGCATGTGAGTCGATTCTTGGCTCAGTGTGGTGAGGCTGCTTCTGAGGAGGGACTCAGGCTCAGATTTTTCCCTCTGTCACTATCAGGGCCGGCGTTTACCTGGTTTACGTCGTTGCCAGCAGGATCATCGAATAAGATATAATTTCATAGAATTTCATACAATTTCATGGCCCCTGACTGCCATCAGTTCCACCGATCTCCTCCACGCCTAAGTGCCCAAGCCGCCGCCGCGTCCCCAAGCCGCCGTCGCACGACCTCGTCGTCGCCGTCGCACGACCTTGTATGTAATTATTAGATTCATCGTATTAGAAATGATTATTAGAAATGTTTAGAAATGATAATTAGTGTATATGAAAATGATTGTTATAAATGTTTAGAAATGATTATTAGTGTATATGAAAATGATTGTTATAAATGTTTAGAAATGATTATTAGTGTAAATGAAAAGGATTATTAGAAATGTTTAGAAATGATAGAATTTGATAGAAATTGGTAGAATTTGATAGAATTTGATAGAATTTGATCGAATTTGGTTGGATTTGATAGAATTTGGTAGAATTTGATAGAATTTGGTTGAATTTCATAGAATTTGGTCAATTTTGATAAAATTTGGTCGAATTTGGTAGAATTTGGTTGAATTTGATAGAATTTGGTGAATTTTGATAGAATTTGATAGAAATTGATAGAATTTGGTTGAATTTGATAGAATTTGATCGAATTTGATAGAATTTGGTAGAATTTGGTTGGATTTGATAGGATTTGATATAATTTGATAGAATTTGATAGGATTTGATAGAATTTGATAGGATTTGATAGGATTTGATAGGATTTGATAGGATTTGATAGATTTGATAGGATTTGATAGGATTTGATCGAATTTGGTAGAATTTGATAGAATTTGATCGAATTTGATATAATTGTTATTTCATGTATATTTGATAGACGGAAGACAAAATGGACTACACAGAAGACGAAATGAACATGATTATGATGGAAGAAATCGCAAAAGGCAGTGCACGTGCCACAAACCTTCTCGACGTCGACGAGGAGGCAGGTGGTGACGATGGCAGCCAATACCTGAATATGTCAGGTGATGGCATGGAAGAACCTGCCGCTGGTAGTGTTCGGGCCGAGGAGGTATATATGTATACATATTGTCAATATCGAATATATATATGTTCAAGCATGAAATCTTAATATATACATTTCTTTCTCGTACATGTAGCCCTCAGGCTCACAGCCTTCTGGGTCCTCATCATCGAAGAAGACGAAACGTGGCCCGACCAAGAAGTTAGAGGGCAGACTTGTAATCACTGATGTGGCAGAGGATGGTCGGCCGGTTGCGCCAGAGAAAGCTGCTATAAAGATGGCCAATCAGTGTGGTGTTCTAGTGAGAGACCACGTGCCCATCAGCCTGCAGAGGTGGAAACCCTGCGATGATGCTACATACGTGCCGCAATCAGAGAAAGAAATGCTATGGGCCAGTCTGCAAGAACATTTCGCGGTGCCTCAAGGTTCAGAGGCAAGAGTCAAAAATTGGGCTCTAAAGATGATGTGTACTGCATTTCAAACATGGAAGAAAAACATGTACAAGAAATATGCCGAGAAGAACCTGACACCCAACTTCGATGATTACCCAAAGCTGAGGGGTCATTGGGATTCCTTCGTGCAGTACAGACGGTCGGAGTTAGGTGAAAAGAACTCGCGACAGAATAGGATCAATGCCGCGAAGAAAAGATACTTCCACTCTCTTGGACCAACTGGCTATAAGAAGAAAATTCCTATCTGGGACAAGATGGAAGAAGATTTGGTTGCCAGGGGAATCACGCCGGCGACAATGCATTGGCCCGAGCGATCAAGGCATTGGTACTACGCTCATGGTGGCACTCTGGATCTTTCAGATGGGTCGCTTATATACAGCGATGAGGTAAAAGAGGCGGCCGCTGCTATACTTAAGGTCATTCAAGAGACAGCTGATGGGACATTCGTTCCCGACAGAGAAAACGACGAGCTAACAAGGGCTCTGGGGAACCCCGAACATCCCGGACGAGCTAGAGGTGTCGGCGTAGTCCCGTGGAAGGCTGCATTCCCTGCGGACAGTGACACATACAGGAGTCGAAGCCGCTCCAAGGCCGCACAAGAGAGAAGAGTGGAGAACTTGGAAAGAGAGCTTCGCGAGACAAAGGCCGGCATCCCAGACATGGTGTCTAGACAGCTACAGACATTGCTGAGCCAAGGGCAGACAGTGCCGGGAATAGTACATGTACCAGCTGGTGGATCAGCTGATGGTGTTAGCCCGCCCTCCCAACGTCGCAGCAGTGTTGCTTCCACAGAGCTCCCACCTGCCGATGCCGGGACGAGAGTGCTCGCTATCCAGTGGACGAAATCACTCTGCGTACGCCATGTGAGCTTCATATACCAAGCCGGAACTTATCCACTAAGGTGGCTTACGGTATGGCTTATCCGGTGGAGCAAGGGCAGACCATTCATGGGCCACAGATTCCAAGTGGCTACTGCAAGGTGGGGGTCGAGCAGATTTGTGAAGGATATGATGAATTGGAGCTCGACATCCCAGGTGGCGACGAAGAAAAGACGTTAGCGGATGCTGCCCACGGCAGTATCATTCTATGGAAGAAGCGTTACGTCAAATTTCGCAGTCAAGGGCCGTCAGCTACTCCACCCAGGGATCCCCCGCAGCCACCGTCACCTTCAAGAAGGGCCGAGGATGACCCAGAGCTGCCACCGTCACCTTCAAGAAGGGCCGAGGATGACCCAGAGCAGCCACCGTCACCTTCAAGAAGGGCCGAGGATGACCCAGAGCTGCCACCTCCAGGTAGGGTTGAAAACGGTCGGGATAAATCCCGTACCGACCGATTTCGTATTCCGTATTATGGCATAATCTCTGACTATTCCCGTTTTTTATCCCTACCTCCAGGTCAGGATGATGCCGGCTCACACAGGTCTCCTCCTCCACCAGCACGGCATCCCCCAAAGCGCCAAGCTCCGCCCCCACGGCGGACTACTCGCCAGAAGCGCCAAACGGTGGAGAAAGAGCCTACCGACGAAGAAAGGTTGGCCGCCATAAGGAAGAAAAGAGCCTACGACCGAACTGACGAGGAAACTGCTTTGGTGGTCGCAGCCCATGTCAAAGAGCATTTCAAACCAAAAGAGCCAGAGAAGCCGGTGCCCATAGATCCGACAGCGAAGACATTTTTCAAAAAAATGAGCGCGGCGAATCAGAAGAGATTCTTGCCCTCCGACTACGACCGCCAGCTTGCAAAGTCTTATGATAAGCAGAAACAACAAGCCAGCGGTGGATCCTCGGTGAAGAAGGCGGCCACTCCTAAGAAGAAACAAGTCGGTCAGAGCTCGGCTGGGAGGACACAAGGGCAACAGGAATATGACGAGGAACAGCTTGCGTTGTTGTGCCAGCAAACAGGCCTCTCAGCGGCAGAACTTTTATCGGGCACGGGCGAAATTCCTGTGGCAGCACCTGTGGAAATTTGGACATTTGAATATGGCAAACCAATGCTGCCCCCAGATTCTTTGAAGTCCCTAACCACTCAAGCATTCCGATTTCATGAGTGGTACATGAAGGCGTCCAAAAAGGGTAGACAGATGCTCAATGTTTTGATAAAAGACCGTGATTACTTCCGTGGGCATGAGCTCTTGATTTTGGATTTCAAGGATGTCTATGAATTGTACCGTCAAGATGCCATAGACCTCTCAATAATGAGCTGCTGGGTTCTGTAAGTTTCTTTCCCTGATCTATTCTCGCAATACTTGCTTTCTTAATTATAATTTTCAACAATAACAATCTATTCTTGTCATGTAGGATGGAGATCCATACATGCCGTGAAAAATCGTATGATGATGTCGGCTTCATGGATCCATTGATGGTAAATGAGAGAAATGTACAGATACAGCCGCTGGAGACGGTGGACAACATATACCTGTACCTGGAGAAACAAAGAAGCAAGAATTACATTCTTTTGCCATACAATTTCCAGTGAGTACTTCTCTCTATGTATGTATAACTTTAAGACTTTGTTCTCAATACTTGTGCATGTATTTATATATATATATATATATATATATATACAGCTTCCACTGGATACTGCTTGTGATAATCATGAATCAAAGTCAAATTGTTGTCATGGACTCACTGCGGAAACCACAAGAGGATTACCAAGCAGTTTTAGACTTGATTGACATGGCATGGACACGTTTCCGTGCGAAACATAAAGGAAATTTCAAACAACAACTGCATGTGAGGACGGACTTTCCGGTACGTGGCTGGTGTACCCGCATATCTCGTAAAATCACACTAATATATAGTTGTTATGTCTAACTTTATTCTTCTCCACTATCAGTGTGCCAGACAGGAAGCAGGGACGAATCTATGCGGATACTACGTCTGCCAGTGGATCCATACCTATGCTTCTCACAAAAAAGTGACTCAAGCAGAACTCATGGTATGAATTAGATTATTAGTGTATATAGAAATTAGATTATTAGTGTGTATGGAAAATAGATTATTAGTGTATATGGAAATTAGATTATTAGTATGGAAATATTAGTGTATATGAAAATTAGATTATTAGTGTATATGAAAATTAGATTATTAGTGTATATGAAAATTAGATTATTAGTGTATATTGAAATAAGATTATTAGTGTATATGGACATTAGATTACTAGTGTATATGGAAATATGATTATTAGTGTATATGGAAATATGATTATTAGTGTATATGGACATTAGATTATTAGTGTATATGGAAATATGATTATTAGTGTATATGGAAATATGATTATTAGTGTATATTTATTATGAATATATTTATTATACTTTGTTATTTCATGTATACTTTGTTAATTCATGTAAACTTTGTTATTTCATGTAAACTTTGTTACTTGGTTAGAAATGATTATTAGTTATTGATTATTGTTTAGAAATGATTATTAGTTATTGTTTTGAAATGATTATTAGTTATTGTTTAGAAATGAATTTGTTAGGATATTTTATAATTACATGCAAAATTTATTTATTATATGAATTAATGATTATTAGTTACTTGTTTAGAAATGATTACATGCAAAATTTATTTATTATATGAATGAATGTTGTCATTTGTGATTAATGCAGAGGATGTTTTACCATGAAGTGCTCCCAATGAGAGAAAAAGCAAAAGCTATTGCGGACCAACTATTTGGATTCATTATGGACCAAGTTATAAGTCCGCTGGGAGAGTACCACCATGACGGAACCGAAATCGCTCAATTGGACTCCCTTTCTGCTCCTTCTTCCAGTGCAGCTCGTGAATTGTAAATAACTTTTAAATGCTCTAACTTTTGTATTGGCCGATCTCAAATGTTTATATGTAAATGTTCGAAAAAAATGCAATCAAAGTTGGGTCAAAATCAATTGACAATTGCGACGACTTCAATCTTATTGCGTGAAAGATCGTGTACGACATATGACATATGACGAGCAGACACGTAGACGCGTAGATTTGTATATAACTAACCCAAATATCAAACATTTAAAAAAAAATAACCAAAAGAGCCTTTGGTACCGGTTGGTAACACCAACCGGTACCAAAGGCCCTCCCCCGAACGCCTACGCGGGGGGTCCTTTGGTACCGGTTGGTGTTACCAACCGGTACCAAAGGCTCCCTTTGGTACCGGGTCTGGACCCGGTACCAAAGGCCGCCCCCCTTTAGTCACGGCTTCGCGGTACCGGTTCCAGAACCGGTACCTATGAGGGTTACGAACCGTGACCGATCGAGCGTTCTCCAGTAGTGGATACTATAGCAGCAATAGCACTTTCGAGCTAAAAAGGTTGTCCTA
>CM014278.1:6020605-6077446 GCA_004135705.1 Alloteropsis semialata
AAGAGTAAGCACAACCAAAGGGTAAACGAGCCTATTGCCTTCTAGTTGTAGTTCTAGCAAATAGGAGCAAGCGCATCATGCATCTCATCCAAAGTCGTCTTTAAACTACTATCCTCTGGTCAAACCCCCGAAAGCCCCCTACTGTACAAGGGATCACACCCTGTCACGATGCTCCCTATCGGCGTGGGTAACTTAAGAGCACGTTCGCGAAGAACGTGTTGAACCTCTTGGTAGATTAGACACCATGACTACAAGATCAACCCGAGCAATCTATCTTGATAATAGATTGAAAGTAAAGCAAACCCAAGAAAAGCACATGATCATAGAAGGAGGAATCGAGTCTCTAAAAGATCGATGACATGAAGAACATTACTCAAATAATATATGTGTTTCGATCATCACCACCAAGTACATACCATTGATGTCTCCAACTAGCTCTTGAACTCCGCCATGGCACAACCACATAGGAAAGCCATGGCGGCTAGGGTTAGCCTCAGCCATCCCCTAGACAACTTTGAGGACTTGCTGCGGCCGTCATCTCCCTTTGATGTATACCCAAGGTTTCGCCGAGTTCTGGTGGATGGATCGCCGTGCCTTTAGGTATCGGGGTTATAAATAGTCCGAGAAAACCCTAGCTCGAAGGGGAGGTCGAGGCGGTGCAGGAAAAGCCTGGGCCGACAAGCCTCATAGGTCCTAGGCCGGCCGGCCTAGGGCCTTTTTGGCCTGTGCCTCGGCCCCATCTTTTGCATGCAAGCTCCTTGATTCTCCAGGAATTGATTTGCCAATTCATGTGGGTATTTAACGTCGGTTACTTGGGGATAAAATTGGGTCTTGATAGCTTTCCATATGTCTGCCTGATTCACCTTGATCCCGAAGTCATCCGACCTTATCTTCAAGTCTTTGCCCATCCTCATTCTTGAAGGTTGGTTCACCATAGATGAGAGCGAACGAAATCCGAGTTGTATTAGGTTTTGGCCTTCATATTCCTCCATGCTACGCATGACCTTGGTCTTCGTCCAAAAGTGCTCATTTATAGCTCAAATACCCGTGTAAACCAAAATCCTTCAAAACTACATGCATATGCAAAAAAAGGATTATTTCAAGTGTCAAGTGGCGGGTTAGTATATGAATTGGTCCCAAAACACCACTTAATTAGCACTAAAAAGCTTTTGCTAACGAGCGTCAACAGAAGCCTTCTCGCCCCTACGACGTATGTGCAGCATGATTAATTGCTAGTAATCTAGCAGGTTTACCCTTTTGCTCTGTTTCTCTGTGACGTGAAACAGGGTAGTGTATGACTGGTTTCCAATTACCATCCAACTACGTTGAGAACCCGAATACCATAGGAAGGAGGGTACGTTCTCGTGTCGTAATCCCTCAGGTGTTCTTGTCGGAGACTGAGCCAGTCATCGAAGAATCATCCAACCAAGGAGAACAACCCGTTCCTGTAGCACCCCAACCGGAAGAAGCTATGGCCGAGAGGACGATCCGTGACTACTCTGCCCCATCCGCTGCCCAGATCCCAATGGGTCCGGAAGTGGCTATGGGGGATCATGCCTTCGAGCTCAAGGTCCCGCTGATCAACATGGTGCAGGCCAGTCTCTTCTGTGGGAAGGCCAATGAAGATGCTAGTGCGCACCTGCAGCATTTCCTGGAGGTGTGCAGCACCATCACCATCCGGGGAGTTGATCAAGAGGCAATCAGGCTCCGGTTGTTCCCGTTTTCACTGTTGGGTAGAGCCAAACAATGGTTCTACTCCAACCGTGATGCGGTGAACACGTGGACCAAATGATCCAACGCATTCCTGGCCAAGTTCTTCCCCATTGGGGAAACCAATGCCCTTCGGGGAAGAATTTTCAGCTTCCAGCAAGAGTCCGGAGAGACCATATCGAAGGCGTGGGATCGTTTCCAGGACTATGTCCTGGCATGCCCACACCACGGTATGCAAGAATGGCTCCTTCTCCAGAACTTCTACCATGGGCTATCCCAGACAGCCTGTGAACATATGGACACTGCTGCTGGAGGGGCATTCCTCTCCTTGACCGTGGCCGCCGCCAAGCTGCTCATTGAGAAGATGGTGTCAAACCAGGCTTGGAATGACGACCGCCTTCAGGGGCGCAAGCGCGGTATGCACACCGTAAAGGAGGTGGACATGCTGGCCGCCAAGATGGATCTCATCATAAAATGCCTCGACGACCGCACCAAGGATGGGGCCGACAATGAAGGGCCACTAGATTTACACATGACGTGTGAAGTCTGTGGAGAAACCGGCCATTTGGGGAACAACTGCCCCGAGACACAAGAGGAGGTAAAGTTCATAAATGGCAACAATGGGTACTGGCCTCAAGGGAACTGGAATTAGCAACGCCCGTTCTACCAGGGAGGTAATAACAACAACTCTTTTTCTAATCAACCCTCTCTGAAATATCTGGTCCTTGGTTAGGCCAAGGTCAATGAATCTATTTCTAAAAGGCTTGCTGCTAATGATAAGGCTCTGGAGGGCATAAACTCTAAAATAGAGAGTTTGTCCTCCACCTTCCAGAGCCAGCTGAGCTTTAACAAAATGCTAGAAACCCAGTTTGCTCAGCTAGCCACCGCTATTCCTTCTGGAGACAAGGGACGAATTCCCGGGCAACCGGTTTCTATGAGGAGCGGTAAGGCTACTCGGGATCCAGTCCCACCTAACCATGCAGGGAGGATAGCAGAGCCACGGAAGGAGATTCCAGCAGAGGAAGAAGAGCCTGAAGCCGAGCTAGCACCAGCAAGAAGGACTGCGCCCTACGAGTTCTACGACACCAACGTCCTGCCTTTCCCTCAACGCCAAAAGAAGCCATCAGTAGACGAACAATTCGCCAGGTTCATGGAGGTCATCCAGAAGTTAAATATACAGTGCCACTATTGGATGCTATGCAGGTGCCGACATACACCAAGTACTTGAAGGACATACTAAACAACAAACGTCTGCTCCCAAGTACAGAGGTCTTAAAGCTAACTGAGAAGTGCAGTGCAGCCATCTTGAACAAGGTTCCGGAAAAGAAGAAGGATCCAGGGTGTCCCACAATCACTTGCACTATCAGGACCCAGCGCTTCAAGCACACACTCTATGACCTAGGGGCAAGCGTCAGCGTCATGCCAATGTGGGTGCTGGAGAGATCCAGCTCCACAATAATGGAAAGAAGGAGAAATTTGACTTCAGGCCAAAAGTAGAGCAATGCTCCATGATCAAAATCAAGTATGGGAGGAACAGTCAGAATGTCAAGGAGGTAGAAGTCACACCTTCAGAAAAGGATAACTTGATAAAGTTCATGGAGAAGTTCTGGGAAAAGGACTTTTCCATCTGGTATCATGCAAAGAACAAGAAGCCTATACGAGGTGCAAAAGTACAAGCAAAGAAAACACTGGAACAAGCTGCCAACCGCCAGGTGAAGGTAAAATAGGTATGGCGGGTTAAATCATCTGTATCCTCATCTCTAGGGTCAGATGCTGCTTCTAAAGCTAATCCAACAAAGGAAGTGTCATCACTCGACGACGTAAAATACGAGTCCTGCGCCGACAGGTTCATCGGTATCAACAAAATAGTTTGGGGGAAGACCCCTAATCAGGTAAGTTCAGGTAAGCATTTATGAATAAAGTTTTCTTTTGGAATGAAGTTAGTAATTGAGAGCTATCTAGGTTAGTCCCTTAATGTTATAAGTTTTTTGCTAAGTCTTTATTTTGGATATGATGAATAGTTGCTCTTATTTTTTTCTTATACCTATGTTTCAACCTGCTATTCTCCTAAGCTTTGAGTTTGCTGGTTGAGCATGATCTTTTCTGTTATCTTGTCTGTTTGTGGGTAGCATATACAAGCTCTAGTCTAAGTTGTTGTTGGCTATGATATGATAAGACTCGAGTTACCTTAAGTTCATACTAAGCAAGACTTGATGACCAGAGTTTTCTTTTAAAAAATAAAATAAAGAGTCCTTACGGTGATTCGAATTCCTACCAAAGCTCATATTGTTTAACCCCCTACAAAAGCTTCTTGCTGTTGCATTGCATTTTGTCAAGGTCATTGTGATTCTTAGAGACTTATTTCATGCTTTTAAAACCAAGGTCACGCACATGCTACCATATACATGTTACACTTCTACTCTGGAAGTAAGCATGATATTCATCCATCCACCAAAGAAAAACTCCACAGAAAGTATGATACTCTTCTCCAACTTTATTGCAAAAAGAGATATGGGCTAATGAAAAAAAGAAAAATAAAGAAAATGGACACATGAAGGTCCAAATATGTAAAAAAAGAAGAAGAAGAGAGCACATGAAGGCTCTCTGTTCAAAAAGAATAGCCATGTCTCTAAAAGCAACTCTTATAAGGGAAGAGGAACCTGCAAAAAGGGAGCTATCATTTATCATGCCATCCACAAACGTGCACATCTTGGTTTAAGAGTATGACTTACTTCTCTTTGAATCCTGATTTTGATTTTACAATATGTGCACTGCAAGTAAGCCACAAAGCTCTCCTAGCACAAACTCCACCTCAATGAGTGAAATGAGAGTTGAGAGAGGATTTTGGTAAGGAAATAGACCTTGAGTGACTTGAGAGTACCACCTAAGGAACTCTGCCTTTTTGAAAAAATCCAAAACCTTCGGTTTGATCGTCAAGCAATGTAGAAGGCAAGGTGCTTGGTCTAAGTCATTCTGGCTACCAACCGCCCAAGACAAGGAGAAGCTACAAGCCCCATAAAAGGCCAAGGTAATAAGCGAAGTTTAATTTTACCGGCTTATTCAATTCTTGGTAGAATATCTTGCTAAACCACTAGTACTTTTGAGGAGTAATGAAGAAGCAACTCCTAATCCACTGAGCCTAAAAGTTCTAGTCTTTGCTCGGGACGAGCAAAGGGCTAAGCTTGGGGGAGTTATTGACTGTCCTTATAACGAAAATCTGACCGCCAATAGGCTCAGAAAATTAATAGAGATCAAGCATAACTTAGACATTTGTATTCAAATAATATTGTAGTATACATATATAGAATATATTTGAGTACAGAGACCATGGTGCAAAAGATGGAGGAAAATGGGCTCAGACCCAGGTCGGGTGACCTGGCCTGAACCCGGTTCGAGCCAATCTTCCACACAGGTCAAGAAGCATACCAAGAGATGATCATGGATGCTAAATAATGGTCGGTTGAAGTCAAGGGTGAGGGATGAACCATGTGTCACTCCTATGGATTTAAGGGCCCACACCTCGACTCAAATGCACGCAAAACGAGTATACCCACTTGGAACCATCATAAGGACCCACATGGCAGTCAACCAGAAAAGAGTGAGGCCGAAAGGCGGCAGTGCCAGGTCGGCCGACCTGGCTAGGTCGGCTAACCTGGCCCTGCGGCCGTTTTGCCCCTCCCTTGACCAGTACCTGTAAACCGCCATCAGGAGTTCATCTCAACCGTGCAATGCTCAAGACGGTGCATCCAAGGGTCGGCCAACGTGCCCACTTTGGCCGACCTGGGCCCACTGCCAAACTACCACAACCGCCTCTGGCCGGCTCTCCACCGCCTATGGATGCTATAAATACCTGCAAAGAACGTCGTACTCAACACACACCAGAAGAAGAGCTCTCCTTTGCTACAAGCTTAGTCTTAGTCTTAGTAGTGATAGTTCTAGTAGTAGAACTTCCGAAGGGCTTCCGGAGGAGTCTTGATAAGTTTTAGAGTTCAACTTTTGTATCTCTTTACTTACTTGTAATACTCTGAGCTTAATGGAAGTATCTTCATACTTATGTTGTATGCCTCAACTGTACCTTACTTATTTAATATATACTACTTATGTCTTGCACCTTGTCCGACTTGACGTATGCTATGACATTGGCTCAATGTGCCTTATGGTTGCTCTATTTATTAACGTGATAGATAGATTTGTATTTCATATTGCCAACATGGTGTTTTGAATATGGAATACAGTTGAGGGTATCGCTACCCCAGGATTTGTAGAGGTAGGTGACAGGTGGTGACAGCCCTGTCCGTCCTTTGTAATCCTCCACGTTAGGGAGATGATATTAGGCCTTTATGATAAGACGTCCTCCTGTCGTCTCCTAATGAGGGAACCACTGGACACCTCGATATGTCCTCTTGCATATGTCCCTTGTATGAGCTTGTATAGGATAATGTTGTATATCCAAGTTCCATTTGTATGATGCTAATGAACCCTTTATGATCTTTACTAATATGCTATTACTAACTAAGGCTACTTAATGATAAGCAATGAAGTTCTGTGTGTCACATTACCCTTACACTTCCATATCTTTTACCCCTATCTAGACTATGGTATATTAATAATGTTGTAAGTAAATACATTGGATGACACATCTCTTTAACTAAACCCTTTCCCTGCGGATAACCAAATAACGATACTTTGGAATACTCCTGGGTGAAATGCTACAATGTGCTTCTGTGCGCTTGCAAAATCTCTGTAACGTTTAGATTTACAATAAGGCATCTCTAGTGCCATCACTAATCTAGTGGTGACGCCAAAAAATGCCAACAACATTTCAACGATATACTTTGCAGATGGTTGCTTATACAACAATTAGTTCAAAGTGCATGTCGTACATGTTTGTACAATATGCTGTGCCAAAGAATTATCATGGAAACTCTTGTGTACATCTCCTTTGTACTTCCATCCACCCAGAAAAAGCCCTCTGACTGCATTAATTATCTTTGCCAATCATTGTTGCATAGTAGAGTGAAAGACAATGAGCCTACTGTTTATGGAAATATTCCAATGTTGCATCAGTGTCTCTAGAGTTGAGCTATTCTCTTAGGCCCTGTTTAGTTCGCCAACTTTTTTCATCGCTACAATAAATTCGAATGTTTGGATACTAATTAGGAGTATTAAATGTGGATAACTGACAAAACCCATTTCATAACCTCCAGGTGAAATTATGAGATGAATCTACTAAGCCTAATTTGGCCATGATTAGATAATGTCATGCTACAGTAAACAATCTCTAATGACAGCTAAATTAGGCTTAATAGATTCGTCTCACGATTTCTCGTCCATTCGTGTAATTAGTTTTATATTTTAATCATGTTTAGTTCTCCTAATCTTCAGTTTAAAATTGCTACAATAAATTTCGCAAAGTTTTTCACCGAATTTAAACATGCCCTAGGTATGTTCTCATGTTTGACACAACTTTGCTCGTAAATGTGAGGCTCCAACGTGGAAATCTGAAATGATCCTCGTGATCTGTGTGTTGACAACCAAAATTGGCACAAGTCAGGGCCGACCGGTCAGACCGGTTAGCCTGACCGGTCAGACCGGTCTGACACAGGAAGTTGCGGTGATGGCGCTTGGATGACCGCAACAATTGGTCCTAGCGTGATAAAAGTGACATATTCTCTGGAATGATCGACTGTTACGGTGCTGGAAGTTCTGGAGGACCGCAAGATTTGGTGCAAGAAGTGGAAGATGGCATACTCTCTGGAATGGCAGGATGTTGCGGTGCTTGAAGCTTTGGAGGACCGCAATAGTCGGTGGAGGAGCAAGACAAACAGAAGGGCGAAGTTCGGTACCCAGACCGGTCTGACCGGTGTGGGGGACCGGTCAGACCGGTTACCCGTTTTGTAATCCGACTAGGACTCTAAAATTAGGATTCCGAGGTTGTAACGAGTTGTGACTTGGTTTCCTTGCGGGACAAGACCTACCCTCCCTATAAATATAAGGGGATTCGGCCGATTGAAGACACAACAATCGAATCTATCAAAATTTACTACTTTTATCCTTTACTTTTTGCATCTCCAAACCCTAGCTTTTTCAACCCTACTTGCTGTTCTTCCTGCGTCTCCGCGACGTTTGAAGGCGTCCTAGGTGGCCTGCCGACCCTAGGGCACCCCTGAGTGCGCGCTTAGGGTTTGCTCCCGGCTTCCCTGCAGGTAACCGGCCTGACTGGTTGTCCTGACCGGTCTGACCGGTCTGCGCAGAGGAGCTGCGAGTTGCGTGTTACGTGCTGCGCGTTCTAGCGCTCTCGTGTGTTGACCTGATTTCTGCGTCAACATACTTTTGGCGACTCCACTGGGGAATTGGAGATCTGGTTCGTGCAGCCGATCAGTCTAATTCTATCTAGATGGGTTCCAACACCGAGTTCGATTTGGAGAACATCATCACCATCAAGGATGATGAACTCTCTGCTGAAGATCGCCAAGGACTTGAAGAGTACCTGAAGAAGAAGGCGGAAGAAGAACGCATCTACTACTTGTCGCACTTCAAGAAAGACCGCAAGGGCGTGGTCTCCAAGATCAAGGAAGTAGATCCATCTGCTACATCTTCAGCGGCATCTCCTAAGGTACAACCCGATGAAAACTCTCATGAAGTTTTTCTTAAGTACATGGAGGATAAATTGGCCGAAAACAATGTCAATTTGGTTAATCAGATGATGAAAAAGTGTTTAGAATCGGAAGGCAAACAGCCCTTGGCTGAACAATCTGCCGCCGATCTTAATCTTTTAATTCCTAAGATTCCTATTGTGCCTGATTTGAAAACATCGGTAGCAAAGCCCGTAGAGCAACCTACATATGGCATGCCGTTGAATTATTTTGAAGGTCAATCTATTACACCATCCAATCCAATGATTACTCTGCCTGCTGCGCCTCACTAGTTTGCAACTTTACCTAGTTCGGTTAATCACGGCCGAAATAACAATGAAGTTGTAAATTTTACCCCACAAAATCCGAACTATGGATATTCTGTACCCAGTACCTTACGAACTTTTCGAAAGGTTCAGCCAACAGATGCAAGGTCAGGTGTCGGCCAATCAATCTGGCCAGCACCAACCGGTCAGACCGGTCGCCGTGATGCGGCCAATCAGATTGTGCCGCATCAACCGGTCAGACCGGTCTCTGGAACCGGTCAGACCGGTCCCGGTAGATCAGATTCAGGGAATTTAATTCCTACTCCCGTGCAAAATACTCAACAGCCAGATTCTCAGGATAATTCATTGGAGTATTTAGATAAAATATTTTCTAAGTACAAACTCGATTTGGCTTCAGCTCCTAAAGAGAATTTGGGAGTAGATGTCAGGGATAAGGCTAGGTTGTACCAAAATCCATATGTTCCTCGATTTAATTTAGTTCCTTTCCCTACTGGTTTTAGACTTCCTGATTTTGTTAAGTTTAATGGGGAGGATTCTAAAAGCACTTTTGAACATATAAGTCAATATATGGCACAACTAGGCGATTCTGGTTCTAGTGAGGTTTTAAAAGTGCGTTTATTTTCTTTGTCTCAAACTGGTACAGCTTTCTCATGGTTTGCATCATTAGCTCCTCATTCTATTACTTCATGGGAACAGTTAGATTAGAAGTTTCATGATCACTTCTTTTCTGGCAGTAACGAGCTTAAATTATCACATCTCACATCGGTCGGGCAATCGCGTGATGAAACGGTTAATGATTATATTAAACATTTCCGTGATACTAAAAACCATTGTTTTGGTGTTACCATTGCCAAAAAGGATCTTGCTGATTTGGCTTTTAATGGTTTACGATCTCACATCAAGGAGAAATTAGAGAGCTTTGAGTTCTTTAGTGTAAACCAAGTGCATCAAAGAGCTTTGGCTGCTGAAAGCCGAAGCAAAGACTTAAAAGAAAGCCATAGAACTCATCGGGCTAATGTGCATAATGTAGAATGTGATTCTAGTAGCTCCGATGAAGAGTCTCATGAGGTGTTGGCTGCTAAATTTATATGGCCAGCATCTAATAAAGCTTTTACTTGCACATCTCTTAAGCCGACTCATAGGAATCGGCAGGAAGAGATGAAATTTACTTTTGATGTATCCAAATGCGATAAGATTTTTGATCAATTACATAAGAATGGATATATCAAATGTTCTTTTGCTATTCCATCACCTGAGGAGTTAAAGCGGCGTGCTTATTGCAAGTTTCATAATTCATTTTCTCATGCAACTAATGATTGCAATTTCTTTCGTCGGCAGATTCAATCGGCTGTAAATGATGGACGATTGATTTTGAATGAGATGCAAGTTGATAAGCGCCCGTTTCCAGTCAACAACATGGTGGTCAATACCATGAATCTACAGGATGCCAAGATGTTGGTTCGGCCCGACAATGCCGATGCAACAAGAGGCAAGAACGTTGTGATTGGAGAACCAAGGAGGGTGATGGAAAATGACAAAGTGCTTGGGAGAGAAGTTGTGCTTAAGCAAGCTCCTGATGGAAAGAAGATCTTGACTATTACAGTGAAGAATTTTGAAGTTGGGGAATCAAGCTCTCAAGCGCGGGATCAAAGGCCGGTTGCCCCTGCCCATGGCAAACCGATCAGACCGGTTGCCCAGACCGGTCAGACCGGTCCGGCCTAGAGGCCGGTCCGAACATTTGTGCCTAAACGTCCTGAGGTTGGCACTTGGAAGACGAACCAAGACAAAGATCAGGGGAAAACTTTCAAACCGAAGGCGACCTTTGATCAAGTCATGGCAAAGCATATGCGAAACGCGGCCGTTCAACAAGATCGGCCACCAAAAAAGAGACCAAGTTCACCACCAAGGAATTCTGGTGTTATGAAGGCATCAAAGGGACAGTGGAATCAGGGTCCAAGCTCATACAATGGTGCTGGTCCTTCTACACCATAGAGGCCATATCAACCTCCCCTTCCTCAACCTATTTGGAGGGATGGTATAATGTATGTGCCTTACTGTCCTGTACCAAATCAACCACGGCCTGGGGTTTCTACTCATGCTAGAATAACTCCACAACAGCCTAAGCCTGCAGGATTTCAGCCAAGACCGATGTTTGTGCCTCAGCAGCACAGACCGGTCAGATCGGTTTCCTTGACCGGTCAGACCGGTGCCCAACAGAGGCCGATGTTTGTGCCCCAGCAGCACGGATCGGTCAGACCGGTGGCTGTGACCGGTCAGACCGGTGTTCGGAGGAGGCCGGGCAAGGAGCCGGCTAAGCAGGAGCACCGCCCTGTTTAGAAGAAGGAAGAGCCTGCACCAGTTGTTCCAAAGCCAGTTGTGAAGAGTGTGATTCAAATTGGCTCTATGGCAATTAATCCTTTAATGGCTGATGAACCCAATGTTATTGGCGCATCGGCCGTAAAAAAGGTTCCTTTGCCTCAGTATACGCAGCCAAAGTGGTGTCCTCCTGGTTTGACTCATTCTCAGAAGAGGAGATTGCAGCGGTTGCGCACCTAAAAGCAAAGGGAGGAAGAATCGGCAAAGAAGAGAGAGGAGTGGTTCAATGAGGTTAAGCCGATGATTCCTCTGTCTGGTCAAGGGTCCAAGGATGGTTCTGGTGCTCAAGATGTTCAAGCCAAAGAATCAGAAAAAGCCGAGCCATCTACAGCCAACTCGGCTAACATGGCCGAGACCGGTCAGACCGGTGTCCCTGACCGGTCAGACCGATCGCCCCCTGTTCTGGTTACGACAACTGGGACCGGTCCGACCGGTCAGGAGGAACCGGTCAGACCGGTTGCGCCTGAAGAGTCGGTGGCCGATGCATTTTCTTCCTCGGCTAAAGTTTCGATTCCGCCCACTGCTGTTTCAGATACTCAGATAGGTAATGAGGACGAAGCTGTTGACTTTGAGCCTTCACTCAGCAGAACTGACATGAATATTAATGTTATCTACATGAATGCCGATTATTGCTTTATCAGAGATGATGAAAGGGTGTCTCAAGTTGATTTTGCTCCCAAGAACGCTATGTTTCAGAGGCCATTGGAATCGGATAATCATCTGAAAGCTCTTTATGTGAAGGGTCACATTAAAGGAAAGCCGATTTCTTGGATGCTCGTTGATGGTGGTGCTATTGTGAATCTCATGCCATACACTTTGTACAAGAAGTTGGGAGGTTTGGACAGCGAGCTCATCAAGACAAGCATGACGATCAGCGGCGTTGGAGAAGGAGAGCCAATGAGTGCCAAGGGAGTTGCTTCATTGGAGCTTACTATTGGGAGCAAGACGCTGGCGACTGCCTTCTTTGTCACGGAGGTGCAAGGTAACTTTAGTGTGATCTTGGAGCGCGATTGGATTCATGCAAATCAATGTGTGCCTTCTACCTTGCACCAATGCTTAATTCAATGGGTTGGTGACGAAGTTGAGGTGGTTCATGCGGATACTTCGGCATGTGTTGCTATGGCCGATGCCTCTATATTGGGAACTCATGATAATGTCAAGTTCTTGACCGGAATTGATATTTCGGACTTTGAGTTCCTTGCTTGTACCAAGGATGGCTTTGTATCTGCTGCTCTAAGGCCGGTTCAGAAATCGGTTGATTCAAATAATGAAGAGTAGATGAATGCAAGCGAGAGGTGGTTGAAAGAAAGGGTGGAGCATTATCGGTCCGACAAGAACGATGCATGTGAACCATTAATGATTTTGAAGAAGTAGAGAAATTAGGACAAGGATTTACGTCGGCTGATCCTTTAGAGAAGATAGACATAGGTGATGGTTCTATACCAAGTCCGACTTTTGTAAATCAAAACTTGAAAGCCGATTATAAAGTTGAATTAATCGAGTTATTGAAAGAGTATTCTGATTGCTTTGCTTGGGAGTATCATGAGATGCCTGGTTTAAGCCGTGAGTTAGTTGAACATCAGTTACAATTAAACCTGGTTTTAGGCCATATAAACAGGGCAATAGACGGTTTAATCCTTTGTTTTATGATCGCATAAAAGAAGAGGTTAATCGTTTGCTAGAAGCTAAGTTTATTCGGCCGTGTCGCTATGCTGAATGGATCTCTAATATTGTGCCTGTTGAGAAAAAGGGTACTAATAAAATTAGAGTGTGCATTGATTTTAGAGATCTTAATAGAGCTACTCCCAAAGATGAATATCCTATGCCTATAGCCGATATGCTTATTAATGATGCTTCTGGACATAAAGTTATTAGCTTTCTTGATGGCAATGCGGGATATAATCAAATCTTTATGGCCGAGGAAGACGTATACAAAACGGCCTTTAAATGTCCCGGCTTTGTTGGTTTATTTGAATGGGTTGTGATGACTTTTGGTTTAAAGAATGCCAGTGCAACTTATCAAAGAGCAATGAATTTGATTTTTCATGACTTACTTGGTGTTATCCTAGAAGTCTATATTGATGATATTGTGGTCAAATAGGCTGGATTAAATTCACACTTGGCTGATTTGCGCCTTGCTTTTGAAAGAATGCGTCGGTATGGTTTGAAGATGAATCCATTGAAATGTGCTTTTGATGTATCGGCTGGAAAATTTTTAGGCTTCATGGTTCATGAAAGGGGTATAGAGATAGATCCTAAGAAAATAGGAGTTATTGAGAAGATCAAAGCGCCTACTTGCAAGCATGATTTACAGAAATTCTTGGGCAAAGTTAATTACTTGAGAAGGTTTATTTCTAACCTGTCTGGGAAAGTTAGTGCTTTTACTCCTATACTTTGGTTAAAGAATGAAGCCAATTTTACTTGGGGGACAAAGCAGCAAGAGGCCTTTGATGAGATCAAGAGATACTTATCTTCGCCGCCTGTACTCAAAGCGCCTAAGAATGGGGTGCCATTTAGGCTTTATATTGCGGCCAAAGATAATGTTATTGGGGCTGTTTTGACTCAAGAAACAAATGGCAAGGAGCATATCATTACCTACTTGAGACGACGGCTTTTGGATGCGGAAACAAGGTACAAACCGATTGAAAAATTATGCTTGTCTTTATATTATGCTTGTACAAAATTGAGGCATTATTTGTTATCTAGTACTTGCATTGTGGCATGTCAAGCCGATGTTATTAAGTATATGTTGCTTAGACCGATTTTGAGTGGTAGGATCGGTAAGTGGGCATATGCACTTATTGAGTATGATTTGGTTTGTGAATCTTTGAAATCAATGAAAGGCCAAATTGTAGCTGATTTTATTGTTGAGCATCGGATTAATGATGAGCATAATTTAGAAATTGATTACATGACTTTTACTCCATAGAAATTGCATTTTGATGGATCGGTTCGCAAGAACGGATGTGGAATTGGAATTGTTCTCGTTTCTCCTAATGGAGCTGTTTTTGAAGCTCTTAGCCGATTGGAAATTGAGTGCACAAATAATCAAGCCGAATATGAAGCTTTATTATTCGGACTAGAGATTTTGCATGACATGGGAGTAAAGCATGTTGAAGCTTTTGGTGACTCATTACTGGTTGTGCAGCAAGTATCTAAGGTTTGTCAATGTTTAGAAGGTTCATTAAATATTTATCTTGACAAATGCCTTGATATTATACCATAATTTGATGAGTTCACCATATATCATGTACCGAGATGTGAGAATCCTAGAGCTAATACTTTGGCACAGTAAGCATCAGGCTATAATGTCCAGAAAAGACACTTTCATAAAAGAGGGCCGTTGATTGCTAATGTCACAAGTGAAGCTCTAACGCTTGCAGCAGCTCAGGACCAGACCGGTCAGACCGACGCCCAAACCGGTCAGACCGGTCCTGAGTTCGGTACAGAGATCGGTCAGACCGATCTGGGAACCGGTCAGACCGGTCCATCGTGTCCTGATCCAAATTCGCCCGCTGAAATTCCTCAAAATAAAAGGGCCGAAGTGGATGATTGGAGAGCGCCCATTATCAAATATTTGAGAAATCCCAGTTCTGGAACAGACAGGAAAATTCGGCGTTTGGCTTTCAAATACACTTTAGTTGGCGATGAGTTGCATCGTCGCACCGCCGATGATTTGTTGCTCAAATATTTGGGTGCTGATCAAGCTAGAGTGGCCATGGATGAAGTTCATGAAGGAATTTGTGGAACACATCAATCGGCTCCTAAGATAAAGTGGTTACTTAGGAGAGCTGCATTTTATTGGCCTACTATGATGGCTGATTGCTTTCGTTACTACAAAGGATGCGAAGAATGTCAGAAATTTGGTAATATTCAGATGGTACCTGCTGCATTGCTTCATCCTATTATTAAACCATGGCCTTTCCGAGGATGGAGATTGAATTTTATTGGAGAGATACTCCTTCTTCTTCAAAGGGTCACCGCTTCGTGTTGGTTGCTACGGATTATTTCACTAAATGGACCGAAGCTATTCCTCTCAAGAATATGACTCATAAGGAGGTAATTGAGTTTATTACTGAACATATTTTTCACAGATTCGGCATTCCACAAACTTTGAATAAGGATCAAGGCACATCTTTTATGTCTAAAGAAGTGTGAGTTTTTGCCGATATGTATAAGATCAAATTGCTCAATTCATCTCCATACTATGCTCAGGCCAATGGTCAGGCCGAGTCTAGTAATAAGACTTTGATTAAATTGATCAAGAAGAAGATAGAGGAGAATCCCCAAAGATGGCATGAAATCTTGTCTGAAGCTGTTGACACCCAAAAGTGGCACGGTGACAGGTAACGGTCGGACCGGTCACCTTTTAACGGTCAGACCGGTCAGGATAAACTTCTCCAAATGCAGGTTGGACTTCACCATTGGATAGCTCTCGTCGAGTAGATCAAGATTCGTATATAGAACGTCCAATTTGGAGTTCGGATGAGTGAGATATGGCTTCGGGAAGTCCTGCACCCTGGGTTGACCGGTCAGACCGGTGCCCTTGATAGGTCAGACCGGTGTGGTCTGTAGAATCTGAGTAGGAGTTGTATTTTGACACGAGATTTGTATAAGTTTCGACTCCACCAGGGGCAAGACCTACCCTCCCTATAAATATAAAGGGATTCGACCGATTGAGGGTATACCAATCGAATCAAACAACAATGCATCTACTTTGTATCCTCTAAACCCTAAATCCCTTTTCCAACCTCTCCATGCTATTCGTCTACTGATCTCCACGATCAAGATGGCGTCCTGGTCAACCTAGGGCACGTCCGGCGACGCTCACGCCCTGACAGGGTCCCTCCGGGGCGAGATCTTCGACGGCCTTTGCTAGTTTGCTCGTAAACTAGTCGTTCTTCGCTACGTAAGTGCGTTAGTTCATCCCTTTGCTGGTTTGCTCGTAAACCTCGCCGTCCTTCACCACGTAAGCGTGATAGTTACCTTCTCGAAACGATCGATCCGGCGAAACCCTAGGGCACCGGTCTGACCTTTGCCCCCGACCGGTCTGACCTTTGCCCCTGACCGGTCCGAACTTTGTCCCTGACCGGTCTGACCGGTCAAGGCAGTACCCGCCGTTCGGTCCGTTTGCGACCCGCGCGATCTGGCGCTCTCGTGTGTTGACCGTATTTTGCGTCAACATACTTTTGGCGACTCCGCTGGGAAAGAATATTCTGGTTATTCAAAAACCGAATTTTTCTGACCTAGCCATATACTTAATTGATCTACTATCTTGATTCGCCATTATAGTTGGATCTGGTCCTTTTAGACCGATTGCATCTATACTTGTAACTTTGCATCAGGCTGCTCAAGCCGTTTGCATTGTATTTTGCTTGTTCTTGCATATTGAAGATCAAAAGAGAAGCGAAGTGTTCGTTATTGATTGCTCAAGTTATCAAGAACAATTTGATCCATTGGTCACAAGACTTGAAGCATCAAGACGTACATGGCGGGCTATCCATACACTCCACAGCAATACTACTACAATGGGCCCGAGGTACAAGTTGCAAATATGTTAGATTTTTCTAATAATTATTTTGCAAGTACCATAAATCCTCATGTTGATGTTGCTAGATATGATACTAGTAGGCATATTGCATCGGCTAGTCATTGTTCAGATAATGCTTTCAATTATGCAAATTATAATTTTGAATGTTATATGCAAAAGCCATTATCAAATAATATGCATACTTTAGATTTTAATGTTACTAGCAACATGCAACATTATTCTCATACACCGGCAGCGGAACAAGTTCAAATGCCGGTTAATGATTATCAAGGCCAAACTAACATGGTGAGTTCGGCCAATTTTTATGGAACACCACATGCTATTAATTCTAATAATATTCAGCAAGGTGTTTCCTCTTTTTATTCATCGGCTGCAAATTCACAGTATGTGGTTTCACCACAATACATGCCGTTGAATGAGAGAATTGGCTATGAAAATTCTACATCTCTAGCCAATTATTCTCAACCATTGTATGCTGCACAACGTATTAATAAAGTGGAGGTTGCATCGATAAATTCAGCACCATATGCAAATGCTAATAATCATAATTTGGCTCCAAGTGTTATTTGTAACCAAAGCCAAATTATTGAAAATTCAGCAAGCGTGAATTTGTCTCCACATGTGCAAAAACATGCAGTAATTGCAAAATCAGGATGTTCTGTTCTTGAATCCAAAGCATCAGATTTTCTAGATGAAGATGTCAAATATGAGGACCTCTCTAAGGAATATCGCTAGGAATTCCAGATGCTTTTTGGAAAATTCAAACAGAATGACCTTTATCAAAGGATAATCGATATGGAAAAGAAGAACGGTTCATATTTGAGAAATAGTTCGGTTATTACAACAACTAAACGATCTGGATCTGTTCAACCAAAAGAAACAAGTTTGGCTGTACAAAATCAAATCAATCATAAGAAAAAAGCCATACTTGATTTTTCTAAAGCCGAAGGTGTCGTGCAGTTTTCTAGTGATTATAATATCATTAAACGACAAGTTCTGGCTGAGAAAAGTTTAGTACATCAAACTGTTGAAGATCATGACAAAAGAAATAAGGAGAAGGCATTGGCATGTCAACGCAAGGTGGTTTCCAGCATCCCTGAAAGCACCGGTCTGACCGGTCCAATTAACCGGTCTGACCGGTCAATGCAGAGTATGGCTATGGGCTGCCATCTAGAGGAGAAGCATGATATCATCCACATCAAGGTTCCTCGCCTCTCCAACATATTTGATAAGGTATGCTTTACAAGTAATTCCCAATCAGATTCTGTATCTTCAGTTAATAATTCTAAAAGATCGATTGAGGATGGTAATTTACTTGTTAGCAATAGTATACCTTTAGATTCTATCGGCCAATGCATTGTGAAAATTAGAAAGGCTGATCATAAAAATACTTTGGCATTTAAATTTTCCACATCATCATTGCCAAAGTTTTTGTCTTCATGGTTTGCTTGTGGTCATTCTGGATTGAAAAACAAGAAACCAAAGTTGATAAACATTGTGAAGACCGATGATAATATAGTGATCAATTCAAAAACATCAGGCAAGGGAAGCACAAGTAAAGGTATAGCCGAATGGATCGATGGTAAATCTGAACCGTTCGTTTGCTTAGCCTTGAAACCTTCTCCACAAAAGAATCAACTAAAGAAGACAAAGTACACCTTTGATTTGACTTTGTGTGATGACTTATTTGATATCTTGCTTGAGCATAATTTTATTAAGTTATTTGATCACAAAGTCATACCATCACTTCTGGAACTAAAAGAGCAAGAATATTGTAAGTGGCATAATTCATTTGGTCATAGCACTAGCCATTGCAATATTTTTCGCCAAATCATCCAATCGGCCATTAATGCAGGACGATTGAGATTTGCTGAAATTTCAGAAGATGACCAGTTGACTCCAATTGGTTTTGATGGCAAGGGATCGTTAGATCGGTTAGCATCAGCCGGTTCATGCAAAGATCCAAGAGAAATTGATAGAGAGGAAGATCCGAAGCTCTCAAGTGATGAAAAGGACATCGTCTATGACTTACAAGGTCAAACAATTATTGAGGACGATGAGCCAATCAAAATCCCAGAAGTTACTGGGGGGCAAACGGATTTTTCTCCATCGAACCAAGAACCTGTCACTCCTATTGTGCTGAGTGCACAGGTCAGACCGGTGTAGACCGACCGGTGTAGACCAGCCGGTCAGACCGGTCTCCCGCATAGGTCAGACCGGTCCGGGTCTGAAAGATTCAGCAATGCCAAAATCTGGACCTTCTGCAGCTAATGGAGGTAAAGACCGTGTCAAGCACAATGGTAAAAAGCCGAAGCTCACTTTTGATGAACTTCTGGTTAAATATCAAAAAGAAAATAAGGCCAAGCGTGCAAATCGGTCAAATAATGTTAAATCATCAAGATCACCTCCTAAACATAATTCTGGGAGTTGGAATTGGCAAAGAAAAACTTTCATTCAGCAGCATCATATTCTCCTTTTGAATCATCAATGCCAGTTCCATATACTCCATATCCCACTTGTTTTAATCCTTACTCATCATGGGAGTGGAATAATCCTTGGGCACATACTCCTTCATATTTTAGACCATATCATGTAGGTATGCAGCTCCAAGAGAACCTTTATATGCGAGACAACCATATGTTGAAAATGACCGTTTTGAGCGAAAAGATCGGTCTAGAGTTCAAGACAAGAAAAAGGTTGTCAAGCAAGTGTATCGAGTAAAAAGGGATGGTCGCAAAGATAAAAGTTCAGATCTGAATATAGTTGATGAAAAGCCGACTGAGGTGTTGAAAACTTCGGCTATTGATGGCAACGAAAAGCAAAAATCAGCTATTGATCCTTCAAGTGCCAAATCTGAACTAAATGAGTTGAGAGCACCAAAAATTAAGACAAGAGTGCTGCTGTCCAAAGTTGAAGCAAAGCCAAGTCATTTACTTGATTTATCTCATTGGCGGAAGAAGAAGTTACAAAAACTTGGTGCTCAAGAATTGAAAAAGATGGGCATGGCATGGGTTCCTAAAGTAAGCATTCAAACTCAAGATAAAGGTGATGTTCAAGCAAAATGTGCAACAAAGTTAACGGAGAAGAAAAGGCATGAGAGAAGATTTTCAAAACTGAGGTTTGCACCAAATCATCAGAAATATTGGGATTTACATTATCCATTTGCTTTACAAATGCCATATATGCCTATATCTTGGAATTCGTCCTTAGATATGTTTGGTTATCCCTCATGTTCTTATTTTGATCCTTGGATGCTATATGGGTCTTTATATCATGGAGGGTTCTCACCAAATATCTATGCATATTAATTAAATAGGTATTGCTCTTGATCATAAAGCCGAAATATTTAGTTCCTAGAGATGGTTTTAGTTTCTACATTTATAAATCTCTCTATACTTTATTTCGGTTGAGCGTACTATTACGGACGAATTCACTATGGGTGATATTTCATTATCGTCCTTGGCAATACATATGGCCGATAAATGTCTTTGACTATCGTCCTAAAGCAATAGTCTCCCGATGAGAGATTATTTATTGACTTCAATGTTCGGGGGGCAAGATATCAGCAAAATCAAATATGCTGGTGTTAGCCATCGTCCCTGTATAAATTTGGATCAGATGAATGTTTCTTGGTACGCAAGCTTTACCAAGAAACAGGGGGGCATATGTTGACACCCAAAAGTGGCACGGTGACAGGTAACGGTCGGACCGGTCACCTTCAACGGTCAGACCGGTCAGGATAAACTTCTCCAAATGCAGGTTGGACTTCACCATTGGATAGCTCTCGTCGAGTAGATCAAGATTCATATAAAGAACGTCCAATTTGGAGTTCGGATGAGTGAGAGATGGCTTCGGGAAGTCCTGCACCCTGGGTTGACCGGTCAGACCGGTGCCCTTGATAGGTCAGACCGGTGTGGCCTGTAGAATCCGAGTAGGAGTTGTATTTTGACACGAGATTTGTATAAGTTTCGACTCCACCAGGGGCAAGACCTACCCTCCCTATAAATATAAAGGGATTCGGCCGATTGAGGGTATCCCAATCGAATCAAACAACAATGCATCTACTTTTTATCCTCTAAACCCTAAATCCCTTTTTCAACCTCTCCATGCTGTTCGTCTACTGATCTCCACGATCAAGATGGCGTCCTGGTCAACCTAGGGCACGTCCGGCGACGCTCACGCCCTGACGGGGTCCCTCCCGGGCGAGATCTTCGACGGCCTTTGCTAGTTTGCTCGTAAACTAGTCGTTCTTCGCTACGTAAGTGCGTTGGTTATCCCTTTGCTGGTTTGCTCGTAAACCTCGCCGTCCTTCACCACGTAAGCGTGATAGTTACCTTCTCGAAATGATCGATCCGGCGAAACCCTAGGGCACCGGTCTGACCTTTGCCCCCGACCGGTCTGACCTTTGCCCCTGACCGGTCCGAACTTTGTCCCTGACCGGTCTGACCGGTCAAGGCAGTACCCGCCGTTTGATCCGTTTGCGACCCGCGCGATCTGGCGCTCTCGTGTGTTGACCGTATTTTGCGTCAACAGAAGCTTTGTGGGCTCATCGCATATCTAGACATGGTGCTATCAAAGTCACTCCTTTTGAGCTTGTTTATGGTCAAGAGGCCGTTTTGCCCGTTGAGGTAAATCTGGACGCTTATAGACTTGCTAAACAAAATAAGCTTTCGGTTGGTGAATATTATGACTTGATGATGGACAACATTGATGAAGTGACTGATAAGCGTTTACAAGCTCTTAAGGAAATTGAGAAAGATAAGATCCGAGTTGCTAGAGCATACAACAAGAAGGTTAAAGAGAAGACTTTTCAGGTTGGTGATCTAGTATGGAAGACAATATTGCCACTTGGTACTAAAGATAATAAGTTTGGCAAGTGGTCTCCAAGTTGGGAATGTCCATATCGAGTGTTCAAGATCAATGGCGGGAATTCCTACATGGTGGAGACGCTGCAAGGAGGTCCATATCGAGTGTTCAAGCATTAAACGGGAGGTACTTGAAGAGGTACTATCCAAGTGTTTGGCAAGAGGCATGAAGTGGCATATGGCCGATATTTGGATATCGCCCTTAGAAAAATATAATGGCCGATGAATTCTGTTAAAACATCGCCCTTAGGTGACAATTTTGGTGCTGATGTGTTTTATGGTACACAAGCTTTACCAAAAACAGGGGGGCATATATTGACAACCAAAATTGGCACAAGTCAGGGCCGACCGGTCAGACTGGTTAGCCTGACCGGTCAGACCGGTCTGGCACAGGAAGTTGCGGTGATGGCGCTTGGATGACCGCAACAATTGGTCCTAGCGTGATAAAAGCGACATAGTCTCTGGAATGATCGACTGTTACGGTGCTGGAAGTTCTGGAGGACCGCAAGATTTGGTGCAAGAAGCGGAAGATGGCATACTCTCTGGAATGGCAGGATTTTGCGGTGCTTGAAGCTTTGGAGGACCACAATAGTCGGTGGAGGAGCAAGACAAGCAAAAGAGCGAAGTTCGGTACCCAGACCGGTCTGACCGGTGTGGGGGACCGTCAGACCGGTTACCCGTTTTGTAATCCGACTAGGACTCTAAAATTCGGATTCCGAGGTTGTAACGAGTTGTGACTTGGTTTCCTTGCGGGACAAGACCTACCCTCCCTATAAATATAAGGGGATTCGGCCGATTGAAGACACAACAATCGAATCTATCAAAATTTACTACTTTTATCCTTTACTTTTTGCATCTCCAAACCCTAGCTTTTCCAACCCTACTTGCTGTTCTTCCTGCGTCTCCGCGATGTTTGAAGGCGTCCTAGGTGGCCTGCCGACCCTAGGGCACCCCTGAGTGCGTGCTCCCTGACGGATCCTTCCGGGAAGCGCGCTTAGAGTTTGCTCCCGGCTTCCCTGCAGGTAACCGGTCTGACCGGTTGTCCTGACCGGTCTGCGCAGAGGAGCTGCGAGTTGCGTGTTACGTGCTGCGCGTTCTAGCGCTCTCGTATGTTGACCTGATTTCTGCGTCAACACTGTACGTGGTGGTAATGTTCCTATGGTGCAGTGTTTTCAACAGCTCATAATCAGTCCATGTGATGCTCTGGTGAGACCTTAAGTATTTCCTTGCACGACCCCATGAGTCAGTCCAGAAAAACTCCTAAGGCAACATCACGCCCGTCAGTTTAATGTTGCATGCAACATTGCCGAATCCCAACATTGACGGTGACCTGCAACATTTATAATGCTGTATAGAAACAATGAGAACGAAGCATGAACATATGGAAAATGTAAATAATCGACGGAGTATATAGCATATATGTTGATGTTGCATAATAAAAGTTCCGGTGCTGCAAAATCTGTTCAAGAATGTTGCGGATAAAAAAACTTTGCAACACGGATGAGCTTGGATGAAATTTTGTGCTACATGTAAAACATCAAAAAAGGTCGCAGACACATGAGTCTGCCACTGATTGAATACATAAGCAACCTGATAAAAATATACACCCAAGTATGAAAGGACAACATAGTCGGCCCTAACTAGTTCAGCTGAGTAAGGCAGGGCAATATGGTCGTCCCTGATCGGTACAACTGAATATGGGAAGGCAACATGGTTGCACTAACCAATATAACCGAGTATGATAGTGCAACATGGTCAGCCATAACCAGTACAACCGAGTATGACATGGCACCATGCATAGATACTAAACCTCATGGGAGAAAGTGTACCGTAACGGTGTAGCCCATAAAATCCATAGCGCTAAAACCCTAAATCCTAATTAGTACATCCGACTATGGTAGAGCAACATAGTCGGCCCTAACCAATACAACCAAAAATGGCTGGGCAAAATGGTCGACCCGAACCAGTACAACTGATTATGGTTGGACAACCATGCTTAGATATTAAACACCATGGGATGGAGTATATAGTAACGGTATAGCCCAGACGACCCCAAGTCCCAAACTCTAATCGGTACAACCGAATATGACAGGGAACATGGTCGACCCTAGTTAGTATAACTGAGTATGGCAAGACAACAAAATTGGCTCTAATCAATACAAACAAGTACGACAGAGCAATATAGTCGGGCCTCAGTAATACAAACATGTATGGTGGGGCAACATAGTTAACTATTGCAACATTATAAAAATAATGACTCTTATAACATCTAAACAATTGTTGCAATATCATGTCATATATGAAGCGGCCCAAAAATAACCACCGGAATAGCATGGATCAATCAATAGTAGCATCTTCCACTATTGCAACATCAACGATCAATTAAAACCGACGTTGCCACCTCACCACATACCTATACCACAACAACAATGCTCCATCAACAATCAATTAAAACTGACGCGGCAACATCACCATATACCTATTGCAACAACACTGCGTGTGAAAACTCCCACCGCAGCATATATTGTTAGTTAGAGCACCATTCTTGCAACACACGTCATCATGTCTATTGCAACGTCTATTGCAACGAAAACACGCGTGAAAAATTGACACCTCAATGTCACTCACTGGAGTGGAGCGATCTATGGACGACTGTGCCATAGCATTACCGATTCTCTAATCTTTCTTAATCGGTTTGACATTTTCTAACATGACTTGTTTTGTGGGAGTTTGGAGTATTTAGTTACGCGGTTTGTGCCCTTCCAATCCACGCGCAGTCCCGTTAAACCAAATGGAGGTTCGATTCGCTCGCCTCAACCGTTCCGACCGAACCTCCTCCTCCCATAAATAAACTGCCGCGCGCACTGCTACCTCCCTCACTGATCCACTCCCGAGAACGCTCACCACCCACTATCCAGTCTCCACCTCCCCCATGTCGTCGGAGCTGCAGTTGCCGACAGCTCCCGCCAAGGAGGAGCCGCCGCCGGAGTTCCTGTGCCCGATCACGCTGGACCTCATGCGTGACCCGGTCGCGGCGCCCACGGGCATCACCTATGACCGCGCCGCCATCAGCTCCTGGCTGCTCGCCGGCGGCCAGCGCACGTGCCCCGTCACGCACGGCGAGCTCCGAGCCTGGGACCTCGTCCCCAACCACACCCTCCGCCGCCTCATCCAGGATTGGTGCGCCGCCGCCAACCGCTCCTGCGGCGTCGTCGTCCCCGCCACGCTCGAGGAGGCCGCGGTCGCCAGGGTCGAGGGCGCCACGCGCGCCGGCGACGCGGAGCGGTGCGCGGCCGCGGCGCGCGGGGTCCGGCGGCTGGCCACGTTGGACGAGCGGAGCCTGGGCCGCCTCGCGTCCGCCGGCGCCTCGCGCGCGCTCGCCGCGGCGTTCACGGCCTTCGCGGGCGCCGCAGACGCCAGCGACGTGCTGGATGCCGTCCTGGACGCGCTGGTGCTCGTCTTGCCCATGGACGACGAGGCCACCGTGGCTGTCGGCTCGTCGAGCGCGTCCGTGGCGCGGCTCGTCGCCGTCGCCGCGGACGGCGACCTGCACAGGAGGCTGCAAGCCGTGGTGGTCATCAGAGAGATCGTCTCGCTCTCGTGTCACAGTCGATATGGTATGGGCGCAATCGATCTGAGCGCGAACACCGAGGCCATCGTCAAAGTGCTGGTGAAGACGATCCGGGACGCCATCTGCCCGCAGGCAACCAGAGCGTGCCTGGTCGCCGCGTACTACCTCGCGTGCGCCGGGGAGAGCGCCGCCGCCGCGGCGCTCCTCGCGGCGGCAGGGCTCGTGCCCTTGCTCGTCGAGCTCCTCGTCGACGCGGACAGGAGCACGGCCGAGAAGGCCCTCGCCGCGCTCGACGCGGCGCTGGCGTCCAGCGACGGCAGGGCGTGCGCCCGTGCCGACGCGCTCGCCGTGCCCGTGCTCGTCAAGAACATGTTCTGCGTGTCCCACGCGGCCACCGACCTCGTCGTGTCGGCCTTGCTGCGCATCTGCAAGAAATGCCCGGAAGATTACAGGGATGGCACGACGGGGACAGCTAGGCGGCTCGCCATTATTGAAGCACTGCAGGTTGGAGCCCTGCAGAAGGTGCTGCTGCTTCTGCAGGCTGGGTGCAGAGAGGAAACCAAGGAGAAGGCCACTGAGCTGCTGAGGTTGATGGTCAGGTATCAGGGCAGAGTGGAATGTATTGACACCATGGATTTCAGAGGGATCAAGAGAGGCACCGAAATTTTGACTACATAGTTATATATGTATATATATGAACAAAAATTAGTAGAAACATGTCTGATGACGAAAGAAAGAAAATGTACATAAATATTGTATAGCTTCTAAATGTTGATTTAAAAGGTTTCCTTGAATTTGAATATTGTTTCGTATCATTCTAACCTAAGTGAATCGGTATCAAATTATCAAGTCATCCACCTCTGCAGAAGACCTGGAAAATCCAACTACTTGTATATAACATTGTAAAAGTATGAATTGTAAGTAAATATCTTCAGAGAAAATAACATGATTTGTGTACAAAATGAGCAAGCGTTTTTCCACAGTTCAGATGTTTGGCCTTATTATTACCAGACTTTTTTTTTAATTCTTGCATATTCATAGAAGGTACATATTGTGCTATTGTTTGATGACAAAATGACAATAAGTTTCTAGCTTTTTGCTAGGAGAAGGTAAGATTCCATCATTCATGATTTCTGTAATATTTCCCTCACATATATATTCTTGGAATCTTCAGTCTAATTTCAGTTAACGGAGCTAGAATTCATTTACGGTATATGTTTATCTGGCATCCATCAGCACTACCAGACTGCCAATATCTTCCATGAACCACTGCTTTCCAGAGGCTAGCTCTTAGTGTACCACGTTCAAAGTCGTTGATAACTATGACTGTCGTTCTTCGTTCAAACAAATCCGCCTGGAACAGTCCACACCACAAAATCCAGTCAATCGTAGCATCATCACATCAACATCAGACTTATTATTCCTATCGCTGTACATGCACGCATACCAAGCCAACTTGATTCGATTTGTCCTATACTTCTCAAGTTTCTATTCTTTTGTTCAAGCTTCTGAACAATTCCACGACCACTGAACAGTTCCAGCTCGAGGATACCAAAATTGCAGTTCTTCAAGAGGTACCAAAATCCATGTTATAATTTTCTTACCTCTTTAAGGACTGTAAAAAAGGGTGCCCAAATAGACAAAATAACCTTGCTCTTCAGAAATCAGCGGCCTGCTATTTGTCCTATCGTTGCATCATTGTACATGCCAATCCAACTGGATCTGATTTGTCCTATGGTTTCCAAGTTGTTGTTCTTTATTCAATCTCTTCTGAACAATTCCACTAAGCCTGGCCGGGCAGTTGATGTCTGATCGAAAGACAAAGTTATATATAACCACCTCACCTGCCTCGATCTTCAGAACTCCCCAACTCGGCACCCTGCTGGTGTAACCTTAACTTGTAAATTAAAGCATATTGTGACAAGGCAGATGATTCAGTCCAAAACTTGCTGTTAATAATTATTCGTCTGCCTGATCATCAGGATGGATAACTGAAGACAAAAGAGGTGCATGTGAAATCCACCACTTGGAAAGAGCCAAAAGAATATGAATTACATCTCTGCTCGTCCTCCTCATGAATGGTTTGGGCTGAAACCGACATCGAGATGCAGTGCATGTGTATGACTGCATTCCTTTGCCTTCAAGTGTCTGAATTCCAAGCGTACGCGTGACATGTTAGCAGCATATACCTTAAATTTTATTTTTTCTTACATTTGCAGATTTTTCTTAACTTAAATGAATTGATATTTTAGAGCTAAAAACTTATGAATTCCATTTTAACAACAAACTATATTTTTCAGAAACACATACCCCTATGAATATATGCACGCTAAAAACCCTATCCCTATGAGCACCTCCGAGACACTGAGCCGGCAAGCCTGATCTTGAGATTGGCAAAGTCATCACAGGTGTCTCTCTATCGACGGTACCACTAAAATAATAACCCCGGTTAATTCCAAGAAGGAAAGAGAACCAAGTCCAGATGATATGGGCCTCTCCTTAAAATTACGATTGAAGATTATTATTTATCATACTGAACTTAAATGGATTGACATTTTAGAGCTAAAATGTTACCACTACCATTTTAGCAACAAATACTATGTTAGTGATAAGAGATCCTTCATATGAATGACTTCAAAAATCAGTCCTAGCAGAGTAGCAGATTGCTGGTCTAGTTAACTCAATGTGAAAGCTCATCGATTCACTCCAAATGCTCACAAACAAAAGTTGATGTTGTCTCATCTGCAGGGGGGAAATCAAATTAAGTGAGCTGCATTGTTCATCATAACTTATCGATGTCTGGGGTCCAAGAATATGTATTACTGGTAGCAGTCAAAACAAGGTGCTCATGGTCCCTTTTGCTACTAAAAGAACACCGAGAAAGAGCCAACAGATTAGGACGCCTTCTCTTCCTACCCATGTACGGCTCACGCTTCTGTTGTGCTGTAGGCATGCAAGGTTTCTAAAGCAGCTGATAACTGCTATGCAAGTAAATTTAAAGAAATTGATATATTACCTCCATCCTAAAATACAAAGTATTTTGAGTTTGTTCTAAGTCAAACTTTTCTAAGTTTGACCATGTTTATGGAGAATAATATTAACATGTACCAAATCAAATAAGTAAAATATCAAAATATATTTGAGTCTATTAGTGCTCATTGGATATCGTAATTCTTCTTCTTCTTTTATATAAATTCATTCAAAATTTATTTAGTTTTATTTAGGCTAAACTTAAAGCGCCTTGTATTTTAGGATGGAGGGAGTAGAATATAACATCCTAGATATAGAAGAATTGATATTGTTTTCCAAACTTAAACAAATTAATATCTACAGGTCGTCAACCTCTTTGCAAGAACCGAGAAACCCAACTTCTTGTATAACATGGAAAAATATGAATTACAACAAAACACCTTCACAATATTTGTTTAAAAAAAAATGAACAAGAGGTTGGCAGTTTGGCACGGTTGATGTTGGCCTATTTATTACCTGTCCTTTTTATTGTCGCACACTCATGGAGCATACATATTGACATATATTATCATTTTGTTACCAAACCTTTTCAACGAATTAATACAGTTAGTTTTTTTTGGTGAGAGGAAGATAAGATTCTTTTAGTCATGGTTTCTGAAAACACTGTCCAGTCTACGAGTTCCTTCAATGTTCCGTCTAATTTCAGTTATAGGCGAGTTCAGTTTCAGTCCATGTTAATCTGTCATCCATCAGCATTATTAGATTCCGCTGTTGATATAGCTTCCTTTGCTGTTCCATTCAGTATCGTCCAAAAAACAGTGTAGTCGTCGAAAATGACAATGGACGTTCTCCTCGTTCAAATTTTTTTAGAAAATGGAATTACATTCCGGCCTCTGCAGTAACGCACGCAGCCTTCTGGCCTCTGCGTGACTGCACACAGCTTGTTTATTACAAACATCTAAGAAAATAACTTTAAAAAACTTTAGTACATGAAAATCAGTACTAAAGACCGCCTAGTCCAAAATCTATTGAGGTCACTTGTAGCCATCATGAACACCGATCTCCTATCTCCGGTCATCGTTGAGTAAGGAATGAGACATACAAATCCTGTCGTCGCTCCCCGGCGGTCTTCTCCAGCGGATCAGCAACCAAGAATATGGTCACCTCCACTTTGATTTGTCAAGCAAGAGCAAATCCGGCCAACACCGGCCGCCACCTCATAGACCATGCATCGGCTGCTATCTAAGCATCGAAGTGACCTCGAAAGAAATCTATTGGACATAGATGGTGTCGATCTGCCACCCACCACCATTGCTCCAAGCTAATCATGGTGTCGCCATCAAGAACTCCAAGACGACGCCTCAAGAGGAAAGCAACATCCAGATGCTGCCGCCGCCCGAACCAGCGAATCGGTTCTTAGGTTTTCACCTGGATATGTCCTTGTAGCCTCACGGTGACGCCATCGAGCGGAGTTGCCCGTTGATGAGGCGTCGGCCTCCTCCGAGCGGATCCGCCACCACAGCGAGGAGCAGCTGCCCCTAGACAACCTGACCATGGAGAGGCCAAGCACGGTTCTGGCCGGATCTGGTCCCCGCAACCCCGTGCGGCAAGGGGCAGCGGCATGGATCCAGCCGTCGGACCTGCCCACGGCGCCCGTCCCTCCCAGGACAGCCCCGCGAGATCTGATCCGGCGAGAAATCCTGAGCCGCACTTGTTCCCAGCTAGCAGCATCGCCGGATCCGGGCAAGCCGCAGACCCACCCCCGACGCAGCTGCAGATCTCCATGGCACAGGTCGCGTGAAGGCAAAGAAATTGATGGTGGAGGAGGAGGGAAGGGGAAGAAACGCCCCGCCGCCGCCTTCCTGGAGCCCGCACGGACTTCCTGCGGTGCTCTCCGGCGGCGGTGAGGGGATGGGAGGGCAGGGTGGTGGACTGTACGGCGGCGGCGGGGTTTCCTGCGTCGTGGTTGGTGGTGCTAGATTAGCTGGTGCCTTATAGATCTCCTCGTTCAAATAAGCTTGCTTGGACTACTCCGCAAATCCAGTCAATATAATGGCAACATCATCACCCACTTATTATTCCTATCGCTACATCATTGTATGCCAACATCCAACTGGGTTCAGTTTGTCCTATACTTCTAAAGTTGTTATCTTTATTCAAACTTGCGGGCGGTTTGTCCTATAACCTAGTTTCATTGAAAGATAAAATTAAATTAGTACGACAACCACTTCATCTGCCTTGCTCTTCAGGTAGCCTAACCCAGCAGCCTGATGAAGTCTGTAACCTATACTTAGAAAACGCAATGATTAATTCAGTGCAAAAACTGGTAGTTTAAATTATTCAACTTCTCTGTCACCAAGAAGAATCACCCAAATAAAAAGAGCTGCATTAATAACAAGATACCTGCGCTTCCTACCTGTGTGGGGGTTTGCTGAAAGCACCTTGAGCTAAAATGTAAGCTAATTATTTTACATGTAAAGTTTCTGAATTCCTGTTAAGCTTGCACTCTATATTATCTGGGGTTGAAACTTCGCAACTATGATTTTTTGTATATATGGTTAACTAAAAGTCTAAAAGACAAAACCTGTTATTTCCTTTGGAACATGAAAATCTTCCAAAATAAATTATGCAGGAATCAGAATAAGCTGTCCGTGTGAAAATACTGCAGAAATTCCGCTGAATTTGTACTCTATTTCTTTCCTACTGTATTCAAACTTCACTGATTAGAGTACCCTGCACTCAATCTCCACAAATATTGAATGAAGACACAAGAACGAATCAAGAAAATTGTGTGGTCGACAAAAAGACACAGGCCGTTTTCTAATGTAGAAATAAATGAAGTTTTCTCTATGCTGGCCTGGTGCCAGGATCGGTTTGTTATTTTCACAGTGTATTGGACTAGGAGAAATATTGTTGACAGGTCAGAGTCGCTCCAGTTAGTCAATCTCCTAAATTGGACCGTAAAACAGTGGCTTTCCCTCCAGAGACTGACAGAAGAACACAACTTTCCTTTTTCGACATGGTGGTCTAAAGTACCACTATGATTTGATCATCCGACACTATTTCTCCGAAGCGTGTGCAAGCCTTATCGTACATCTTTCTGACCATTCAAAAGTTGTTCATCTGTCGTTGAACGTCTGATCTCTGTTGGATTTATTTGGGCTTGGCTCTTTTATATTCCAATTAAATTTAAAATATTTAAGGTCCACGATTAATGGAAAGGGAGTTAAAAATGGTTACTACCATATTGGTAGTTAAGAGGATCTGAACCAACTTATTAGGTGGACATGTGGTATACCCAATGTGAAGTTGGCAAAGGGTAACCGGGATGCCACACGCGCGCGCGCTCGCTCGCCTCGCCGAGCCGTGGCCGTGGGCGTGTCGGGACGGACGTGTTGCGGTGCTGTGATTGGTTTTGCAAATCAACGGGATTATGGCAGAATCAATTACCTACCTTAAACGCTCACAGGGACGTGCCTTATTTGCTCCGCGGGATTCTTGCATCCCCCCTCCGTCAGGCAGCGTGTCAGGACGGGACGGACGTGTTGCGGTGCTGTGATTGGTTTTGCAAATCAACGGGATTATGGCAGAATCAATTACCTACCTTAAACGCTCACAGGGACGTGCCTTATTTGCTCCGCGGGATTCTTGCATCCCCCTCCGTCAGGCAGCGCCTATAAAAGTAGGCCCTCCCCTACACAGAGACACACACCAACACAACCCCTCAGGTATTCCTGTTTAGGAGACCTCTCCCTTCTCCCTCATTGTTTCTGCTGCAACGCTTGCCTCCCCATCGCTAGCACTGCGCGCACGGTTCTAGCGAGAGCAGAGCCTCCGGAACCTCGACTGGCTTGAGATCCTACTCGGGATAGCCAGGCGATAAGGTTTTTGGGGAGCGTCTTCACGCGACTGCTCAAGTTCGTCTGCATCGTCTTCTTCCTGGTGGCCTGTACGACTACATCCACTACTTCCCGGTGCCGTTCGAGGGACTGCACTGCATCAACTCATCACTGCATCGAATTTGTACGGCTACACCAAACAAGGTCAACCGATTAGCATGACTAATCCAGTTGATAACGGCGCAGCCAATGCCTCCGGCAGCGGCCCCGTCTCAGGGTACATTCTGAACCTTCTGTGGTTCTTTATTTTGTTCTTGTTTAATATGAGATTAAACTTGAACACATGCACATATCATGTTCTCACTGGATCACTATTTGTCATTACGATTTACATGCTTTTATTCGGAATTAAAATATGACGAATGCTGCCTATATTTCTAACAATCCAAAAACCTTATAATTGTGATAGGCTATCGACTGCTAGTTTTGCAAGTGTGCTTAAACCACATGTGTTCGATGGAACACATTACAAGAGATGGCAGAGTAGAATGTCACTTTGGTTGACCTACATGAACTGCTTTTACGTCACACAGAGAAAGGCTAAGGATCTTTCTCCTGATGAGGAGAGAGCTTTCCAGGTAGCCGATAACCTGTTTCGAGGTGCCTTAATTAGCGTTCTTGCTGATCACCTAGTGGACAGCTATCTGTCACTGGACAGTGGCAAGGCGCTGTGGGATGCGCTTGAGGCCAAGTTCGGTGCTTCTGATGCTGACAGTGAGCTGTATGTCATGGAGCAGTTTTGCGACTACAAGATGGTCGATGACCGTTCAGTAGTGGAACAGGCTCATGAGCTTCAGTCACTGGCTAAGGAGCTAGAGGGCTTTAAATGCGAGTTGCCCGACAAGTTTGTGGCTGGAAGCATGATTGCTAAACTGCCGCTCTCTTGGAGGGACTTTGCTACCTCTCTGAAGCATAAGAGACAAGTGTTCAGCGTGTCTGAGCTCATTGGGTCTCTTGATGTTGAGGAGAAGGCGAGAGCGAAGGACAACCGCGGCAAAGGAATTACTGGGTCCTCTAGTGCAAACCTGGTCCAGAGAAATTTCAAGGGCCAGCAGAAAAAGAAGAACCAGAACAAGCCTGAAGTCAAGGCTAATCAGACAACCACTTTTAAGAAGAAGAAGAACCAGCCGAGCAAGGGCAAGGGCAAGTGCTATACTTGCGGTCTTGAAGGGCACTATGCCAAAGACTGTGAGAAAAGCAAATACAGGCCGAAGGCAGCCAACATGGTCATTAGCGATGACAACAGAGGAACCTCGGGGTACAGTAATTATTTACCTATGGTCCTTTCTGTTTGTCAGTCACCTGATTGGTGGGTTGATACTGGAGCTAATATTCATGTGTGTGCTGACATCAATCTGTTTTCTTCTTATCAGGTCGGCGGAACTACCTCCTTGTTAATGGGGAACGGATCACATGCGCGTGTACTTGGTGTTGGTTCGGTCAATCTGAAGCTTACTTCGGGAAAGACCGTGCAGCTGAAGAACGTGCAGCATGTCCCTACTATCAAGAAGAATCTCGTTAGCGGCTCTCTACTGTGTAGAGATGGTTATAAATTAGTGTTTGAATCCAATAAATGTGTACTTTCTAAGTATGGAACTTTTGTTGGAAAAGGCTATGATTGCGGAGGCTTGTTCCGCCTTTCTTTATCAGATGCTTGTAATAATGTGGTGAATCATGTGGTTAATGATGATGAGTCGAATGTTTGGCACTCTCGGTTGTGTCATGTTAACTTTGGTTGTATGTCGCGCTTGGCTAGTTTAAATTTAATTCCGAAATTTACCACGGTCAAAGGTTCTAAGTGCCTTGTGTGTGTTGAATCAAAACAGCCTCGCAAGCCTCACAAGGCCGCGGAGGCGAGGAACTTGGCACCGCTAGAGCTCGTGCATTCTGATCTTAGTGAGATGAATGGCGTGTTGACAAAGGGGGGTAAAAAGTATTTATGACATTAATAGATGACTCTTCTAGATACTGTTACATTTATTTGCTTAAGTCAAAAGATGAAGCACTACACTACTTTAAGATCTATAAAACTGAAGTGGAGAATCAACTTGAGAGAAAGATCAAACGTATAAGGTCGGATCGTGGTGGAGAATACTTCTCACACTTGTTTACTCAATTCTGTGAGGAACATGGTATGATTCATGAGAGGACGCCTCCCTACTCACCTCAGTCAAATGGGGTTGCCGAAAGAAAGAACCGCACTCTAACTGATTTGGTTAACGCCATGTTATACACAGCGGGACTCTCTAAGGAATGGTGGGGCGAGGCTATATTGACAGCGTGTCATGTCCTGAATCGTGTTCCTCCAAAGAATAAAGAGAAAACTCCATTCGAGGAATGGGAGAAGAAAAGGCTCACGCTTTCCTACTTACGGACTTGGGGATGTTTGGCAAAGGTCAATGTGCCAATAACCAAGAAACATAAACTGGGGCCTAAAACTATGGATTGTGTCTTTCTTGGTTATGCTCTGCATAGCGTTGGATATAGATTCTTAATAGTGAAATCTGGAGTGCCAAACGTGAATGTTGGTACAATAATGGAATCCAGAGATGCTACTTTCTTTGAGGTCATCTTTCCTATGAAGAGGGAAGAAAGCACATCTAGCAGAGAAATATCTATAGAAGCTACACCTGCCGTTGTGATGGAACACACAGAACAAACACTTGTGGAAAATCCTGAGGAGGATGACAATGAAGCTCCTAGGAGGAGCAAGAGACAGAAGACTACAAAGTCTTTTGGTGATGATTTCATTGTGTACCTTGTGGATGACACTCCCAAAACCATTGAAGAGGCATATTCTTCTCCAGACGCTGACTATTGGAAGGAAGCGGTACGGAGTGAGATGGATTCAATTATGTCTAATGGAACTTGGAAAGTAGTTGAACGTCCTTATGGGTGCAAACCTGTGGGATGTAAGTGGGTGTTCAAGAAGAAGCTAAGGCCTGATGGTACTATTGAAAAGTACAAGGCAAGACTTGTTGCTAAAGGCTATACTCAGAAAGAAGGAGAAGACTTCTTTGACACTTACTCACCAGTTGCCCGGTTGACCACAATTCGAGTGCTACTATCCCTGGCAGCCTCTCATGGTCTTCTCGTTCATCAGATGGACGTAAAGACAGCTTTCCTAAATGGAGAGTTAGAGGGGGAGATCTATATGGATCAGCCTGATGGGTTCATAGTAGAAGGTCAAAAGGGAATGGTGTGCAAGTTGATAAAGTCTCTGTATGGCCTCAAGCAAGCACCTAAGCAGTGGCATGAGAAGTTTGATAAAACCCTCACGACTGCTGGCTTCGTTGTGAATGAAGCTGACAAATGTGTGTACTATCGCTATGGTAGGGGCAAAGGAGTGATCCTGTGCTTGTATGTTGATGACATTTTGATTTTTGGGACAAGTCTTGACGTGATTAAAGAGGTCAAAGATTTCTTGTCTCAGAATTTCGAGATGAAAGATTTGGGTGAAGCTGATGTTATTCTTAATATTAAGCTGGTAAAAGAAGGTGATGGTGGGGTGACACTTACACAGTCCCACTATGTGGAAAAGGTCTTGAGTCGCTTCGGATACAGTGACTGCAAGTCTGCTCCAACACCCTATGATGCCAGTAAAATACTAAAGAAAAACAAAGGGGACATCAAAGATCAGTTGAGATACTCCCAGATCATAGGCTCACTTATGTACCTAACTAGCGCTACAAGACCTGACATCTCGTTTGCCGTAAGCAAACTGAGCCGGTTCGTGTCTAATCCAGAAGATGATCAATGGAATGCTCTGGACAGAGTAATGCGCTACCTAGTGGGTACAATGAGCTATGGAATTCACTATACTGGGTACCCGAAGGTACTGGAGGGTTTTAGTGGCTCAAACTGGATATCTGATGCCGATGAGATAAAGGGCACAAGTGGATATGTGTTCACTCTTGGAGGTGGTGCTGTCTCCTAGAAGTCCTTAAGCAGACCATCTTAACGAGGTCTACCATGGAAGCAGAACTCACGGCATTAGACACCGCCACAATGGAGGCCGAGTGGCTATGTGATCTCCTTATGGATTTGCCAGTGGTTGAAAAACCGATACCGGCGATTCTAATGAACTGTGATAACCAGACGGTGATTGTCAAGGTAAACAGTTCTAAGGATAACATGAAGTCATCAAGGCATGTGAAAAGGCGGTTGAAGTCTGTCAGGAAAAGGAGAACCTCCGGAGTAATTGCCTTGGACTATGTCCAGACGGCTAAGAACCTGGCAGATCAATTTACAAAGGGTCTTTCACGAAATGTGATAGATTTTGCATCCAAGAAATTGGGAATGAGACCCATGTGAGTCACTCAATAGTGGGAACCTGTCCTATGTGATCAGAGATCCCGTGAATTAGGATGAGGAAACAAGCTATTGTTTGACTGAGAGAAGAGAACCTTTGAAACAAGTTAATTCCAGGGTGGATGCATTTCTCTTCTTTTCTGTATGGCAGGATGGTGTACACCTTAATGTAATTCGAGTGGCTTTTGAGAAGCAGAGATGTTGACCTACAGAACATCTTATGAGAATTACACCTATATGAGTTCGACTGCTAGTCACAGTCTATGAGAGTGGGTTATCTCTAGATACTCATGAAAGGCCTGGAGTTTGACTTATATGCTCCAAACCGCGGGGATGCAATAAGCAGCCTAGTATCAGTAAAAGGGTTCTGGTAAAACTTGTTCGCACAAGACTGCCAATTCAAGGCATAGTTCATTGGTCAGTTGTGGATGAGCGTAGCCTTTACTCTAGGTGGAAGTTCAACTTAACAGTCTGTACCGAAACACTGGTATATCAAAACAGCAATGGGGCTGAGGGCATTTCTCGTGTACCGTAAAATATTGGTGGGGATTGTTGGATTTATTTGGGCTTGGCCCTTTTATATTTCAATTAAATCTAAAATATTTAAGGCCCACGATTTATGCAAAGGGTGTTAAAAGTGGTTACTACCATATTGGTAGTTAAGAGGATCTCAACCAACTTATTAGGTGGACACGTGGTACACCCAATGTGAAGTTGGCAAAGGGTAACCGGGATGCCACACGCGCGCGCGCTCGCTCGCCTCGCCGAGCCGAGGCCGTGGGCGTGGCGTGTCGTGTCGTGTCGTGTCGAGACGGGACGGACGGGACGGACGGACGCTCACAGGGACGTGCCTTATTTGCTCCGCGGGATTCTTGCCTTTCCTGCAGAAGCGTCCAGGTGCATCCTCCCTCCGTCAGGCAGCGCCTATAAAAGGAGGCCCTCCTCTACCCAGAGACACTACCCAGAGACACACACCAACACAACCCCTCAGGTATTCCTGTTTAGGAGACCTCTCCCTTCTCCCTCATTGTTTCTGCTGCAACGCTTGCCTCCCCATCGCTAGCACTGCGCGCACGGTTCTAGCGAGAGCAGAGCCTCCGGAACCTCGACTGGCTTGAGATCCTGCTCGGGATAGCCAGGCGATAAGGTTTTTGGGGAGCGTCTTCACGCGACTGCTCAAGTTCTTCTTCCTGGTGGCCCGGTGCCGTTCGAGGGACTGCACTGCATCAACTCGTCACTGCATCGAATTTGTACGGCTACACCGAACAAGGTCAACCGATTAGCATGACTAATCCAGTTAATAACGGCGCAGCCAATGCCTCCGGCAGCGGCCCCGTCTCAGGGTACATTCTGAACCTTCTGTGGTTCTTTATTTTGTTCTTGTTTAATATGAGATTAAACTTGAACATATGCACATATCATGTTCTCACTGGATCACTATTTGTCATTACGATTTACATGCTTTTATTCGAAATTAAAATATGTCAAATGCTGCCTATATTTCTAACAATCTCTGTTGATTGATCACGACTTCAATTGGCTACGCGTCTCTCATCTTTTGAACCTTTCTTTACGCATTCACCGAACAATTTCGCTACCTGTGGGCAGCTGTTTTGCATAAGGATTTCCGAGTTGTAAGGATCACACTAGTCGAACTATACAGTAACGACTCATCACTTCACCGGTCGTCTTTGTCTTCGTACTAATCCAACTTAGCAGATTGCTGTTGCCAAGCGTTAGCGCGCGACGCTCCGTGATGTGTAACTTGCTGGCTCCCACCTGCCAGTTTTTTTTCTCTTACTACAAAGAAGCACAGCTCTCATGGGTTTACGAGAAAATATAACCTGGAGTTGCAGTGCAAAGTATATGACTGCATTATTTTGCCTTGAAGTGTCTGAATTCCAAGCGTGCGTGTGACATGTTCGTTGGCAGCATGAAGCTACTGTATCGTTTATTTTTGAAGGTTTTGTTATGTTTGGAGATTACCCTGAATCATTCTGAACTTAAAGAATTGATATTTTGGGCATGTTTAAATTCGGTGAAAAACTTTGCGAAATTTACTGTAGCAATTTTAAACCGAAGATTAGGAGAACTAAACATGATCTAAATATAAAACTAATTACACGGATGGACAAAAAATCACGGGATGAATCTATTAAGCCTAATTAATCCGTCATTAGAGATTGTTTACTGTAGCACGAAATTGTCTAATCATGGCCTAATTAGGTTTAATAGATTCGTCTAACAATTTCACCAGGGGGTTATGAAATGGGTTTTGTCAGTTATCCATATTTAATACTCCTAATTAATATTCAAACATTCGAATTTACTGTAGTGATGAAAAAAGTTGGCGAACTAAACAGGGCCTTTATTGCTAAAAACATAGCACATCAATTTTGACAACAAAAACTATATCTAGTGTGCTAACAGATACCTCCTGTGTAACAGATACTTCATGTGTATGGCTCTCTTCAATAATCCATCTTAGCACACTGCTGTTGTAAGTTGTAACTCATTGCGAAACCTCATCGATTCACTCCAAACACTCATAAATAATAGGTGATATAGTAGGCTCACGCTCATGTTCTGGAGGAAAAACTCAAACTAAGTGATTAATAACTTATCAATGTCAGAGGGGGTCCAAAAAATTGCTCATTCTACAAAGGGAACAAAGAGACAAGAAATTAGAATGCCTTCTCTTCCTACCAAAGAAACACTGTCGAGTCTACGTTCCTTCAGTGTCCCGTCTAATTTCAGTAATAGGTGAGTTCAGCTTCAGTCAACCATCAGCATTATTAGACTCTTCCGTTGATATAGCTTCCTTTGCTATGCCAACTAGTATCATCCAGAAAACAGTGCATCTCCAGTCTAGAGGCTACCTGTGTACCAAATTCATTTCATAGTCATGGAAAATGGCAATGGACGTTCTACTGGTTCAAATAAGATTTGCTTGGACTACTCCGCAAATCCAGTCAATATAATGGCAACATCATCACCCACTTATTATTCCTATCGCTACATCATTGTTCATGCCAATCCAACTGGGTTCAGTTTGTCCTATACTTCTAAAGTTGTTATGTATCTTTATTCAAACTTGTGGGCAGTTCCAGAACATAACCTTGTTTAATTGAAAGATAAAAAACTATATAAGTACAACCACTTTCATCTGCCATACTCTTCAGATTAGCCCGACTCAGCCCCCTGATGAAGTCTGTAGCACACGGCAAAGGACATGTTTGCCGTGTGCCCGATAGATTGCACACGGCAAAGTTTCGGACACACGGTAAACTGAAGTTTCCGGTAGTGCCATCTTATGAAAACGCAGCGGTTGAATACAAAACTGGTAACTTACAATTATGGGCTTTGCTAAAGTACACCTCTTTACCTCAAAGGAGGTAAGATCTTAATCAAATTCAGACCTTTGATTATATATAAAAAATAGTTAAAAATAAAAAACTGCTAACGCCTGCTAACCCGCAAGGCCTTAAGGCTTCCTCAAATCACGGTGTTTTCAAATAGATTTGCGGCAATCGGTAGTCGGTACCAGCGTCGAACTCGAACCTGCACGAGGAGGCCGGCGTCACGGCCGCTATAGCCTACTAGGAAGATTGGCGCGCTATCGCTGCGCCCGTATAAGGCGCATTTTAAGATATTTGTTGCCACCGTGGTGGATGGTTCTTCTATTTTTTTCAAAGTCATCAAAACTGTTGGTCACTAATTGTCAGAAAAGAACTGTGGACGTATCCATAAAGCAGGCAGAAATACATAATGACTATCTAGATTCTGGCCACATGTCCATCCAGTAGCTACACAAAAGATTGTTGTCAAACAACCACTGGAGCCAGTTGCTATGTTCCCAGAAATCTTGTTCGCACACATATTTCCCCTTAGCTGGTAAAGGCTATCAACATTCTAATACAGACAACATTTAGGACACATGGATGTGCATACTGGTGCTAAGGCTGTCCGCACTCGTCGTCCTCTAAATGCATCCTCTAAAAGGAATATCCTGTCCTGGTCATCGAGATTCCGTACTCTAAACCAACTTCTCCCGCACCCGTCATACTCAAAATCACATACTCTATCCCAACTCTACTATATTTTATTCATCCATCCCAACTACCATATCATCTCTCTCCTCACCTTTTTTTTTCTTTTCTTTATGAATTTTATCAAAATATATCCATCTGAGATCTTGTTTTGAAGGATTTATTGCAACGAATTTAATGGTGCAATCGGAATTTAATTTGGTTTTTTGGTTTGTGAGTTATAACATTTTTTAGTTAGTTGAAAATGTGGGGCCCGCCACTCTCTCTCTCCTCTCTCTCCGCGCGCGCTGCCTGCTCTCTCGGTCGCGGAGATCCTGGAGTCCGCTCGCTGTCCCGGATGAGAATCCATCCGTTTCTTTACCGTATGGCACAAAGGACGCCGCTGCGGGCATTTTTCGGCGGTCCGCTTCCTTCAGGACGCGGCAGCGGAAGCCGCTGCGGACAGTCTAAGCAAGCCACTCTGCAGAATTCAAAGAGGGGGAAAAAACCCAGACCCTTTCATTTTTGTATGCCTTCCCCAGATATTGTAGGTGCCCAAGCTGAAATTGACAATCTGCATAGAGGAAGAGAAAAATAAGCTACTTTAACACCATGCCAACATGCAGTAACATCATCAGGGTACAGTAAAAAGCAGGAGATTAAAAGAATGCACGCATCACAGGGGAGTTGGTTGTAAGCAAATTTCAGAAAAATATGAATAGGAAAAGTATGTTATATATTATATTAATTCTGGACATATACATAACTTGTTGCCTAGAGGGGAATTCAGCGGCATAAACAAACAAATGTGTGTGTGTATGAGGATGAGATCCACAAGTCTAGGATTGAAGAGTGTTTTTTTTGAAAGAAGACATCATAGATAATTATTATTGTTTGACCATATTGAAACCACAAGATTCAACATATAAATTATTTTAAAAAGGCATGAATGCAGATAAATGATTTATAGATGCATCTAGCTCAGTTATGTAGACCCCTAAAGCATGTCCACAAAGAAAACATGGAGGCCCTGTGTAAAAAAATATTCCTAGAAATGTACAGAGCAAAACTTGCGAGATCAAATAATTGACCACATAGTTTGGACCTAGACATTTTAAATGATGACAGTTTCCAACATGACTCCAAATGAAAGAATTGATAAAAACCGGCAAATGAAAAGGAAAGGAAAGCAAAAGTTCAGGTTCAGATGTGTGGGTTTGTACTAATAAACAATCTTAGAATGAACTATTGTAATCAATTGCAGTCACGGCAGCCAAAATTGGCAATAATAAAGGCAACACAAAACAGAAGAGGATTTTTTTGGGGGTNTCTGTAACCTTTCAGTATTGGTATCACATGTTTTTGTGGCACACAAATCACAGTATTGTAAAGCAGTGTTTCTTGTTCCTAATATACCTTCTCATAGGAAAAGGTTAATTAGACAAAGTTGAACACAGGAAAAAGCAATATACCTTCTCATAGGAAAAGGTTAATTAGACAAAGTTGAACACAGGAAAAAGCAAATCACCTTTTTCGTGGCACAAAGCATGCATGACTTGTTCCCAACCTTCCTCCTCCAGGGTTTCATCTGGCATCTTAGCAACAAATACCAACCTGGAACATTGAGAAAATAGAAAACACAACAATAATTTATCAACTGCCACAAAAAAGGTAGAATTGGATATATGGGTTTAAGTAGACAAATTGGACTGGGCAGTGTGACTGTCGCAACTTTGTATGAATTTCAGGCACACCGCAGAAAGTAATGAACCCATGTGTCCAAACCAAGGCAAAACCATTAGGCAGTTGCATATGCAGGTTGCTACTTGCTTCATGCCCAGAATTTCCAAGAGGTAGCTCCACAAAACCAACATGCCTCTCCGAGAGAAATCCATCTATTCCACCATTGCAAAGTAAGCACAGGTAAGGAAGCATTTGAGGAGGAAGGTGTTGGTCAATCACAAGATCTGAATACAGATCAGATCCAGATAGTTCTTAGGTCAGATTTAGATATTTCTTGGGCCACAATATATGAATATGAATCCCATGATGGATCAATGCACCCAAAGTCAAGTGCCACTTGAGTGTTAGTCTTGGTAAGTCATACTGAATCCATATCAGTCAATGCAAACATCAATTATAAAATGCACACATCCTTCGTCAGAGAGTAAAATTGGTCTGTGTCACAAAACCTAGACATATACTACATATAATGTAGAAAAATAGAATATCTGATCTTCAGATTTAACACTCACCACTGTTCACAAAGATAACATGGCTTCCCGACCAAAAAAAAAAGAGCCTTCACTTTGATCTCCCAGTTGGACCCTTGTAAGGTGATAAGTGAAATATGAAAAATAAGAAATGTAACCATTTTTTGTATTTTCTCTTCTCCTTAGAGAAGAGGCGAAGAAAATATAGGAACTAAGAGGGAAGCATGTCTGCCAGTTCACAACCCGGACAGGGCAGTGAGCTAGTTTTTGCCTAGTGTGCAATAGGGGAATATGTTGTCCCCATGGTTATTAGCGGTAAGGCGAGGCATGGCGACCGACCCCCTTCCTGACGCCTAGGCGAATAAGGCGCGCGGCGAGGCGACGCCATACACATACACTACAATAGAGCAGTACAAACGTACATCTACACATACTATTTTGGTACCAATTCTGGAGCCCATATGCCACTAATTCACACAAAACTGCCTGCTTATATAGCAGATTAGCAGCAGAGCACCCAGCAGTCTAATACAATTGCAGAAGCAATTGGAGCTATCCACACACTACCAGTGTAGACTATCAAGAGCATATGCAATCCAGATATTGGCGTCCAAGTAATCAATCATAGTAATCAGTAAGCAATAGAGAAGAGTAAAGGAGGGGAAAGGAAGGGATACATGCGTCTGTTTGCTGCCTCTGCAAGCTTCTGAAGACGGGCGGACAGACATCAGAGCAGAAGGGTCAGGAGCGACTGTATGGAGGTGGGTGGAGACCGGAGAAAGTCCATGCGGATTGGTTGGGTCTCGGTGCGGATAGGTCGGAGGAGAAGGAGCTGGAGCCACGGGATGGGGAGGCAGACGCGGCTGGATGGATCACAGGTGATGCCGCCGCCCTCTCTCTTCCTGTTTCTTTCCCCCTCCACGGCCTGTGCAGATTTGCGTCACGCGGGGAGCTGTAGGCATAGAGATTTCCTCGCACGCGCAATTTTGTGCCGCCATTTTCCCCCCGCGCGCAGCTGCCGCCGATTCCCGCGCGCAATTCCGCGTCGTCGTTTCCTCGCGCGCGGCCGCTTCCCCGCGTGCGCAATTCAGCACTTCCCCGCGCACAGGATCCAAATCCCATCAATTGACCATAACCCAAGGCAGAGAAAGTGAACCTGTGCACCCCCGACCGGCGAGCCTCACAGGAACCCACCGACGCACCTCCCCGCCGTGGATGCAGCCAGGGGCAACACTGAGGAAGGCAATGGCTGAAATGCAGAGAGCCGAGACGCCTGCAGCAGGAGCACAAAACAGGAAAGGTGAGTTGAGCAGCACGCCGCCGATGAGGGAAGAGGCGGGCGGCGCAGAGGAAGAAGACGACAGCAAGAGCGGCGACCGACTGGGAATGAGAACGATGACGGCGGACGAGCGGCTACCCTAGGAACCCCAGGCGACACGCATAGAAGATAGACGGGCCGTGGGCCAACGTAAATGAAGCTATTTCTTTATGGTACACGGGCTCTTAACAAGCCAAAAAGACCGCTCCACCAAAAACAGGCAAAACGCAGCCCAGACGTTAAAAATACACTCGAACAGTGCCTCGGATCCTCCCTGTCCCCGGATTTCACCGGGGACAGGGAGTTAGATATATGGCATGCACGAGCGCTCAGCTGGCTCAACAGGAGATGGGATTCCATAAATCTTTTATTTTATCAAGTTTGTCTCATGTAGTACAACATTACGGTTATTACATATAACACTTTGGCCAAATTTTCCACGCACACGTTTGCCTTTGTTCACGTATAAAAACGTTACACAGAAAATGTAAAAATGTTACAAAATACATATACATATGTCATTCAAAAAAATTGTTACAAAAAAAGTTACATAGTTAGCATAAAAATCACGTTAGAAAAAAAAGTAACAAGTCACGTTAGGATCCATCACGATTATTTGCATGTTCTAAAATAACGTTAAACTCAGGTTGGATCCATCACGTATCAGGTATATGCATGTTCCAATAAAAAAATATTAAAGTCGTTACATTGAAATCCGTCATGTCTGCATGCAGGTTAGATCTAATTGGATTTTATGCCTATTTTTCTAACTTTTCAAAATAAATAATGAATATTTTCCATAATACCTCCTAAAAGCTAATAAGTGATAATAAGTATCCAGATCTATCTAAATGAACGGCTCATAGTCATTCTGGAGTACCGTAGCAAAGCCCTACAATTATTCAGCCTCTCTGTCATTAAGAAGAACAACTCAAATAAAAGGGCTGCATTGTCATCATGTTCAAAGTGGCAGTCAAAACAGGGGGTGCTACATCTACAGGAACTAGCACTTATAAAGAGCAAAAATAACAAGGTACCTGCGCTTCCTATTCTGAGCTAAAATGTAAGCTAATTATTTTAGTTACATGTAAAGTTTCTGAATTCCAGTTAAGCTTGCCTGCGGCATGTGGCACTTTATATTATCTGGGGTTGAAACTTTGCAACTATATGCTTGTTCGGGAGATAGTACGTAATTATATATATGGTTAATTAAGAGATAGAACCTCTATGAGAAGCAATATTTGGGTAGCCCAGCTAGGAGACAGAGTACTAGCTATTGCTTCCGTTGGAACAAGAAATTTTTTTAATAAAATACAGGAATTGGAAGAAGCTGTCGTTGTGAAAATATTGCAAAATTTCCGCTGAATTTCTACTTTATATTTCCTTCCTACTACTCTATTCAAACTTCACTGATTAGACACTAATGTACCACCCATCACTCAATCTCCACAAATACTGATTGAAGACAAAAAAAACAAAAACAAAATGAAGAACATTGTGGAGTCGACATGACGACACGGGTCGATAAAACTGAGTTGAGTACAGTAAAGTTTTCCAATGGAAAAAAAATGAAAGTTTTCTCTAGGTTGGACTGGACCTGGATCGGTTTGTCATTCTCACACAGTGTATTGGACTGGGCCGGAGAAACAGTGTTCACAGGTCAAAGTAGAGCTCCAGTCAATGCCCTAAGGCCCTGTTTGTTTCAGCTCGTGTATAGCTTTCCATATATCCGTGGCTTTTCACTGTTCAGAACTTTCCGGCTTTCGGATATATGGAAAGCTATACACGGAAAGCTCGCCAGAAGCTGAAACAAACAGTGCCTAAATTGGACGGTAAAACAGTGCACAGCTTTCCATTTTCGATATGTGGTCGAAAATTTCCCACTCTGATTTGATCATCCGACATTATTTCTCCGAAGTGTGTGCAAGGCTGTTATCGTTCATCTTTCTGACCACTCAATCGTCGCGTCAGTCGCCGAACGTTCTCATGTTGATCGATCATGAGGAGTTGAATTGGCTACGCGGTTCTCAGCTTTTGAACCTCCTTTACGCATTCACCGAATAGTACTTTTGCTACCTCTGGGCAGCTGTTATGCATTAAGGATTTTCAGAGTTGTAAGAATCAGACTAGTCGAACTGCAGTACTCACTCGTCACTTCACCGGTCTTTTGTCTCCTTCATTCGTACTAATTCAGCTGAACAGATTGGTGGCGCAAGTTCGCAACTCGTATAGTCATAAATGAAAGCGCGTTGATCCAACTCATATACACAAATATTCCTGTGGATTGCTATGAACGAAATCAGCGATGTTTTGGTTTGCTATTTTTCTATCTAAATCAGATTCTAATTTTGTTGGCTTTCAATAGGTATTGATATGTGCTCTTGTCTTGTAATAGTTCTTGGCAAAGAGCTTGAATGTTTGTTTTTCTTAACCCTTTTTGGATTGAATTAGAGCTCAGAGCCGTGGTTGCAGTTCGACAGACCAAATGAGACCGGTAGAACCCACATGTCAGGTTGAAACAAAAAAAATCACTTAAGAAATAGGTAAAGATAAAGATAAAGATTTTAACTATTTTACTATTATTTAGACATCACATATATCTAAGTACATAGCAAAATCACGTGTCCAGGAAAGTCTAAACAAATTACAAATTGGGACAGATGAAGTAAATAGATGGATTTATATGTATTAGACCCACAAGCCTGCAAACCATACATATCTGATTCCCGTAAAATATGGAAATAGCCTATATGAGATGTTAAGACAAGGTTCGCTAATTGTTGAATAGGATGATGAAGCATGTAGGCAACATAGGTAGGTGCGGCCGGGTAGCAAGCCCCATGCATATCTAATCATATCGAATTAGCGCATTCCAAATATTTGTTAAATCATACCTCTGTTCTTTCATATATGACACTGTTAACTTTTTATTTCAATTTTGACCAACAATATTTTATTAGTTAGTTTGTTAAATAAAGTAAAATGGTACCAGTACACCTAATATCAATAATACTTTGGATTTAACTTGTAGACCTATGTTTTTGTATAAATATTTGTAGAAAAGATGAATAGTAAAAAAGTTAATAGTATTATATATTTAAGAACGGAGGGAGGTAGTAGTATACCAGAGATGGATGATCGGTGGACAGCAAGAATTAGCCTTATAGAAAAATAAAAGTGCATGCATGTCATTGTAGAGAAGCCGGAATATGAAAACCAATAATCGGGGCCTGTTAGTTTGTGGCCTGCTGTGCGGTTCATCCGAGTAGTAGCAAAATAACAGGCCCATGTCTGCAATCAGTTTCAGAGAAAAGACACACCAGAGGCTACGACAACACATCTGCCCACCGATTGTTCGTCATATGTGCCTTGGTATCGATGGCAATATATATGGCATGTCACCGTCAAACGAAAAACAGCACAGTTAAATTCTAAAATAAATAAAAAATACGAATTATGCCAAATCGAGAACTTGAAAGCTAGGTTCCACCACAAGAAATCTCACCATTTAAGCAACACTCGGTTCAAGTTAGTGATTTGTAATGTTGGATTGATTAGTTCCTTATGGGTTTCTTCTTAATCATAAAATTATGACCTAATTAATTCTCATTACCATTTGTTATAGCAAGCTTGTTTCGATAATAATATCTCTTGGTGGAAGTCCATTATGTAATTCTTACTAGGATAGTTCACCAATCTTCTATAATTTATTCATCGAGAAAATTAGACTTGGGTATTTAGGAATCTTTATTCATCGACAAAAAAAGACTAATCGGAGTTAAGGAATTAGTATATTCAAGTTTTAGCAACGGTAAAATATTTTTGTCCAAATGCTAGGGGTGCGTTAACGCTCTTTTACACACTTTCCGCTTCCTATTGATACATTTTTGTTGATGCCAACCCAACCGGATTTGTTTTTTAGTAAAGTACATCTGTCACACATGAAATTACATCATTGCTTCATTTTGATCTAAAAAGTTGCAAACATTGCATCCACCATACGTGAAGTTGCATCATTGTTTCACTTTGGTCCAACTAGTTTCAAACATTGCATCCACTATACACGAAGTTGTTTAATGTGTGCATGCACACTCTCGTCACTACTGGGAAAATGTTCAATAGTCCTGGTTAGGAAACCTCATTCGTCCTGGTTTCCAATCGGGATAACACATCCAGGTGCATAACCGGGATTAAAACGGACTTTTTCTCTCGGTCCAATGTGATTTTTCACAAATAAAAAAATGCTCGATCTTCTCCAATTTCTCCCATGCTCCAGCTTCTCCGTTGCTCCAGCTTCTCCAAACTTGCAATCCCAAATCAATCACAAACAAATCGATCCCCCACGAACAGGTAGATGAACCGCTAGATGAGGTTGTGGCTCCTGAATCAATCACAATTTTATTGAAACATCTGGGGAAAATTAAGAAAGAAAACCCGCCACCGCCGGTCTGGGAGCCCGCGGCTTCCACCACTCCCGGCTTGGGAGTGCACCGGGCCGCCGCCACTCCTGGTCGGGGAGCCTGCCAGGCCACCGCCGCTCCCGGCCAGGGAGCCCACCTCCGCCCCAAGGCTGGCCGGTGGAGGAGATCGCCTGCTCAATAAACGCCGGTCTGGCTACACGGCGACGGCTCCTCTGCCGGCCCGCCCGCCCGCTCATATGAGAGAAGAGAGAGAGAAACGAGATAAGAGAGGAGCGCACAAAGAAGATAAGGTAGAGAGGCTATAAGAGGGGGATTATATAAGAGACATGAGGGCTGGGGTTTAGCAGTTTAGAAAAAAATGACTCCGGAAATTGGCTGTCGAAACTATTTTTAGTCCCAGTGTGTGGTTTCATCCGGGACTAAAGACAAGCTATGTGTTCCGAGTAGGGCAGCCACTTGAGACTAAAGAGCGTTCTATTCATTACTCCCAGGTGGTGGCTCCATCCGGGTCTAATAGGTGATCTTTAGTCCGAGATGGAGCCACCACCCGACACTAAAGAGTCCCCCACCTCCATAGCCTTTGGACTCGGGACTAATGCCTACATTAGTCTCCGGCCAAAACCAGCCCGGACTAATGTCCTAGACCGATGATGGTTTCTCCAGTAGTGAATGTATACCATACTATGTATTCTACAGATGTGGCATGCTATGCTAGCGAGGACATGAAAGGCTCTTAGACCCTTGCTAGGGTATACAAAATACAATAGAAAAAATTATTGAACACACATAGAAAACTATTGAATTAACATTTAAGTTCTATAAAACACTAAGGAAGATTAGACCACACCCTCAAAAGATGTTGGCCCAAACTTTTCTAAGTCGGACGGAAATTAATCTTCCATTAGTTGCAATGAGCCGATTTCACGGTATATGATGCTGGTGCTAACTTACCAATTGGCATCCATAGAATATACACTGTTGGGTACAGTGGATTGTATATGCACATAATGGATAACTTAGTGTGTGGGTGCAATATTTTAATTTTTTTGGACCAAAGTGAAACAATGGTGCAACTTCATGTATGGTGGGTGTAATGTTTCCAACTTGTAAGACCAAAGTGACATAACGATACAACTTCATGTATGATGGTGCAAGGTTTGCAACTTGTTGGATCAAAATGCAACAATGATGTAACTTAATGTATGGTGGATGCACTTTACTTTTTTCATATGGCTCTCATGTTGTGATTCTTTATTAGTCTTCTAAACAATTCATATAACTTTGGGCAGTTCCGGCAAGAATAATATATTTGTAATGTACATAAAGAAAAAAACATGTGTGATGTATATATAATTCTACATTTTTCATTTCATCATAGGTGACACATTTTGGCAATCCAAGTCGCCTATAACCCTTGTAGGATACACTTTTTATCCAACTCGTTTCGCATATAACCTTATAGGTGATGCTTCTGGCCAACCCGCATCACCTATAACCCTTATAGGCGACGCAGATTGGAAAAACATGTCGCCTTTAAGGGTATAGGTGACGCTTCTTGCCAACGCCCATCACCTATAAAAGATACAGGAGAGGCGACACTTCTTGCCAACCCGCATCGCTTATAAGGGTTATAGGCGATGTCTTTTGCCAATTTGCGTCGCCTATAATGCTCATAGGCGATGAGATAAGAGCGATGTGAAAAATCAGCATATCCTAACACTACTTGTGAGAGCATCATTTGTATCGCGCCGGTATGTTTAGAGCATTTGCACCGGTGCTTGTGCCGACAGGGCGACTGATCAGAAGCACCAACTCAAATGATGTATGAGCGTACCGGCGCAAATATGTGTCGGTACATTTTATTAAACGAATGGGTCCTATTTTGCACCAATTTCTTAATTTGAATTTTCTAAGCGGTGTAAAATTCTAATGATTATGATGATATTTGAAACTAAATGAATTAGTCCTGATCCGATTTGTATTAGTGTGAATTCGGCCGCGAAGTTGAAGCACTTCGTTTGGCGTGCGCACATACATGAAGAGTTTGGAAGCTGAAGCACTCTATACTCTTCAATTCCTTTCTAGGTAAATGGGATTCGTATCGGTGTGAACTCGGTCGGATCAAAAAAATTTGAAGTGCTCTGTATGTGTCTTATCATTCAAGTTAATGGATACTTGCAATCCAAGATTTCTTGGATGGGAGTTTAACATAGCTAGTCCTTGAGGCCTATGCTTGCATCGATCTACATCTCGACAATCTCCCTAGTATCTAGCTTCCTTTGCACATCATATGCATCTCGATGATCATAAAGGCAAAATGTTTCTCCATTTCTCACTTGAATGTCAATCATTAGGTTTCTATATGTTTATTGTTTTGAGCCCTATTCATTTGTGTTTGTTTTAATTAGCAAAACCACGGCTAGCTTAGTGTGGGGATACAGACAAAGGATATAGGCAAAATCTTTTTTTGTAAAAATCTTTAAATGTTTTCTACAGAAGCTGGGCGAAGCCTTCTTTCAAACAAAAAAAAATGGAAAGAAGGGGTTCAGATTTGGTCACTGGTAATTAATATTTGGCAGTGTTCAGTGACCCATCTTTTGCTTGAAAAGCTTTATGCTTAATGAAACATTTGCATGCTTCAAGCGTCCATATCTTCAATGGTTTCAAATGCCCAAATAAGGGAGCGATTCTCTTGGTTTGTTTTGATCGCATCCGATTGACTGGGAGCTTCGATTAGATCTGTGTGCTTAGCCTCCTCAAATTGTGAAAATGAGGCCAATCATTTACTGTATGTTGATATGTAGATACACACTAACAGCTTGTATAAGTGTACATTGGTTGGAAAATTAGATTTTTTTTTCATGTGTAATGTCTTCTTTTGTTTTTGTTCTAATCCTGTTGTGATGATCCATCCTTTTGTTTTGAATCTAAGAAGATCGGTTTTGCATGAGTGTATTATGTTCTCTTTTCTGACATTGGTTCTCACATCTAAAATGTATTGCTTCTTTTATTAATGTGCAGGGCGTGCGATGTGCACCATATGTTAGTGTCTATATTGATCAATATGGAAACCATCAACCCTGAACTGTCAGCTAAAGGAAAAAGAAAGAAAATATCCACATGTTTTAAGCAAAATTGCAATAACAGGCATGCATTTAAGTCACATCTCGCTACCACAGAATTGATTTTCAAGGCATTATTTTCACAGCCTATTTTCAAAAAGTGGTACTGATAATTTTTACAGCCGGTTCCATTTTTGCAACCGGTTCCAACCATGAACCGTTGTAAAAATCTATTTTCACATCGGTTCGTAATACGAACTGTGAAAATCAATTTTCGCAGCCGGTTCTATGTTACAATGCACATTGATTTTTTATTTTTATTTTATTTTCTGATATTTTTTAAACTAGGAGCATATAAGGGGCCTCCAAAAAAAATTTAAGCCCAATCATATATAAATGTTGGTCTGTAGAAAATTATGGACATTAAAGAAGTGCAACACCCACTAGTTTGCGCACCCTAAACGTTATATTTCTGATATTACATGGACATATTTTTTACATACTGTATACTACATATAAGTTGCCATGAAGTTTTTTATTTTTTTTGAAATGAATGCTATTTTCTAACAAATAAATGAATTTCTAGGTACTTATTTTGTGTAATTCTAATTTGAGCTACATGTATCACAAATAGTTCTTAACAAATACTAGAGAAATAGTGTTTAGGGACATACTCCTTTGGTTAATTCATATTCTGATTATTAAAATGAAAAACTAAAAGGTTTTCTATAGATAATTCACACTTTAACTTACACCTTTACATGTAAAACTAATAATAATAATATCTAAAACTAATTCAAAATTTATGAAAATTTTCACCAAGACCGTTATATGTGTACAACCTTCTCATAAAAAGTTCAACATATTTCAAAAAAATTGCACTATACAATGTTCATAAACTCATACATCTCTCGCACTATTTCATACATCTTAAGGCAGACTTTGAAGTTTGTACACGTTAAACATTATTTTGCACATATTACATGGAAATATTTCTGACATGTTTTATACTTCATATAAGTTGCCATGGAGGACTTTAGAATTTTGTGAATCAAGTTTCTATTTTTTATGAATTAAATTAATTTTTAGCACTTATAAATCAATTTTCTGTATGCTTATTTTTTATTTTTATATTATTTTTTAATATTTTTCTGATTACAAGAGCATGTAAGGAACAACCACAAAAATTTGCAACCTTATTGGTGTCGTATTTTCTACCCTAATAGCCTCCTTGTGATCTTGGGCAAACCCGCGCAGCGTCTGTTTGACCGGCTTAGCGGTTTTGCTCAAGTCTATGGAGTGCTCAGCCTTCTCCCTCGGGACACCTGGCATGTCAGATGGCTTCCATGAGAAAATATCCCAGTTGTCCCGGAGGAAGGAGGTGAGCGCGTCTTCCTATTTGGGGGTGAGCCTGGGCCCTATGAGGGCCGTCTTGGCAGGGTCATGGAGTCCCAGGCTATCGCCTTGGGGGGCTTCTGCTGGTGCCAGCGCCGTAGGCTGTGGCCGCTGCTCTGGGAGCACTGGTTCTTCAGGTGGCGGCTTCTGCACTGCCTCTGCCAGCAGGGCACTATTGCCGAGCTACTGGGAGAGCTCGGCGATCTTGATCGCCTCCCCGTCGCATTCGAACGTGGTCTTGATGTCTCCACGGATGGAGAGAACTCCGTTTGGCGCCGGCATCTTCAGGACGAGATAGGTGTGGTTCGGTATAGCCATGAACCGAGCTAGCATAGGTCTATCAAAGATGGTGTGATGGGAGCTTTGGAAGTCGGCCACCTCGAAGTACAGGTACTCCGTGCGGTAATTGTTAGCGATGCTGAACGTGACTGGGAGGGCGACTCTTCCTATCAGGTATGAAACTTTTCCTGGTACGATGCCAAAGAACGGGTCGTCGGCATTCAGGAGTCGGCTGTAGTCGAACCCTATACTGTTGAGGGTGCTCGTGAAGATGATGTTGAGGGCGCTACCGCCATCGACCAGGACCTTAGAGAGGAGGACCCGATCGATGACGGGGGAGACCACGAGAGGGTAAGACCCTTGCTCGGGGAGGTAGACCCAGTGGTCGGGGAGGCTGAAGGTAATGGGCATCTCCGACCACTGGAGGAACTCGATGGGCTTGGTGGTCACCATCTTCACTTCACGCTTGTGCAGCTTCGCCTTGTGTTCGTTCGGGAAAGCGCCGGGCCTCCCGATGATGACGTTGACCTGGCGGTCGGCTTGTTGGAACATGACGTTAGCTCCGCGTCTGTGGGCCTCGTCCCACTCTACTAGTCGGCGCTCGTTGTCATGGTGACGTGGAGCATCAAGATGAGCTGGCCCATCGCGATGGCTGTCATCACCGCGGCGATATTCGTCACGGCCCTCCCTTTGGCGGTAGTCGTCGCGGCGATCGCAGTTGTCGTGACCGTCGCAGTGGTAGTTGTTATAGCGGCCGCCGCCGTTGTTGTTGTTGTTGTTGTAGCGTTGTTTCTTAGTCGGTGGAACGACGCTGAGTTCTTTTAGCAGGGCATGGCAGTCGCGGAGTGTGTGCTTCGCATCCTTGTGAAAGGGGCACTGGTCGTTGAGGGTGTTGTGGAACTCGTCCGAGAGGAACTGGATTCCACGTGACCTGCTCCTTCCGCTACGGCCACTAGGGGGCTCCAAGCCTATTCTACGTCCCCGTGGTGCTTCATGATGCTTCGGGTTCTCTGGGCAGTCATAATCTTCCTGGCGCTTGGTCTTGCCTTTGAACTGGGCCTGCTCCACTTCGTCGGCCTGCGCTTCGAGGTCGACGACGTTCATCATCTGGGCGACCGTCTTAGGGTTGACTTTGAAGAGGGTACAGAAGAGGGTGGTGTAGAAATTGTCTTATTGTTAGTGTAGTTTCATACAATTTTAGGTGCCAAGATGATGATGAAAGATGAAATGAATGAAATGATTTTGATGGATGCAATTGCAAAAGGCAGTGCACGTGCCACTAATCTCCTCGACGCCGAAGAGGAGGTAGTGGTGACGATGACAGCCAATACCTGAATATGTCAGGTGATGGCATGGAAGAACTTGCTGGAAATGTTCCGTCCTCTGAGGAGGTATATATGTATACATATTGTCAATATCGATGATATATATATATATACAAGCATGCGATCTTGATACATTTCTTTCTCGTACATGTAACCTTCAGGCTCACAGCCTTCTGGGTCCTCATCATCGAAGAGGACGAAACGGGCCCGACCAAAAAGTTAGAGGGCAGACTTATAATCACAGATGTGGCAAAAGATGGTCGGCCAGTTGCGCTGGAGAAAGCTGCTACTAAGATGGTGACTCAGTGTGGTATTCTAGTTAGAGACCACGTGCCCATCAGCTTGCAGAGGTGGAAATTCAGCAATGAAGCATCTTACGTGCCGCAATCAGAGAAAGAAATGCTATTGGTTGGCAAGTTTGAAAGAGCACTTCTAACTGCCTGAAGGTTCAGAGTAGTTAGTGAAAAATTGGGCTCTAAAGACGATGGCTACTTCATTTCAAACATGGAAGAAGAACTTGTACAAAAAATCTGCCGAGAAGAACCTTACACCCAACTTCGACGATTACCCACAGCTGAAGGATCATTGGGAATCGTTCGTGCAGTATAGGCGGTCGGAGTTAGGTGAAAAGAACTCACGTCAAGCAAGGATCAATGCCGCAAAGAAACGGTACTTCCACTCACTTGGACCAACTGGCTACAAGAAGAAAATTCCAATTTGGGACAAGATGAAAGAAGATTTGCTTGCTAGAGGAATCACGCCGGCGACAATCAATTGGCCAGAGCGATCAAGGCATTAGTATTACGCTCATGGGGGCACTCTAGATCTCAATGATGGGTCACTTATATATAATGATGAGAAAAAAGAGGCGGCCGTTGGTATCCGTGTAGCACTTAAAGAGAAAGTCGAGGGGAGATTCGTTTCCGACAGGGGAAACGATGAGCTAACTAGGGCTCTGGGAATCCCGAACATAGCGGACGAGCTAGAGGTGTCGGCGTGGTCCCGTGGAAGCTTGGTCCCGTGGAAGCGCACCAAGGCCGCACGGGAGAGAAGAGTTGAGAATTTGGAACAAGAGCTTCAGCAGACAAAAGCCAGCATAACAGATGAAGTGTCTAGACAAATACAGACATTGATGAGCCAAGAGCAGACGGTGCTGGGAGGATTACTTGTACCCGCTAGAGTTGGTGTTTCAACGGGTGTTAGCCCGCCCTCCCAACGTCGAAGCAGTGTTACTTCCATGGAGCTCCTACCTACCGATGCTAGGGACAATAGTGCAAGCTATCCAGTGGACGAAATCACTCTACGTAATCCATGTGAGCTACATACCATGCTATGTAATTCTAATTATGATGAACTATTATGGTATGTAATGTAGTACTTATGTTGAAGCATGATGCTATGTAATTCAAATTATGTTGAAGCGTTATGGTATGTAATGTAAAGGAGTTAATATATATTACTAAATATCAAATATTAAAAAAGTTATTAGCAAATAATAAAAATAAAATAAGGTGAATAAAAACTACTAACTCATAAATTGAAGAAAAAGATGTGGGGGAAATGGAAATGTACATTTCTAAACAAGTAACTAATAATCATTCATTCATTTCTAAACAATAATCTAATTTCCTAACACATTCATTTCTAAACAATAACTAATAATCATTTCTAAACAATAATCTAATTTCCATATACACTAATAATCTAATTTCCACATACACTAATAAATATATTCATAATAAATATATTCATAATAAATATACACTAATAATCATATTTTCATATACACTAATAATCTAATTTCCATACTAATAATCATATTTCCATATACACTAATAATCTAATTTCCGTACTAATAATCATATTTCCATATACACTAATAATCTAATTTCCGTTCTAATAATCATATTTCCATATACACTAATAATCTAATTTCCATATACACTAATAATCTTATTTCCATATACACTAATAATCTTATTTCCATATACACTAATAATCTTATTTTCATATATACTAATAATCTAATTTCCATATACACTAATAATTTTATTTCCATATACACTAATAATCTAATTTGCTTAGGTGGTTCACACACATTTCGAAGAAGGTGGTTCACACACATTTACATATGTACATGAATTAATTGCAAATACTAAATGGTGAACAAGTTAAATTGCAATAAATAGTATATATGCCAAATAATAAATACTAACAAGTTAAATTGCAAATACTAAATATAAAGTAATTAATGGTGCGAAAACTAAATGGTGAACAAGTTAAATTGTGCAAATAGTCTATATGTGAAATAATAAATACTAAAAAGAAAAAAAAGAAAGAAAGAGTATATACTAAAAAGATAAAAAGAAGAGGTGGCGGGAAACTGAATTGGGGGCCCTTTGGTACCGGGTAGGGACACCACCCAGTATCTTAGGGTTTCACTTTGGCGCCCATAATACCCTTTGGTACCTTTGGTACCGGGTGGTGACATCACCCGGTACCGATGAGGGGGGGGATATAGCGCCACGCCTGCGCGGCCGCGCCCACACTTAGCCGTTTCGCGATCTCCACATGCCGCCGCCACGCCCGCTCGTCGTCTCCAACCTCGCGCCACCGCGCGCCCCT
>CM014278.1:6080762-6094754 GCA_004135705.1 Alloteropsis semialata
TCCTCAAGTAGTACCGCAGTATAGCTGCTAGTCCATTACAGACCAGCCACCAACTCCTCAGTCAAAGTCTCAACCATGTACCTGCCACAGGTACAAAGAATGGGAAGGTCCCGAAACCTCCTTCCCGGCAAGGCACTTCCATAGTACCATCCTGGCTCACTCACCCGCTAAAACACATCAAGGAATATAACTCACCCAAAACACACGCCGAGAGTAGTCAAGGATCCCATCACCAATCCATGGCATAAACATGCCCAATCATCACACAAATAACATGTGATTAAGTAGTAAGGAACTAGCTATGGGTAAGTAGCTAGTTCCGATTAGGTAAGTTCAAGGATTCAAGTTTTAAATCATCAAGGCATGGCTTAATTAAGCGGGTTATGCAATTCAAGGCATGCAATTCATTTCATCAAAGCACTAGCTCTACTGCAAGCCTAATAGGATTCTATATGATGGAGAGTGACGTGACACCTGTTTTGTCGTTCCATTCTTCCTCAATGTAGCCTGGGTCATCGATGTTGTCGTAGACCAAGCTTGGGGTCTAGAGAGAGGAAGAAAGCATCGCGAAAATAAATACACGTCATTACATCTAGGCAAAAAGATCCTATAGAGAACCAAATAAGACTCAAATAACTCCAAACTAGCTACAAACAGCAAGAGCTTCATTAATAGAAAAATATGAAACTGAGTTCATATTTTTCTGAGTTAAGTTGAATTAGTAACGAATTTATGAAGCTTTCAGTCATTTTAATTGATTTAAGGAATTATTAATAAACAGTGTGGTCCACGTGTGAGCCTGGTGACGCCACGTGGGGGGTTGTGAGAGTGCCACGTGTCATGATTATATCAGCATGATGTTAGCCAGGGGGTCCGGGGTGATGCCATCAGCATGGGCCCTGCTGACATCATCGTTGACCAATCAACGGTCAGTGGTCAAGTCAGTGGATCCCACTGGTGGGTCCCATATGTCAGTCGTGAGCCCCATCTGTCAGCGTGCAGCCCCAGCACGCTGACTGGGCGTCCACGTGGCTGCACTGCCACGTCGGCTCGGATCTCGTGTGGCCGCTGCTGCCACGTGCACATGTGGTCGAGCATGTGGCCAGTGCGTGTGCGATGCGCGGCGTGCCATGGCGTGCGTGTCCCGACGTCAGCGCGCGTGTGCGCGTGCGTGTGCTCACGGCGTGGTCCTGCGCATTGCGCGACCGTGCCCGTGGCGTTCTTGTGTGCATGCGTGCACGGCCAGAGCGTCGCGGCGCGACGTGGCCGGCGTGGGCGCGTGTGTGTGGCCGTGGCGTGGAAACACCCGGCTAGCCGGAGTCGCCCAGTCCCGCATCGCGGCAAGGCCATGGCGAGGCCAGGCACGATGCGGTGGCGCTCGGTCGTGGAGCAACTGTGCGCTACGTGCGTGATTGAGCATGTGCGTGCGTGTGCAACGGCGGTGGCGGGCAACGCCCGTGGCCGTGCTTGTGCAGCCGGCCTAGAAAGGCACGACGTCTCGGCCCGCTCGGTCCCGTGCGGCGCCATGGTCATTGCTCAGCAGCACGGCGTGCGGCCGGCGTGGAGAGGCTTTGCCTCGTGCTGTGTAGGCGGCAAGCTCGTGGCGCCCGCAGCATGGCCATGGCAGGGCCATGCGCATGCGTGAGCGGCCAGCCGTGCTACGGCTTTGTGCCGAGTGCGTGCTGGTGACCTGCAACAAAACAGGGCGGCGGCGCGAAGGCCGAACAGGATCGCCCGTACACAGAATAGACCGGCGGCGAAGGCCGGCACAAGGCGGTTCCATCGGCTCATGGCCGGACAGCAAGGGAGGTCGGGGAAAGAGGGCAGTGTGGTGCTCACCGAGGGGCGGCAGTGTAGTCATCGCCGAGCTCAGTGTTGAGTAGCCAGCCTATGGTTCAGACATTTCGTCGAACAAGTCGCAGGCGACCAAGGGCATAAGCTTGGCCATGGTTGCAGGAGACGTCGAGGATGGCGACGCCTGTGCTGCACGGACGGAGAGGTAGCAGGTGAGAAGCTCGGCGTCATCCTCTCCTTCAGTCGCGGTTCTGCTCGTGGACGACGGCGGCTCGCGGTACAGGCGTGGAGACGAGGCCGTGGGTGCAGCTCCTGCTCAGGGCGACGGCGTCGTCTTGAGCTCAGCGTGGTCGTCGTCGTGGATCGATGCTTCTCTCCCCTTCCTGCTTCCTTCTTCTCTTTCCTCTTCACACATGCGCCTACTTGTTGGAGCTTTTCGCCGAGCACGTAGAGGGCGAGGTGGATTTGCTTCTGTGTTCGAGAAGGGAACAGCAGTGCAGTACGGGCTGCTGTTGCTCTCGTGCTTGGAATTGGTAGCACAGAAGCACGAGGAAGGGTGCCGGCCTAATTTGTTCTTGCGGTGGAGGGAGGAATAAGAGAGAAAGAGAGCTGCTGCCTGTGTGCTTGCCGGGCGGATCAAGCGAGAGAGGAGAGAAAAGCTTGAGCTGGTGCTTGCTTGCGAGAGTGAAGTGTGGAGGATGTGCTGCTCGGATTGGAGAAGCAACGCAGATGAAGGACAGCTCGCTGCTCTGTAGCTGCGCGAGGAAGAAGAGGGGAAGGGAGCAGAGACCGGCAGCGGCGGCGGCTTGGACAGCAAGGGAAAACCCCAATTGGTGAGAGGCAGGGCAGCGGCGGCTGCTGCTCCTTATAGGGGCGTGCCTAGGGTTTGGCGAAGGGAGCGTGGCAAGCAGCGGCGGCGATCTTCGGCAGTCGCGTCGCTTTCCACGCGGCGGCCATCAGCGCGGCTCCGGCACCGAGCAGTGCTGCGCGGCCGCGGTCGCTGTCGCGCATCGCGTGCGGCGCGCGTGCGAAGGGGTGCGCTAGGAAGAAGAGAAACAGGGGCCGGGCTGGGCCGGTAAAATGGTGCAGACTGGGCCGGGATGGTCTTCACGTGAAAAGCAATTGAGTAACAAATGGATCGGGCTGGATTTCACGTGAAGATAAGATAGTTAGAGAAGAGAGCAGGCTGGGTTGAGTTTGGCCAGGATATTATCAGCCTCTAAATAAATTGGTCGTAAACTTTAGGTATAGATGATTTAGACTGTCCTTCCGGAACGAATCAAATAACAAAGATTTAATTCGAGAAGCTAGAAATTAGTCATGGTTCAGATTATGCCAATGGAAATTTTAATACAAATGAATTAGACTATTTCCGAAATCGAATTAATGAGCAAGGCATTAATTCGAAGAGTCGGAAAATAAATGTCGTAATACATGTAGTAATTTCCATAGCGCTCGAGATCGAGCAAGACGGGTTGGCTTAGCAGGTTGACAAATGATTAGATAGAGAGGCAGATAGTTGGACGGGCTGGGGTGGCTTGTGAACCAGTCCGTGTGCAAGGTTAGTCAGTTTAAGTTCTTATTAGATTATGTTAGCTTTAATTTGTATTTTGGATTTAATCTAAAATACAAACTCACACATGAGATCCAAATAAAAGCGAATAAAATCCAAATCACTCGTGCAAGTATGATTTATATTTAAATGCACAAATTTAATTACTAGCTTTTGAATTTGAGGAAAGAATAGAGGGTTGACCCTATGTTTGACCAAGTTTTAAATGGTTCCACACATTCAAACAAAAAGTTTTAAATTTTTGCAAAAACCAGCATAATAAACATCTCTCAAAATTTGAGGATGTTACAATTTGGTTGCCAGGGGAATCACGCCGGCGACAAATGAATTGGCCAGAGTGATCAAAGCATTGGTACTATGCTCATGGTGGCACTCTGGATCTTAATGATGGGTCGCTTATATACAACGATGAGTTAAAAGAGGCGGCCGGTGCTATCCTTACAGCACTTAAAGAGACAGCCGATGGGACATTCGTTCCCAATAGAGAAAATGACGAGCTAACAAGAGCTCTGGGGAGTCCCGAACATCTCGGACGAGCTAGAGGTGTCGGCGTCATCCCGTGGAAGGTTGCATTCCCTGCGGATATTGACACGTACAAGAGTCGAAGCCGCTCTAAGGCCGCACAGGAGAGAAGAGTAGAGAACTTGGAAAGAGAGCTTCGGGAGACAAAAGCCGTTATCCCAGATGAACTGTCTAGACAGATACAGACATTGCTGAGCCAAGGGTAGACGGTGCCGGGAGCAGTACTTGTACCAGCTGTTGGATCAGCTGATGGTGTTAGCCCGCCCTCCCAACGTCGCAGCAGTGTTGCTTCCACGGAACTCCCACCTGCCGATGCGGGGGACGAGAGTGCTCGCTATCCAGTGGACGAAATCACTCTCCGTACGCCATGTGAGCTTCATATACCATGCCGGAACTTATCCACTAAGGTGGCTTACGATACGGCTTATCCGGTGGAGCAAGGGCAGACCATTCATGGGGCACAGATTCCAAGTGGCTACTGCAAGGTGGGGGTCAAGCAAATTTGTGAAGGATATGATGACTTGGAGCTCGACATCCAAGGTGGTGACGGAGAAAAGACGTTAGCGGATGCTGCCCACGGCAGTATCATTCTATGGAAGAAGCGTTACGTCAAATTTGGCAGTCAAGGGCCATCATCTACTCCACCCAGGGATCCCCCGCAGCCACCGTCACCTTCAAGAAGGGACGAGGATGACCCAGAGCTACCACCTCTAGGTCGGGATAATGCCGGCTCACACATGTCTCCTCCTTCACCAGCACGGTATCCCCCAAAGCGCCAAGCTGCACCCCCACGGCGGACTACTCGCCAGAAGCGCCAAACGGTGGAGAAAGAGCCTATAGAAGAAGAAAAGTTGGCCGCCATAAGAAAGAAGTTACCTTATACCCAAACTGACGAGGAAACTGCTTTGGTTGTCGAAGCCTAGGTCAAAGAGCATTTCAAACCAGATGAGACAGAGAAGCCGGTACACATAGATCCGACAGCGAAGGCCTTTTTCAGAACAATGAGCGCGGTAAATCAGAAAAGATTCTTACCATCTGACTATGACCGCCAGCTTGCAAAGTCTTATGATCAGCAGAAAAAAGCCAGCAGTGGATCCTCGATGAAGAAGGCGGCCACTCCTAAGAAGAAACAAGTCGGTCAGAGCTTTGCTAGGAAGACACAAGGGCAACAGGATATTAACGACGAAGAACTTGCGAAGTTGTGCACGCAAATGGGCCTCTCACCGAAACAACTTTTAGAGGGCGAAATTCCTAAGGCAACACCAGTGAAAACTTGGGAATTTCAATATGGCGAACCAATAGTGCCCCCATTTTCTGTGAAGCACCTAAACACTCAAGCGTACTGATTTCATGTGTGGTACATGAAGGTGTCCAAACAGGGTAGACTGATGCTCAATGTTTTGATACAAGACCGTGATTACTTCCGTGGGCATAGTCTCTTAATTTTGGATTTCAAGGATGTGTATATGTTGTACCATCAAGATGCCATAGACCTCTCATTGATGAGCTGCTGGGTTGTGTAAGTTTGTTTCACTAATCTATTCTCGCAATACTTGCTTCCTTAATTATAATTTGCAACAATAACAATCTATTCTTGTCATGTAGGATGGAGATCCATACATGCCGCGAAAAATCGTATCATGATGTCGGCTTCATGGATCCATGCATGGTAAATGCCGTACTTGTAGCCAGTAAGCCACTAGACACGGTGGACAACATATACTTGTACCTAAAGAGACAAAGAAGCAAGACTTACATTTTTTTGCCATATAATTTCAAGTGAGTACTTCTCTCTATGTATGTATAACTTTAAGACTTTGTTCTCAATACTTGTGCATGTATTTATATATATATATATCTACAGCTTCCACTGGATACTCCTTGTGATAATCATAAACACCGGTCAAATTTTTGTCTTGGACTCAATGCGGAAACCACAAGGGGATTACCAAGCAGTTTTAGACCTGATTGACATGGCATGGACACGTTTCCGTGCAAATGTTCGAGGAAATTTCAAAGAAAAATTGGATGTGAAGACGGACTTTCCGGTATGTGGCTGGTGTACCCGCATATCTCGTAAAATCACACTAATATATAGTTGTTACATCTAACTTTATTCTTCTCCACTTTTAGTGTGCCAGACAGGAACAAGGGACGAATCTATGCGGATATTACGTCTGCAGTGGATCCATAACTTTATTTCTCCAAAAAAAGCGACTAACGAAGAACTCATGGTACGTCTGCCAGTGGATAATGAGATTATTAGTGTATATAGAAATTAGATTATTAGTGTATATGAAAATTAGATTATTGGTATGGAAATATTAGTGTATATGGAAAGTAGATTATTAGTGTATATGAAAATTAGATTATTAGTGTATATGGAAATTAGATTATTAGTGTATATGGAAATAGATTATTAGTGTATATGGAAATTAGATTATTAGTGTATATGGAAATTAGATTATTAGTGTATATGGAAATATGATTATTAGTGTATATTTATTATGAATATATTTATTATGAATATATTTATTATACTTTGTTATTTCATGTATACTTTGTTATTTCATGTAAACTTTGTTACTTGTTTAGAAATGATTATTAGTTATTGATTATTGTTTAGAAATGATTATTAGTTATTGTTTAGAAATGATTATTAGTTATTGTTTAGAAATGATTATTAGTTATTGTTTAGAAATGAATGTGTTAGAAAATTTTATGATTATATGCAAAATTTATTTATTATATGAATGAATGATTATTAGTTACTTGTTTAGAAATGATTATATGCAAAATTTATTTATTATATGAATGAATGTTGTCATTTGTGATTCATGCAGAGGATGTTTTACCATGAAGAGCTCCCAATGACAGAAAAAGCAAAAGCTATTGCGGACCAACTATTTGGATTCATTATGGACCAAGCTCACTACTACAGACACCACCATCCCCAGCACCCCCTTCACCAGCGGTTCTGGGCGAACCACTGGTGAAGACTCATCAGCAGCGGTTCGTAAGCACCGGGCCCCGCTAGTAGTTGGAACCGCTGGTGAAGGTCCCGCACAGTATAAAGCCCCCTCCCCTTCTTCTCCAACCCGACGGGGCACCATTTCTTTCACCATTTTTTCACTATTTTTCACCCAATTTCGCTTGGAAGCTGCCATATTTCAAGGTATGGACCTCACCCACTTATTTTGAGGTTGGTAACTTGCATCTCATTACTTTGTAGCTTGTTTCATTGGTTTGATTTCAAAATTTGGCCAAATTCTAAAGGAGAGGTGTTTGTTCATGGTAGAGCCATTTCTCTCCCAATTTTTCAAGGTGGAACCCAAAATTTGAAGTTGCCATGTCTCTTGTATGCTAAAGATTGGTATCTCATCCCTTCTCTAATTGATAGCTTGTTTGGATGGTTAGATTTTTTGAATTTGATAGAAAGTCATGAATTTGATGAATTTAGTTTAGTGATGGATCAATGTGATGATTTCAATGTAGATGTCATGAATTCGACAATATTAGTGAATTTCATTTAGTGATGGATCAATGTGATGAATTTGCTAGAAGGTCATGAGTTTTTTGAATTTGGTAGAAACTCATGAATTTGATGAATTTTGTTATGTGATGGATCAGTGTGATGATTTCAATGTTGATGTTATGATTTCCACATTATAGTGAGAGATGTACCAAATCCTGAACAACATATAGTTCTACTTTATTAAAATCATTTGAATTTTTTATGACAGGCTTATGTTCCAAAGATATGTTACCACATTAGTTTGTAGAATTTTTTGGCAAAATTTAGATGTTATTGTAATTATTATGTGGTAAATTGGAGATAGAAGTTTGAATTGTCCCTAGAAAATAATTGTTTTTTCATCTATTTCCTGGAAACGGGCTAGAATAGAAAAGATAAACCTAAATATAATTTTTGTGCAGTTTTTCGAATTCTATTGGAGGCACACATAGTTCAAATAAGAATTATTTTTTGTAAACATGCAGAAATTCATTTAAATGTTAGAAAATACAAATGTGTTCAAAAATTCTTGAAACTCCTACATGATAACTGTTACAAAGAAAGTGAATGCGGACTAAATGATTCTGTCTCTTGTCATTATGAACAGTAATGGATGTATATATATACAATGTGAACAGGCATGTGCCTATAGACCGAAAAGGTGTCTTGGCCTGTACGGTTACTGTAACTAGCAGTTACTAATGACGATAATTATCCTAATTGATCACTAATTAATTAATACTAATTAATCCTAACACTCCCCCTTGATCAATTGATCTTGTGTTGGCACCATTATTTGTTCATCATCCATAATCTTGAAGCTTTGGAAAAACCCTGTGGGAATAAAAACCAAAGTACATCGATATACCAGGCAAAAACTCCTTTAAAACCCAGTGGGAAAAATAAGGAGAAATACCATAATATATATATATATCAAATTATGTTATTAATATGTCACCATGTGTTCATCATTACCTCATTAAAAACTTTATATGAGAAATCTCCAAAGAGTAAAACTTATATAAAGAAAAGAGTGTAATATGATGTTTGAAGTAAGTCATATTTAGAGAGATTCTCCCCCTGATTCTTGCAAGTCTCTAAGTCTTCTCATACCAATGCCCTCAACACATCTATAGAATGAGGAGTATGGTAGAGATTTTGTGAATAAATCTGCTAGATTATCACATGACTTAGTTTGCAAGATTTCAATTTCTCCATTCTTTTGGAGTTCATGGGGGTAGAATAACTTGGGAATAATATGCTTAGTCATATTACTCTTAATATAACCTGACTCCATTTGATTAACACATGCTGAATTATCTTCAAAGATAATTGTCGGTGTATCTATCGCACCAATACCACATGATTGTATGATGTGATTTATCATTCTGCGAAGCCATACGCATTCGCGTGATGCTTCATACAAAGCTATTATTTCAGAATGATTGGTGGAAGTAGATACTAGTGTTTGCTTTGTAGATTTCCAAGAGATCGCTGTTCCTCCTTGTAAAAATACAAAGCCTGTTTGTGATCTGCCATTATGGGGATCTGACAAATAACCAGCATCTGTATATCCTAACAAAATTGGATCTTGATTTCTACCATAAAATAATCCAAGATCCTTAGTACCATTGAGGTATCTGAATACCGTCTTTACTCCTACCCAATGACGTTTAGTAGGTGCAGCACTATGCCTTGCTAATAAATTTACTGCAAATGCAATATCAGGTCGGGTGCTATTAGCAAGATACATTAGTGCACCAATGGCACTAAGATACGGGAATTGTGGTCCCAATATCTCTTCTCCCTCTTCTTTTGGTCTGAAAGGATCCTTCTTAATGTCTAAGGATCTTACAACCATGGGAGTTTTAGCTGGATATGACTTGTCCATATTGAACTTTTCTAATATCTTTTGAGTATAGGCAGATTGGTAAACAAATATACCAGAAGGGAAATGCTCAAGTTGTAATCCTAAGCAAAATTTGGTTTGACCCAAATCCTTCATTTCAAACTCCGTCTTTAAATGATGACGTGCTTCATTAATATCAGCTTCATTGCCAATGATATTAAGATCATCGACGTATACTGATATATACAAAATCCTTTTGAAGATTTCTTAATGAAGACACATGGACAGTCATCATTGTTTATGAATCCTAATGATATAAGGAATTCACTTAACCGATTGTACCACATTCGGCCAGACTGTTTTAAACCGTATAACGATTTCTGCAACTTGATGCAATACATGTTGCGATTTGCCTTATTTTCTGGTATACTAATTCCTTCAGGAACTTTCATGTATATATCAGAATCCAGTGTACCGTATAAATATGCGGTCACTACGTCCATCAACTGCATAGATAGACGATTTTGTACTGCCAGTGATATTAAATATCGGAAGGTTATTCCACTCATTACTGGAGAATAGGTTTCGTTGAAATCAACGCCAGGTCTTTGCGTAAAACCTTGTGCCACTAGCCTTGCTTTATATCTTACCACCTCATTTTTTTCATTTCTTTTACGAACAAAAACCCATTTGTATCCCACAGGAAGGATACCAGGAGGTGTTGGCATTACAGCCGAAAACACTTTTCTTTTATAAAGCGAGGCAATCTCTGTTTCAATTGCTACCTTCCACTTATCCCAGTCCGGACGCTTCTTGCATTCCGTTAGAGATTTTGGATCCAAATCAGTTTGAAGGATATTCGCAATTTGTTCAGAGAGATAACAGTCGACTATTGTGGACTTACGATCATAAGTTTTTCCAGTATCTATGAAATTTATAGCAATTTCGTCTACCCTTATAGGTTCATCATTATTTCCCAATATGATGGACGTAGGGACTTCCGATGTTCCAGCCTCAGTGTTTATGCGCATAATTGAGCTGGATTGTGGATCACATTTATCCACAGGACGTTGTATGTCCTTTAGGTGTCTCTCAACTGAAATTTGAGTTGTATTTCCAGTCTTCTTTTGCTTATTAGCAATCACATCTTGCTTTTTGGAAGTGCTTCTCCCCCTCTTGTTTCCAATATGGGGTTGAGTGGTTTTATTAGGTACCTCCACTCTTTCGGGCACATTCCTTGCAGGATGAAGAGATTTTGTAACACCTTTATAATCAGAGAAAGCGTCTGGCAGATTGTTTGCAATATTTTGCAAATCAATAATTCTTTGAACTTGTTGTTCAGTTTCTATAGTACGTGGATCAGAGAATGAAATGCCTGTTGCATTCCAATCAATTTCCTGGCATTCTTTTGGGTACAATTCTCCCCCTAATGCCGGGAAGTGATCCTCATTAAAAATACTATCAGCGAACCGGGCATTGAATAGATCCCCTGTTAAAGGTTCTAAATATTTTATGATTGACGGAGATAAGTAACCCACGTAGATCCCCAATTTCCTATGAGGACCCATCGAAGTTCGCTGGGGTGGTGAGATGGGTACGTACACAGCGCACCCAAATTTACGCAAATGGGAAATGTTCGGAGGGTTCCCACGTACTAATTGCAATGGGGAAGTTTCGTGATATGCAGTTGGTCGTAGTTGTATTAGATCAGCAGCATGCAGAACTGCGTGACCCCAACACGACGTAGGCAATTTGCAATTCATTAGCATAGGTCGTGCAATGAGCTTAATTCTTTTAATTAATGACTCAGCCAAACCATTTTGGGTATGTACATATGGGACAGAATGCTGAAGTTGAATTCCTAATGCCATGCAATAATCGTTAAAAGCACGGGATGAGAATTCAGCAGCGTTGTCCATTCGGATGGATTGAATCCGATGTTCAGGGTAATGTGCTTTCAACTTGATAAGTTGAGCCATTATCTTAGCAAAGGCATGATTGCGTGTCGATAAAAGGGACACGTGTGACCATCGAGTAGATGCGTCTATCAAAACCAAGAAGTACCTGAACGGTCCCGATGATGGTTGGATTGGACCACAAATATCTCCTTGAATTCTTTCAAGGAATTTGAGTGGCTCAGTTCGAATTTTAAGATGTGATGGTCTTAAAATCAATTTCCCTGTTGCACAAGCAGTACAACAAAAATCTTTATCTTGGGGAAATTTTGTTTTGTCATATCGTGACCTATGGAATTGCCGATAATTTTCCGCATCATCCCTATTCCAGGGTGCCCAAGTCGATCATGCCAATTTCGAAATGTATCGACATCTTGGAAAATTATCTTGTAAGCAACATGTGCTACGGGCTGTATGTAAGTATAGTACAATCCAGTTTGGAGTGAAGAAATTTTTTCACATATTTGTTTGCCATATCCCGTAAGTTTAGTAACTAGAAGAAATTCTTCTTTATTATCGTAGTGTGTTTCCACATGAAAACCATTCTTACGGATGTCTCTGAAACTTAGAAGGGTACGGGTAGAATCAGGATACAACAAAGCATCCTCAATTATAATTTGTGTACCCATAGGGAGAGTAATAGTGGCTCGTCCGGAACCAACTATTAACGCATCGCGTCCAGCGATGGTCATAATATTTCCTTCCTTTTTCTTAAGGGTCTGGAAATATTTTATCTCTCTAAGTATAGAGTTTGTAGTGCATGAGTCTACAAGGCATAATTCTTCCTCCGTTGGATTGATATCAGTAGTCATTTCTATATAAAATGATTATAAATAAAAAAAATGTTTAAATATAACGTATGCAAGAATACATATGGTATAGAAAATATCAAAATAAGGATATGATATTATAAAACTATGAGTTGGTACAACTAAACAATAGTATAAACAAATTTGGACAAACTCAAACATATTAAATTTACAAGTCAGGTAACTATATATAACCTAAATTATTACAACATATATCTAATATGATATCAAGTTCAGGACCGAGATTATTTCAAATCTCCAAACATATCTCCAGATTCAAAATCTAGGAGCATGTTGTTTGTGGATGGAAGGCTCTTCTCAATGTTGAGAGCGTTATTGTTCACTTGTTTTGTTGATTCTTGATGTGAGCAATCTTTGTCCCTGACGACCTCGGATGCAAGATTGAAGTGTGTCTCATATCTTGTTCCACCTGCTTGCTTGTTCTCCTTTAATGATTTTTGGTATAAAGCAACCAAGTGCTTTGGAGTACGACAATTCTTAGCAAAATGTGAGAAATCACCACATCTATGACACTTAGTGTCATTTTTGGGTCTCGCATTTTCTCTTTTCCACGTGTATGAATGGGTCTTTGCTTCTTATTGTGTTTGCGTTGACCAGGTTTGTTCTTTGGAGATGATCCATTGAACTTATTGAACTTATTATTCTTAGTCTTTTTCTGTACATTGTGAACCTCAGGTAGGGGCGCCGAACCAACAGGGCGCTTATGATGATTCTTCATAAGAAGCTCATCATGTTTTTCTGCCTGAGTCAATGTATGAATAAGCTGAGAATAGGCCTGGTAATTTTTAGCCCTGTATTGCTGTTGCAATACTCTATCAGACGGAAGCATAGTAGATAATGTTTTCTCTATCTTATCCGCATCTGATGGCTCTTTCTCGCAAAACTTCAATTTAGAGCAAATTTTATGAACAGCATGGTTATAATCTGCCACAGATTTAAAATCTTGGAGACGTAAATGATTCCATTCATGATTTGCCTCAGGCAAAATGAGTTCTTTTTGCTGTTCATATCTCTCTTTAAGAGAGTTCCATAAATCACGAGGGTTATCAATCATAAGGTATTCAGATTTGAGATCCTTATGAATATAAAATCGTAGTAAACCCAAAGCGGAATTAATATGTCTATCCTGAAGTGCAACCCCAGGTTGGGGGTCTTGAATTGTAGCGGAAAGACTACGAGATGCAAGCGCTATCTTGATATCGGAAGCCCATGTAGGGTAATTGCTACCGTCTAAGGCAAGTTCATCAAACTCCTTAGAGGCCATAGTGCTACATGGATAACCATGGATGAAGATCAGCATGGTAATGTTGTAATATGAAAATGGTATATATAAATTGAAATAGAATTATATCTAATCATGATTTTGGATTAAAGTAGGTAATCACATGATAGTGTAGACCATACAAACAAATTGTCATGAAATTTGTTAGACACAAGACAGATAATCTCGATGTCATAGACAAAGAGTAGATCTTTGTAGTAGGCAATTGATTTGCTGCCTAAACACGGTCTCAAGGCAGAATAATTCACAATGAATTAAACGCAGCCAGTGTATTTAGGACTCTACTATCTTGTGTGTAGCAAATTTTATGATGAAAAATATCAAAGTGAATCAAGTTATGGATTCTGAATGTTGTAAATAACTTTCTTGAAATTCAAGTCAAGCAATCGGGAGATTCACATAATCCAAAAATTAATCATGACAAAGGTATGATGAACATTGCAAATATAAACAAACTTATAAAATATATTATAATGACTAGGACAATATATTTACAACAATCATACATAACAGATAGTTCAATTATTCACAAGAAAACAGAATTAAAATGCTAAACGAAGCAATTTATTGGACTACTAAAAGAAAATGAAAAAGAAAATAATAAAAACAGGAGATTGGCCAGCCAGGCCCGCGGCCCAGCCGGCCCGGCAGCAGGCGCGCGGCCCAGGCCCGG
>CM014278.1:6105815-6133543 GCA_004135705.1 Alloteropsis semialata
GCGGACGCCGGCCTGGAGCAGCGGCCCCTGCTCACCCGGCTCGGCGCTCGCAAGATCTGCGGGCGGCACGGCTCCCTCTCCCGCCCTGCTCGCAAGCGCCATGTGCGGCGGTGGAGGGCCCTATCGGGGCGGCCCTGCGCGACCGGCGGCAAGCCCCTTCCCCTCCCTCTCCCCACCGGCGTAGGAGGAGGGGAGCCCCGGCGCGGGGAACTGGCCAGGCTGGGGGCGAGCTCAACCGGCGGCGGCGCACGGCACGGTCCCTGCCGTCTCCGGCCTGATGCTCGTCAAGATGGACTGACGGCCGACGATGACCGCTCCCTGCTCCAAGCCTCCGACATCCCAAGGTTCTTTCCTCTCTGAACCCAAGATTCAATTTTTGTGCTGGTATACTCCTGTATATTAGTCTTGAAAGATGGTTGATATGATATGCAATACATGAGTCAATTAGACCAGGCTTTATTAGTGCTGTATGTATGATCTTGGAAGAACATTAGGTAACTTACGGACAATATGAGTCTTCAATTAAAATTCTGCGTTGAAATAGATATGGTAGAAATCAGGGCACATTCTTCTCTCAGAGTATGGGTACTCTTCCTGCTGAACACTGGCACCTCATACACCTAAATGGTTTTCTGCTCATGTCTGCTCCCAAATTTGCTACCAATGTTCATCCAGTGCCTGTCAATAAGTTAAAATAGATATGGTAGAAATTTCTTATCTAATTGAATTTGGAATATGATTCTAGTTTGTTCCTTCTTTCAGAAGTAAAATATGATGTTACTTAAATGCCAAGAAGACTATCAATAAGGTACTTTCAACCCCTCTACTTCAGTACTATACATATTTTTATCAGCCTTTGTGTATTCGTTCCAGATTATTTTCAGCGAGCTGCGCGGTTGCTGGTGCGGCTGCGGCAGGCGAGCAAGAGAGAGGCGTAGCTTAGGCCGAGGCCTACGCTTGCAAGGTCAGCGTTCCCTATGCAGCAGTCACTTTCTTTTCTAAGTAAATTGGCAGCAAAACATGTGCTTATTTTACTGATTGGAGCCCCATGCAGATGTATTCATTGGTTGTGTGCCGCTATACTTGAGACCAATTCATTTTGTTATGCTTGCAAAAAATAAAGAACTAATGGCATGTTCATTTCAGCAGTTGAGTTCTATTCCGAATTTCTTGCAATAATTGCTCACATCTCTGAAAGTTAATAACTTAGATTGGGGAAAGGAAACAGAGGCGTTCTTTTCATCGTTGATTAGACAATGCCATGTGCAAGTCATTTAACTTGTACACAGGATATGCGAGTCTGATTTAGCACCCATATACACTTGGATAGTATATGGAAGCTGCCCCTGTGAAATAATATTTAATCTTCATGCTTGTATATCAGCTGCTTGTATGATTTGGGTTGTATAAATACTGTATGCATAATACTGCTGTCCCTATGAACCACACTGTATGTATAAATACTTGACAATTTGGGTTGTATATCAGCTGCTTGTATGATTTATCAACGCAGAATTAACCATGATCGTTCTTTAAGTAATCCTGGCAATTTGGGTTTGTTGAATTCAAAACAGTTTGGATGGAGACTTGAGCTCATGTTTATATTCAGCATAGTTGGCTAGCTACTCTGCTACTGTTCTATTACATTTTTCATCGTGGATCAGTTTCAGTCAGATTCACACATGCGCCTTGCTTTGTAGTATGTTGGCATCAGAGGTTACTGCAATTGCGAAGCATCATAGGAGGAGGCAAGAAGCCAAGGAGGAGGTTGTTAGCTGTTTGTTGAATGCAAGAAGCCAAGGAGGAGGCAACAGCATGACGTCAAAAATTAGTGTGCAACAGCAGGTATGAATTGGATAGTTGCAAAGGCACTTCTGTTTTTAGTCATGTGGAGTATCAAAGGCAACTGAACACATGTGCTAGAGTTATCTGTTCTTCTGAATTCTAGGGAAGAAAGGTCTTTATGTTGTAACATCTTTATTTTGTACAAGTTTTTATCTCCCTTCATTTTCTTTTCACTCTTTGGTGCTCCACTTTCTTATATTAGTTCATAAACATTCTTTAGTGTGCGAGATGTATGTGATGAGGATATTTGTGATACTGCTGTGGAGACTATAACTATGAAGACTGAAGATTGTGGGTGTCGTGATGTTGTAAATTTGTTTTCTATATGAATAATTTTGATTTTGTTTACTGCTGTGACACTAAATGCTATATTATTGTGTGGCAGCTGATTTGAATATTTATTTTTTTAATCTCAAAAATATTATCACAGCCGGTTTTTTACTCGAGCCGGCTGTGAAAAAAGGCAACGCAGCCGGTGCTCAGGGCTGAAAACCGGCTGTGAAAACTGATTTTCACAGCCGGTTCATGACATAAACCGGCTGTGAAAATCAGTTTTCACAGCCGGTTAAAAACCGACTGTGAAAATGAGATTATCAGCGCCACTTAACCAGCGCCACTTTTGAAAACCGCCTGTGATGTGGGCAACCGAACCGCCTGTGATGCTCCTGTAGTAGTGGGACCTCGTTTCCAAGCATGACTCCGAACTCTGGAAGGCCAAGTACGAGGCCATTGTTAGTTCTTCCTCTTACTGCTTTCACGAGTATTTGGACACGCCACTGATCATGATGATGAGGTGGAAAGAGAGGTACGTGATGGCCAGGGCTTCCATGCGGTCGCTTCGGAAGCGGAGCCATCGGAAGCACAGGTGAATGGTGATGCCATGATCAGCTCGTAATCCGGAGATGGGCGTCTCACGGTCATGTTTTCAGATCCCCTGCGATTGATTTAGGTTCAGTTTAGTCGGTGGTAATTTTGTTGGTGCTAGCGAGAAAGATCAATAGTGCCCAAGAAAAATTGGCAGAAAGTTTCTTTTACACGTCCTGCAGCTAGATGTTCAAAGACAATACATATGAGCAACTTAAAAACCATTTTATTATTGTGACTGATCTTCTCATATTCTTGCTAAATTTATGGGGCTGCCCGATCAACATTCGATATAAACAGGCAGATTGTTGGTAGGGTTTCTAACACATTCGGTCAAACAGTGCCAAGCTTCATGTTCATATCCGAAGCACCTCTCTAGTCCTCGTCCGCGCGATTCAGTTCAGAAGTGACCAAAGAACACCACATCAGCAATGGAGAACGGTTGAGCTATTTACCGGTCTTGTTATATAATCCTTAACAGCTGCTAATTAAACAGAAGTGAAAATATTACTTTGATTTGTTTCACAACCATGTCTGCCCATCTAATTTTTGGGTGTGGATTATTTCAATTTTTTTTTCCAAACTTGTAGGGGCCACTATTGCGTAAGTGGAGCCAAAAAGAAGCCACATTGGCCCGGGTGGGTCAGGTAAACCTAGAATTTTCATCAACACTATTTAATCGGTTTTTTTTATGTATCATTTTCATGGCCGGTTTTCAAAATTGGCCTTAAAATATTTTTAGGCCGGTTCATAACTTGATCCCACCGTTAAAATCAACTCTGCTTTCAAAGCCGGTTCTAGCCACAATTCGCATATGAAATCAGTTTTTACAGCCGCTTCAAAGCTACAGTGCACATCGATATTTTTATTATTTTTCAGATTATTTCTCAAAGTAGGAGCATATAAGGGACAAAAAGAAAAAATCAGAGCCCAGTTAGAGCTATGTGTGATCTCTTTGAAATTTAAGAAGATTAAAAAAATTAACATAAAAAATTCGCCCCACACTAGTTTGCACACCATAAAACAATGTTTTTTATATTACACAAAAACTACATATTTTATAGTACATAGCTGTTAGCAGTGTGAGACCACAACATATGCGCTAAAGGGGTTTAAAACGTACTCCCTCCGTCCTGAAATATAAGGCACTCTAGTTTTGTCCTAAGTCAAGCTAAATAAACTTTGACTAATTTTCTAGAAAATAATAATAATATTTTTGGCATCCAATGAGAATCAATAGACTCATTATGAAATATATTTTTATATTTTACTTATTTGATTTGCTAAATGTTAATACTTTTCTCTATAGACTTGGTCAAACTTTCAAAAATTTTGACTTAAAACAAATCCAGAATGCCCTTTATTTTAGGATGGAGGGAGTAGATGCTAGTAGGGGCAGTGTTGCCATTGTATGCTGGATATGATCTGCTGGGGTCTCCTTGAAATTCTTTGGAACAGGTACGCTTAGCGCTCTTATGATCATATATAGATGCAAGAACCCGATTTAGTGAAGAAGACGACTATGATCTTCAGTTTATTTTCATTATTAGAGGTTGTTTTGTATTAAGTTGTTTCTTTATCAGTTATTGTTTTCCTAGATAAATATAAGACATATGACACCTCTCGAATGTCTTTTTCAGTTATTACGACATCTAATTCTCAGGATAAATATAATATGTAGGGCATACTTCTATATCTTGCAAGATAGTATACGGCACCCATCCGGATATGTAGTTTTGTGGCATATGCAGATGATGACTTGGGGGTGTTTGGTTTCTAGTCACAAGTTGCCACACTTAATCTTAGGCAAGTGTGGCTAAGATATTTAAGGGCGTGTTTGGTTTGCGCCTAAGATTGCCACGACTAACTTTAGGCAGCCACAATTTTCTTAGTTGATGTTTGGTTCCTGCCACAACTTAGTCTGCCTAACTTCTTAGTCACTTGGTCCACATGTCATAGACTCAATTTTTTTGCCTAACTTTGCCTAAGGTTAGGTGGTCAATTTTATTGCCACAAAAGTGCGGCAAAACTAACTTTAGTAACCTTAGGCAAAATTGTGTGGCAAATTTGTTACTCAACCAAACATGCCCTTAGAGCCACAATTTGTCATGCCTAAGAGAACCTTGCCGCACTTTTTTACTCTATGATAAGTGGAGCTCAAAAAAATCTTGCCTAAGTTTAGTTGCCAACCAAACATTAGCCATCTTGATCAAACTTGCCTAAAGTTAGGTGTAGCAAAGTGTGGCTAGGAAACAAACACACCCTGAGCTTTTTGCCAGGAAATGAAAGGCCGTCCAAGTTGTCGGGGTACATACAAGTTGTTGTCCTGCCTGACTGGGGCGGCGGTTCCAAAGAACGTTGCTGTTATCAGCGCGCGGCGACACCAAAGAAGGCGTCTCCTCACCGCAATGGTAAAGTGCTCGCCCCTCCACAAGGTCACCGACGGCGCCCGGTGGGACGCCGAGGACCTCTTCGGCCAGCTGTGCAACGTCGTCCACGCAGCCTTCCTCTATGCTGGCTTTCTCCCCTGCAGCGCGCCGGCATATACGACGCCTTGGTCAATCGTCTGCAGCTACTCTGTACCGCTGCCGCAAGCGGCGCGCCGCCAAGGCGAGGCCGCCGTCGCGCTGTGGCTCTACCGGCCGTGCACTACTATAGGAAGGTTATCACAGCGGGTTTGGTTGGACCTATCACAGTCGATTTTCAAAAGCGGTTGTGATTAAGGGGCGCTGAAAATCAGTTTTTCATAGTCGGTTTTTAACCGGCTGTGAAAATCGGTTTTCACAGCCGGTTTCTGACTTGAACCGGCTGTGAAAATGGACCATCACAACCGGTTTTTACCATCACCCATCTGTGACACCTTTTTCACAGCCGGTTTGAACCGGCTGTGATATGTTTTCCGAATTAAAAAAATAATTACAATATCTCAATTTTCACAACAACAATTCACAAATATATAGTGCATTCATAATTCATCACTAGCATAGTATATTACATGAAGTCTAATATAAGTTTGTAGTCCAACATTACTACTACTACTCAGTGCTCACAAGTATACTAATTTATTACTAATAAATCGAGAACAACAAATCAAGAATTGAAAGATCTGAAAGTAGTGATGCACATAGAGCACTAACAAACCACAAATGAGCTTTACTACTGCCACTAACCAGTTCCTAACAATGTAGAAACAATGGGGCTGCTGTGCCAAGTCAGGGAGAAGAGTGCAGTTAGTACACAATTTCCTCCACTGCATCCATTCCTATACATCAGTACCTGTATGACAAAAATAATTGCATGTTGTACTTACAATCACGACATGTATAAACTATACAACCAGATTATAAACCATATTTGTGCTGCAAATTCAGTTCAATAGGTCAAAAAGAAAGATAACATACATGTGTCTCTTTGATAGCCCCGGGAGCTAGCTCCTTGAGTATTGCATGGACCTGCTAAGTGCCAATGGGGAAAAGGTGTCATGTTTTGGAAACCAACGAAAACAATTGTGGCCAGCCATCAAGGTAATGAAAGATAACCTTTTGGAGATATTTCCGTAAGTTTTGAGATGGAAACATTTCAAGGCACAACATTATTAGAAATAATTAGATAACTACAAGAGATGATGCATAAAACTAATTAAAATGTATTTCTCAAATTGCAGCCATTTAAAAGCCACTGGAAATTGGTTGTCAAAGACATAGTATATCTTCTCACCACCAGAACGCCTGCCAAAATAAAAGGAGTAACATAAATAAAAATAGAAGCATATGTAGACAAGAACAAGCTGAAATTGTATTAGAAAGGAGAATAGAAGTTTCATTTTCATTGGATATCACAAAGGAGAAAATATTGGTTTAACATCACTAATTTTCCGCTTCCATAGGGCCTGTCATCTAGAAGAAAGAGTCAACAAGTAGAGAATCAATTATTCAAAAAAAATAGTGCACGAGGACTTCACAACACTGCATCAAACTCTAAGCATTTGAGAGGTCAAGCTTAAAAGCTATATATCACCTATTTTCTGGAGAATCAATCATTGGAAACTCAAGCATGATAACACTTGGTGCAGTGGAGACTTGGATTTTTAACTACAAAACTTTACAGATTACTTATATGCAGTGGCGGACCCATGATTTGAACCTAGGGTAATCCTGATCAAAATTTTTAGAACCCAATTTGGTATAATCTAAAAACAAAATCGGTAAGAGTCATACATGAATCATACTTTGAACCGGTTCTATATACCAGCGATAATTAATAGTACATAAATATGTATTTTTTCATAAATATTATACTGAATATTTGTAGGAACATATAATTTGGCGTTCAATGCATTTCTCATGGACACATTGATGTTGAACATTTGGTTTCCTATTCAGTACATTAATTAAGATCGAGATGCAAGCAATTAAGATTCTCTAAATCTGTGAAATTTAACTCTAACCACTATACAAATTGAGTGATTGGTGTGTAAAACTTTAGAATGACTGTTTGCTTGTTGTCGTCCTGTCTGCCTTTGATTCGTCGCTGGACTTCTCAGGCATGCGTGTTGATGGGGCGCCCCGGCGGCTGCCACGGCCTGCCGGCCAAGAGATCGCCGCTGCGCGCTTCCCGCTGGCCGGCAGTCAGCAGTGCACTGACCAGTGGGCGGCTGGCCGACCGGCGCCCGACGCGGCGGTGCTCAGGCCTCTCGCCTCAGCCCTCGACGTCAGATGCAGACACCGGGCGGAGATGCAGACGCCGGGCGGAGGGAGGTGCCGAGCCAATGCCGGATGGTGCGTTGGGGGAATGGGGAGTGGGGACAGCCTCGAGGCGGAGCCGCGGAGGCCGGAGGGAGGCGCCGCCGCACCGGCCGGGAGGAGCCGCGAGCGCGAGTCGTGGTGTCGTGGAGAGCAGCGCGGATCTCCGCCAGCCCGAATGGCGGAGGCGCCCCGGGGTCAAACTTCCCGCCCGCGGCGCCGTTGGCCACCGCCGCCGCCTCCTCCCCCAGTGGAGAGCCCCTCCCATCCTCCTCGATGGTCGAGGTGAGGCGCGTGGGCGCGGAGACGTGGAGCGCCCAGTCGCGGTGGATGGCCGCGGGCGCGGGCCTGCGCGGCAGCGCCGCGGCGGAGAGCGCGGCGGGGGAGGGGGGGAGGGGGGGCGATGGCGCCGCAATGGCGCCCCGGCCGGCGCACAAGGAGGAGAAAGGAAAAGAGGAGCCTGAGGGAGCGAGGGGGAAAAGGAAGGGAGAGGAACACGGTGGTTAGGGTTTCTGGCGACGCGATTACAGCCATCCGATTCGTGATGGACGGTCAAAGAAATTGGCCATTTGGGTTGAAATGGGCCTTGCTTCGTTTTTTTCTGCATAATATTTTTTTCTTTTTCTTTTTTATTTTTAGTACACCATTGTGGAGTAACACAAAAATATATTTATCTTATATGTATGAATATATTTTTTATATATAGTAGACTGCATATAATATGTCTCGTACAAATTTCAAAAAAATTATAACTCATTTAACATTTTTTAATAGTATTAAAAGAATTTCTGAGGGTTTAGTGAAAGTGCTTACAATTTGAACTACATGTATCTCAAATAATACATAAAAAATTAGACAAAAAATATTTTATGTATTTCTGTTCCATTATATCTCATATCCTAAAAAATGGTGCAATGTTCAAATGTTTGTTAGGGATAATTCAATTTTCCTCTTGCAACCTTATTATAAAATAATGATAATAATACCTAAAACTTCTCAAAATTATGCAAATTGTTATAGGATCATTTTACGGATGTATAATCTTGACATAAAATTTTCAAAAGTTTTTAAGAAAACTGGCGTATACATTGTTCACAAAAAGAACATATCACTCATATTGTTTCTTAGAACTCAAGTCAAACTTTGAGACTTGAATACCTCATAACATTTTTGAACTCGTATGAACCTCAAATTTGGACACAACCTTGTGTTGACCATAATATTAGAAAGGATGAACTTATATTAGCAATTGTTATGCAAAACACATGTTTTTCAATTCTCTACTTAAATGGAAGAAAACAAGTCAAATGAAAAAGATCAAATAAATAGCAATTAACATACATAAAATGCCATTAAATAAAAGGCAATGATTTAAGAAAAATTCAGGAAAAAGAGCCATCAAATTTGCACTTCAGATGAGAGAGAAATACTAATTATAATTTTTGATTCAGGATTAAAAAAGAAAGATGAACCATACATGTGTTCTTCATCTCAGTCCACGTGGTGCGATATCAAATAAAATATATCACGAAAAATTTGCCACATCCGAAGTTGTAGCCTAGTGGTAAGGAAAGCTTACTCCAAGGGGTCAGGTCAGTGTTTCGACTTCTGGTTCCCCCTTTTCCTTTTATTTTAGGGTTCCTTTTCCTTTTATTTCCATTTTAACTCCTTTAGATTCGGTTTATAAAATGGTTCATGACTAAAACTATCACAACTTTATAAGTGGTGTAGTGGTAAGGCATGTACAAATGCTACTCAAGGTTGTGGGTTTGATTCCTCACAGCTCCTGTTTTTCTTTTTTTTTTGCCCGATGGGGCTACAACCGGCTGTGAAAATGAAAATTGTCGGCATTTTCACAGTCGGTTCTAATGGCTATGGAGCCCGTCAAGGTAAAAACCGGCTGTAAAATGTTTCAGCGCCGTTTTTTCAAAACCGGCTGTGAAAATAGTGACTAGTTCGACTTCTGGTTCCCCGTATTCCTTTTATTTTAGGGTTCCTTTTCCTTTTATTTTCCATTTTAACTCCTTAAATTCTGTTTATAAAATGGTTCATGACTTAAACTATCTCAACTCTATAAGTGGTGCAGTGGTAAGGCACGTACAAATGCTACTCAAGGTTGTGGGTTCGATTCCTCATAGATCCTGTTTTTCATTTTTTTTTGCCCGATGGATGAACCGGCTGTGAAAAAAATGGTTCACAGCCGGTTCGGGGCTACAACCGGCTGTGAAAATTTTCACAGCCGGTTCTAACGGCTATAGAGCCCGTCAAGATAAAAACCAGCTGTAAAAATGTTTCAGCGCCGTTTTTTCAAAACCGGCTGTGAAAATAGTGACTAGAAAATGATTTCTATAGTAGTGGTGGGGATTACAAGTCCAAGAAGGAGCATCCGCAAGGTTGTTCATAGCCATGAAAGACAGTCGATGATGTTAGGCTTGTGTGAAGAAAAGAGACACAAAAGGAGCGTCGGACAGGCAATGACGAAGGTACCGAAGAGGTCAAGTAGGGAACACCAAGCTGGTGCGGTTCACTCGCCGTCCACCCTTACCAGTGGAAGCACCGGTGATGCCATGATCAGCTGGTAATTCAATCAAAGTGGTTATTTCAAGGTCATGCTTTTAGATTCCTGAAATTGATTTAGGTTTTAGTAGGTCATGCTTTTATTTCTAGTTGGCGCTAGCAAGAAAGATAAATAATGTTTGAAGTAATTAGCAGAGAGTACCAGTTGCAACTCTAGCTAGATGTTCAAAAACTATATATGAGCAATTTTTGAGCCAAAGAAGGCGGGCTGACCGGACACATCGAAGGTGTATAAGAGGTCAGGAAGCCAATGCGGGTCACTCATCGTCTTCGCGGTGGAAGTACCATGATCACCCGGTGGGTGCTTTGCTGTCATGTTTTTAAATTTTTTGATAATTGGAATTGAATTACGTTTGGTTTTTGTTGTCGTGTTAAATTCCTAGCGAAAAACCTCAATAGTGCCCAAAAAAGTGGCAGAGTTATTTATTGGTTCAATGTTTTATAATTACACATAGAGAAGCACAATTTCCCTTTTTTCAGTGACCACTACTTCTCGACTAGAGGTTGATAAGGGTTTCATGTTTCTTTCCAAAACAGAACCAAATATTTGCCCATGTGATTCAGACCCAGCCAGATCAGAAAGGGACCAGTGATCAATTTTATTAGCTTCTATTTCTGCAGGGAAAACTGCACAACATGTCAACAAATTGCGGGCTCATGCTCTTTGTTGGCATCAGAACCAGTTGGTCCTTTTCATTGGTGGCAATGACAAACAGTTACCAAACAGGTCGCCCCCAGATTTTCACATACGCTGATTGTGGCCTTCGCTCTACTGTCTGATGGTTTTGGAGCTACATCCTAAAAATTCAAGAATTGGTGATAGAATGGCGTCATGCTTGGTCCCTGCAACTAGGCTGATTTGTGGGATAACAGGACAGGTAACAACTGAGGAAAATACCCTGCTAAAACTGAACAAGTCTTCGTCTTTCTCCTCAAGTTGGTCTCTCTCTGCCCCCTTGTTGTTCATCCTATTTGTTCCTCATAACACCAACTCAGGGACACCGCACAATTTCAGCAGCAGAGTAGTAGGGAAGCATACTGGAAGCCTGTGATACCTTTTAAGCGCTTCATTTTGCAGCACATTCTGAAAAAATAACAGAGACAGACACCACTCTACCTGCATAGGAAGCATACTGGAGGCCTGTGATACCTTTCAAGCGCTTCATTTTGCAGCACATTCTGAGAAAATAATGGAGAAAGACACCGCTCTACCTGCATTGGCAAGACATCATGCTTATAATCATAAGAAATGAATTCAGAAATTCAGGGAGGCTGTACAAGTGTTGCGGCATGCCAGCCGATGTCGCCACATACTTTCCAATGTCGAATCAAATATCACTTGCTTATTGGATTACTACAAGTTTCATAAATAAAAACTAAAGCCAAAAAATGTTTTGTTCTGACAGAGATTGATTTTGTACAGCGAACAGCCATGTAGGGGCAATGACACACGTTGTAGGGATGCAGCCCCATTTTCTCAAACTACACTTTTTTGGGAAAAAGTACTTCAAACAAAAGAAGTCTACACATCACACACAATTACACAAAATGTAATATATAATCCAAGAGATAAAGCACAACAATGCACCATACTGAATCGCCAGGAAAACAGGATCACTACAGTCGTGCCGAATATGTAATTTCTCAATGTGGTGCAATCATATCCTTTATCTTATACTGTGCAATCCAACAGATTCGTCATATCCACAACCAATGCTGTCGACAACGAGAGGTCAACGATCAATGAATCAATGAAATATGCGTTAAAAACACTAAATATTAAGAGAATACTGATAATAATAACTAAGAGACTGAAATTTGCTTACAGTGCCATATACAGTAAAACAGATTTTTTTTGGTCAAACTGATTGACAGAGATCTTTTGGTTGCTGAACAAATAATATTATGTATACACTACTTTGAAAATAGAAGCAAGAGAGACATAGAGTTGCTCCAGTGTGATTTAAAATCAACTGCAGACCTCAAATACTCCCTCCATATTCTAAAGAAAGTCGTTTTGAGATTGTCCTGAGTCAAACTTTTTAAACTTTGATTGCAAATATTTTTTAACGTGTTAAGTTTAGAAATGTGAAAATGGTACGAGTAGATTCGTATTGAAATATCGTTTCATAAAAGTACTCTTTAAATATATTTTATAAATAGTTTATAGCAAAAAGTATTAGTCAAAGTTATGTTTTGGAGACTGTGTCAATGTCCTAAACGACTTCCTTTACAATATGGAGGGAGTATAGTGTTTTTATCTGAAAGTGGTGAGACAGCGATAAGCCTCTGAAAGTCCAAATGCAGCCACTTTACAATTCCAAAAATCCAATCCAACATGTTTTTGTGTAATTTTCCAAATGGTTCATACTCATAAATTCAAACATTCCACAAATTGAACAATATGTCACAATTAGGAATTTAGGATAGAACATCACATGACTGACAATAGTAGGTTGTTATGGGGCCCCATAACATAGGTGGTGACTCTAGTATGAAAAAAATATGCTAATCTTCTATTAATTATCTATACATGTATACATGTTAGATAGATGGCCTAATAAATACATCATAAATCTATTTCTTTAAACATAACCAAACATTCCAAAAAGTCATGATATAACAATGAAAAACAATGAACACTCATATATCAATAGAATAATATTTATGTAATTCCAACCGACAAACATTTTTTGACGGATTGGTACCTGGTTCTTAAAAGCTTGAGTAGGGGTAAATGTTTTTTATGGGCATTTTCCCAAACACCTTCTTGGACACCATTGATTCAAGGTGGATCATGAAGACACCAAAATGCGTCCACAGAAAGATCACATCAGTCTCCTCAGAAATCGCCATTATCTCTAGAGGCCAGACACCCTCCTTTGGCCATTGGGGAAGGAACTTGATGAGTTGAACAGTTTTGTGCATCACCCATTTTGCAGCACTACTAAGATCTGCCTCCCTCTGCCAGATTTGGATGCTAGGCTCAACTAAAACAGCAAGTCCAAGCCTGCAATCCTCAGTCTGCGTGATCCGGCACTTGAAACCGTCAGCAACACTCACATCAGACGGTTGCTCAATGAAGGCAAGGCTCTGCGCCTTCCCCAAGAAGTTCCCCAAAAGTGCCCTCTTCTCGTTTTCTATATGAATAACTCAACCAGGCTGAACGAGCGCCTGTTGCTGCCGGCCACATTACCAACAACAGACACGGCGACCAAAGACGGAGATTGCCTTGCGCCTGTCGACAAGGGCACGCGGATCCGGTCGCCGGTCATAGGGTCGAACACCAGGTACCCCTCGGTGCTCTCGCAGAGGACAAACCCGTCGCGGCAGCCGAGAACCAGCGAACCCGAACCGCTCGCCTCGCCATCCCACTGATCGATGGAGAATAGCGCGGCGGGTACGCGGGCCGCAGGCACCTGGGTGGGGATAAAGGTGCTGTTGCGGAGGAAGAGGCCGTGGAGGGAACGCGTCCGGTGGCGCGCGCGGAAGCGGCGGACGAACTCGGGGTTTGAGACGAGATGTTGCCAGCGCTTACACACGAGGGCGGCGCGGGGAATGGAGGCCTGCCGCGGCGGGAGGCGGAGGAGCACCTCGGCAAGGAGGTCCTTGTTGTACCCGTGGCCACCGGCGATCGCCGCCGACGTGAGCACGACAAGAGGAATCGCGAGACAAGTTTACTTGGGAAGGAGGAAGGATTTTCCCCTCTTCTTCAGTTCTGGAATTAGTCAAAAGATAGATGCGTTTGCTCACGGCTTACAGCGGTATATACTCCACCGCACACACCCACTGGCCTCCTGGGCCCACGCACGCCTTTACAACCAACCGGTGATTAACACGTCACACAGTTCAAGCTTCCCGTGTACGTCGATGGCGTCACACCAGCTTTACGTCTTCATCTCTTCGTCAGCGTCTTCAGGCGCTACACCTCCCCCGGCTTCAGAAGGTGCATGACCCCATGCAGGCGCGTCAGGAAAGCGAGTCTTCAGCACATAATAGTCCTCCCAAGTTGCCGCATCAGAAGACAGTCCGGTCCACTTGATCTTCACTTGAGGAATTGCAGGATTGCCGCGCTTCACCAGTCTCCTTTCCAAGATCAGTTCCGGTGTAACTGCTGTTGATTGCAGATCAGCCAACTTGGTGATGTCCCCAAACACAGGAACTGAGTTTGGGATAAATGGTTTAAGTTGTGACACATGAAACACTGGGTGAACCAAGCTGTCAGCAGGTAAATCAAGGCGATATGCTGCTGCCCCAATCTTGTCCACCACTTGATATGGCCCAAAATATTTGAATGCCAACTTGGGGTACGGTCTGTTAACCACTGATGATTGAGCATAAGGTTGTAACTTCAACAGGACTGAATCACCCACCTAAAACTGTAACTCGGTTCTGTGTTTGTCGGCCTGCAATTTCATCCGCAGTTGAGCATTGTTAAGATGTTGCTTCAACGCTTCCAACTGTTGTTGCCTATCCAGCACCAGAGTATCCACTGAAGAGTCACCAGTAGATGGTAATTGAGGTAGTGCTCCCACATTTGGTGTGTACCCATACAAGGCCTGAAACGGTGTACAGCCCAATGATGTATGAAAAGATGAATTGTACCATAGCTCAGCCAAAGAAAGCCAGTGCTTCCATTGCTTAGGAGTATCATGCACCATACATCTCAAATATATTTCCAAGCATTGGTTGACCCGTTCTATCTGACCATCGGATTGTGGGTGATATGCTGTACTCATTGCAAGATTAATCCCATATAGTTTGAACAATTCCTTCCAAAAATGGCTAATGAAGACTCTGTCTCTATCACTTACTATTGATTTGGGCAGCCCATGCAGTTTTACCACCACATCAAGAATAATTTGAGCCACTGACTGAGCTGTAAATGGGTGTTTCAAGGCAATAAAATGAGCATACTTGGTCAGCCGATCGACCACCACTAGGATCACACTATAGCCTTCACATTTTGGCAGCCCCTCTACAAAATCCATAGATATGTCTTGCCACACTCCCTCAGGTATTGGCAATGGTTGGAGCAATCCAGATGGATGATGGTTGCTGTGTTTTGCTTGCTGACAAACACTGCATTGCTTCACAAAATTCTCAACATCCAACTTCATGCCTTTCCAAGCAAAATATTGCTTAACTCTGTGATATGTAGCATTCACTCCGGAATGTCCACCAATTGCTGAAGAATGCAATGCAGCAATGATTCTTGTTTGTAGAGCAGAGTTTTGAGCAATCCATACCTTCCCATTCTTCCTGATCAACCCCTGATGCAAAGAGTACCCTTCTTCAGAAGGACTAATAACAGCCAATTGTGTGAGTAACTGCTGGGCTTTGACATCAGTTGTATAGGAATTCAGGACCTCTTGCATCCACAATGGAGTGACCTCAGAGACAGCTTGTAAGGCCATGAGATGTCCAACTCGAGATAAAGCATCAGCTGCTACATTCTCCTTTCCTTTTCGGTACTGAATTGTGAACTTCAATCCCATTAGCCGAGTCATGGTTTTTCTCTGCAATTCAGAGTGCAGATTTTGCTCAGAAAGATAAGCAAGGCTCTTGTGGTCAGTTCTGATAATGAATTCATTCCATTGCAAATACTGGCGCCACTTTTCAACTGCCATTATCAAGGCCAAGAATTCTTTCTCATAGATGGAACTATACTTGTGAGAAGCTGCCAAAGCTTTGCTGAGATAAGCTATAGGCCTGTCAGACTGCATCAAAACTGCACCAATTCCTGTATCACAGGCGTCTGTTTCCACAACAAAAGGTTCCTGGAAGTTGGGTAGTGCCAAGACAGGTGTGTTGGTCATAGCTTGCTTCAATGTATCAAAAGCTGATTGAGCTTCAGTTGACCATACAAATTGTTTCTTCTGAAGAAGCTTGGTGAGAGGCCTTGCCAGAATTCCATACCCCTTGACAAACTTTCTATAATATCCTGTGAGGCCCAGAAAACCCCTCAACTCAGTTGCAGTAGTTGGTACTGGCCATTTCAGCATTGCAGCCGTTTTAGTGTGGTCAGTAGCTACTCCTGCAGAAGAAATGATATGCCCCAGATATTCCAATTTGTCCTGAGCAAAGGAACACTTGCTTCTCTTTAGGAATAAACTGTGTTCTTTCATCTTCTCCAAAACCAGTTTCAAATGGTGCTCATGATCATGCAAGGTGGGACTATACACTAGTATGTCATCCAAGAATACTAACACAAAATGCCTCAAGAATGGTTGCAAAATATCATTCATAAGACATTGAAAGGTAGCAGGGGCATTGGTCAGGCCAAATGGCATTACCTTGAACTGATAATGTCCTTGGTGAGTTTTGAAGGCTGTTTTGTACTCATCTCCTTCCTTCATCCTTACTTGATGGTAACCTGATCTCATATCAAGTTTTGTGAAATATTTGGAGCCATGTAATTCATCTAAGATTTCCTCAATCAATGGCATTGGAAACCTGTTCTTGACAGTGATGTCATTGAGCTTCCTGTAATCAATGCAAAATCTCCAGTTTCCATCTTTTTTTTGAACTAGTAAGACTGGGGAGGCAAAGGGACTGGTGCTATGTGATATCAATCCAGCTTCTAGCAATTGCTTCACTTGACTTTCAATCTCAGTCTTGTGATGAGGTGAATATTTGTATGGTCTGGAGTTAACTGGTTGAGCATTAGGAATCAGAGGGATGGAATGATCATGCACTCTGCTTGGAGGTAGACACTTTGGGTCCTGGAACACTTCTTGGTACTTGAATATCAGGTCTTCAATGTTTGGAGGAATCTGCTCAGGAGTACTGGTGGGGATATAATCCACTAGAGCATAGGCCCAAATCTCATTTCCTCTTTCCCACTTGACTAGAGTGTCAGCATTTAGCTCACTGAGCTGCAATGGTTGAGGACAGACTCCCTGAATGGTCACAGGTTTCCCATTATCCACAAACTCAATGGTTCTTTTATCCCAATGACACTGCATTGGACTGTGCAGCTTCAGCCAATCATATCCTAGGATTGCATCATACACACCCAGTTCAAGTACTTTCATATCAGAAGTTAAAGTGTACCCCTGGCACCACCATTCCATCTGGGATACTACTTTATCTGTCACCATGATCTGGCCATTTGGAAGTTGTACTTGCCTAGCTGCAGCTGGGGTAGGCTGAATACCCACTTTTGTTAAGAAGGAGGAACTGACAAAGCTATGAGAGCTCCCACTGTCCAACAATATGAGCATGACCTTGTTGTTTACCAATGCCCTGATCTTGATGCATTCAGAGTCCTCTGCACTAGTCATTGCATTCAAGGACAGATGGCAAAACTTGTCATTCAAAGAATCTTCTACTGCAAGCTCAGTCAACACATCCTCAGTTAACTGCACATCAAGGCATTCACCTGAGCTTTTGGTCTCTTGGAACACTTGTCAGAATGGCCAGGTTCATACTTTTCTGCACAGAAGTAGCATAGACCATTTGCTCTTCTGTAATCCCTCTCCTGTCTCTCCCTCCATAAGTTGCTGTGCTGAGGTTTGTTGTCAGTTCTTGTGGTGCTAGTAGAAAGCTTAGAAGTGCCAGTAAACTTGTGGTTCTTGAACTTGTTTCTTTCTAGCATCTTCTCCTGAATTTTGGCCAGAAGAATTGCTTTGGTTACAATAGCAGGCAACTGTAACTGCACTGGGCTTTGAATATCATCCTTGAGTCCCTTGATGAATTGAGATACAAAGAAAACTTCATCATCATAATTGGGGTTATGCATACAGATCTGGTATTGCAAAGACTCAAATGCTTCAGCATACTCCTCAACTGTGCTCTGCTGCTTCAAATCCAGCAACTCTGTCAGAGCCGATCTATAGTCATCTGCCCCAAATTTCTCTATCATAGCTTGAACCAAATCCTCCCAAGTGGTCAGCCCATGGATTGATTTGTAGACTTGCAACCATTTGGCAGACACTCCTTCAAAACTCATAGAGGCAAGAGTCAACCACATGCTTTCAGGAATTCTGAAGAAAGTGAAATAATCAACACACTTGTCCTTCCAGATACGTGGATCCTTGCCATGAAAAGCAGGGAATGGCATTTTTGGTTGATATCCTTTGTGGTAGTTGTCAGAGTCCTGATGGCCCTTCTGGTGGTGTGGCTCAGGATTTGTCCTAGGCCTCTCCTTCGGTGGTGGTCTTGGGTTGTGATACTGATAATTGTCCCTTCTGGATGTAAAAGGGTGTGGCTCCTCTACTGAATCTTCAGAAGTGGACTGATCCAGTGTCAATTTGGCAACTGCTTGCCCAGTTTCTGCAATTTGCTTGGCCATCATTCGCTGTTCTTTACTGATCTCCCCCACTACATTGTTGTTGATGTCGAGCTGGGTCTGAAACTGCTGTTGGGTCTTTGCAATGTCCGAAACCTGAGCAAAAAGCAGATCCAAACTATCCAACACATGTTTCCAATGCTCATCTTCGTGCTGTTCAAACTCCTCCATCCTCTGCAGAAGGATGTTCGTCTGCACCGATGGTTTGGGAGGCGCCGTGGTTGCTCACACCGCAAACCGATCCAACGTGGGCAGGAATTACAGACGTGACTCTACCGCGATGTGCAAATAGAATCAACAAGCCTAACCGTACCCGTTTATCAGATCAAGGCCGACGGATTCAGTGAACAACCGCGTACCTGATGAACTCGATGTCGATCCGGTGGAAGTAGTCGCCGTCGCCGCTTCCCGTGTACTGATCCGCCTTCGATTCGGCGCCGAGAACTTGCAGATCGCCCGCCAACCCTAGGGTCGCCGGATTTCGCAATCCGCACCGCTCCGCCGCCGCGCACAGCCGATGTGGCCGCCGCCGGAACACCAACGCCGAGGATAGTCCGTCTCTGATACCAACTGTTGTACCCGTGGCCACCGGCGATCGCCGCCGACGTGAGCACGACAAGAGGAATCGCGAGACAAGCTTACTTGAGAAGGAGGAAGGATTTTCCCCTCTTCTTCAGTTCTGGAATTAGTCAAAAGATAGATGCGTTTGCTCACGGCTTACAGCGGTATATACTCCACCGCACACACCCATTGGCCTCCTGGGCCCACGCACGCCTTTACAACCAACCGGTGATTAACACGTCACACAGTTCAAGCTTCCCGTGTACGTCGATGGCGTCACACCAGCTTTACGTCTTCATCTCTTCGTCAGCGTCTTCAGGCGCTACAGTCCTCGTCGTCCAGCGCAGGAGCCGGTTGCGCCGCCGGCGGCGACCTGGGGCGGCGGAGGCGGCGGACCATCGCGTCGCTGCCCCTACTGGGGAATTTGGGCAACGAGCCGACGACTATCCAGTTTCCCGTAGGCCGTACTGGGTGGGACCGGTCAGTACGTAGTGGGTGGGACCAGCTTGGAATTACATATCCCGTTGGAGAGTGATTTTGGGCTGTGGGTATTTAAAATTTGGACGCAGCTACCAGGATCTCCCGTGTGCACTTTCCACGTGTGGCGAAGTGCTGCGTCTTCTACTCAACGAGGTAATGAATTTATGTATACTATAAATAATAGGAAGATTTGTCTCCAACACACCGGGTTCAAAAACCTTTGTCTGCAACATATTTTTCTTTGTCTCCAGCACACCGCCTAGTGTGTTGCAGACAAAGGTTTTTGAACTCAGTGTACTGGAGACAAATTTTCCTAAATAATAATTGAAACTATTTCTTATCAAATTAGACTCCTCACATCTGACCTATCTGTCAGGATTGAGACAGCTGAGAGGAGATTGAGACCCATTAAAATCACGAGATGGAGAGTGATTCTGCCAAAAACGTACTGTCATTTTCACCGCCGCACCTTCTTACCTGCTCGCGTACCCGCGCGTCACCAGAGAAAAAAATTCCCGTCTCCGACTAGGCTGTTTGTTTCCACTCAAGATTATATAATCTAGCTTAAAATCTGAAAAATAATCTCTTAAAGAAAACAAACAATCTAATTTATTCATCGGATTATATAATTTATACTCCTAAATTATAATAATTCATAAATGCTGAAAATATGTTTTTCAGATTATATAATCCATCTTCTATAAGCTAGATTATATAATCTTGCTTGCAAACCAAAAGAGGAGCTCCTGGCCGCCCTCGCCTCACCGGAGCCCAAACGAGCTCCTGGCCGAGGCGTGCGCGCGTGCATCCACTCCATCCAGTGGCCCGAGCTAGGCTTTCAGGAGCACCGCACCAACGAGATCGTGCGTGCTGAGCTCGATGCGATCAGGGTCACATACAAGATACAAGTGGCCCGTCGCCCGACCGGCGTCATGGCGACCATCGTGGGCGCCCGCGCCGGTGGCGGCGGGCTCGTCGTCGTCGCGCTCCGTGCTGATATGGACGTGCTCCCCGTGCACGTCCGTCTGTTTCTTACTCCTGCAGATCTTGCAGGGGTGACGTTGTGTTCTTGTCGCCTTTATCGTGGACCTTAGCCAGTAGGGTTTGGTACTAGCACAAGTGTGACCGTGTGGGATCTCATGCTCATCTCAGGATTCTTAGCATCCAATTTCATTTGATCATCTTTATCCTGTTTTTTGACTTTTTCGTGCTACGCTAATTCTGATTCTCTAAAACGTGAATATTGATTTGAACATGAATCAGTGACTTGTGAAAAATGATCCATATCAGCATTTTCCCCCCAAATACGAGATGATCAGTTAAGGAAATAGGATGGGCATAGTCAGGCCCGTCCATTAGCAGGGGCAAAGTGGATGACTGCACATGGCCCCAATAATTAGGGGCCCCAAATTTTGTTTTAAATGCTAATTAGTAGTACTAATTACATTGAAATAACATAACAGGTAATAAAAGGCTGAGCAATTAACTTGTGCAGACCGTGGTTGCTAGCTGCCGGGCCTCAATTTTTCTCCATAAAATATCCTGTGTCTGTACTAATCTCTTAAGCAATATAATTTAAATGCAAAGATCTTACTGTACTAAACAACAGACTGGAACAATCTTTTGTGCTCATTCTTGAGCAAATAGGAAGGTACAAATTAACCATGCTATACTTTCGGTGCTAGTCGACGTATCGTCAACATTCGACAACAAGATATTTTTGATAATTTTTGTTTATATAAAGGGCTCGTTTGGCAGGGCTCCAGCTCCTTCCAAAACAGCTCCAGCTCTGACTTCTCTGGTGGAGCAGATTCTCTGGTGGAGCTGAAGCTGTTTTAGAAAACGTTTGGCAAAACAGCTTCTTAGTATTTTTCATGAGTGGAGGGAAGAGATCAAATGTCCAATATACCCTTACACGTATTACAGGTTTGTTGAGATAGTTTGGTTCCCTTCGATTTATAATATCAGTTCATATGAAACAAAAAATATATATATATAAATAGAAATATTAGTTAACTAATAATTAATGCATGGTTTTAATAGATTAGAGTGTGTTTTTTTTACAAAAGAAGTCACAATCCTGACATACATGGAAGCATACAACTCATGCATGCTCACGAGGATTTAGAAAGAAAGATGGCCTTTGCAAGGTCATTACGGAATGTATCCATAGCCCGATCATTAGACTCCGGAGTTGATGTATCTCCTACATTTTGAGCAGGAAGACGTCTTGTATATCTTGAAGGAATAGTAGGCACATAATCAGGATTCCGATCACATCTGTGAAAATCTCTATCTTGTGCATGGTTCTCACGGATGAAGTTATGGAGACACATGGTTGCGGCAACAATGATCATTTGCTTGTCCATAGGGAAACTTGGCATCTTGAGAAGGATTCTCCACTTCATTTTGAACACACCAAAAGCGCGTTCTACCACATTGCGAATACTTGAATGCAGATGGTTAAAGAGTTCATGCTCACCACTTGGGGCAGGCCCCCTCCTCCATTCAGGCACATGATACCTTGCACCCTTGTATGATGCCAAGTATCTAGGCCTATTTGGGTATCCAGCATCAACATTGGTGTTGCCGCAATGTGAGTGCCATCCAGTGCTCCAATGCAATCCTTAAAATATGGCATCATCCTACGATCATTACTGATTCTTGGGTGTGTAGTATTAAAATTAGGATCAATTGGCCGTATGTAGTCCTCACACATAGCCACCACACAACTCAATACCTCCTCAAATTTTCTACTAATTGTCTCTCCAGAATGGTTGAATATTCCATTCACAACACTGTTCGACATACCATGCCCACACACAAGAAGAAACATAGCAAGTGATTCCATAGAATTCATATGAAGTGATGATTGGAGACCATAGGTACTCACTAACAGATCATAGAGCATGTAAAATAGAGGTGTATCCATTCTGAACATTTTGTGGCTCTGACCTGGAGTGTTAAGTTTGCTCATAGTCCAAACATATCCACTTAGTGCTGGAATGCAAGCATCATTCTTGTCATGATATGTCAAAAAATATTTGGAGAGGACAAGAGCAGATGCAAATAGATTATTCTGAGCAGCCCTCATCAATGCCATAGTTTTCATGTTCAACTCATCATCATCAGAACCACTGTCATCCATCTCAATAGAAGAAGAGTCAGATCTGTGCATCACACAAACATTATTACAAGTCAGATATGTGCATCACACAAACACTTAATTCAAATAGTACCATTATTACAAGCCATACAAATTCAAACTATTAAAATTGTACCATACAAGCTATCAAATTAAACTATTAAAACATAGCCATACAATGTTCAATCAAACTGGAAGGATACAGTGGGTTATGGTACACAAATATAATGCAATGTTCTACTTAGGTGCATCATTTCTCGTCATCCACTCATGCTTTCTTGTCAACCAATCAAATCTTTCCTCAGGAGTGTCCAAAGTCATAAACATCTCTCTTTCAGCTTTTTTAGTAAAAAATAGAGATGCAACGAAATGCTCATTTGTCGATGGTACATCACCACATTCCTTGACCAAAGCCATGACATCCTTAATGGAACATCCAGATGTATCCTCTCTCCTTGCAAAAGACTCACAAGATGTAGTTGTTCTCTCATTCATCTCCACAAATTTTTCCCATCTGTTCTTGAAACCATTGCCCTGTACTTGTCTTAGGTTTCTTCCCTTTCTTGTTATCAGCCCCTCTACCTCTCTTCCCTCTCCCACTTGTAGGTGTCACCTCCTCTGGCTCATTGTCATCTTCATTGTCGGCATCTTCTTCATCATCAAGATTTATGGGAGAATCATCACTAGGCTGTCTTGATTGGGAAGGTGCTACACCATTGGACGCACACCAATGATCATCACCAGTGTTATTAAGATTTTCAAACATAATCTCCAACTGGTCCTCATTTTGGAGCCCTCTGTTCTTGAATCTGGCACAACCCTTTATGGCCTGTATTGAACATGAAAATTTTTAGTCACCCAACAAATCATTGAACATGCAAATGTAGAGAAAAATTACAGCAAAACTTACTTTTGCTGTTTGCCTCCACCAAGACTCTGGCATGACAATATTCTTTTTTGTTTCATCCCATCCTATACCAGTCTCCTTATTGGCAAGTTGCTTCCAAATACTATAATCATTTTTCAACTTATCCCATTTGTTCTTGAACTGCATTCTAGTGTACAAAATTCCAATCCTTTCTTTGAATCTTTTTATCACATTCAAGTAACCTGAGTTGCTCAAATGAGTTTTGAACGATTTCCTTTACTAACTTCATCTGCAAATATCTCACACACTATCCTAGTGTTCTCATCACACCAATCGGCTTCTCTGTTGCCAACAAATATCAAGTATACTACAGAATTAGTTTCATCCAAGATGACCAAATTCATCGCAGGAACATGTTCTATTGCAAGCATACTACACATTATAGCATTATAGCATAATATGTTCTATTCTACAGAATGAATTGTAATAGAGGTTCTTACACTGGATCAGTGAGGTCGATGTCCACGGATGGAGGGGTAGCAGGAACGGGTGCTGGCGGTCTTGGTGCGCGGCCACCACGACCACCTCTTCGATGAGGGGCAGCACTCCGAACTGGCGCCATTTGTTGTACTGCTGCCTCCTGTGGCTCTGTTGGTTGGATTCCCGTGCTCGCCGATGCTGCACCCAACATGTTACCGAGCTCTAATAATGGCGGCCGGCAAAACTCCACTGCCTGGCGAGGGAGGCTGGGGCAAGGGCGAGGGATAGTTCGGGGGTGGAGAGGGCGAGGTAGAGGAGCCACAGACGCGGTGAATTGAAGATTGGTTGAGGGAGGCCGGTGAATTTGGCCGGAGGAGTCACTGAGCTCGTAAATGGAGGTACGGAGGTGGCAGCTCGGCCAATCCTGCGCGCGGACGTGGCTAGACAGCGAGGCACGGCTACTGGCAAGGGCCATAGGGGATAGGGCAGAGCCGGACGCATGGCTAAATCATCGAGAGAACGGCACATGGCGTCGGAGACGCCAAGGCCGGCGTCGGCCGCGGAGGACCGACTATTGCGGTGGTGGGGTGAATCCAGCACCGCAACAGTCTGTCATGCCAGCACCGCATCAGTCTGTCAAACCAGAGACGTATTTTGATCCTCTCTTAGGCCACTGACTGTTGCGGTCAGGGCTTTGAAACGGACCGCAACAAACTGTGATAGACCAGACATCGAGCACCAACTGTTGCGGTCATGGCAAAAAGGTTCACCACCGCAACAGTCTGTCAATCCAGAGACGAATTTCAATCCTCTTCTGGACCACCGACTGTTGCGGTCGTGACATTGAGAGGGACCGCAACATTCTGTGGTAGCCTTGAAAATAGTGATACGAGACTCGGGGCACCGACTATTGCGGTCAAGGCAGAGAATTGACCACCGCAACAGTCGGTCATCCAGTAGCATATGCACTGGAGCACCGATTGTTGCGGTGACCGTTCCAACCGGCACCGCAACTTGCTGTCATTGCGGAATTTTCACTTTCCAAGTTGATTTTGTGTTTGAATTTTTTGGAACTAAGTCTTATCTCATGTCCAAGGGTTCAATAGGAAGCAAATAAACATTTCCTTCGACAGATACAAGGGAATCTCTCTCAAGCCCTCATTTAAAAATATTTTTAGTATTTTGCCTTATAATAGTTGACTTTGGGTCACACATACACACATATGCACAACAAGATGATTATGAAATGATGCATGTCATTATCGGTTTAATTAAGTTCATTATGGTTCTTAATTACTATAGTGACACCCAGGGTGTCACACTCACACATATCGTTCTTTTGCGCCCGATAGTGCTCAAGTCTCTATTGCAACCATTCTAACCTATTTATTAATTCATAACAAATGGTTTAGAAGATTCTCAACCGGCTTTAAAACAGCAGGCACAAAGCCATCCCTAGTACAACTGATCATCTCATAATCTGAAATATCTATACCAGTTAAACACTTTACATGATCATGTATAGATATAGTAGAACTATCAGCTATAGCAACGCAAGCCGATGTATCACCATGAATCACCTCAACATCATCGCCAACCCATTGAATAAGAAATTGATGCAAACTAGAAGGTATACATCTATTTGCATGAATCCAATCTCGACCCAATATTAAACTGAAATTACCTTGGGCTTCAGCGACGAAGAAAGCAGTAGCCAACGTCTTGCTCCCAATGGTGAGCTCCATAGAAGCGATACCTCTAGCACTCATAGGTTCACCTCCTCCCACGCCACTGACAGTCACGTTGGTTTTGATCAGCTCATCATCTGAACCATCCAACTTCTTGAACAAGGAATAAGACATCAAATTGACAATTGCCCCTGTATCAACAAGCATTCTAGAAACAGGCCTCCCGTTAATGTGTCTCTTCATATACAACGCCTTGAGATGGTTTTTAGAATCCTTTGGCATCTGAAAAATAGCTTGTTTTAGGACAAAGTCAAGATGATCCAACTCTTCCTCCGGAATGACATAATAATCCGAAGAGAGATGTACCACATTGATATCAACATTCATATGCTCAGGTGATGATCCACAATCAACTAATTGTTCATCGTCCATGTCCTGCGGATCCGATGACAATTTTTTATCAAAAGAAGGCATAACAAAAATCCCCGAAATAGGACGAGACTGCTCTGCCTCAGAGGAAACCGGTCTGATCGGTTCTGGAAACGGTCTGACCGCTTCTGCGCCAACATCTTCATCAACCTTGATTTTCCACTCCTTGCCTTGAGGAATCATGGGCATGTACTTGTTAAACTGTTCATCCCTCTGTTTTTCAAGCTCCTTCTCCCTCTGTTCCTGACAACGGAGTCGCTGTAATTTCCACCTATGTGTGCGAGTTAAACCTGGAGGACACCATCTCGCAAGAAACATTTAGAAACATCAGTATTAACACTGTGGTTCTCACCTTTCTCAACTATTATATTTTTCTGGACAGACGTCTTGACCTCATTGCCAATAACGGTCTTTTGCCATCGTCCTCTGGAACCACATTGATGCTGCCAATCTGTATAACATCATTGCCAGTAGTTCTTTCTCGATCCACATCCATCTTCTGAGAAAACTCCTCCTTCTTGCGGTAAACCTATCGGGGAGGAGAAGCCAATTTCCTTTGTGGGAACCGGTCAGACCGGTTGTCTCTCGCTGATCCCAACCAAATTGACGATGAATCGATTGGTTATATGTGATCCGCTCCTGTACTAGCTTCCTTGTATTATCCCATCCTGGATGACAAGGAGGATATTGCACAGGGTAATATGGCATCCACATCCCATTAAACTCCCACAGAGGATATGAGTAATTTGACGACGATGGAGCCCATGGCATAGCTTGATATTGATTCTGAGGAGGATGCAATGTAACAATGTCATAGCTACTCTAGGAGGCAAAGCACGTCTCTCTTGATGCTTTGGTGACATTGTCCTCTTTTTTGATGGCCGATCATTTTCAATTAACCTTTGATTCACGTACTTGGATAACAGTTGATCAAAAGTTGGTTTCTTCTTTGCAAGCTTTCCCTGATCCTTTGCCATATTGATCTTCCAAGTACCTATTTCGGGTTTGTCCTGCACAGCAGACTCAAACGGTCATTTAGACGGCCATTGCCCCCCGAGGTCAGACATTCTTGCTGTAATCTTGAATGTCTCTCTTCCATCAGAGGTTTTCTGAGACACAACTTCCCTGTCTGTATGTTTCCCCTTTTGATTTCAGGTTTTTCCTCGCCAATGACAACATTTTTTGCCCTTAGTTGATTCGACTTGATGTGGTCGAACCAGTAACTTAGGCTGTTGCATTAGACAGGGAAAGGCATCTTGTCCACCTGCATCTCATGAAGGGTCAACCATCCTTCATTTAGGGCCAATTGCACCTATTGACGAAAAACATTGCAATCATTTGTGGCATGCGAAAAAGAATTATGCATCTTACAATATGCACGCCTTTTAAGCTCTACAGGTGAATGAATAGTATGAGCCATCTTAATGTTCCCATTCTTCAATAATTCATCAAATATATGATCACATTTAGAAACATCAAAAGTAAATCGCACTTCTTCTTGCCAATTTTTATGAATTGGCTTAAGAGAAGGACATATGTACGATTTATTCTTAGAAGACCAAACAGGTTTAGCAGCATATACTTCTTTTCCCTCATCGTCCAACTACTAGAATCATAATCCACAATATGAAAATTAGAACGATGTGTTTTATATGCATCCTTAGAATTTTTCATTCAGTTTTCAGCACTTACAGCTCTCACTTGTACTTGATTAATTGAAAAATGATCAAAGCCTTCTATTTTTTCTTTAATAAAA
>CM014278.1:6134543-6185276 GCA_004135705.1 Alloteropsis semialata
TAGATTACACGCTATCACATAGAAAATTTCGCTGGATGGTTGCGGCAAAATGTCATGGGTAACGATACAATACATACATAGCTATCGTATTTGGACCATCAACCTCATTCTTGACATTCCAAAGCTATGACATAAATGGGTATACATTTTACACGAGAGCCTCAGATGACAAAAGCACCAACTAAAAAAGTGGTGTTTATATAGGTGCCTATGACAATAAGGGAACATAGACTCATATTATGGTCACATAGAGGAGATCTAGGAACTCAAGTATGAACCTTTGAAAATGCCTCTTTTTCGGTGCAAATGGATGAATTTTACTAGAGGAGGTGTAACTATAGACTGGTATGGCATGACAACTATGGACCTCAACAAAATCGGGTATATAAACGAACCATTTGTACTCGAAAAGGATGTGCGTCAAGTGTTTATGTGAAGGACATGTCTAGCAAACCCAAGACGGGTACTCTGCAAACAAACAATTCTGAACTTGAGCCAAAGCGCCACATAGTCCTCACTGGGAAAAGAAAAATCGTGGGTGACGAGGACGTCACAGATGAAGATGATTATAATAGGTGTGACGATGTTGATGATGCTGTGATGGGTTCTTTGAATGTTCTGGAATTATTGTGCGAATGAATGGAATTGGGAGGAGAATGGGAAACGTGAGGCAGTGGTTCGTGGCCCCGGCGTCGAGCGACGCTCCTGCCCGTGCGGTGTTTTTTTAATTCGAAACAACACTTTAGCCCGGTTGGTGATACCAAACGGGACTAAAAGATCCTTTTTAGTCCCAGGTAAATATCCGAGATAGTCTAGTGCCGTAGTCCCAGTTGCGAAATCGGGAATAATGCCCATTCCCATCGGGGGCTATAGACCATTTCTCTGCTAGTGGATTGTGCTATGGAGCATGGTACATGCTTTTTGTTTGAAAATTTGCGTGGCCTGCCTCGGTTTATCAGGACGAAAACAAGGATAATTGCATTATTAAGTGTGGTATGTTATTTATGTGTTGTAAACTCATTACTGTAAGTAACTATATCCATTAATATGAAGTTTTATATTAATATAAATTTTAGTAGTTGTTGGTCAGAGTATGATTTCAAACGAGACATGGCTGTTCACCTGAGAAATGGAGACGGTGTCGCTTCGTCTTGCATGCGTCACTGGTGTCGCCTCACCGATCACAAGTTTTCTTTATTACATAGTAAGAGCTCAAAAGTTTGGAAGGAGGTTTGTCGGTGCGTATAAAAAACAGGAGATAAGAAATTCAGAATAGCTCACTGATAAGAAAAAACACATGATATCACATGCATCATGCACATCATCGTGGTGGGGCGATATGTATCACGCATTTCGTCTAAACAAACGCGCCGAAACGAGATCTCCTATACCGGTAGACGTGCAATGAATAGTGACCTTGTACACTTGCTACGTCTGGTATCTTCTCATCGCTGGAACTTGGAGTCGTAGTGTCCCCAACAATGGCCAACGTCCACTGCTGAATAAATTGTTATTAGTTTGCAGAGAGAGGTTTGCAGAGAGATGTAAAAAATTGGAGTACTTTTGTTGCAGGTGCAGAGGTCTGACGCACTGTAGCATTGGAGATCTTCTGTCATGTGGTATCACTTTTTTTTCCGAAAGATCAGTACAGATGAGCATCTTCGAGAGACTGAACCGGTTGTTCCGATCTTGAGATTGACGAAGTCACCACAGACATCTCGCTATCAAGGGGCACGTCGTCTACTGAAAGAAAAGTGCCGGTTAAATCCTGAAATAAATCCAAAAAATGTAACACCTGTGTTGAATCGGAGACTCAAACCCAGATGAGCAGATTTCACCATAAGGAACCTAACCAACTAAATTACGCTAGTTCCATGTCATGTAGTATCACTTTCTAACATGTATATCCCGGATCGCGCTAAACTAATAAAAAACTACTCATGATTGGCTCCCTAATTTTTGTTTTCCGGCCTCCGGTTTCCGGTAGTGCATCAGGCGACCAGGACAGGGCCGTCCTGTTTAGGAAGGTTTATACCATCTCTGATTTCGCTTATTTGCATAAATAGAGAAATTACAACGTAAAACTGTTACACAACAACAAAAATGAATAGAGGGTTGCCCCTATACTGGTTTTAGACACAAATCGAATATGATTAATAAAGCCAAAACTTTTTCAGGGGTAAAGCTGTTTTTTTCTTCAGGGGTAAAGTTGTCTTTTCTTTATCCCTACCAAATGGGCCGATCCAGCAGGCACGTCTCTACTCTAAACTTAGAGACAGGGAGTTAATTAAAACAAACTGTATTTCGGCCTCTAGTATGGAGAGCTCTCAAAATCTCCACCAATGGTCCTGGATCTCTAGGAATCCTATATAAAAAATAAACATCGATAAATAGGCTAACAAAAAGTGCAGAGTTGTTTATATCGTATTGTTGGAATTAAGATACAAATCAAGCATCTGAAAAAATATTGGCAGCCTATAAAAAATAAACATCGATAAATAGGCTAACAAAAAGTGCAGAATTGTTTATATCGCATTGTTGGAATTAAGATACAAAATCAAGCATCTGGAAAAAAAAATAGAGGCAGCCATTACTCATCATATATAAAATAGAGGTTTTGATTGGAGAGCATCTGTAGAGCTTCTGAGTCTTAGTAGAATGGACGTACGTTGAGGTACTCCAGCATGCTAAATCCAGATTACCCAGCATGCTAAATCTAGCTTAGCCTAAACATACAAATCTCGACAAACCTATAACTACGACGTGCTGGGCCCTAATAGCTAACACAGTGTGCTCTCATGGCCTTCTACATCTTCCTCCCGTGCCTGTGCTTGATTTTGCTCGCGGTTCTCTCCTCCTACGTCAAGCAACTCATCAACTATGCTCGTGGCAACCTCCCGCCGGGTCCATGGCCACTGCCAATCATCGGCAACATCCTCCACACATGAGCAAGCTCCCGCACCGCTCCTTGGCGCGTCTCGCCGACCGCCACGGCGCGCTCATGACGGTCCGTCTCGGCACGTCGCTCTACGTCGTCGCGTCGTCGCCGTCCGCCGCGCGCGAGATCCTCTAGACGCACAACGCCAGCCTCTCCGGCCGGAGCCCCGCCGACGCGTGGAGCGGCGCCGGGCACGGCGCCAACTCCGTCTTCGTCCTCCAGCCCGGGCACAAGTGGCGCGCGCTGCGCAGGCTTGGCACCGCGCGGCTGTTCTCGCCGAGGCAGCTCCAGGAGACGCTGGCGCTGCGACAGGACGCGGTGGGCGGGCTCCTGAGGGGCGTGTCGAGGGCGGCGTCCGGCGGCGAGGCAGTGAGCGTCCGTCGCGCGGCGTTGGCGGCGATGGCGCGGCTGCTGTGGCGCGCCATGTTCTCCGACGAGCTCGACGAGGGCACGTCCAAGGGGCTCTACGACTATGTCAGGGAAGTCATGGCGATCGTGATGGCGCCCAACGTCTCCGACCTGTTCCCGGCGGTGGCGGCAGCCGACCTCCAGGGCGTGCGGCGCAGGATGGCAGCGCTGATCGGGAAGGCATACCAGATGATGGACCGGCAGATCGAGCGCCGGATGCGAGCGCGTGAAGAATCTTGTGGAGGCGAAGCACGCAGCAGCACTGACTTTTTAGACGCGATGCTTGACATGTGGGAGCAACATGGTGACGGTGGCGCCACCATCAATCGGGATGTCATCAGAGCTTTCGGCACCGTAAGCATGACAGAAACATTCACATTCATTCAAGACAGGAGTATAACTGACAGAAACATTCATATATATCCAATTATCCATTGATTGTTTTTTTGTTCTACCAATTTGCAGGATTTATTCGTCGCTGCCCTCGACACAACTTCGAATACAATCGAGTGGGCACTGGCAGAATTACTGCAGAATCCAGGAACAATGAGAAAACCACAAGAAGAACTCAGCACGGTGCTGGGCTCAAAAGCACAGGTCGAAGATTCAGACATCGACAAGCTCCCCTATCTTGGAGCAGTCGTGAAAGAAACACTCCGGCTCCATTCAGTTGTGCCCCTGATGTCCTACAGGGCCGAGGCAACAGTGAAAGTACAAGGATACACCATCCCTGAAGGAAGCAACGTGTTGGTGAATGCGTGGGCCATTCATCGTAGCGCTGATGTGTGGACCGAGCCACATCAGTTCGTGCCTGAGAGGTTTCTGGAGAAGGAGGTTGAGTTCTTTGGGAGAAACTTCGAGTTCATTCCCTTTGGTTCAGGTAGGCACATTTGCCTTGGGCTGCCCCTGCCAAACCGAATGCTGCATCTCATGCTGGGATCACTTCTGCATCAATTCGAATGGAAGCTACCCGAACATGAGAAGGGAAGTCTAGATATGACCGAGAAGTATGGGTTAGTGTTGTCTATGGCTAACCCACTCCGTGCCATTGTGAAGAAGATGCAACACTAGAAAAGTCATCAATGGCCCCATGTGTCATTTTCTTATCTTTTTCTCTTTTTTTCTACTCTGTTGCCTTGTCTTCTTTTCCTCCATCACATGCCCATATCTCCGAGTGTGCAAGGAAAATAGCCCATCGGCCATTATATTTGTGATTTTGGTGATTGAATGACAACATAGTTATTAGGCTAATGAGTTTGTCAAGTGCAAATTTATAGGATTTTAGGTTTTAAAGATAGAATCCAAAACATAGAAAAAACAAGAGACAAAATTATTCAAGCATTCAAACATATGCTATGGTATTGATAAAAGAAATAAAAAAGGGCTCAAGTGTAATAAATTGGACAGGCCCGCAGAGACTGCGTACACCGTAGCATCTAGCGATGGAATAGTTAATCGGCGTAGCTTTGGCCAAAAGCAATGGCATATAGAGTCAGCATTGCAGTGAGATCTTCACTATGGTGTATGATACCATATGGCACAACAGATATTTAAAGAAAGAAACGGCGTGCCCTGAAGACACTGAAGATCCACACGATTATAGTATGGTGTTATTGCTTGTAAACACGACGTACAATACGGCATGAAGTTGAAGCCAGAATCACAAGTGTTGTACGCAGAGGAAAATCCGGCAATGGATGATGGAGTGTACGATGGACAGGTTGTGGAGTAAGCATGTCGACTTGGAGCTCAAGGTTCTATATGACAGATGGTCACCCGAATTTTAGATGGGATCAGCAAAACGTTGAAAAAGGAAGAACCCATTGGGAAAATGTACATGGCGTATGATATGGCAATGGCTTTGTAATAACTTTATATCATACACCGTTCACTGCAAAAGTGAGCCTCTTTTGCAACAGCTACATCAAGCCTTTGGTGAAGGCAGCGTCAAGATCTCTAGAAGAGTAGGTTGATGAGAGCCTTCTCTTCTTGAGTAGCCTTTGTGGCGAGCTCAAGGCCTTAACCGGGAAGCAAGACTAGGCGGCCAAGAGCCCATCTTTTGTGGAGCTCCAGCATGAGTCCGTTCGGATTCATGCCAACCGAACCATGGGATAAAAAAAAAATCTCGTGTCGAGTTTGCATCCTCCTAGCCACTCTTTTACGTTTCTGCACTTCATACATGCAAATTGTGTGCCTTCACTTTCAAAAGTAGTATCTTGAGAGGATTGACTCTAGTTTGCAAAAACTTTTTGTGGGTGGGGCAAAAACTAGTGGAAACCAAAGTTACAATTTTTGATAGCATATTCTAAATTATCTTTGTGCAATTAATGAAGAAATAGACATAAGGTTATATATTGCCTAATTCAACCTCTCTCTTTTTCAGCTATCATACGAGTACCGAATCCTTTCAGTTTGCCGAGCTTAGCCAGGCCAGCCTTGGTCGTGCTACCTCAATGTTGGGCTTGCCCGGTGCAACCTTAGCTCGGAAGCACCGCCCACGCCGTGCTCCCTTGTTGTTGATCACGCCGTGAGCTTCCTCTCTGCCCGACACCCACCTCAAGCTTCACCCCGCATTGCGGCCTCCTCCGTGTTATGTTTGTAGGGACGGAGTGAAGACAAAAGGCGTCGTTTCAACCGAACAAGCAAGGGGATGCGCCTGTGAACTGTCCCTCATTTTGAAGAGATCACCCCCATTCTGTTCTATTTGGTCCTTCCAACCAAGTGCATGTTATAGGCCGGATCGATGGTGCAGCAATCCTCGGATTCATAATGCAAAAAATACGAATGCCATAAAAATGGGCGAGTTTTGGAAATTTTGGCCCATGATTCGATTGTTTGACTAGTCAAACTATTCGTTTTTTGATACAATATGGATATGATTTCAAGAAAATCTGAGTGATTATATGGTCTTGGAGAACATAGTGTCATGGAATAGAGGAGATAAAGATACCACGCGAAAGTACCCTCATAACAAGAAGACATGATCTGACCGTAATGTTGGCCTGGTTCATTGCAATGATGTCTATCAACAAACGAGGGTCTAATAGACACAACTACAAAACTAGTATCAGAGCCGGTTTCAAAAACAAAAATCATAAAATCAAATAAAATATTAAATAGACGTAATTTTTACTCACATAGGAGGCCACACCATCAACTTGCCACCATATCCTCCAACACCGCAATATTTGCACATTTTACACTTGTTGCATTCTCCGTGCTTTGAACCCGTGACCTCTCGGTTTGTATGTAGCTATCCTTACCACTACACCACTCCATCAGTTGTAATTGATTGAGGGATGCAATCCTGTTATATTAACCTTTTTGAATTTTATAAATTTTAGTTGCCCCTTATATGCTAATAGTTCAAGAAAATATCAGAAAAATAAAATAAAAAATCGATCTGCACCACATAAGGTTTATGGCTGGAGCCGCCTATGGAAATGGAGTTTATTTTAACATGCGGATCTAGCCATTTTTAGAGCCGGTCTACTTACGACCTGGCTATGTTGTTGACGGGTATCCAAAATCCAAAAACTCAAAAATCAAAAATTCGAGTTACTATTCATAGCACTATTCAGATTCAGCACTCACTACTCAAATTCGGGCTTCTATTCAAAATATTCGCTACTATTCAAATTACGAATATGAACAGTGCGCGAGCATTCACCCCGAGTGGCTCAGGCACTACCCCTTAGTGGGATGGATGGTGGATGATTTATTACTTGCGTGATTAGCGAGTATGCAGGTTGTGAATATATGTCGCTTTCGCGGGAACTATTTGCAACAGTGACACCCTTATAGTGGATGCAGAATGCGTGAGCAATTAATTAATATGTGCGTGAATATGCGGATTTATGCGTGCGTATCTCAGGATCTTTTGCAGGCTGGCGAGGCCAGAAAATTCAGCCGGTGTGCGTGCAGACGGTTGTGCTGATCCTACTCGGTACTCGCCATACTTATCACAGGATGGAGAATGTCCAGAACGCGATGGAAGACAGCGCAAAAGTGAATATACAGTACAAACACTGTAGCAAGCCAGCGGCACCGTGCAGCTGTCCAGGCAACAGTAAAAAGGAATAATTGAAGACACGAAGGCAGAGTCGGGAAGGCTCCACTCCATCCATAAAAGGAGAAGCCCGACGCAGCATCAAGGCATCCGATCGCATCCGCATCGACCGCCATCCACTCCACTAGGAGCGCGAGCCCGATCCACCACCAAGTATTGTAGTAGTAATCCACCTTTGCAAATTAAGGAATAAAAGAAGGACGCGAGACTTGCTGCTGTGTAAGTGCTTGGGGTTTCCCGAAAGGAAAAGCCGTTTGTAAGCTTGTCTGTGCAAATGGAGTGGTCTTTGCTGTGAACTTCCCTGCCTTGCCTTGGTCCGTCCATATGGAGAGAGACTCTATGCTAGGGACCCTATAGGAGAAATCTCTGCGTGTGTTGCTCTCGCCTAGCCTGGAGTGTGGTGCCTGAGAGAGCCCTGTTGCCGTAGAGAAGTGTTCCTTTCGGTTGGAACTGCCTGGGGAGACGATAGAGCCGAACCTCGTGTGTCCGTGACTAGGAGATAGCTTGGGAAGGGATCTGCGCCGTGCCGCGATCTGCGCCGGCCGCCTCACAAGCAGACCTGCGATAAGTATGGCGAGTACCGAGTAGGATCAGCACAACCGTCTGCACGCACACTGGCTGAATTTCTAGCCTCGCCAGCCTGCAAAAGATCCTGAGAAACGCACGCATAAATCCGCAAATTCATGCACATATTAATTAATTGCTCACGCATTCTGCATCCACTATAAGGGTGTCACTGTTGCAAATAGTTCCCGTGAAAGCGTCATATATTCACAACCTGCATACTCGCTAATCATGCACGTAATAAATCACCCACCATCCATCCCACTAAGGGGTAGTGCCTGAGCCACTCAGGGTGAGTGCTCGCGCACTGTTCATATTCGTAATTTAAATAGTAGTGGATATTTTGAATAGTAGCCCGATTTTGAATAGTGAGTGCTGAATTTGAATAGTGGTCCATCAAAATGATGTCACGAATTTTGATGCAAAAACATGAATACACAGTAGATATGTATGTATACATAGTGCAAACACACAAATCTTGATGAATAACCGACGGCAAGGATAATATCTATTTGAACGCATGATTAAAAAAACTGCTTCGAATGCAGAAAGATGCGCGAGCGCGGTGCAGCTTTTTCTTTTTAAGGCATAAGCCTGCTTTGAGATTCTTGGTTGGCATGTGGGATTCTGTGGGCTAGCGGTGCTGCTTGGCCCAGCGGGCTTGCAGCAAAACCCGCGCCGCTTGCAAGCTTAGGGATCCCAGAGGCCAGAGGCTACGTTTTTTTTTTTTTCCTAAAAACAAGCAATACTGCAAGAAGACAAACAAAGCCAACCAATGAAGAAGGCAAAAACAAAAATGACTATTCTACAGAGCCAATGAAACTTGTTGGTTTCAAGATGCAATAATAATAAAGTCCCACCAACCTTCATTTCATCTGGGCTCTGGGACAGCATATGTTGGTGACGCCTGATCGTCCAATTTTTACCCGCTGGGACAGCACATATCCAACACTTTGGGTCCCGTATTTTAGACCCTGGAGCTGAGAATGAGCGTCAGGATCACAGTGTGTACATCAACTGCTGCGGTTCCTACACAAACTGTGTAAGCTGAAGGTGCAGGTGTAATTTACACATGTCACAATTCATAGCTACCGAACATGTTTACACATACCCTTGCACGGAAAAAGAAAATCCAGTGAACAGGGGATTTTGGGTGCACATTAGGTTATAGTGAGATCGCCTAATACTAAACCTGAACTCCTCATGGACCTGTCTGCCTGTCCATCATAACGAAAAAGGAACATTGGGAAAGTTATGAACTTCAGACCGAATCCTAAGAAGCCATCTCCAGACTTAGAGGAAATGATAGAAAAAGAATACAAGGGAATAGAACGAACCTTCGTCAGGGTCGCTTCAAGTTGTTGTATTCAAGGCTATCAAGACATGGGAGGTCTGCATAAAGAGGCTTCATATTTATGGCTGGGCAGTATACAACATTAACCCTGATAAGAGCAGAGTAGTTCCAAAGAGTCTCAGGCCTCCAGTTTTTATGTGCTAGAATATCAACCTCACTCTATATGACTACGTGTATTAGCCATCTTCGAGCTCCAGATCTAGATGTTCCCTGAAAATTGATGTTTTCAAGCTGGTTTAGTTTATCGAATCCATCCATGAATCCGAAAGCACTCACTTCAGGTGGGGTAGCATCATTACGATATATCAGGATATAAGTAATGTAGTACTTGTTTCCACTCTGTTCATGCAACTGGGCACAATCATTCGTACAAAAAAAAAAAAAACACAGCCCAGTCCATAATCGATGCTTTAGCTTACGAATTAATGGATTCAAGTTGTACATTTCAATACATAATGCAACTGAAATTTACAGAATAGTTATGCGTATCTCTGTTAGTGGCTTCAGTGACGCCGGATTCAGGAAAGCAGAGGTCCTCAGGGCAGAATCCTACTTGCGTACGAAACAATTTGTAATTGACCGGTACCCAAATTAACGGATCCATTGAAAAGAGAAATGTGGGCCCGCTAAGAACTGCGTAGGCGATTTGCAAACAATCTCCATATAAGTTGATTAGTGGCGACTTCAGATACTCCCGTTACAGCTTGTCCAGACCATAGCCCATGTCCAGACAGTTCCAAATTTGCAGCATCAAATGATTTTTGTCAACACCTTTGAGGTCTTGTTCAGGGATTGTCATGACGACGGATCGCCCAAGCTCGACACCCAGGTATAGCATATTTCCAGGATTTCGGCTCCCTCAATTTAGCCCCTGGAGAAGGAAAATGGTGGCAGAATTTATCAATGCAAATTGAACTGCATCCATGATAATCACAGGCAACTCTGCAAACTTATGATCTCGGGTGACATGAATCAGATAGTAAACCGTTGAAGATCATTGATGCAGGATAACAGGGACATCGCAATTCACGTCACAACTACTTTATCACAAATATGTACAGGCGTATGCTGGCTCTTTTCGGCAAACAACCAGGGAATAGGTGGAGAGATCAGACAGCACCTAAAGTTATAGGGTAGAATAAAATGTGCATGTGAATACATAAAGAAGATCATTCTCAGATAAATAACCAGGTCCTCCAAATGTTTTTCTATATAAAACAAATGTACAAGTGGAGGCATGGTTTAGTAGCAGATAAATTTGACGGAGAAAAGAAAAGGAGATTGAAATTGAGATACCTTCACAAGGATCGCTTGAATGAGCGTGTGATAAGTCTCTTGACTTCAAGCAGTCAAACCTCTGTTGGTCGAGTTTGTAAAGTGGCTTCATATCCATGTGTAACGAAAATGGCCCTTGTGCCATTTACATTGTGATTTTGGTGATTGAATGACAACATAATCTTTGGGACTAATGTGTTTGTTAAGTGTCATACTTAGAAAATTACACTCCAAAGAATGTTTCCAAAGCCTGCAGAGTTAAGCAAACGGTGTATGAAACGCCGGCAAAGGCGTACAATCAAAGAGGCTACGGCGTGTGGAAGCAGATCAAGCCAAAAGGGAATACTCCACACGGCGTACATTACGGCGGCCGCGGCGTACAATCCCAGAAGTCTACGGCGCGTCAAGGAACCCGAAAGAAGCCTACGGCGTATGATACGCCGGTACTGTTTGTATCCAGGGCGGATCATACGGCATACATGGGTTGATTCTACACGGCGTACTATACGACGACCTCGGCGGAGTAACGGCGTTCAAGTTACTCAGTGGCGATGTCAAGTGGAGGAAGAAGAAGAGGCACGGCGTATGATACGCCGGTAACGGCGTACAAGTTAGAAAAGCATACGGCGTGCACAGATAGCCGTTGGAAAAGGCATTTGACCGTTGGAAAAGCATGCGGCGTATTATACGCCGGTGGGGTTTCTGCACACGGCGTATTATACGGCGCTCACGGTTTTTGTGCAGAATTTGGGTAACGGCTAGTTGAGCCCCTTGGGCTATATATACCCACCCCATTCGGTCATTTGGAGTTGCTGGAGTCCAGAGAAGTTCACCTACACCTACAAGACATCCAAGCCACCATTTGTGCTACATAGATCATCCATAGTAAGTGAGAGAGCTAGGATAGGCCTAGTGAGTGAATTGCAAGGTGTTGAGCCTTGTGCTTGGTTCTAGTGTGAACCAACACTTGTAATCTTGGTGTGCCGGCCCCTTGGAGTCTCGGTGACTCGCCGGCAAGTCTTCGACCCTCCGGCTTGGTGTGGAGCGGCGACGACGACTTTGTGCGGGGGAAGAGGAGACCCCTTCCTTGGTGGAGAAGCTCCGTAGTGGAGGCGGCGTCAAGATCTCCGGGAGAGTAGGTTGATGAGAGCAAGGTCTTGGTGACTTGCTCATCATCCCTCTTGAGGAGCCTTTGTGGCGAGCTCAAGGCCTTGACCGGGAAGCAAGACTTGACGACCGGGAGCATATCCTTTGTGGAGCTCCAACGTGGAGTAGGCGTAAGCCGAACCACGGGATAAATCTTCGTGTCAAGTTTGCATCTCTCTAACCCTTAAGCTTCCGCATTTCATACTTGCAATTTGTGTGCCTTTACCTTTCTTGGGTAGTATCTTGATAGGATTGGCTCTAGGTTGCAAAACTCTTTGGGTGGGTGCAAACACTAGAAGAAAAGCTTAGTTGCATATCTAGGTAGCATGTCGTAGTTTACTTTTGTGCAATTAGCTTTCTGTGGTAGGCCAAAGTTTTAGAAAGCCTAATTCACCCCCTCCCCCTCTTAGGCTATCACGAGCATCGATCTCTTTCAAGTGGTATCAGAGCCGGGACTCACATCTTTCACAAGAAAACGCCCATTCAATTGGCAATTTGTGAAACCGGCTCATTTGATCGGTTAGGCTTCACCGCCTAGTGAGTTAGCTCGTTGGGGAGAGGATGGATTTCTTAGGATCAGCTCCACATTTTGATGGCACGGGGTTCCAAAGATGGAAAGTGCTCATGGAAGCTTTCCTTCAAGCAAAGGGGCTTGATGTTTGGCGTGTGACTAGTGAAGGTAGAAAAAGTAACTCCAAAGGCGAAATGCAATATGATTCTACCGCTAGGAGCATCTTACTATCTTCTTTTAGTAATGATATCTTTAATCGTGTATTCACTTGCAAAGATGCTCATGAGTTGTGGACGGCTATCCTTGAGAACCATGAGGGCACAAAGGATGTGGCAAATGAAAGATATCATGTTCTCAAGGATAAGCTAAACAACTTCAAGCAACTTGAGCATGAGGATGCCGAACAAATGTATTCACGCCTAACCATGCTTGTGAATGAGATAAATTCCTTAGGTGTCAACAACATCGACGACATGGGCATCATTCGGTTGTTGCTCCATAGTCTTCGCAAGCCGGACTATGATTTGATGATTGCCATCCTCTACGAGAAAGACCTCTCCAAGAGCACACCAAATCAAGTCCTCAACAAGGTGATGGCTTTTGAGCTTCGAAATGGAATCAAGCCAAAGCCAAGATCTTCTTCACCTACTCCAAGCATTGCTCTTACGAGCAACCAAGAGAAGAAGAAGAGCAAGAAGAAGGAGGAGAGCTCAAGTGAGGAAGAAGAAGAAGAAGAAGTAGAAGCCTCCTCAAGTGAAAGTGATGGTGAAGAGATGTCCGCCGAGCTCCAAAGACAAGTCAAGAAGTTGATCAAGAGCATGGAGAAGATCAACTCGATGGGGTACATGGTCCACATCAAGGATGGGAAGCATCATCAACACATGATGATCAAGAAGATCAAATATGAGAAGAAGAGGAAGGAGAAGGAGCCCAAGCATAAAGCCTTCACCACATTCGGAGAATGGGTGAGTGATGATACACTCAACAATAAGAGCTCCTCTCCATCATCACACTTATGCCTCATGGCCAAAGGTATGGAAAGCGATGTAAGTGATGACTCCGATTCCGATTCCGATTCCGATTCCGATTCCGATGATGAATCCCCCGCTAAACTACTCACCTTGATTCATGAACAACAAAAGGGCCTTAAGAAATTAACCAAAGAAAATAAGGCTCTCAATGATCTTAATGCTCTCCTTTGCTCAAATTTTGACAATTTATTAGACAAATACCAATTGCTTAGCAAGGAGCATGAAGAACTCAAAATTGAGAGCCTTAACAATCAATCTAAGGACTCTTTGTTAAAATTGGAGAAATCTATTTCTTGTGATATTCCTATCTCCAAGGTTGATGCCTCTACTTTTTGCATTGATTTAATTGATGAATCTTGCTCACCCCCTTGCAATGAGAAATGCTAGAAAATTATTGTAGAAACTCTAGATGATCTCATTGCCAAGGAGAATGAAGAGCTCAAGCAAGAATTGGAGAGTCTTAGGCAAAGCTTGGCAAACTTGAAAGGCAAGAGCATTGGGAGCAATGTCCAACCTTCTCAAGATAACCGTGATGACATGGTGAACAAGCTTGAGAAGGGTGAAACCGTGACTTGCTTCAAGTGCTACAAGGAAGGCCACAAGTTCTATCAATGCCCACTTGTCAAGGGGACGCCCAAGAGTGAGAAGAAGAAGGCCAAAACCACCATCAAGAGCTCCCTCATCTACACCAAGCCCAACCGCAAGAACAAGGTAAGAGCCAACACCTATGTCCTTAAAAAGAATGCTAATGGCAAGGTTGTTGCTAGTACGGTTGGGAAGCCCAAGATGAAGGAATGGGGATGGAACCGACCCATTTGGGTGCCCAAGGAAGTCATCACCAACATGAAGGGGCCCCAAAAGGTTTGGGTTCCAAAGGATACTTGAAGCCCAAGATTGGCTTCGGGGGATTTGGAGGCTTGGCTCACAAGAAGAGGAGAAAGATCACATCAAGAAAGCCAAGCTTGCAAGATTGGATATCATGTACCCAAATCCCCCACACTTAGGTAAAAAAGGTAATGGTAATACATTTCAAATTCTTTGCCTATTTACCTTGCTAGATTTGCATGTGCTACCTTACATATCTCATACATTCATGTGGTATCTATTGCAAATTCTAGTGTTACTATCATATGGTAAGTTGTTTGTGCCATGCACTCTAACCCATGAGCAACATACATGGTTTACAAAGGTTGTGTAGGTTTTCTACACTTGGTCACTTTCATGGTACATGAGCTTCACAAGGTATGATTTTGGTACCATGACCACAAGCTATAAGCTTATCTTCCCATTTGTTGTTCAAAACAATGTGCATACACTTGATAGTGATTCAAACACTAAATGCACACACTTAGGGGAAGCTTAGCTTATGGATTGTGATTTTGGAGACTAACTTGTTCATCAAGCCTTTCTTTATTGTCTCCTTATGCCGTGCATATCATACATAGAGAATGTGCTTCACTCACAATGTGATCTTACAACTCTAATGTATGATTATAGAAATTTTGGTGCTTTCATGCCTAATTGAGCCTTGGCCCATTGAGTTTATGATTTCCATATCTAAATTCATAGGCTATGTGCTCATACATTCCCATTTGGTTAAGTATCACACTTGTTCTTTCTTGTTATTTACTTTCAAGTGATACTTGACTAACTCCCTAGGCTACTAACCTCCTCTATGAGATATGATGTTTTTGATAGGTCCTTTTAGGTGATTTGATTCCAAAGGGGGAGAAGTTTGGGATCAAAGCAAGCTTAATGTACAAGACCTCATGAGTTAGGGGGAGAAGCCATGAGAAAGGGGGAGGATACATGTAGGGGGAGAAGTCATGAAGGAGATATTGGACTTAGGGGGAGGCCACACCCATGGTGCTACTTCAAATTATATGGGGGAGATGGCTCCCTAATCCAATGAAAAGAGTGGTAATCATTCAAGCAAGTGTAAGAGCTCAAACTTGGTCAATTTTCGCATATTTCATACTTGCTTTGATTGTGTTGTCATCAATCACCAAAAAGGGGGAGATTGTAACGAAAATGGCCCTTGTGCCATTTACATTGTGATTTTGGTGATTGAATGACAACATAATCTTTGGGACTAATGTGTTTGTTAAGTGTCATACTTAGGAAATTACACCCCAAAGAATGATTCCAAAGCCTGCAGAGTTAAGCAAACGGCGTATGAAACGCCGGCAACGGCGTGCAATCAAAGAGGCTACGGCGTGTGGAAGCAGATCAAGCCAAAAGGGAATATTCCACACGGCGTACATTACGGCGGCCGCGGCGTACAATCCCAGAAGTCTACGGCGCGTCAAGGAACCCGAAAGAAGCCTACGGCATATGATACGCCGGTACTGTTTGTATCCGGGGCGGATCATACGGCGTACATGGGTTGATTCTACACGGCGACCTCGGCGGAGTAACGGCGTTCAAGTTACTCAGTGGCGATGTCAAGTGGAGGAAGAAGAAGAGGCACGGCGTATGATACGCCGGTAACGGCGTACAAGTTAGAAAAGCATACGGCGTGCACAGATAGCCGTTGGAAAAGGCATTTGACCGTTGGAAAAGCATGCGGCGTATTATACGCCGGTGGGGTTTCTGCACACGGCGTATTATACGGCGCTCACGGTTTTTGTGCAGAATTTGGGTAACGGCTAGTTGAGCCCCTTGGGCTATATATACCCACCCCATTCGGTCATTTGGAGTTGCTGGAGTCCAGAGAAGTTCACCTACACCTACAAGACATCCAAGCCACCATTTGTGCTACATAGATCATCCATAGTGAGTGAGAGAGCTAGGATAGGCCTAGTGAGTGAATTGCAAGGTGTTGAGCCTTGTGCTTGGTTCTAGTGTGAACCAACACTTGTAATCTTGGTGTGCCGGCCCCTTGGAGTCTCGGTGACTCGCCGGCAAGTCTTCGACCCTCCGGCTTGGTGTGGAGCGGCGACGACGACTTTGTGCGGGGAAAGAGGAGACCCCTTCCTTGGTGGAGAAGCTCCGTAGTGGAGGCGGCGTCAAGATCTCCGGGAGAGTAGGTTGATGAGAGCAAGGTCTTGGTGACTTGCTCATCATCCCTCTTGAGGAGCCTTTGTGGCAAGCTCAAGGCCTTGACCGGGAAGCAAGACTTGACGACCGGGAGCATATCCTTTGTGGAGCTCCAACGTGGAGTAGGCGTAAGCCGAACCACGGGATAAATCTTCGTGTCAAGTTTGCATCTCTCTAACTCTTAAGCTTCTGCATTTCATACTTGCAATTTGTGTGCCTTTACCTTTCTTGGGTAGTATCTTGATAGGATTGGCTCTAGGTTGCAAAACTCTTTGGGTGGGTGCAAACACTAGAAGAAAACCTTAGTTGCACATCTAGGTAGCATGTCGTAGTTTACTTTTGTGCAATTAGCTTTCATGTGGTAGGCCAAAGTTTTAGAAAGCCTAATTCACCCCCTCCCCCTCTTAGGCTATCACGAGCATCGATCTCTTTCACCATGGCTGGGCAATATTTGACAGTGACTTCCCGAAGAGCATGGTAACCTCCATGACCACCAGGTAAGGATGCAAGGCGTTTGCAGCTCTCAACTACGAGGGATTCCAATGATGGCAAGTCTCCTAAGGAATCCACTGTCTGCAACCTATTGCAGCCCACAATGTATAAATTCTCAAGTGCGCCCAGCTGTCCTGACATAGAACAGAGCTCCTCGCATACAGAAACAGCTAAAAATCTGAGGCAGGGTGGTAGGTTTGGAAGCGCGACCAAGTTACCACAACCATGTATGCCTAGAAGTTCTAGGCATGGTGGAGCATGATTTTCTTGTGCTGATGATTGCTCTACCGCACTGGTGGATGTGTGGCTGTCGCATGGTGGGTCCAGCGATGTGCAAGAGCCAAACTGATCCTCCTTCCCCCATATGATCTTAAGTTTATCGCAGAAATCAATTCGAATATTTTTGAGGGATGGGGGGAGAACCAAGAGCTCTACCAAGCTCTCACAGGCAAATATAAATATTCTGTTTAGATGTGGCAGAACCTGATCCGCCGTTGGCATTGATTCATCTGCCACCTGTCTGGGTCCAATTAGCTTATTACACCACATAATCTCCATGTTCTTCAATGATACTAGATTCTGGAATACTTCCTCTGGCCAGTAGACGAGTTCATTGCAATTTATGATTTCCAAATCTACAAGTTTACCAAAACATTTCCAAATCCCAATTTTTGGCTGTGATAGACTTGAGAGGAAGAAAAAGCTGCTGCGTACTAGGCTCAGTTCTGTCAGAGGCGATTCATGATTCTCAGAATCTAGCTGGAGTGTTGCTTCTCCATCTTTCACAGAGAGTGTTACCTTGGACAATAGGCACATGTATCTAGCTTTAACTATTGCTAAGCATAGTTGTGCCTTGTCTTCATCCACATTTATAACCTTGAGCTCTGGGCTTCGGGTAGACTAGTCAATATTGGACAGTTCTTAATATCAACATTCTCAAGATCAGGAAAGGTTACTTCTTTTCCTTCGGTTGCTGCCCATCTCTCCAAGCTCATTAAATCATGTAACTCGAGTTTCTTTAATGCTGGAAATGTGTCGGATGTCATACTGCTACATAGGCTCTGCAATTTGTCCAGCTTTTTCAAATAAAGAACTTGAATGAAAGATAGTATGGCTGGGAGATAATAGATTGATTATGGAGGAGCACAAGGCTCAAGTACATATAGGCAAGGATGTCCCTAAGAATAGGAAAGATCTAATCTAGGAGATCCTTGCCAAACATAACCAACTAACCAAAATCAGGGGGGACAGGCAGCAGCCGTACCCTCAAGGGTTACAGCCGAACCCCCCTGGGCCCATGGGCCTATACATCACACTAACACTCCCCCGCAGTCAGAACGTCGGTGCTTAGCCACGGACATTCAGACTGGACCGAACTCAGAAAACTCCGAAGAAGGTAGCCCTTTCGTGAAGACGTCGGCGAACTGGGATGTCGTGGGAACATGCAGAATCCGCACGGCACCCATGGCTACCTTCTCACGAACGAAGTGAAGGTCGATCTCGATGTGCTTCGTCCGTTGATGCTGAACTGGGTTGGAGGACATGTAGATCGCACTGACGTTGTCGCAGTAGACAAGTGTGGCGCGGCGCGGCGGAATGTGGAGCTCGTGATGAAGCTGTCGGAGCCAAGAAGCCTCAGCAATACCATTGGCGACGGTGCGATACTCAGCTTCAGCACTGGAGCGGGAGACAGTGTTCTGACGCTTGGAAGGCCAGGAGACCAAGTTATCGCCGAGGAACACAGCATAGCCCGAGGTGGACTTGCGCGTGTCGGGACAACCAGCCCAGTCAGCATCAGAGTAGACCACCAAATCATCCTGAGTCGAAGGCCGGAGATGAAGACCCAGGTGCAGAGTACCCCGAACATACCGAAGAATGCGCTTGAGAGCGGCCAGGTGAGGCTCTCGAGGATCATGCATGTGGAGACAGACCTGCTGTATGGCATAGGCAATGTCGGGCCATGTGAAGGTCAGATACTGCAAGGTGCCAGCAAGACTTCGGTAGTCAGACGGGTCTGCAACCGGAACTCCCGAGTCAGCAGAGACCTTGGGACTGGTATCCACAGGCGTTGTGCATGGTTTGCACTCCGCCATCCCTGCACGATCCAAGATGTCTAGCATGTACTGCCGCTGAGAGAGAACCATGCCATCAGTACTGCACTGGACCTGCATCCCCAAGAAGTGATGAAGTTCGCCCAAATCCTTCATAGCAAATTCCTGTTGTAGAGCCAGGATGACCTGCTGCAGGAGGTGTGTCGAGGATGCAGTGAGGACGATGTCATCAACGTAGAGAAGCAGGTATGTCGTGTCGGCACCGCAACGGTAGACGAACAGCGAAGTGTCAGACTTGGCCTCCACAAAGCCAAGAGAGACCAGGTGCGTGGCAAAGCGACTGTACCAAGCACGAGGGGCCTGCTTCAACCCGTAGAGCGACTTGTTCAAACGACAAACAAAGTCGGGGTGAGCAGGATCCTCGAATCCGGAGGGCTGAGTGACGAATACTGTCTCTGACAAGGTACCATGGAGGAAAGCATTCTTGACATCGAGTTGATGAACTGGCCACTGACGGGAGAGAGCCAGAGAGAGCACCGTGCGAACCGTGGCCGGCTTGACGACTGGGCTGAAGGTCTCAGCAAAGTCGATGCCGGGGCGCTGGGTAAAGCCACGAAGAACCCAACGTGCCTTGTAGCACTCCAAAGAACCGTCGACGAGGAACTTGTACTTGAAAATCCACTTGCCCGAAACAACGTTGGCGTGCCGGGGGCGAGGGACCAGATCCCAAGTCTGGTTCTGGAGAAGAGCAGCATGTTCTTCCTCCATAGCGGCCCGCCAATTGGGATCGGCAAGGGCACTACGGAAGGTCTTCGGGACTGGAGAGAAAGGTGCAGCATGGAACAGGGACGGCATGCGAAAACTGTCCTTGGCCCGAGTCATCATGCGGTGCTGGTTCACCGTTGGGGTGACGGCAACAGCACCTCGGGGAACCGGCATGGGTGCTGGAGGAGCGGCTGCAGCCACCGGGGCCTTCGGGCGCCTGGAGTAGACGAGCAGAGGCGCCGGTGCCACGCTCGCACGTGGGGGTGCAGGGGGGGCTGGCGCGGCCGCGCGTGGCGCGGAGGGCAGGACGCCGGGTGACGAGGGAGAGGCCGTGGCCGCGCATGGCGCAGCACCCGCACGTGGGAGTGCAGGGAAACCTGGAGGAATCGTCGGCGCAGGGAGGGGCTGCACGTTCGCAGGGGCGCGAACGAGGGCAGCAGGGGCACCTGTAGGTCCTGCAGGAGAAACAGTGGGCAGCCCTATGGGAAAGGGCGCCGGGTTAGGGAGTTCATCTAAAAAGGAGAAGTCCGCAGCCGTGGGAGGGGAGGCCTGCTCAGCGAAAGGGAAAACGGACTCGTCAAAGATAACATGACGAGAGATGATGATTCTATTGGTGGTAGGATCAAGGCAGCGGTATCCCTTATGGTGAGCAGAGTAGCCAAGGAAGATGCAGAGAGTGGAACGAGGTGCAAGTTTATGGGGAGCGGTGGCCGAAAGATTGGGATAACACTTATAGCCAAAAACACGTAGATGATCATAAGACGGCGCACTGCCAAGCAGAGCCAAGTGCGGAGTCGAAAAATCAAGTGTTTTGGTTGGCAAGATGTTGAGGAGGAGAGTTGCAGTATGCAACGCCTCAGCCCAATACAGAGGGGGCATGCTCGCCTGAAACAGAAGGGAGCGGATGACATCATTAGTGGTGCGAATAATCCGTTCAGCTTTACCATTCCGCGGGACGTGTAAGGACACGACATGCGGAACAGGACGCCATGTGTGAGGAAGAAGGTGCACGTGCTGGAGTTGTCGAACTCCTGGCCGTTGTCACTCTGGAGGCCTGCAGGATGGAGGCGCCAGGGGCCGGCATGAAGGCCTGCTGCTGGGGAAGATGTTGGGCGGCGTGGAGCTGCTGGGCCAACAGTGCTTGCTGCTGCGCCTGCTGGTGCTATGGGCCGACGTGTCCCTGGGGGAGCTGCGCTAGAGGAGGCGCTCGGGGACCGGGCCACATCTGAATGGACCCAGTCCACGGGTTGTAGAAGGAGGGCCAGGTCCCGCTGGACCTGGCAGTCGCCCCGGGCGTGGAGGAGGAGCCAGCAGAGGGAGCGCCGCTGCTAGGAGCAGAGTTGCCGCTTGGGGTGGTGCGGCGATCCTTCGGCTTCTTCTTCTTCTACTTGGGGGCGCCAGTCCGAGGAGCACCACCGCCGGCCGGCGCAGACTGGTGAGGCGAAGAGGAGCCAGTGGCGACGAGTGCGGTGGAGGGGGCAACAGGGTGCTGCACCATGTTGATCTCCTCAAGCTGGAGCTCGTTGCGGACGGCGGCGAAGTCAGGGAACGGGCGACCACGGCGAAGGTGAACGCTGATGTCCTTGTAGCGCTCGTTGAGCCCACGAATCACGTTAAGGACCAGGGTGCGGTCAGTCACGTGTTCGCCGAGGTCAGCAAGGTCATCGGCCATCTTCTTGTAGCGTTTGCAGTACTCGGTGATGGAAAGATCTCCTTGAGCGAAGGCGCGAAACCTGGCGTCGAGGTGGAGGGCGCGGGTTTCCTGGTTGCCGAGGAAGTGGCCCTCGATGGCGATCCAGGCTTCGCGAGCGGTGGCGTGGTGATCAATCACGGCGTCAGCGAGATCGGCGGAGACCGTGCTGTAGAGCCACGACTTGACGATGGCGTTCATCCGAGTCCAGTCAGGAAGCGCCGAGGTGACGTCGCTACAGACATGGTCCTCCAGCGAATACTTCGTGACGGCGAGGAGGGACTGCTCGCGCCTTGCCGGAGGAGGTGTCGAAGACAACCGGCACCAGGCTGCGGGCGTTCTGGATGGAGACGGCTTGGGCGTGGAGGTTGAGGACGGCGGCGGCCTCGTGGAGAACCATGGCATGGGGAACGTCCAGGTTGTCCTCGGGACCCCCGGCGGCAGGGTCGATGGGATCTGCCACGGCGGCGGCGTCGGCCTGGGCTTTGGCCGCCCTGGCCAGCGCAGCGCTGACACAATCCGCGGCGGTGTCGCGCTGAGCAGAAGCAGCGGCGGCCTCCTGCTCGGCCGCCTGGGCGTTAGCGAGGGCGGCCTCGCGGGTGGCGCGGCGAGCGTCAACGACCTTCTGCTGCTCGGCGTCGGCCTTCTGCTTCTCGGCGTCGACGTCGCGGTGGGCCTGCTCGGCCGGGTCGACGTCGGAGGGTTGAGTCCCGACCATACTGATGCGCGGCTAGGGCGCGCAGAGGCAGCGGAAGGGCGAGAGGGGAGAGTCCCGGTCTCTTGATACCATAAAAGATAGTATGGCTGGGAGATAATAGATTGATTATGGAGGAGCACAAGGCTCAAGTACATATAGGCAAGGATGTCCCTCAGAATAGGAAAGATCTAATCTAGGAGATCCTTGCCAAACATAACCAACTAACCAAAATCAGGGGGGACAGGCAGCAGCCGTACTCTCAAGGGTTACAGCTGAACCCCCCTGGGCCCATGGGCCTATACATCACGCTAACATTGAAGATGATTCAAATGACAGAACTGAGGAAATGTTTCACAGACTGTACAGCTTATTAGATGGGGTTCAGTAAAATGCTGCGACAGAGTAAGATCTATCATCCATGATGGGAAACTGCTACCTTTGTAAGAATCTACGCTTAGCATCTCCAACCCACCGTGAGGTTTGAGAGAGTCGAGCAACTTCTTATGACAATCCTGTACTCCATTGACATCACTGTTCCACTTCAGAGATAAGTGTGTAAGTTTCTGCTTTTTCCCAATGCTGGCTGCTTTTGCCTGTGCTTCATCCACATTTTCTGGGCCATGTAACACTAGTTGTCCACCAAGGTTTAAATCCCATAATTCTCCAACATTACAATGATGTGAGCTTCCCAACATCCCCACCACAAAATATGTTAGGGTCTGTAAGGATGTGAGCTGTCCAATATCTGGAGGCATGTGCGTGAATAATATGCATCCATGAGTATAAAGGTGTCGGAGGCATGCGATTTGCTTCATTTGTTTGGGTAGTTTGCGAAGATTATGGCAAAAAGAAACGTCCAAAGTCTGTATATTATACAACATAGCAATTTCTCCAGGAAGTTCTGTGATTATCTGATTATGAGAGAGATTAAGATACCTCAGGTGTTGTGATTGTAAATGCCTTGATTTGACTTCATGTATTGAATTTAGTGGGAGGTGTAGTGCTCATAAGGAATCGTACTCCAATAGATGTGATAAAAAGTCAACATCAGTACAAAACAGTGTCTCGAGAGTTGGAGTCTGTTTCTTCAATAAATCATCCAGGAGTGTTCCAACACGGCATGACAAGAAGAAATGACGAATTGGACTTGAAAACTTCTTGTCCTTGGGTCTATCAGTTACAGTGAGACAATCTTTACCGGTAACAGATAGAGCAACGTCATGCATTAGATCATGTATCTTGCATGTAGTTCTTTCACAGAGCATGCCTGCCCTTTCATACCCTTTTGGAGGGCTTTGGTTCACATCTTGAAAGAAAGATCTCCAAGCAAGCTGCCTGAAAATTTCTCCACCTACTGTTTCAGGATGATCATCTTCCTCTTGTGGTATGAAGTCATGCGCCATCCATAATCAGATCAAAATCTCAACATCAATCTCATAATCTTTGGGGAATATAGCACAGAATGCAAAGCACTGCTTCATATGTGATGGCAGGTCATCGTAGCTGAGCTTGAGCACAGGGAAAATTCCAGTTCTCTCATCACAAATGTTACTTTTGGCTAATATGTCCATCCATTCGTTCATACTAGTCTTGGTACTCAACATAGAGCTAAAGGCTTTGGCAGCCAAAGGAGAACCAGCACATCTGTGCACAATCTTATCAACAATGTCATCTTGCTCGTCACTGCTTGGCGTCTGCAAAGTGAATGCTCTACTCTGGACTATTTCCTTCAAATACATGTCACCCAGCGTCTCAAGACTATAGCTTCAGCTACACCCATTGTCATTGTTCGAGCTACTTCTGCATTGCGAGTTGTTATTAGTATTGCACTGCCCCTGCCCCCCTGCTTGAAGCAGGTTATCAGTTTTCCCCAGTTAACAGTATCCCAATTCCATACATCATCCAACACAATGAGGTACCTCTTTCCACTTAATTCTTTCTAGAGATCCTGCAATGCTTTCTCACGATTTTCCTCGTGGCTCTGACAGATGCTTCGTGCAATGTTGACAATATCAAAATCTTCTGACACACAACACCACCTCAGGATATTGAAATGCTTTATGACTTCAGGGTCGTTATAAATAAGTTGCACAAAGGTAGTCTTGCCCAGACCACCCATTCCAATAATAGGAAGAACCATGAGATCCCCACCTTCCTCAAGTAGTATATTCACGATCTTCTTCTTCTCCTCATTTCTGGATCTGCTAACGATCTCCTTCTTAGATTCAACCATTATGCTATCGGTCTGCCGCCACTGCATCAATGATGGAACATGTTGCCTTTGAGTGAACCCAAAGTCATTCATCTCTTTGACAAGAACCTCGATGACTTGCACAATCTTGCATAGCTTCTTGCTCATCCTATAACGGAACACAATGGGGTTTCGAGTAGGGGAGAGGCTTACAACTTCCAAGCCAAGCTTGCTGCAGTGTCCCTTTTTCCTTGCGTCACGCCGAAGCGCGTCGTACTTGAACTCGTCAAAGACATTGATTGCTTCATAGGACACCTTCTTGAGTGCCTGGAGCCAAGCGCTTACTCCTGCTCGGCTAGCTCCCTTCTCTGCAACTTCAATGACGTCCAGGATGGCCGGGAGCCTACGCTCCAGGATCTCGAGCTGCTCCTCCATGCCTTGCATCACCTTGTACTGGTAGAGAAGGTAGTTGGACGCCTTCTCCTTCAACAAGGAGACAAGTGGTTCGATCAGCATCTCGGCCATTGTTGCTCTCGCAACTCACAGCAACACAAGCAACGAAAACAGAGAAGAACAAATGGTAAAGAGCGTGCAAGAGAAGAGATAAATGATTGGAGGAGGGGAGAGCATTTGGATGAAATGGATATTATTGTTGGGATTTCACGGGAATCCAACAGGTTGAGATCGAGAGAGAGCAATGAGAGAAAGGAAAGACACGCGATAAATGATAGGCTCAATCCATATATTTATATGTGCACGGAATTAAGTTACAAATCCCAGGCCAACTGCCTCTCGGGGCTCTTCTCCCCTCCTTTTATAGGCCGCCGGAGGGGCCTAATTTACACTGAGTGCCCTTGCAACAACTATATTCCAAGCATATCCGAGGACACAATGGTACTTTGTTTCTTTGTACGGGCCTCCGTGATTCTCGGGTCTTGACGTGCCTATGAAGATGTGCCACGTGTCCTGGCTCATCCACACTGGCTGGGCGTCCCCGCCTTCAACTATGCGTCCGGTCCCTCGTTGAGCGAAGGGGTGGGTGCTCACCCCTTAGCTCCTCTTGCTCCCCCGAACCTTTCGTCAGAGTCACCTGAGTAAGAAAAAAAGCAAGAAATAATGCTAGTTCAAAGTGAAGGGGTAACTTGGTTATGCCTTTGTGTCTTTCGGGAGTTAGCCACATTCATGACTCCCCAACAGTAGCCCCTCGCGGACGAAGGCCCAGTCTTGACGGCGTGACGTCAGCGAACCACTTTTGGAGCGTGAATTTGGCTAACGGCTCCGTTCGCTCCTTGCCCCTCCCGTTAAGATTGGGTGTGAGGAGCGTTTTTGATGGCGTTATATTTTCAATTTTTGCGCTTTGGATTTTTCGAAACGGATGGGCGGGGGCTTTCCTTTTTTCGTGCCTTCCCTTCTATTTAAAGGGTTAGGGTTGTGGGCTGTTCGCTCGGCCTCTCATCGTTTCGTATTTTTCCCCATCTTGACTGTTCATCGCCGCCAATCCGCCCGCCGCTTGTTCTTGATTTTGTTTGGGCGATTGACGCTGCTCTTGGTTGATCTTGTCCTTCCTGCTCCACCAGGTGATTACTCTGATTGCGATTTTGTGATTCCTTTTGTTCTTTCTTCTGGTTGGGTCCGATTGGGTTCTTAGATTGGATCTATTTCCGCGTTTTTTCCAGATTCTTCTTGATTTGAGATTCGAGATGGGTCCAAAGGCTGATGCTTTGCGGAAATCCGTTCGATTTGGGAAATCCAAGGTTGGCCCGTCGTATTATGCTCGGTTGGTTGAGGATGGACTGGTTTCTGCTGATTCATCCCGTGCGCCTGGCAACGAGATTGTGCCAAGCCCTAGGGTTAACGAGGCGGTTATTTTCGCTAATCAACTTGATGCGGGTCTGTCTTTTCCGGTGGATCCAATGTTGTCTGAGGTTTTTGACATCTTTCAGATTGGATTCCATCATCTTAGCCCGAACGCCATTGTTCGATTGAACAGTTTCATATGGGGTGTTCGCAGTCAGGGTTGTGAAGCCACCGGCAGAGCTTTTGCTTCCCAACATGAACTCCACTGGCAGCCAAGGACTGGTGATGACAATGGAAAGCCTGCTTCCTTTCAGTTTGGTTGCGTGAGCTTCATTTATCGTGACGGTTGTGATGGTCCAGCTGTTGCGTACAAGAACAGGTGGAAAGACGACTGGAGCCAATGGTGGTTGTATCAAACTGTTGCTCCTGTTGCTGGTTTGCCACCTCTTGCTCCTCAGATAAAGAACATGTCCTTTATCTTGAGGCCCGCTGTTCGGTTGAATTCTGTTGATAAGAATGCAGTTAAGGCTTGGAGATTGGTAGGCAAGCATCTGTCTGTTCGTGATTTGGCTGATGAGTATGCTGCCGTTGGAGTTTGGCCTATCCGACAGGGTTGGACTTTCTCTGGATTTGCTACTACCCAAGAGGGTGATTTGCGAAGGCCTCTCTTCCGCAGGAGTTTCTTTAAGGAAGGTGAAGATGTGAAAATTAGCATTGCTGAAGTTGAGAGCCGCGTGGCAGTATTTCTCGGGCAGTATACTCGTAAGGAGTATGATTGCCGTGTTGATAGTGGACTTGAGGTTCGAATCAACCGTGTCTATGATGAGTTCCGCCTTGAGTATGGCGATCGACCAGTGCCTACTGCACACAGGCGTGGCAAAGGCCAAAAGCAAGGTCGTGGAGTTTCTCGTGTTATTGATCCTGTCACCAGTGCGAAGGGTGACGAAGATGATGAATCTGACAAGGGTGGATGTACTGCTAAGCGCCAGCGTGCTGGTGATGCTTCTGGTAAGTTGCCTTCGCCAGCGAGAGATGCTGATTCTGGCGAAGGGGTCAATGTGGTTGTTTCTACGAGGGCTGTTGATCTCCTCGACAAGCGAAGGGATGCTGAGCTTAAAGCTATACGCAGCACTACTTCTCAGCGCGCTGCGAGAGATTATGCTGTTCCTGAAGGTAGGCCTGAGTACCGAAATGAACGTTCTCGAGGTGATGGTATCCAGCGTTGGTCTTCTTTAGAGTATAGTTGTGCTAGTAATGTTTTTGTGACACGAAAGACTCTTGATGATGGCTTTGCTTTGTGTGAAGGTGGCTCTTCTTGTCAGATGGAGGTTTCTGCTGGAGGGTCAGCGAAGGGTGCAGGTGATGATTTGCCAGGCGAAGGCCACAGAAGTTTTGGTTGGTCCTGTTGAGAAGAGATCAACGAAGAAAGTTGACACTGGGCTTCAGCTGTTCGACATGCTAGGGGAGGACTCAAAGGAAAGCATTCATTCCAGTGGTAATTCTCTTGAATTCTCCGACATTTATGCTGGTAATTTTCGGGTTATTAAATCTCGCAAGATTTCTGATGTAGCCGGGGAAGGAGATGCCAAGGCAACTGAAGAGGAAGTTGGTTGTCAACAGAAGCCTGTGAATGCCGATGCTGAAGCCACTGACTGTTCTCAGGATTTGGTTTTTTTTTTTTTTTTTTTTTTTTTTTTTTTTTTTTTTTTTTTTTTTTTTTTTTTTTTTTTTTTTTTTTTTTTTTTTTTTTGAGGGGGTGCTAGTATTACATCTCCCTCCCAGCTCTGAGCATCCTGCCAGGTCCCCGGCTCACCAGTTTGAAGATCTTCGTTTCTTCAGTGAGCGTCTCAATGTTCTAGAGGGGGCTCGGATTATATCTGCTCGCAATATCAGCAAGGTGAAGATTTTGCCTAATTGTTATGAGGCTGGTATTTGTGATGGGGTTATGAGTAGCTTTGCTATTCCCAAGCTGGAGGACAAAATGCGTCTTCGCAGTGAACCCGATCTCCGATATGCTATTCAAGCAAATGCGGTTAAGGGTTTGCTACTTTCGCGGGCTCTTCTCCAGTCAAGCTGTGATCGCCTGAAGGAGACGAACAAGCTTGATGATGAAATTGCCTCTCACATTTCTGAACTTGAAGAGAATGTGGAAGTCTTGAAGGAGAAATTGTCTATATCTGGTGAACGTGAGCAACGCCTTGAGCGTGAGAAGTTAGAACTGATTGAGGATAAGCGAAAAGTTTCTGAGCAGTTCGCGGTCTTTCGCAAAGAGCTTGATGAGATTGAGAGCTTGAAATCGAAGGCCACTGATTTAGGAAATGATCGGGCAGATGCAAAGAGTCAACTTGAAGGTGCCCTTCGTGCTTTGGAACTAGAGAAGAAGCTCAAAGAGGAGGCTGTTAGTAGCTTGGTTGAGGAGCGAATGCTGAAAGAAGAGGCTATTTTGTCTCTCAGCCAGTTCAAGTAGTCTCTGGTTGACAGGACTTCGCGTGCCGCAGAGAAAGTTTGTAAAGTTGTGCAGTCCTTTGGTGCTGATTTGAAAGTTTTGGAAGGATTCGACTTTTCGGACATCTCTGCCTACTTTGATTGGCTTGAAAGCTCTTTTGTTAATTTTCAGACTGTGGCTAATAGCTTCTCTAACTTCTCGGTCGTCGTGGCAATTCGAAGCTTCGCATACACCATGACTCGGTTGGGTTGTGATCATGTTCGAAACACCAAGTTTGATTATCCTATCGACATGAGCCATGAGACCGTGGGCAGTGGAATTGCTTCTATTGCGAGGAACTTTGCTAGGCGCTTTTGGGTACCCCGAGGCATAAAGCTTGCTTTGGAGGAGGCAGAGCACAATCACACTAAGGTTGGTTGCAGTTTTCCACCTTGCTGTACTTTATTGGGGAGGATTGCTAAGGGTCCTGGTTTTTTATTTTATTCGCAGAAGAAGATTTCCGGTGGTTCTGGTACCCCTTCGTCATCTACTATGGCTGCCCCTTCGTCTACCCCTTCGACTGCCCTTCACATTACTCTTGTTTTTGCTGATGCTATGCCTCTGACCGACACACCTGCGAATCCTTCAGCTGCCGGCTCCATTGCTGATGTTGATGCAAGGGTAGATGATCCTGCTGATGCTCCACCAGCTGGCGATCAGGTTGAATGAACTATTAATGTTTGGTTGATGCCTTTGCTGTTCTGAATACTTGGTTTGTAATGTTAATACTCTGTGCCTGCGTAGGTCCCTGCTGAGGACTCTACGTAGGGGATTGTCTTAGAAACTTCTGCTTTAATCTACCGGCGGGGAAGCTTTATGATTTCTGGTTCTCTTTATAATGACTTTAAACGGCGTCACCCTGATTTTGGTGTCAATGACTTTTTGCCTCGTCATCGGAAGTATTATGATAAGCGCAACGCTGAAGCGAAGGATTTTTGGCAAAACTTTGACCCTAGTGTGTTGCCGCAACAGCGGATTCGTCGGATCCTTCGTCGTATAGCGCAGGGGCTACTTGAACCAAAGCCTGAGCCTGTAGATGAGATTAACTGTGCTCCTCGCTACACATATTTAGCTAAAGATTCAGTAGAAGATGAACTTGTGGGTGATAGAAACAGTTCTTAGTTATTGATTGTGTTTCTTCTTTTTTGTTTTCTTCAGGGATTAGTTCCTGATGCTGATACTCTTCGGAGAATGGCTAATGAGATTATTGATGGAGTTGTTAACTTGATATCAGAATTGGCTGATAGGGTTTGTGATGAATCTTCTTGATGATTTGGTAGAATGATTGGAACTGTTTTTTCTGGGCGTAGCCCCTAGCCTTTGTACTGTAAAAATACACATTATTTTGATGTGGACACGACGACCTTGTCTGATCTGTTGTCATGTGTCTGCTTTCTACTTTTTTCTGAAAAGATGTAGTGTATTGGCGCTTGTTTTTTCTTGGTCTTGTGACTGTCCTTTTGCTTTGTCGCTTGTGTGTACTGTGACTCCGTGACCGGGTTCATAGGTTCTTTGTTTTGGGGCGGTGGTCACGGGCTCCCGTAACGTTCCCCTCTATAAATTGCCTGCGGTCTTGCCTTTGCTTGTTGAGTGCATATGTAGTGTTTTCTGAGCTTTCCAATGGCCCTTGTTTGGTGGTTGGTTCGTCCTCCAGAGTTTGATGAAGTTTTGTCTTCGTCAATGGAGCTAGAAGAGTGCTTGCGACTGGGCGGAGAGTTGATCAGCGTCTGAGTGCTCCTATGATATTGATTCTTGTTTCTGGTGTTTACTCGTCATTTTGACATGTGATTGGTCCGGATTCGAGTGAACGTAGGGGCTAGCCTGATTATCTCTTTTTGCCTTGTAACCGTTGTTAGGTTTTCCGGAAGCTAGAAGAGAACTTGCGATGAGTTCATGTGAACCAAGCTGGTTCTGTTTGTAGCTTTTGTGATGCCTGCAACTCTATCTGGCTGTCATTGTGACAGCTGATATCTTTTTCTTCTTTATGTTCTGTCTTGCGAGACATTTTTGTATTTGTAACGGTATATATTTAATAAAGAGGAAATTTTCTTTCATGAGGTTTTCAAGTGTCTTTTCGAATGTTGAATCTTCATGGTGTCCTTTACGTTTGATATGAAAGGTTGTGGGTAAGTTTGGAGATGTGATTGTATCATACTTTCTCTATGATGTAAAGGCTTCAGGAACATTTTTGATGTAATCTCACAAGTCTTTTTGCGATGCGAAGGTCTTACGAGCCTTATTACGATGTGTTTTTTGTTATACCCTCTCTTTTTGAGATGCGAAGGCGTTACGAGCCTTTTTGAGATGGGATTTATCATATCCTCTCTTTTTGAGATGCGAAGGCCTTTCGAGCCTTTTTGAGATGAGATTTATCATATCCTCTCTTTTTGAGATGCGAAGGCCTTTCGAGCCTTTTTGAGATGGGTTTTTGCTATACCCTCTCTTTTTGAGATGCGAAGGCCTTCACGAGCCTTTGAAAGCATCTAGGCCCTCTAATTGTGTTTTGGTAATTAATGATAGCCATATTGGACTAACTATTTCATTGAGGATATGAGAATAGGTTAGTCCCGTGAGATGATTGAGCTTCAACGGTTGATTAACGATGGATATATATGTTGGAACCAAGAAAGCTCAAGGCAAAGGTAAAAGATAGGATATTTTCTTTTACCGGTCATGAGGTGATTAGAGAAGATTTTTGACCGGATTGGTAGGCTAGATAGCCGTACTATCAAGAGGGGTCAATTTCATTTGCATGACGAGTTTCTAGTGCCACTTTGCTCAAATAGTTGCATTGCATGCATGAGAGCTAACATCGTTGAGAAAGTGGGAAAGAAAAAGAGAAAAGATCAAGTGCTGATTGTGGTACTGCGGACGGTCCGCGGGCTACAGGCGGACAGTCCGCGGGTGGCGGACGGTCCGGCCAGTAGCAAGCGGACGGTCCGCATGCCAACTAACTTTCTGTGAAATTGACTAAGTGTTGGAAGGGTCTGCCGAGACTTTGAAGGCGGACGGTCCGCTGGGAATGGCGGACGGTCCGCCTGTCATTTTCTGTGAAGCGGACCGTGGTGGCGGACCGTTTACGCAGGAACGTGTTCTGGGGGTTCCAGGCCTCTTTTATATGGCGGACGGTCCGCAGTTATGGATGATGGGTCCTTAGTCGCGTGGAGAGCTAAGCTTCTAACTCTGAGGCGGACGGTCCGGCCTGAGGGGGCGGACGGTCCGCCAGCTGCGTAACGGTAAACTCTGACACGTTTGACTTTTGGAAAGTAGCCGTTGAGGCTTAGGCGGACGGTCCGCCAAGTGGGTAGCGGACGGTCCGCCAGTCCTCTGTTTTCACGGGATTTGAAGGTAACGGCTAGTTTTGAAGGGGTGGAGTATATATACTCCACCCACGGGGAAGGAGGCCCTCTCTTGGCACTTCTGAAGCACAATTGACATACTTGAGTCTTCTTCCACCTCTCACTCACTCGTATTGCTTAGAGTTGCATCCTTGTGAGTGTGAGAGAGTTCTAGTGCATTGCATCAAGAGTTTGAGCTTTGGGGCACTAGAAGTTCATCAAGCAAGCGTCATCGACTTGTTACTCTTGGAGGTTGCCGCCTCCTAGACGGCTTGGTGGTTGTGGCCGGTTGAAGCACTTCAAAGAAGATTGTGAAGTTGCTCCCGCCTTGATTGTGAGAGGTTTGTGCTCACCTCACCAGAGTGGGAAGAGCAACACTAGTGGAATCGAGGTTTGGAGAGGTTCATTGATTCAAGCCGGCTCATACATCAAGCGAGGTCTTGATAGAGGAGCGGTTGAAGCTTTGGATCCACCTCAACGTGGATTAGGAGTGACCGGCAAGTCATCGATACCACGGGATAAAATTCGTCTCTCTTGTTCGGTTATTTCTTTGCTCTACTTGTTTACCACATTAAATTTGAGCAATTTACTTTCCTAGAGATTGATTTGTATCTTGTCACCCTAGGTTGCAAACCTTGACATAGGCATAGACTTGGTAGAAATAGGTTTCACCTTGTGTTACTAATAAAACTTGTTGAGTTTTGTGATTGAAGTTTAAAACCGCCTATTCACCCCCCTCTAGTCGGTATCCTAGATCCTACAAGTGGCATCAGAGCCGAGGACTCCATATTTGAAGGATTTAACCATCCCGGAGTAGGATAAAATGGGTGAAGAAAAGCCAATCAACCTCAACAATGTGGGGAAACCACCATTCTTTGATGGGAACAACTATGATTATTGGAAGACAAGAATGAGGGTTCATCTCAAGGCAATGAACAAGAGAATTTGGGAAATAGTGGATGATGGTTTTGTCATTCTTGATAAAGCCAACAAAACTCCTAGAGATGAAGCAAATGAGTCACTCAATGATCAAGCAATGAATGTGCTTTATGAGGCTCTCTCCATTAGTGAGTTCAACCGTGTGAAGAATATTGAAACCGCTCAAGATATTTGGTTGAAGCTCATGGAAATTCATGAGGAAACATCCACGGTGAAAGAAGCAAAGCTATATGTATACAAAGGAAAATTCAATGAGTTTGTCATGAATATTGATGAAGATGTGTCCACCATGTTCAACCGGTTGAATGAGATTGTGAATGAGCTCAAAGGTCTTGGATTTGATGTCCCGGATCAAGACTTCTCTCACAAGTTCCTTAGGTGTCTCCCCGAAAAATATGACACTATTGTGACACTACTTGTGAGATCCGACTTGAAGAAACTTACACCCACCGAAGTGCTTGGTGAAGTACTTACTCATGATATCTTCAAGAAGTCTCAAAGGGAAGCTCATGGACTAGCAAATGATGACAACAAGAAGAACATTGCTCTCGAGGCCAAATCAACCAAAGAAACCAATGATGATGAAGGAGGAAATGAGGTTGAATCCGATGAAGAAATGGCTCTCTTTGTGAAGAGATTCAATAGAATCATGAAGAAGAACTATGACAAGAAAGGTCAATCCTCAAAGAAAAATCCTTTTGAAGACAAGAAGTGTTATGAGTGTGATGAAATTGGGCACATAGCTATCAACTGCCCAAACAAGAAGAAGAAGGACAAGAAGAAGAAGGACAAGAAGAAGAGGAAATTCTTCAAGAAGAAGAAGAATGGTCAAGCATACTATGTGGAGTGGGATTCCGATGATAGCTCCGACTCGGAGTGATGATGATGATGAGAAGCCCTCCAAGGGAATTGCCGGCATCGCCATCAAGGAAGCTCCATCCCTCTTCTCCAAGCCTTTTTGTCTTATGGCAAAAGGTGAAGCAAAGGTATCAAGTGATGATGAACTAGATGATGATAGTGATGATGATGATGAAATGTCCTATAATGATCTAGTTCAAATGCTTAATGATTCAAATGAACTATTGCGCAAGAAGAGTGAAAAGATATCGGACTTGAAGAGAAAATACTTCTCTCTTCAAGAACTCCATGAGGAGCTAAAGACTTCTCATGAAAATCTTAAGGACTCTCTTGACAAGGTTAAAACCTCGAATGAGATACTTAAAGAAAAGCATGAGGAGCTTAAGGAAGCTCATGACACTCTCCTTGCACAAAAGTCCATGAAAGTTAAATATGATTCATGTGCTAGATGTGAAAAACTTGAAAGTTTACATAGTGCTCCTAGTTCATCTAACCCATCTTGTAGCACAAGTGATGGCTCTTGCTCAAGTGACGGACTTTCATATGATGCTTCTCTTATATTGGAGAATGAATCTTTGAAGAAGGAGATTGATTATTTATCCAAGGATCTTACCAAATGGTTTGGTAGCCATGTAAAATTCAATCATTGTTGGACAAATCAAAAGTTCACATTGAACAAGAATGGATTTGGATATTTGCCCAAAAAAGGGGAAAAGGCTTTCACCCCCGTAGTGAATGAGTTTGTCAAGTCAAAGGTACTTCGTAATGAAGAAGAAACTCATATGTCTTGTCATATTTGCAAGAAGAAAGTTGACATTAATCACCAATGCAAGAGCAAGAAGCCCGTATCCTTTGATGCATCCTATATTCTTAAGAAAGATAAAAAGGGTGTAGTTTGTGCTAAGTTTGTTGGTCTTCCCATTAGTGGCACTAAGAAGAAAGCCATATGGGTGCCTAAGGTTTTGGTGACTAACATCCAAGGACCCAAGCAAATTTGGGTACCTAAAAGCAAGTGAATTCCTTTTGTAGGTGGATTACAAGGCCGGAGGTAAACATTGGGTGGTTGATAGTGGATGCTCTCAACACATGACCGGCGAAGCAAAGATCTTTACTACTCTTGACAAAGAATCCGACTATGATGATATCACCTTCGGTGACAATGGCAAGGGTGAAGTAAAGGGATTGGGCAAGATCACTATCTCTAATGAGTATTCTCTCTCAAATGTGTTGTTAGTTGACTCTCTCAAGTTTAATTTATTATCGGTATCTCAACTTTGTGATCTTGGTTATAAGTGCTCTTTCACTAGTGAGACATTTGAGGTAACTAGTAAAGATGAAAGCATTAGCATATTCAAGGGGTTTAGGCATGAGAGCTTATATTTGGTGGATTTCTCATCTAGTCATGCCAAGTTGACCACTTGTTTGTTCTCTAAATCATCTTTGGGTTGGTTGTGGCATAGAAGGCTAGCTCATGTTGGAATGAAGCAACTCAATCGATTATTGAAGCATGATCTAGTAGAAGGCTTGAAGAATGTGAAGTTTGACAAGGACAAATTGTGTAGTGCTTGTCAAGCCGGCAAACAAGTGTCAAACTCTCATCCTAACAAGAGTGTTATGTCAACCACAAGACCTTTGGAATTATTGCATATGGATTTGTTTGGTCCTACAACCTATAGAAGTATTGGGGGAAATTGCTATTGTCTTGTGATTGTTGATGACTATTCAAGATACACATGGGTTTTCTTTCTTCATGACAAGGCCGACACTTGTGATATATTCAAGAATTTTGTAACAAGGGCCGAGAATGAGTTTGAGCATAAATTGAAGAAAGTAAGAAGTGACAATGGTAGTGAGTTCAACAGCACAAGGGTTGAAGAATTTTGTAATGAGAAGGGAATCAAGCATGAATTCTCAACCAAGTATACACCGGAGCAAAATGGTCTTGTTGAGAGGAAGAATAGAACCTTGATTGATATGGCAAGGTCAATGCTTTCGGAGTACAATGTTTCGGATTCTTTTTGGGCCGAAGCAATCAATACCGCTTGTCATGCATCAAATAGGCTTTATTATCATAGATTCTTCAACAAGACACCATATGAACTTCTCATTGGAAGAAAGCCAAATATTTCATATTTTAGGGTCTTTGGTTGCAAATGCTACATCTTGAGGAAAGGCACTAGATTATCAAAGTTTGAAAGCAAATGTGATGAAGGATTTCTTCTTGGATATTCATCTTGTAGCAAGGCTTATAGAGTGTATAACAAGTCCAAGGGATTTGTGGAAGAAGCCTATGATGTTGAATTTGATGAAACAAATGGCTCACAAGAAGAGAAAGAAAATCTAGAAGATGTGAGAAATGATGAGTTGAGGGAAGCCATGAAGACCATGTCTATTGGTGATATTAGACCTAGAAGAGAAGAAGATAATGATAATGGTCCATCAATCTCTATTGAAGTGAATCCCTCTACTTCAACCACAAGTAATAATGTTCAATCTCAAGATGATGGTGAAATAAGTAATGTCAATGCAACTTCATCTAGTGAGCAAGTTGCTACTACTATACAACCCTCAACCTCTACACAAGAATCTATTGATCAACCAAGAGTTCATCATGCCATCGCCAAAGATCACCCTATTGATCAAATTGTGGGTGACATTAGTAAGGGTGTTCAAACTCGATCTCGTGTTGCTTCATTTTGTGAACACTTCTCTTTTGTATCTTGTGTTGAACCTAACCGTGTAGATGAAGCACTAAATGATCCGGATTGGGTGAATGCTATGCATGAAGAATTGAATAATTTCACCCGGAACAAGGTTTGGGAGCTAGTAGGGAGACCCAAGAATCATAATGTGATTGGTACAAAATGGGTATTTCAGAACAAGCAAAATGAAGATGGGATTGTTGTGAGAAACAAGGCAAGATTGGTTGCTCAAGGGTATACTCAAGTTGAAGGCTTGGATTTTGGTGAAACATTTGCTCCCGTGGCTAGATTGGAAGCTATAAGAATCCTATTGGCCTATGCTTGCTCTCACAATATCAAGCTATATCAAATGGATGTCAAAAGTGCTTTCTTAAATGGCAAGATTAGTGAACTAGTATATGTTGAACAACCTCCCGGTTTTGAAGATCTTGATAAGCCTCATCATGTATACAAGCTCTCTAAAGCTCTCTATGGGTTGAAGCAAGCACCTCGTGCTTGGTATGAAAGGCTTAGGGACTTTCTCATTTCTAGGGGATTCAAAATTGGAAAGGTTGATAATACCTTGTTCACTAAGAAGATTGGGAATGACATATTCATATGTCAAATTTATGTTGATGACATCATATTTGGTTCAACCAATGAAGATTATTGCAAGGAATTCGGTGATATGATGTCAAGTGAATTTGAAATGTCTATGATTGGTGAATTGAGCTTCTTCCTTGGTCTTCAAATCAAGCAAATGAGGGAAGGCACATTTGTTTGCCAATCCAAATATGTGAAGGATCTATTGAAGAGGTTTGGCATGAAAGATGCTAAACCTATCAAGACTCCTATGGCCACTAACGGACATCTTGATCTCGATGAGGGAGGTAAACCGGTAGATCCTAAACTTTATAGATCCATGATTGGTAGTTTGCTTTATCTTACCGCATCTAGGCCCGATATTATGTTTAGTATGTGCATGTGTGCAAGGTTTCAAGCCGCACCTAAAGAATGTCACTTGACCGCCGTCAAGCGCATCCTAAGATATTTGAAGTATTCTCATAATATTGGTCTTTGGTATCCCAAGGGTGCTCATTTTGATTTGGTTGGGTATTCGGACTCGGATTATACGGGATGCAAGGTTGATAGGAAGAGCACATCCGGTGGTTGTCAATTTCTTGGAAGATCTCTTGTTTCTTGGTCTTCAAAGAAACAAAATTCAGTGGCTCTCTCTACCGCCGAAGCGGAATATATCTCGGCGGGAAGTTGTTGTGCTCAATTATTGTGGATGAAGCAAACTCTTCTTGATTTTGGAGTGGATTTCAAGAATATACCTCTCTTATGTGATAATGAAAGTGCCGTGAAGATAGCTAACAATCCGGTTCAACATTCTAGAACCAAACATATTGATATACGGCATCACTTTCTTAGGGATCATGTGAGCAAGGGAGATATTATAATTGATGGAATTAGCACCAAGGATCAATTGGCGGATATCTTTACCAAACCATTGGATGAGCAAAGGTTTTGTTTCTTGAGAAATGAGCTCAATGTCATTGACTTCTCAAATGTGGCTTGAAACTTGGCTCACATGTTTATTGCTTATCTAACTCTATTTTTATGCAATTTTTTTGTGTCTTTTTGTCTTGTATTCATTTCATTGCATAAATTTCATGATTCTTGGTCAAAAGTTCTCTCAAAATCTTATTGGTAATCACATATATCTCAGTGGAATCATTGTGAAAATATTTGAGAAGAAATCTAAGAAAGAAATTCAACAAGTGACAAAAGACAGCAGTTCTCGGGCTGGAATTTCTGGTATAGCGGACCGTCCGCCACATATGGACCGGACCGTCCGCGGGTCATGGACCGTCCGCGAGGACAGGGCGGACCTTCCGCAGGAGTTGAAAGAATATTCCTTAGAATATTATTTTGGATCTGGAAAATCAGGAAATAAGGATAGAGGCGGACCGTCCGCGCCCCCTTGGCGGACGTCCGCGACGGTCGGGCGGAAGTGGACCCGCTCCGGACCGAAGGGGTATACGGAGAGGAACCCATCTCTTTCTCAGAACAGCCGCCGCCATCTCTCTCATTCTTTTTCTCCTCCAAAGCAAAAGTCAAGAACACCTTTAGGGAGAGACTTTAGCGCATCCCCGGACCAACCGGAGCTCATCCCTCAGACCTTCCGCGCCTCAAGGATCATGTCTTCTCGGTATTTAGTCAAAACCCTAAGTGATTCTCAATGGTTTTCATTCATGTTCTTGGTTAGGGTTTCATATGGGGATTTCAATTTCAACCATGGATTTGAGAAATTAGTTGGTGGAATATGTTGAGCAAGTCAAGGGGATGTTATGGCTATGATTTGGTGCAGTTTTGTTGGCTATACTTAGAGATCGGGCATTGGATTAGGGGATGGTTACTGTGCTGGTCGCGGTCTCCAGGTGACCCGCGGACCGTTCGCCGCCCCCTGGCGGACAGTCCGCCTGTCGCCTGTGACAGCAACCAGGACAGTAGCCTATATGATTGTTGGATTTTTTTAATTCTCAATATTATCACTTATAATTGAAATGCTTTATGGCAGTGCTGGTGGTCGTTCCAAGAAGGTTATGACATCGAAGAAAAAGAAGGGAAGTTCATCCAAAAGGCCTAGGGCAAATGATTCTGACTCAGGGGATGACTATATGCCTAGTGACTCTGAGAATATGCAGACTGATGTTGAGTTAGAGGCTGAGAGGCCGTAGATGAACTGATTGATGAGACTATAAATCTTGCAGGGAGACAGTGGAGCCAAAATTCATACAGAGATGCTAGGGCTCCTTATCAATATGACTTGCCCCGTGATACTTCAAACTTATTCTTTCATACTCGGATGCAGGAAGATGCATTTTATGGTCACATGGTTCACAAGAATGTGTACAAGCATCAAACCATTGACTTCTTTTACATGGCTAACCAACCTATGATGAGTAGTCTTGTTCCAAAACTTGAGCATCTTGGCTTGAGGCAGTTTATGGAGCACAGGTGTGAATGGAATGAGGCTGTCATTCGTCAGTTCTATGCCACAGCTGAGGTGAACATGGAGGAAAAGAAGCTTGAATGGATGACAGGCACAAACAGGTACTCTGCTACCTTTGCTGAGTTTGCAGCGGCAAATGAGCTTAACTATGATTTCATCACTGGGGAAGATAGTTTTGACATATCTGAAGAGTTGCACTTGGACCTTCATAGCATCACTCCGTTCTATGAGCCTGCAAGAACCCATATTCATAGAGTGTACTGCAAGACTACAGGGCTAAGGCACCATCCAGCTGTGCTAAACAAGATTGCTAGGGTCACTATTCTTCCCAAGAGTGGCTATAAGGATGCTTTCATTGGATGGGCACCAAATTTTGTGAAGCATGTCATGTCAAATGAGAGGATGGATGTGGTGAAACTCATCATGTATCAAATCAATGAAAAGAAAACCAACTATAAGATCAACCTTTACCATGCTCCCTACATTATGTCACTCATTCTTGCCAAGACAAGGTTCAGGGGACCTTGCAATGTGAAGCATCTCCCTTTCAGGCCATTCAAGAATGACAAAGTATTTCTTGAGAGGGATGTGACTGAGTATCTAGATGTGGATGCCAATGAGGCTTGGGAGGAGTATGTGCCTCATGAGCAAGGAGGAGCACATGATGCTCAAGATGCCGATGCACAGGCTATGCCACCTCCACCTCCTCCTCCACAGCAGCCACAGCAGCCACAGTGGGCACCTCCAGCTGGATATTTTGATCCCTACTTCGCCTCTATGCAACAGTCCATGATCACTCAGTTTGAGCAGATGCAGATGGGCTTCAACACCCACTTTGAGGCATATGGGCAGCAACTGAATGCAAATCTTGAGAACATGCAAACTCGTCTTGATAGCCAGCATCAGCAGCTTATGGAGAGGCAGCAGCAGCTTGAGACTCGCTTTGACAACTTCCACACTACCTTCTCAGGCTTTGCTGATCACTTTTATTCAATCTATCCGGCTCCAGTGCCTCCTCCAGAGTTTCACCCTCACCAGCCATTTTATCCTCCTCCGCCGCCGCCTCAGGATGATTAGGACCCTCTTTTGGTCCTTGATGACAAAGGGGGAGAAGAAAGTGGAAGTGGAGTGATTCCTTGAAGATTCATGGAGATAGGGGGAGCTTTGGGCTTGGGATCATGGAAACATTGCATGTGCATGTTTAATTTTCGCTTTGCATGAACTATTTGTGTGCTTGTAATATCTTATGCTTTGAGGTGTGGAACTAGAACTTGTGTTTGAACCTTGTTGGATGTAATTGCAATTCTTTAGCTTAATATGGCTTGTTCTAGTTCTTGTGGTTTTTCAAGGCTAACCCTTTATCTCTTATGTTCATTGAATATCATATATATATCTTGTGTAGCCTCGATTGCCATTTTGTAGGGGAAACTCCGGAATTTTCTTATCTAATGCATATGAAGATATTCAAAATGCAAAAATATATGCACATATGTAGGGGGAGTTCTTCTCTACAAAATGAATTTTGAGTTCTTTTATCTATTCATATATATCAGTTTCATTGAAATGGGTAAGCGTTCTCAAAATTCAAAAACCTTCTCTCATCACTCCTTTCAATGGTTGTCATCAATTACCAAAAAGGGGGAGATTGAAAGCATCTAGGCCCTCTAATTGTGTTTTGGTAATTAATGATAACCATATTGAACTAACTATTTCATTGAGGATATGAGAATAGGTTAGTCCCGTGAGATGATTGAGCTTCAACAGTTGATTAACGATGGATATGTATGTTGGAACCAAGGAAGCTCAAGGCAAAGGTAAAAGATAGGATATTTTCTTTTACCGGTCATGAGGTGATTAGAGAAGATTTTTGACCGGATTGGTAGGCTAGATAGCCGTACTATCAAGAGGGGGTCAATTTCATTTGCATGACGAGTTTCTAATGCCACTTTGCTCAAATAGTTGCATTGCATGCATGAGAGCTAACATCGTTGAGAAAGTGGGAAAGAAAAAGAGAAAAGATCAAGTGCTGATTGTGGTACTGCGGACGGTCCGCGGGCTACAGGCGGACAGTCCGCGGGTGGCGGACGGTCCGGCCAGTAGCAAGCGGACGGTCCGCATGCCAACTAACTTTCTGTGAAATTGACTAAGTGTTGGAAGGGTCTGCCGAGACTTTGAAGGCGGACGGTCCGCTGGGAATGGCGGACGGTCCGTCTGTCATTTTCTGTGAAGCGGACCGTGGTGGCGGACCGTTCACGCAGGAACGTGTTCTGGGGGTTCCAGGCCTCTTTTATATGACGGACGGTCCGCAGTTATGGATGATGGGTCCTTAGTCGCGTATAGAGCTAAGCTTCTAACTCTAAGGCGGATGGTCCGGCCTGAGGGGGCGGATGGTCCGCCAGCTGCGTAACGGTAAACTCTGACACGTTTGACTTTTGGAAAGTAGCCGTTGAGGCTTAGGCGGACGGTCCGCCAAGTGGGTAGCGGACGGTCCGCCAGTCCTCTGTTTTCACGGGATTTGAAGGTAACGGCTAGTTTTGAAGGGGTGGAGTATATATACTCCACCCACGGGGAAGGAGGCCCTCTCTTGGCACTTCTGAAGCATATTTGACATACTTGAGCCTTCTTCCACCTCTCACTCACTCCTATTGCTTAGAGTTGCATCCTTGTGAGTGTGAGAGAGTTCTAGTGCATTGCATCAAGAGTTTGAGCTTTGGGGCACTAGAAGTTCATCAAGCAAGCGTCATCGACTTGTTACTCTTGGAGGTTGCCGCCTCCTAGACGGCTTGGTGGTTGTGGCCGGTTGAAGCACTTCAAGAAGATTGTGAAGTTGCTCCCGCCTTGATTGTGAGAGGTTTGTGCTCACCTCACCGGAGTGGGAAGAGCAACACTAGTGGAATCGAGGTTTGGAGAGGTTCATTGATTCAAGCCGGCTCATACATCAAGCGAGGTCTTGATAGAGGAGCGATTGAAGCTTTGGATCCACCTCAACGTGGATTAGGGGTGACCGGCAAGTCGTCGATACCACAGGATAAAATTCGTCTCTCTTGTTCGGTTATTTCTTTGCTCTACTTGTTTACCACATTTAATTTGAGCAATTTACTTTCCTAGAGATTGATTTGTATCTTGTCACCCTAGGTTGCAAACCTTGACATAGGTATAGACTTGGTAGAAATAGGTTTCACCTTGTGTTACTAATAAAACTTGTTGAGTTTTGTGATTGAAGTTTAAAACTGCCTATTCACCCCCCTCTAGTCGGTATCCTAGATCCTACAGCCTTTTCGAGACTTAGGGTTTTTTCTTTCCCTTTGTCTATTAAGCTGAAGTCTGACAAGCTTGCATAATATGCTACAGCTTGTCGACTTTTGATTTCTCTTTTTGATTTTGTTGATAAGGTTACATACTTTTAAATGTATGTGACTTTTCAACATGTCCATAGACTTTGTTTGCGGAGGTACTACTTATAATTCCATAGTAAATGGGATACAAGAGAGTCTGCCTCGTTAAAAATCTCACCCCTTCGAGTAGTTTTGATTCTAAACGAAGGGTCCCCCTGTGAGGAAAAGAGTACAGCTCCTGAAGAAATTTAAAGATTACATAAATTTTGAAAGTACAAAAGAAACTAAGAAAATCTAGAAGATACATTTCTGAGCATTTATGCTCATGGATAGTATTTTTGCAAATTGTCCGCGTTCCATGAGTGCGGTAGTTCTTTTCCATCCATGTCTTGCAGCCTGTATGATCCTTGCCTATTTGATTCTTTTACGAGGTAGGGTCCTTCCCACTTAGCTTGCAGCTTTCCTGCTTTGTCAGCGCTTGCTTTCCTCTTCAGAACGAAATCTCCCGGATTTATCTCTTTCACGGCTATCTTCTTGTTTCTCCATTTCCTTGTTTCTATCTGGTAATTCTGTAAGTTTTGTGCAGCAATGAGTCTTTGTTCTTCTATTTCTTCCTTGTGTAATGTGTTATCTTCATGCTCTTTTGTTGCATTTAATGTTCTTGGAGATCCGAAGAGGACTTCTGTTGGTAACACTGCTTCATCTCAAATAACAGTTTGAACGGGGTGAACTTAGTTGCCCTTGATTCAGTTGTGTTATGTGACCAAACCACTCTTGTCATCTCTTCGACCCATTTGCCCTTCGGGAGTCCTTCGAGGCATTTGGCTATGCCTTTCAATATTATTCTGTTCGCCCTTTCCACTGCTCCATTGGATTGAGGGTGATATACTGATGCGAAACATATGTTGATGCCTAGAGTTGAGCAGAGTTCTTTGAATGTGTCGCTGTCGAATTGTTTGCCGTTGTCCACTGTTATTTCCTTTGGTGTGCCGAATCTGCATATTATATTTTGCCATACGAATTTTTGGACTGTCTTTGATGTTATTGCTGCTAATGGTTTCGCCTCTATCCATTTTGTGAAGTATTCGACTGCTATGACTGCAAATCTTAGGTTTCCTTGGGCAGGAGGAAGTGGTCCTACCAAGTCGATTCCCCAACGCTGTAAGGGCCATGATGGTGTTATTAGCTGAGTGATGGATGAGGGTCTCTGAGAATTGTTTGCTAGGAATTGGCAATTTTTGCATCTTCTTATATGTTCCTTTGTGTCCTCAAGTACCGTTGGCTAGTAGAATCCTTGCCTGAATATTTTTCCAGCTGTTGCTCTTGGTCCTGTGTGAGATCCGCAGAACCCTTCGTGTACTTCTTTGATTATGTCCTGTTCTTCACTTTTTGTTACACACTTTAGCCAGGGTTTGCATACGCCGGACTTGTATAGTTCTCCGTTTAAGACTTTGTAATTTCTTGTTCTTTGGGTGAGCCTTTTTCTCTCATCTTCATCGAATGGTTCATATGTTTCATTGATGAATGCGATGATGGGCGCTCGCCAATCTTCGCTCTCATTGTTGTTTATGTGCAATATCTGGCATTCTGCTCTTGGCGATGGCTGTTTCAGTGTTTCATAGAATACGTCTGGTGGCAGAGTTTCGCCTCTTGCTGCATTCTTTGCCAAGGCATCGGCTTCGTTGTTCTCACTTCTTGGTATCTTTTTTACTGTGAAGCCCGTAAAATGCTTTTCAAGTGCTCTTACAGCTGTCATATATTTGTACATTTCCTTGTTTGCCTTGTAGTTCTTTTCAACTTGTTCTTTTACGACTTCAGAGTCTGAATTCAGGATTGCTCTCTTTGCGCCCAGCATTCTTGCCTTGCGAAGGCCTAGTAGTATGGCTTCATATTTGCAACATTGTTTGTGCTTGAAAAGCATAATCTTGCAGCGTATCTGATTTTGTTTCCTGTTGGTGATGTGATTATTGCTGTGACACTAGCCCCAGCCTCTCCCTAGGCTCCATCGCAATATATGGTCCAGACTTGTTCTTTTATCTCTTCTCCCATTTCATTTTTTGTTGGTACCCATTCTGCTATAAAATCTGCCAATACTTGAGACTTTACTGTACTTCTGTGAATGAAATCTATTGTGTACTCAGCCAGCTCTGCTGCCCATTTTGCTATTCTTCCTGAAGATTCTTTGTTTTCAAAGATGTCTTTTAACGGGTAGTTGGTTGGTACTGTGATATGGTGGGCTTGAAAGTAGTGTCTCAATTTTCTTGATGCCATGAGGATTGCATAGGCTAGTTTCTCTATCTCTGAGTAATTGCACTTTGATCCCGACAATGCCTCGGATACAAAGTATATTGGTACTCGTTCTATTTTTGCCATTGTTTGCTCGTCCTTCGCATTTTCTTTTTCTTCTATTAACACGGCGCTTACAGCGAAGGGAGTTGCTGCTATGTATAGTAGCAATTGTGCCCTTGGTGTTGGACTTGTTAGTGCAGTCATCTGCTTGACGGTATTGTTTCAGTTCCTCAAAAGCATTCTGTTGTTCTTGACCCCACTCAAATTTTGCTGATCCTCTTAAGACTTTGAAGAATGGTAAGCTTCTTTCTGCAGATTTTGCAATGAATCTGTTTAAAGCTGCTATTCTCCCTGTCAGTTTCTGCACATCCCTTCTTGATGTTGGGCTTTTCATGTTTTTTATTGCATCTGCTTTTGCCGGATTGGCCTCTATTCCCCTTCGTGACACGATGCATCCTAGTAACTTTCCCTTTTTGACTCCGAATGCACACTTGTCAGGGTTTAGCTTTAGCCCTGAGCTTCTCAGATTGGCGAATGTTTCGATCAGATCTGAGGGGTAGTCTTCTGCCCTTTTGCTCCTTACGACCACATCATCCACATAGATTGATATGTTTTTGTCTAGTTGGTCTGCGAATACCGTTGACGTCATCCTGACGAAAGTGCATCCTGCATTTCTCAGCCCCTCAGCCATTCTGATAAAACAGAACGTACCAAAGGGGGTTGTGAAGCTTGTTTTTTCTTCATCTTCTTTCTTCATCCAAATTTGATGGTAACCGGAGAAACAATCGAGGAGTGAAAGTAGTTCACACCCTGCTGCTGAGTCAACAAGTGCATCTATTCTTGGTAGTGGGAAGTCGTCTTTTGGACATGCTTTGTTCAATGTTGTGAAGTCTATGCACATTCTCATTTTTCTGTTCTTCTTGGGTACAAGAACTGTGTTTGCAAGCCACTCTGGATACTGGACTGGCCTGATAACATTTGTTGTTAAGAGTCGCTGCATTTCTGCCTTCGCTGCTATTATTCTGTCGGGAGACATCTTTCTTTGTTTCAGTTTCTTTGGTGGGTAGCTTGGGTCAACATTGAGGGAGTGCTCTGCTATATCTCGACTGACTCCTTTGAGGTCATTTGATGACCATGCAAAAACATCACTGTTGTTTCTGAGGAGCTTGATTAGTCTTTTCTCTTCGTCAGGTGTTAACTCTGTTCCTATTATCACCATTTTGTCTGGAGTGTCCTTGCAGATGGGCACTGTTTCCGTGTCTCCCGAAGGGGTTGCTTTTTCTTTGATGACTTTTTCTTGTTTTTGTGATATTTGTGCTGCTTCTTCCTCGATGACATGGATATGCTTGTGGTCTGAGTTCACATTTCCCTCAGCCCTTCGCGCTTCGTCCTGATTGCCGTACACTGTTATGACACCATTGTGCGATGGCATTTTCATGCAAAGATAGCCGTGATGAATGACTGCTGAGAACTTGTTGATGAATCCTCGTCCGAAAATTGCGTTGTATGAGTAATCGATGTCGACCACGTCGAATGTTATTTTTTCTGCTCTGTACTTTTCTGGGGAGCCAAAGTATACCCAGAGTGTTATCTTTCCTAATGCTTCAATCCTCTTTCCCCCGAAGCCATATAGTGGTCTTTCTGCTTTTTCTAACTTGTCTGCGCCAATTTTCATGCTGTTGAATGCATAGGAGAATAATATGTCTGCTGAGCTGCTCCCGTCAACTAGGATTCTTGAGACGTTGTTTCCTCCGACATAGTGTGTGTTCTTTCCTATGTTTGCGTTGATCACGAAGGGGTCTTCGTGAGGGTAGTCTGCTAACTTTAGATCTTGCTGAGTAAACGTTATTGGGATGTGGCTGTAATCCGACTTTAGCTGGGTCCCATCTGACACATGGTTGACCCTTCGCTCCCAATCTTTTCTTTGCCTTTTTGATGTGTGGATGGTTCCTGCTGATCCACCAGTGATAGGGAGAATGTTGTTTACTGTGAAACCATCATTTTCTTGCTTTGGGGGTGGTGGGATTTGATTGTCCTGGTTGTTTTGTTGCGAAGGACCTGCTTGCGCCCATCGCATTTGGTTTTGATTCGCTGCTTGGGATTGGTTTTGGTATTGATACTGTTGCGTGAAGGGTGTTTGTAGGTTGTACATGAGCGAAGGGTGTAGTGGGCCTATGCTGTAGTTTATGGGACAGTATGGCTGGTGTAACCAGGAATTATCTTGGCTTTCTGGTTTTGTTGTGTGGTTTACTTGCTTCGGCTTTGATTCTTCTTTTTCTTTCTCGATCTTCTCCTTGTTTGCTATTGTGTATGGGCATGAGTTTGTAGTGTGTCCTGCCCCTTTTCCATGATATGTGCACCACAAGTCTGCTGGATTTCTGTAGTTAGATCTCCCTCGGCCTCTTCCTTGACCTTCACGGCCTCCGCGGCCACCTCTTTGCGAGAAGTTGTTTCTTCCCCCTCGGCCTCCTCTATGACTTTGCTCATTCTTGTTGTCATAACTTTGTTGTCGCGGTTCAATTTCTGCGGCCATTGTGTCTGAGTGCTCTATTTGATTTATGAATCTTGTGTCATAATTTTGCCTTGGTTGAAAGTATTGGTTCTGAGCGTACTGCGGCTGCTCTTGTTTAGTTTTCTTGCCTCTGAACTGATCTCTTTCTTCTTGTCTCCTGCGAAGGTCTCTGTCTGCGAGTGAGTAGTTTGCCATAATTTCATATAGTTTGTCTAGTGTTTTTGGCCTTTTTCTTGCCAATTTCGCCGCACACTGGCCTATTGCTAATCCTTTGATTGCTGCTTCAATTGCTGTGGCTTCTGGTACATTTACTGCATGTGCTCTTAATACTACAAATCTCCTCATGTAGGCTTCTAGTGGTTCGTCTTTCAATTGCTTGCAATTGAACAAGTCTGCTGCTCCTTCAAGTATTAGGTTTTTCAGTCTTTCCCAGCTGTAAACAGATCCTGGTTCTAGGCTTGAGAACCAAGCTTGCGCCACCCCCTTCGCGGCGATTGCAAATGATTTCACCAATATCATTTCGTTTCCTCCGGCTGAAGTGACCGCGGCCTCGTAGGCCATGAAGAATTGCCTTGGATCATTCTGCCCGTTGAATGTTGGCAGTTTGTGTGGCTTAAAGCCCTTTGGCCATGACTGTACTTGGAGTGCTGCTGAGAGTGGAGACATGGGGTCTATTATTTGCTGCACGTAGCCACTCTCGCTGGGGCCCTCGAGTTGTTGTGTTTGGTGGAATGTTTGCATGGTTTGTCTGGTTGGCAGTGTTCTCTCTGGCAGTTCCTGCTCTTGCGGTTCTTCATCACTTTGAAGTGACAGTATTTGCTCATCCAATTTTGCTAGCAATTCTCCAGTTTCTAGCAGCTCTTGATTGAATCTGATTGCTTTCTTTTTGGCGTTCAATACTTCTATTGCTTTCCTCTTTTCTTCAACTTGCCTTTGCAGAGATTCTAGCTTTGAAATTTGATTTCTCTCATCTTGAGTTTGCGATGTCGATGCGTTGGCTGCTGCTTTCTTTTTCTTCGCTGCCAGTGCTGCTTCTTTTGTGTTTCGTTCCTTTATCTGCTTTTGGATCAACTCTTGTTGTTTTCTTGTGTTTTGTTCTATTCTTGAGCTTCGTCTAGCATCTGCCGATTCGTTGTTTTCTGCGGTTGCGGCTGTTGTGTTTATTGGGCAGGTTGGGAGTGTTTCTGATGTGTTTAGGTTTGAGTCGGTTGGATCTGGAGCGGATTCTTCTGCTGTCGCATTTGATGGTGGTGGATTTCTTTTTGGAGGAGGCATGGTGCTGATCTCGGCCACTCTCCCGATCTGATGCTAGTCGATCCCCACGGACGGCGCCACTGTTGGGATTTCGCGGGAATCCAACATGTTGAGATCGAGAGAGAGCAACGAGAGAAAGGAAAGACACACGATAAATGATAGGCTCAATCCATATATTTATATGTGCACGGAATTAAGTTACAAATCCCGGGCCAACTGCCTCTCAGGGCTCTTCTCCCCTCCTTTTATAGGCCGCCGGAGGGGCCTAATTTACACTGAGTGCTCTTGCAACAACTATATTCCTAGCATATCCGAGGGCACAATGGTACTTCGTTCCTTTGTACGGGCCTCCGTGATTCTCGGGTCTTGACGCGCCTATGAAGATGTGCCACGTGTCCTGGCTCATCCACACTGGCTGGGCGTCCCCGCCTTCAACTATGCGTCCGGTCCCTCGTTGAGCGAAGGGGTGGGTGCTCACCCCTTCACTCCTGTTGCTCCCCCGAGCCTTTCGTCAGAGTCACCTGAGTAAGGAAAAAAAGCAAGAAATAATGCTAGTTCAAAGCGAAGGGGTAACTTGGTTATGCCTTCGCGTCTTTCGGGACTTAGCCACATTCGTGACTCCCCAACAATTATCTTGCTGTCGCCTGTCGGCACATGTGCTTGATTGGATGGGACCACCTAGGGATGGGAATGGGTCGGCCCGGCCCTGGCCTTGGACCTGGCCCCTATGGCCTCAAGGCCAATTTTAAGGGCCACAGGTCGACCCAATTTTAGTGTTAACTATGGCCTCGATGGCCCAATGGGTCGCATGGGTCGGCCCAATACATTTTTAGACTATACTTATACAAGCACTTTTAAATACATAAGAGATGCAAATTATATTAATGGTATTTTAAAACACAAATTTATGGTTTTGGGTCGGCCCTACTTGACCCATTGGGTCGATAGGTTTCGGCCCTTATGGTCCCTTTCCTATTTGAAGCCGACCCACATGACCCATTGCCCTTGCTTTTTTTGGGTCGGGTCAACTACCCAATGGGTCGACCCGGCCCATTCCCATCCCTAGGACCACCATGAGAGGCCGGCCTGGTCATAGTTGGTGAGCGGTCAGCAACAGGTCAATAGTGACCTATGCGACCATGCTGGCAAGGCAATCAGGAAACGAAAGGCAACACCTCTGACCAGCCACTTAAAATGCCATCCATATATACACTACCAGAGAACCCGCCATCCATCCACCGTAATCGGTCACGGATGGAAAGGACCCGGTACCAATGGAAGCATTGGTACCGGGTCCAATGGCCAATAATTCTGCGAGCTCATTGGTACCGGGTGGTGGCACCACCCGGTACCTATATGGCCACATTGGTACCGGTTGGTGTTACCACCCGGTACCAATGAGCCTCGGGGCCTTTGGTACCGGTTGGTAACACCAACCGGTACCAATGTGACCCCCTTTGGTACCGGATGGTGCCACCAACCGGTACCAAAGGGGCTCTGCGTATAAGGCCCCTTCTTCCTCCCCAGCCCGAGCCATGGCTCATTTCTTCATCCTCCATTGAGCTCGGGTTGGGGGAGCTCATGCCCGATTTTTCCATAACTTTTGGAGATTTTGCAAACCAAGTCCGCTAGAAGGTTAGCAACTTCATCCTCTCTTTTGACGTTTAGTATGGTCTATTTCATGCTCTATGTTTTGAGTAATTTGTGTTTTGTGGAATGGATTGAAATAAGAGATTTTAGATTGAATCTTCATTTTTATTATGAATTTGTAATAGAGAATCAATATATAGTTAGTTGTTGCATGTGTAGAGATGATGCACAAATGTTTAGACATTGTTTAGATTTTTGGATTATTTGTAGAAACTTTAAATGATTTTTATATTTATGCTTATTATGATTTTTAGATATTATAAATGATATTCATATTTAGGGTTATTAGGATTTTTAGAGATTATAAATGAAATTCATATTTAGGCTTATTACGAAATTTAGAATTACATCTTTT
>CM014278.1:6190653-6203394 GCA_004135705.1 Alloteropsis semialata
AGAGGTAGGCGGCAGGTGGTGACAGCCCTGTCTGTCCTTTGTAATCCTCCACGTACGGGTACGGCGTAGAGCTGTTGGCCGGCAATTTCCTAGAGGCCTAGGATACCCCGGTGCCCAAAGTAAGCAAACTATAGACGCTGAGCTTATCCTTCATCAAGGTCCTTAACCATAGGAATCCTCTCTACCCTCGCCAATCATTTCTCTTGGTGTCCTTGGACGATCTAGTTAGAAGATTAGTACACACGTTCCCTGTGGATTCGATACCCTGAATACTTCCGGGTGAAAGCTACAACGGTATCCGTGCGCTTGCGGATTTATCTGCGATCGTAAGAAATACCAACAAGCTTTCTGGCGCCGTTGCCGGGGAACGGTTGCTGTATTATCTTTGAACCTTGTTCGTCCTCGTATCTTTTTATTTTTTTTCTTTTATTTTCTTTTACTAGTCACCCCCTCTACCATGGATCAATATTCTATTCTAGAATCCTCTGCTCCAAGGCGTGAGTTCTTCGAGCTACCCCCTTCTGACCAGCCAATCACTACATCTAGCTTTGAACTCCGCCCCGGCTTTATAGCCATGGTTCGGAATAAAACCTTCTCAGGGGCCAACAACGAAAATCCTTATGATCACCTGCGAGAATTCGAGATGTTGTGCTCATGTTTGAGAATCTCAGGCATGACACAAGAGACCATCAAATGGAAGTTATTTCCGTTCTCTCTCGATGAGACGGCAAAGAGATGGTACTACCAAACCGTCAGGGATGTAAATGGAAATTGGGGAAAACTACGGGACAAGTTTTGTCTTCACTTTTTTCCCATTCACCGTATATGTGCCCTTCGGAAGGAGATCGTCTGCTTCCAGCAGGGTGAGAAGGAAACCCTAGATGCAGCTTGGGAAAGATTTGTTTCACTAAACAAGTTTGGCCCAGACTTAGGCATACCCGACTTCATGCTCATGCAACATTTTCGATCGGGCCTAAAAAAAGAAGCTGCTTTCATCCTAGATGGTGCCGCCGGTGGTTCGTTCATGCATGTAACCCTGGATGAAGGGAGAGCTCTTCTAGAGAAGATTCTAGAAAACACTCCCTCTAGGGAGCCAAACCCTTTTACCTCGCACGAACCCCAGCACAGCTCTAAGACAAGACCCGAGCCAAACCCTTTTACCTCGCACGATCCAGTCTTAGAGCCCACATCCGAACCAAAGCTACCGAAGGAAGAAGAAGTTCTACCTTCGGCATCCGAGGATTATGGAAATCCCTCAGATCACACTAGGCACAAGAAGGCTATGACACCTCCCATTTATCATCCTTCAGATCCATTCATGGAGGTCTTCCCCGATATGTCCATAAGAGAACCACCAATGGAATGGTTAAAGGAAGTAAAGCGTTCTTCCGAAGCAATTCGGATGGTTACACCTTCCACAACCATGCCTTGCTCTTTAAGGGGAATTGCCGTAGAAGCCCTATACAACCCAACCGTCGAGGCTAGCATCATGTCTGAATCCTTCGCAAACATTTTCTTGGGCAACATGCCTCTAGCCTCGACCGACAAGCTTTTCAAAAGTCCCTCAGGACACATCTTTGAATGTCGTGGAATTGCAAGGGCTGTGCCGATCAAAATAGACAAAATCAAGGTTCATCTAGATTTCCATATCTTTTCTATCCTCGATTTTGATCTTCTCATAGGCTTCTCACTAGAAAGGCTTCTCCAAAAAGAAGTATCTCAAGGGAGCCTCAATGGGGAGCTCGGGAAAGCTACTCTTGCCACTCATATTTCTTGCCCAGAAACTTCTATGGCAAGGCCTCTCCCCGAGCATAGCCCACTCGAGAAGGTGATGTTTGTGTCGCCATTCGAACCTACTTCTCATCTCGAGCGACCTTCATCACCGCCTTCAATCAAGCGGAAGCCATGTCCCTTAGGCCCTCAGGAAGTTGTTCTCGATAATGGTCGAGAAACAACTTTGATTTTCAATGATGAACCTCTTGAGTTGGAGAACCCAAAGGCCATGGACACGCTTGAAATTTTGACTCTGGAGTCCGAGCAAAAGGATTCCATAAATGAGCATGAAACCTTCTCTTTCAAAATCCCACAAGAGTCATGCTCATTTAATGAATCTCCAGAGTTAGTTACACTTTGTGCCACAAGTGCATGCGAGGACTACAACCACCTTAAGGTCCTCTCTTCTAAAATGTTTAGGAGGTTGGTTGTGGATGCATTCGTTTATCATAAACATTGCAAAATTCATTTTGCATCTTTGGCACTAACATTGCAGCTAGAACTTCAACGGTACATTAACAATTTGCGATAACCATGGGAACTACATCGCCAATGATAGCAGCAATGTGAGGGTTCCCCATGGTCTAGCTTCAGACCATAAACAAAGCACTGCCGAGAGATGGCCCGGATTATCATTTATTTTTCCTTTCAAATAAAAGCAAGAACATGTTTTTAGGATAAACTTTCCTTCGGGTATTTTTGGTCGCTAACCATTTCAGGTGGAGATTAAGAAGAATGATGGACAGGTGATGCTTAAGAACATGGAGCTACATCATCAGTACAACCTTGGTAAGTTTTGTTCATGGAACAAATTTCAAGGGAAGCCAACACACTTGATTTTTGGTGCCCACGACACAAAAAAACAAAAAAAAATCAAAGTGTGGGGGAGATCGGTAAGTATTTCGCAACAGGTTCTATTTGTACAAAATTTTATCTTGGTTTTTAGGTGATGTAGGTCTTTCATCTTGCTCTATAAAAAAATCATTAAAAAATTACATAAAAAGAAAACATTGAATTCTATAAGGCTCTTGGTCTTTAAAACCAAAGAGCCATTGTTTTGTTTCCACCATGTATGAATAAATGCAGGTACAAGATCAAGTGTGGGGGTCTCTCGAGTTTTTTGACGTGCACATTTTCAAGACCACCCACAGACAGGAAGTACAACATCGCACAGGACAGCTCAAGAAAAATCAAGGCGACCGAGGCCCAGTAGGAGTCGGCCGATCCCCTTGGTCGGCCGAAGGCCATCTGGCATCTCTCGTCCACATTTTCGTCCAGAGCGATGGTTTGCGCATCCTGTCCCTCACCCTCTCCAGTTCATGAGTTAATTCAATCCTATGCTTGACATAATCTTTAAAATTAAACTCATGATAAAATGAACTTGGATGCTCCTTTGGTTTACATGTCTATCCTTGATTGGCTTGCATATACTTTATTCCTTGCACATACACCTGTTGCTTGTGAACATATAACTTTAGGGAAACATGTTTATCTAAGTGGTTGATTAATGAGATATGGTATGACGAAAGAAATCTTGCTCTTTCTGTATAAAGTGCTTGGGATGTTTTTCTTGTAAAGCTTAAAATCAATAATCTTACAAAGCTCCTCAGTGATGCCTTATTCCTACCAAAGCCATATGATGTTCATGTTGCAAAACCTATACACGTATGCTGCTTGCTATTGCATTGAGCTTTGTCAAATTGTTGTGACCCTTGTAAGATGCTTTTCATGCTTTCATGATCAAGATCACGTACACTCCATATATACATGCTAAACTTCTACACTAAAAGTTAGCATCATACATTTCATCCATCCACAAAATAAATACTCCATTTAAGTGCTGATCTCCTCTCCAAGTATTATTTCAAAAGAGACATGGGCTATAGAAAAAAAATATGGACACATGAAGGTCCAAGCAAAAAAAAAGAGAAAGAAAAAAAATATGGGCATATGAAGGCCCAAGTATCATGAAAAAAAATTATAGCCATGTTCTCAAAGAGGAGAGAGATCATACAAAAAGGAGCTACAATTTCATTCTTCCACACACATGCACATCTTGATCAGATTGTATGAATAGTTTTCTTCTTGGATCCACTCTTTGACTTTGCAATATATGTGATGCAAGTATGCCTTATCTTTACTCCTACCTTGAGCTCCACATAAGCCTTTTAGAAGTAGGAGAAAGAAGGCAAAGAAATGCCTTGGTGAGGAATCATACACATTGAGCAATCTGAGAGAATCATTTGAGGAGCTAGGTAAGGTTATGTTTTTAAAAATTTATCAAAAACCCAAGTTACTTAACAGAGGAGTGAAGATGACTTGAATCAAAGTCATTCCATTCCTCAACCACCCAAGATGGCATGATAGACACTTCAAAATTCACAAGTGCAGGTATGTTTTGGAATAATTTATATGCTTGCATCATGTCAATTGGAATCATGCTTTTCCACCTTAGTCTTTAAGCTTCACTCGGGGACGAGTAAAGGCTAAGTGTGGGGGAGCTTGTTGACGGTCCTTAGGTACCACTTTTGGCCGTCAATTCCTGCAGAAAATATATCAAATATAATCACCAACATAGTGATAAGGTTTATATCTAATCAATTCCACGAGTTTTGGTGAATATGTGATTGCAGGAAATAATTGGCAAAAGAGGAGGACAATTGGGCTCAGGGCCAGGTCGCCCGACCCACCTAGGTCGGCCGACCTGGGCCCAAGCCCAATAAAGCCCATCTTTGTCCACAGCAAAGAAGCACACTCCAGGACCATCCTAGCCACTGATTCCATGTCGGTTGGATCCAAGAGATGGGAATGGTCCAAGGGGAGGTCACATGGATAGAAGGGCACACCTGCCAAACTAAACGTACTCAAATGCACCTATACCACCTAGAACCGCCATGAGGACCCACTAAACAGTCACTCAGCCGAAGATGGGCCCGATCGGTGCCGATAGACGGTCGTCCGACCGAGCCCGGTCGCCCGACCTGGTTCGGAGGCCAAACCGCCTCATCCTTTTGGTACGGGTTCCCACCGCCTCCAGAAGTCCATCTGTGCCATGCATCACTCAAGGCGGTGGATCGAACGTCGGCCAATCTCCCCGAATCGCCCGACCTGTGACTGAGTCCGTTCGTCCTCATCTTCCACGTGTCCACTCACGAGCGCCTCTACAAGCTATAAATAGTTGCATACCGGTCATTGAAGAGACACACAAGATTGAGAAGCCACAAGCTCCACTCCAAGGCGAAGCTCTACTCCAGTGTAGTATCTAGAGAATAGGGAGAGAGTGAGGGGTAGTCTGGGGGAAGTGCCGGGACTGTCGGCACTCTTCCCCGATCTTGTACCTCGACGGATGCTTCCTTCTTCTAGTAAGTGTTCGTGATCTCTTATGATATTAAGTTCTCTTGATTAAGTAAGTTCTCTGCTATAGTTGCTTGCGGGTTCATCGTTCATTAATCATTTGCGAATGCTTAGTGAATACTTTGGTCTAGGAACAAGACTAAGGTAGTAATTGATGGCATAGACGTGGTGTCTGGGCTAGAAGTTACCTTTGTTTGTCTCGTAGCCCCACGGATTAGAAGAGGTAGGCGGCATGTGGTGACAGCCCTGTCCGTCCTTTGTAATCCTCCACGTACGGGTACGGCGTAGAGCTGTTGGCCGGCAATTTCCTAGAGGCCCAGGATACCCCGGTGCCCAAAGTAAGCAAACTATAGACACTGAGCTTATCCTTCATCAAGGTCCTTAACCATATGAATCCTCACTACCCTCGCCAATCATTTCTCTTGGTGTCCTTGGACGATCTAGTTAGAAGATTAGTACACACGTTCCCTGTGGATTCGATAGCCTGAATACTTCCGGGTGAAAGCTATAACGGTATCCGTGCGCTTGCGGATTTATCTGCGATCGTAAGAAATACCAACAACTGAATGCCTCTGGGGTAGGTGCTACGCAGCGCAAAGCTCACGTGCGAAATAATGTGACCGGGGTCACATGTGTATAGTTAGCCCAGGGCTATAAATAGGCGCTGAAACTCAGAAATCTCCAACCAGCGGCGAAGATGTGTAGAAACCACCTAGTAAACATGTTGAGGACTTGTTGTTGGGTTCATCCGCCTGGGATGGCTCTTGGGGACTTGCCACTAAGATGCTAGAAGAGTGCCTGCAATGGGATTGAGGAGTTAGAGAGCACCTGCCAGCTCTTCCATTTTCTCATCGCATTGCCTTGGGCCGAGGGCCTTTGAGGGTGAAATGCTTGTAGAGCCGGGGCGAGCTTGAAGGCAGTCTCACACAACCCTCAAGTTTGGTAGTCTCGTCGTTGGTCACCATGATGCTACAAGAGAGCTTGCGATGAGCTCATGTGGACCAAGCTTACTGCGGATGCAGCACTAGGCGCAACGGCGAGTGCCCAAAGCCGTCATCTTGGCGGTTGATACCTTTGTATGTGCAAACGGCGCAAGGCCGACACCTCTTTGTAATTGTATACATGAGTAACCTTTGTCTTCTTATTTGCCTCTGAATTTGCTTTGTGTTTCCCATGGTTTGATGAGTACATAAGTTGTGGGGATATAGCAATAGGGTCGAGTTGCCAGGCATAAAACCTGGGCGGGTTGCAAAAACCCGAGTCGCTGAGATTTCATTGACCAGAGCCAAAGTGCCGAGTCCCCGAGCGTCAGGGCTGGCCGAGTCACGGAGACCCATTGGCCGGAGTCAGAGCGCCGAGTACCTGAGCGTCGGAGCTGGCCGAGTCACGGAGACCTGTTGACCGGAGCGTTGGCAATCGCTTCCTAAGGGCAAGGATCTGCAGGAAGTTGAGGAGCTGTTGCAGTTGATAGCTGAGGCCAAGGAGAGGAAACTAAATGCAGCGGCCATCATGATTTCCTTTGTCTGGCTTCTGACGCAGCTTATCAAGGACCGGGTTCACCCCGGATATGAATTCTGAGGCGCCAAGGACCCGACTCGGGAGCAAGTCCGATCCGTGTCTGTCCCCGAGACTAATGAAAGGGTCTTGAGCTTCATGCAGGGGGAAATCTTCAACCAGGGTTCACCTGTGTCCTTCTCATTGCACAATCCGCCGCCACTAGTTAGTATTTGTTTCCTATGTGACCTTTGTAGCTTGATGCCGAATGTACGGTTCTATATGTGCGAGTCTGAGTTGCTGTGTTGGTCGTTTTGCAGGAACGCGCGGCGAAGTATTTTTGTCCGGCTCCGTTGCCCGAGGGCAGTGTTCGGCAGGAGAAGCTGATAACGGTGGAGGAGGCGTCCCGGACGCCTCGTGTGGTGGACGAGGAGCAGGCCGAATGGGAGGCTGGCGATTTGATTCCGGCTTCCCTGGAGGAGTCGGATGATGATCAGGTGACCCTGGCGGCCGTCATTGGTGCAGGGAAGTCGAGACGCATAGCTGTGCATAAAGTGACGACGTCAAGATCGACGGGGTCGCCGCTGAAGCCGTTGCCCATGTCAGGGCAGGCTGCGCGGGCCGAGTCCCAGGCAAGGAGGAAGAGGAGGCTGATATCCTCGGCGAGCGAAGCTAAAGATGAAGACGACGGGTCCCCCTCAAGTCCGGACCTGGGGGAGTCGCCTCGGACTGAGACTGGAGGTCAGGGGACCCCCTATGTTCAGTCGGGGGGTGTTGACAGTCGTTATTGGTACACTTTTAGGGCTGATTTGGCATTGGTTTTGGACTAATTCTTATACTAACCCGCCACTTGGCACCTGAAATAACCCCGTTTTCAAATATGCCTTGTATTTTGGAGCATGTTGTGAATTTACAGGAAATACGACATATTTGGCGGAGTTTGACGTGGACCAAAGCACCCACATAGATAAGGATTGAGGAGAAGGTACCAGCCCGCGAAAGATGAAGATGAGAGGAGCCAAAATAGGCCCAGGCCGGCCGGCCTGGACTCTGTGAGCCGGCCGGCCTAGCCCGTTCTGAGGCCCGTTCGTGCTCGCCTTTCTTCAGCGTGAAGTAAATGCGAACCCTAAGGTTCCAGCCGCCGTCCTTCACCAGAGACCTATATAAACACCCCCGAGGGCGACGTCAAGTCATTGATCGCATGCATCATCAAGGAGAATAGATCTAAAGCCACCATTGGAGAGAAACACAAGGAGCAGACGCTGCCGGAGGTCTGTTGACGATCCTTAATTACCACTTTTAGTCATCAACTCCTGCAGAGAATATGTCAAATATAATCACCAAACATAGTGATAGGGTTTATATCTAATCAATTCCACAAGTTTTGGTGAATATGAGAATACAGGGACTAATTGGCAAAAGAGGAGGAGATTTGGGCTCAGGGCCAGGTCGCCCGACCCTCCTAGGTCGGCCGACCTGGGCCCAAGCCCAATGGAGCCCATATTTGGCCACAGGAAAGAAGCACACTTCAAGACCATCATATCCGTTGAATCCATGACGGCTGAATCGAAGAGAGGGGAATGGTCCAAGAGGAGTTCACATGGATTGAGGGGCCCACCAACATATCTAAACGTATCAAAGTGAGCAAACCCACCTGGAACTGTCATTAGGACCCACTCCTCAGTCACTCAGCCGAAGATGGGCCCGATCGGTGTCGGTGGACGGTTGGCCGACCGAGCCCGGTCGCCCGACCTGGTCCGGAGGCCAAACCGCCTCATTCTTCTGGTGCGCGTTCTCACCGCCTCTAGGAGTCCATCTACGCCGTGCATCACTCAAGGTGGTGGATCCTACGTCGGCCGATCTCCCCGAATCGCCCGACCTGTGACTGAGTCCGTTGGTCCTCATCTTCCACGTGTCCACTCCTAACCGCCTCTACAAGATATAAATAGCTGCATACCGGGCATTGAACATCACACACCAAGAAGGAAGAGCTCTCTTTGCCACTCATTCTAGTCTTAGTTAGTAGTGAAGTAGTCTTAGGAGTTGAGCTTCTACGGGTTTCCGACGGAGTCTTGGTAAGCCTAGAGCTCAGTTATCTTGTATCTTTTGTTTACTTATAAGACTTAGAGCTATTAAAGGAATTACTCTCTTGCTTATGTTACTTGACTTATAGTCTTGTGTGTTCATCATATAAGATGTATGTCTTACACCTTAGTATAGATGATGCATGTTATGGCAATGGCCCAATGTACCGCAAGGTTGCTCTGTTTATCTGGACAATAAATAGAGTAGTATTTCGTATTTCAAGCATGATGTTTGGAATATGGAATACAGTTGGGGATACCCTTCCCTACGTAGTAAGAGATAGGCGGGAGGTGGTGACAGCCCTGTCCGTCCCTTGTAATCCTCGGCGTTCGGGTCTGGGCGTTTGCAGGCCTTCGTGATAAACATCGTGACAGTACCCTTGGATGAGGGGATCCCACGACTCCTCGATTTGCCCTCTAACATGTGTCCTTTACTAAGCTTGTATAGTATACCCTTGTAGGAGTGTTACCCATATGCAAGAAGTACATAGAACCCCTGGTTCTCTTCTAGGACCTTCATATTAACTAGACTTATATAATGAGCAATGAAACCTTCTGTGTGTCACACTACCCATCTATCAATGTTCACCCCTTGCTAGACTTTGGTGTATTAATAATGTTATGATTGAATACAATGGATAACTACTCTAGTCAACCACTGCCTTCCATGTGGATTCGATACCCTGAATACTTCCGGGTGAAAGCTACAACGGTATCCGTGCACTTGCGGATTTATCTGCGACGTAAGAAATACCAACAAGCTTTCTGGCGCCACTGCTGGGGAACGGCAATAGTTGAAGAGTGTGGTTAACCCATGCACTCAATTAATAGCATGATTAATTACCACTGCTCCGGCAGGGTTATCTTTGCTCTGTTTCTCTTTGATGTGGAACAGGGTAGTGTATGACTGGTCATGAACTGCCAATGGACTTCATCGACAACCCAAGATTATCGGGAAATACGGTCTTGCATCGTATCTTCCTAGGTAGTCTGATCGGCGGCAACTCAAGTCAATCCTACATCACCAATATCGACGAGTGCTACTGCCCAAAGAATGATTCGTGAGTTCTCGATTCACTCTGGTTCGCAAACCGGCCCAGAGCTGAACATGAGAGACACCGCATTCGTTCTTAGGCTAGCATCTGTCAAATTGGTACACGCCAGCCCATTTCATGGGAAGACCAACGCGAACGGACCCAAGGCCAAGGCTCAACACCAAGGCCTACATGATCCCATCCGAAGAAGACAAACAGGTATGGCGATACAAACCATCTCCAAATGTTGCATAAATTTAAAACTTATGATGGAGACGTCCTCACTCGATGGACGTAAACTGACGAGTCCTCCCCGACAGGTAAATCGGTATGTATCTCATATTTATTTCACATTGCGTTTTTGAATTTCAATCTCTGCATGTTTACATTCCAAATCAATTTGTGCATTGAAATTTAAACTTGGAGTCTTTTATCTTGAAATCCCTTTGGATCCCTCGCTCCTGAATACACATACATAATCTTAATGAGCCGGGACCACATAGGATAGCCGAGCCAGCTGAGCTTGAGAGGTGCCAACAGGCCGTCGGCCGACCACATGGGTCGCCCGACCTGTGGCTGCCTTTCGTGCGCCATATTCATTCAGATTTACAACAGCCCTTGCATCTTGTATATCGCTGCGAAGGTTCAGCAGAATGGGCCCTGAGCCAGGATCACCCGACCCCATCGATCGGCCGACCTAGCCCTGGCCCTTCTACAGCGAATTCAATTGCCATTAGTTCACGACCAGCGGATCTAGTGCAACCCTTGAAAGCTTTGCTGGAACGGAGCCATGCTAGGGTCGGCCGACCCTGGCAGTCGGCCGACCCCAGGCCTCCTCTGTTCAAAGAAAGTCGATGCCCTCCACCGTCAATTCTTGCCCCCAGCTAAGCTGCCAAGAGACCTCGGTTTTCTCCTATCCCTCCTTAGGATTTTCAAGTGATGGGCTCCCAAGTTAAAAAAAAAGAGCAAGAACATGTTTTTAGGATAAGTTCCCTTCGGGTATTTTTGGTCACTAACCATTACAGGTTGCAACTGAAAAGAACGAAGGGTGCAATGCTTAAGAACATGAGAGCTGCAACAGCTGCAACACCTTGGTAAGTTCTGGTGATGGAACAAATTCAAAGGAGGCCGACACACTTGATTTTTGGGTGTCCCGCGATACACAAAAATCCAAGTGTGGGGGAGGTTGGTAAGTGTTACACGACAAGTTCCATTGGTACAAAATTTATCTTGGTTTTTAGGTGATGCTAGCTCTTGCATTTCTTGCTTAACAAATTAAAAAAAAGAGAGAGAGATACAGCCGGTGAGTCTTAGCGGGATTAAGACAACCGGGTGTACATGCCATTGTGGCGTTTCACCTCGGTAGTCCCCATATGGCTCCTAGCTCCACCTTGCCTTGCATCCTTGGTTCTTGTGCTTGCTTTCATGAGAAAAGACGTATGCTCATGTTCTGGCGCTTTGCCAACTACTTGTTGGGGAAATCCCAACATTTAGTGTGCACTTGCAATCCACGTGCAACCGCGTCACCGTCAATGACATCACCAAGAGCCAAGGAACTACCGTGATGGAAATTCTAAACTAATCATCCATAGCCAACGGTAAGTATGCTAAGGTAAGTATCTTGTCTTGCTTTTGACTTTAAACAAAGCCCTTTCGGGAGGTAACCCGAAGTTCACCACTCATGATATCTCCATTTGAAAAAAAATGCTTGGTAAGGTTATCATGCTTCCTTTATCTATTCTCATATGCTCTGGTTTGAGTGTATTCTCGAGGTACATTCATAGACCTTTTTAAAAATTAAGCATGGTGCTTAGGTTAAAATGGTCTTCTTTAATCAAATTAAACATGGTGTCAAGTTTGATTAATGAATCTTTGAGTAAATGCATATATAGATATCGGTTGTATGCATGGATTAACCCCTGCAGGAAAGATTTCAAATTTGAGCGGGTAAGTCCTCGAGCTTGATTCGAATTGGAGACAGACCAAGGCATTGGATGCGCTACAACACATTGTGCACAACATACGACGAGGTACATAACCTTTCGATGGTTCACTGTGAGTATATTGCAAAAACCCTTGTGATCATGTTGATGTGATTTAAATCCAGCCTTGTTTGAGTTATGCTTAAAAGGAAAGTGGTGAAAATAAAATTTGAAAAGAAAAGGAGAACATTTGAAAAATAAATATAAAAAAATTTTGGCAAACTGGATCTACGCTTGACATGTGAAGGACCAATCTTGTTTTTGAGCGTGGATGTGAACAACTAACCCGATGGCAACATTGATTTATTCTTTATAGTCCTTCGGGTATTCGTTGTCCACTAACTTCTTGCAGGGATGAAGTAATGACTAAAAGATGGTGAGCATAACTTCAACATTTAACATCTTTAATCACATGGATGAAATTTGCACAATGAAGCAAGATGAACAGTGGACAAATCTTTTGGCACTCTTAAGCTCAAATCTTACATTCGCTTGCAAGATCAGAGTTTGTGGGAATTCGTCAGGGAAGTATCCAGATTACTCTGTGCACTTATTTTCCTCTGATCCCCTGCTAAGTTACCTTGAAAGATTTGTTTGCCATGAAAAAAAAACCATAAAAATTTGCATAACTTAAAAATGCCAAAAATATTTGAATTCCAATAAAGGCTCATGGTCCTTAAAACCATGGAGCCATTGTTTTGTTTCCACCGTGTGAGAATAAATGCAGGCAAAAGCTCAAGTGTGGGGGTCTCTCGAGCATTCTGACGCACATATGATCGAGACCACCCACAGATAGGATGTACAACATCGCACAGGTCTGTTCAAGAAAGATCAAGACGACCGAGGCTCAGGAGGTGTCGGCCGATCCCCCAGGTCTGCCGACGGGCCTTTGGTACCTCTCGCCCACATTTTCGCCCAGAGCGATGGTTTGCACATCCTATCCTTCATCCTCTTTGATTCATGAGTTTAAAATAATCTTGAGATGATCACTAAAATTAAACTCAATGAATTCTGGTGCTC
>CM014278.1:6204826-6244676 GCA_004135705.1 Alloteropsis semialata
GATAAATGACTTCCTACGCGATGACACCCTACTCAAGGTGACTGCCTCCGACCCCTGGTATGCAAACATTGTGAATTTTATGGTTGCAGGATATGTACTGCCAGGGGAGAACAAGAGAAGGCTTATATATGAGAGTAGACTCCATCTATGGGATGAACCATACCTATACAGAGTATGTTTAGATGGCATGCTCAGGCGATGTGTACCAACAAATGAGGCAAGAAAGATCCTTGAGCAGTGCCATGCAGCCCCATATGGAGGTCACTATGGGGGTTTTAGGACAAGGTCGAAGATCTGGCAGAGTGGATTTTACTGGCCCACAATGTATGAGGACACAAAGGAATTCATTCGACGATGCCAGCAATGTCAGAAACATGGAGGGATCACAGCAAGAGATGCAATGCCCCTCACAAATAACTTACAAGTTGAGTTGTTTGATGTGTGGGGCGTTGACTTTATGGGACCCTTTGTCAAGTCCTACGACAGTGAGTACATCCCGGTGGCAGTGGACTATGTCTCGAAGTGGGTTGAAGCAATGCCATGCCGAGCCGCTGACTCCGAACACGCACGAAAGATGTTCCATGAGATCATCTTTCCACGTTTTGGAACCCCCAGGATGGTGATCAGTGATGGAGGATCACATTTCATTGACAAGACCTTCCGAAAGTTTCTGGCAGAACTGGGGGCAAAGCACAACATAGCTACAACGTACCAACCCCAGACAAGCGGTCAAGCAGAAACTTCAAACAAGCAAATCAAGAACATTCTACAAAAGATCGTGACAGAAATGGGCAAAGGATGGAAGAGCAAGCTACCAGATGCTCTATGGGCCTACCGAACGGTATACAAAACACCAATCGGGGTGTCTTCATATCAACTGGTTTATGGCAAGACTTGCCATCTACTAGTTGAGCTAGAGCATCGGGCGCACTGGGCCATAAGAAAGTGGAACATGGATTTGCCAGCAGCCCAACAGATGAGGAGAATGTAGCTATCAGAGCTAGAAGAGTGGAGAGACAAAGCATACCACAGTGCCAAAATCTACAAAGATAGAACCAAGAGATGGCACGACAAGAGGATCAAGGTGAAGGAGTTCCACTCCGGGGATAAGGTATTACTCTTTAATTCCAGGGTGAAGCCCTTTGGGCATGGAAAACTTCAGAGCAAATGGGAAGGACCGTTCGTTGTGGTGGAGACTTCATCGCACGGAGCAATCACACTCCAAGACGATGAAGGTAACCTCTTCAAGGTAAATGATCAATGTTTAAAAGTGTTGACGCGGAAAATCGGCGGTCGTATCTCCCGCGTGCAGCACACGAAGACCAGGGAGATCTGCTTCGCTCCAGTGCCAGTCCACACTCCAGTTCAGGTTCGCAGCGTGCCAGTCAATTTGACCTGAAATTGACAAGGGAATAAAACAGTTAAATTGCTCTTTGATTGTGCCGGCTCTATTTCAGACGATGGAGTAACGTCGAATTTTAGCCAAGACCCAATCAGACACGTATCGGCCGATGCCGATCGGACCTCAAAATCGGACCTCACTGATGACGTCAATCGGACCGAGTGATCGGACCTCAATCAGACATCAAATCGGACCTCAGAATCGGACCAATCAGGATCGGACCTTGATTGATATTACAGACCAGCCTTTGAATAATAAAATAAAGCGTAAAGCAAGGCCAATATATAAAATAATGGATCAGCTGTGTCTTTAAACAAGATATTAAATAAGCAAAGTGTAAGCCGATACATTGTCCACCTTGTCTAATTACCAGTTTGACTCGTCTTATCGGACTATCTAACCAACCAATCGGACTATAGCCTTTGCAGAGAAATCTAGCTCCGACGTAGGGAATCTAGATTTCTCCAACTATGATCAGATCAGATAGCTAGATAATCAGATTCAACTTATCAACCTGTCAATTAAACAAGATGCTCGCACAAGTGTTGATCAGATTAAGCAAATAAGTAGGTAAAAACATAAACAGATTCGTTCTGATTCTAAGATATGTTACCAAATAATTAAGCAAGATCCAGCTCCGACGTAGGGAATCTACACCACACTTAACATTCAAGTAGCAATAAGGCATAACCAAAGCTTCTTTTGACTAATCAAGATGAATCTAGCTCCGACGTAGGGAATCTAGACCAAGCATGACAGTCAAAGATTAATCTAATCGTATTGCAAAGATCCAGCTCCGACGTAGGGAATCTACACCAGTACAATACTCAAAGAACAACCAGATTAAACCGCAAAGCAGGATCGGACCTAGAACGATGCTGTAAGATAAATATTGCTTAAATCGGACCAAGACCAATTCTCAAAGCCGTTGAAGAAGTAGAATTGATTCACATGGCGTAGATCTAAACCAATCTAGCAACTCCAACAAACCGCAAAGACTACCTTTAGTAACCAAGATTATTCTAGCTCCGACGTAGGGAATCTAGACTAATCTTGATACCTAGCTCCGACGTAGGGAATCTAGGCTTAAAGTGTAGTCCGATAAACGATAATCTGTTGAATAATCAATATTGATCTAGCTCCGACGTAGGGAATCTATATCAATCTTAATTATCCAGAGATAAATCGGTTGAACAGTATAAACGAGAAAGGGCGATGCGCCTCAATTCAAAGCCTATACTAGTTCGATAAATTGACTAACTTACTGGTAAGCTGGAGATCAGAACTGATGCAGCCCGTCCACCAATGAGCTTCGTCGGTAACTACTACTAAGGGTTTTGGCGTGAAGCCGGGTTCTATTGATTGTGAGAATAGTTTTTACAATGGACGAGGGTTCATATTTATACCCTGGTCATGGAGAGTCCTGATCGGACCAGACTAACTAAATAAAGTAAACTAAACTTAAGATAGAACGGGACTCCCATACACCTTCTGAAAAGGAAATAGTCCCTGGATTTGATACGCTTCCTTCTTAGCCGATGCATCTTTCCTCTTGTACTCGTCATCGGATCGGACTCCTGCTTCATCGGACTCCTCTTCAGCATCGGCTTCCTTCTCTGTCATCTTTTGTCTGACCATTCAACGGGCCCACTGCGCAGTTTCACGTCACCATCTGACTCAGCATGTCAGGTGCGAAAATCCGGTGTCAACACATGCCCCCCAATTTTGGAATAAAATATTATTTTGTTCCAAAATTTGTATCTGTCACCATAACTTCTTAACCGATTTTCGCGCCGAAACTTTCCATCCCTGCACTGTGTAGTTCCTTGATTTTCGGGCCATAGTTTTCTTTTCTTCATCAATAATCTGCAAAGCTTATCTTCCTTTCTCTCTCCCCCGAGTAATAGCATCTCTGACAACGAATAGATATGGAACCCCGCATTTACCTCTCGGATATCCATGCGTCCATTGACCCAGGCGAAACGATTCTTCAATGCAGTTCCTCAAAAGATGCTCCTCCTCCAGTTACAGCAGCTCTGAATCAATGCCATATCTTCACGAGAATACTGCTCTTCACTTGGACGGTTTCCACGAACGTCCCTTGGATTCCATTTCTCTTTTAATGCTTCCATCAACCGCCGGCTATAAATACCTGCCTCACGTCCTCTTCATCCATCATCCCTTAGCCATGGCGCAGCTAATATTCATGGTAGAGCACAAACTCCTCCTGTTTGATACAGGATCCGACTCCTTCCCCCCTCTTCCGCTAGAAGAATTCTCGTGAAGAAGTATAGGGTACTCCCCCCTTTTCTGATCCTGCAGTGAATCCAGGTGGAACTTCTGCTAGAAGAATCCTCGTGAGGTTCCTCCATGGTTCACCAAAGGGAAGGTTTTTCAGAGGAGTGTAATAGAGTGCCCTTTACAGGCTAGGGCAAAGCCACCGGTCCACCGGCGCGCTCTTCAAGGGACTGCATCCAGAGCGGATTTCTTCGATTCAAGGAAGAAGATATCTCCTCAAACTTGCGCTTCCTTTTGCCCTTCCTTTTCTATTCTTGTTCTGGCAATGATGAACAAAGTACATCGGCGCCTACTAGATCCTTTTATCTTCTGAAATCCTTCTGTATGAGAAATATATGAATATATGTGTAATCCCTTTTCAAACAGCCTGCTCCGCCATCGAGCGGCTTGATGATGTAATATATTTTTCTCTGTTTGCATATAGCCCTTAAGGCGAAGCATATCGCATCGGCTCTTATTTTTTGTTCTTGAGGCGATTTTCCATCGGCTTTTAAGCCTGACGCATAGCATCGGCTTTACGAGTTTACCCAAATGCTAGGGTAATACTTCTTCAAATATTTCCCGTTCAATGCTTCAGGAAACACTTCTCCTTCAAGTGTCCGTAGAATATAGGCATTCCCAGGAACACATCGGACGACTTGATAAGGTCCCTCCCAGTTTGGTGACCACTTGCCGTACTTGGGATCCTTAGAACCAATTGGCAGAATAACCTTCCAGACAAGATCGCCCTCTTTGAACTCTTTCCCTTTAACTTTCTTATCATAATGCCTTGCTACTCTGAGTTTATTAGCCTCAATATTTTCAAGAGCGCGCAGCCGACGAACAGCCAAGTCATCGGACTCACTATTCATGAGCTCCATATATTCGCCGGCCTTCAGTTTATCCTGAAGCTCCATACGTCTTGATCCAGTACGAATTTCCCATGGAAGAACGGCTTCATGTCCATAAACTAATTCATACGGAGAAACCTTGATCGATCCATGACAAGCCATTCGATATGCCCATAGAGCTTCAGGAAGCACAATATGCCATTTTCCTGGATACTCTTCAATTTTTCTATCAATCAACTTGATCAAACTTTTATTGGAGGCTTCAGCTTGACCATTGGCTTGTGCATAATACGGCGATGAATTAAGAAGCTTGATACCCATATCAGCAGCAAAATTTTTGAATTCGTCCGATGTAAACATCGTACCTTGATCTGTTGTGATCGTCTGTGGAATTCCAAATCGGTAGATAATGTGTTCTCTAACGAATTCTATAACATTGTGCGACTTCACCTCCCTCAAAGGAATAGCTTCAACCCATTTGGTGAAATAATCTGTCGCTGCTAATATGAACTTGTGCCCCTTGCTTGAATGTGGAAAAATTTGGCCGAACAAGTCAATTCCCCATCCTCTAAACGGCCATGGCTTGATAACAGGGTTCATGGCCGATGCTGGAGCCCTCTGAATGTTTCCATATCTTTGACACCCTTGGCATCCTTTATAATATTCAAAGCAGTCTTCCAAAATCGTCGGCCAATAATACCCATTTTTTCTTATCATCCATTTCATTTTGAACGCCGATTGATGAGCCCCGCAAACACCTTCATGAATTTCTCCCATCAAAACCTTGGCTTCTTCAGGTCCGATACATCTCAACAGGACTCCATCAATCGAGCGAAAATAAAGCACTCCTTCAACCAAGACATGCCTGATCGACTTATAACGTATTTTTCTGGAAGTCTTGACAGAAGGATCCCTCAAATATTCAACGATTTCTTTCCTCCAATCCCCTTCTGGTATCTCCTGCACCATCACATCGGACGTGGGCCGATAGCCAGACGCCTTTTGCGCCAGCCGATTTGCTTCTTCGTTATGATGTCTTGGAACATGCTTAAGAGTTACCAAGGCGAATTGACTAATCAAATTTCGGCATCTTTTGAAATAAGATAACAGAGCATCCATCTTGCAATCATATTTGCCCAGTAACTGATCGATAATCAGCAAAGAATCTCCAAATACTTCAACAAACCGAGCGCCAATATCTTTAAGAATCTAGAGACCTTTCATCAATGCTTCATATTCCGCCTTATTTGTGCATTTCTCAATTGGAAAAGCAAATTCAAACCTTGCCCCCTGAGGCGAAATAATAACCAGACCGATTCCGCAACCATCGCTGCAAGAAGAACCATCAAAGAATATAGTCCAAGGACAAATGGTTTGGTAGCCATGTAAGATTCAATCATTGTTGGACAAATCAAAAGTTCACATTGAACAAGAATGGATTTGGATATTTGCCCAAGAAAGGGGAAAAGGCTTTCACCCCCGTAGTGAATGAGTTTGTCAAGTCAAAGGTACTTCGTAATGAAGAAGAAACTCATATGTCTTGTCATATTTGCAAGAAGAAAGTTGACATTAATCACCACTGCAAGAGCAAGAAGCCCGTATCCTTTGATGCATCCTATGTTCTTAAGAAAGATAAAAAAGGTGTAGTTTGTGCTAAGTTTGTTGGTCTTTCCATTAGTGGCACTAAGAAGAAAGCCATATGGGTGCCTAAGGTATTGGTGACTAACATCCATGGACCCAAGCAAATTTGGGTATCTAAAAGCAAGTGAATTCCTTTTTGTAGGTGGATTACAAGGCCGGAGGTAAACATTGGGTGGTTGATAGTGGATGCTCTCAACACATGACCGGCGAAGCAAAGATCTTTACTACTCTTGACAAAGAATCCGACTATGATGATATCACCTTCGGTGACAATGGCAAGGGTGAAGTAAAGGGATTGGGCAAGATCACTATCTCTAATGAGTATTGTCTCTCAAATGTGTTGTTAGTTGACTCTCTCAAGTTTAATTTATTATCGGTATCTCAACTTTGTGATCTTGGTTATAAGTGCTCTTTCACTAGTGAGACATTTGAGGTAACTAGTAAAGATGAAAGCATTAGCATATTCAAGGGGCTTAGGCATGAGAGCTTATATTTGGTCGATTTCTCATCTAGTCATGCCAAGTTGACCACTTGTTTGTTCTCTAAATCATCTTTGGGTTGGTTGTGGCATAGAAGGCTAGCTCATGTTGGAATGAAGCAATTCAATCGATTATTGAAGCATGATCTAGTAGAAGGCTTGAAGAATGTGAAGTTTGACAAGGACAAATTGTGTAGTGCTTGTCAAGCCGGCAAACAAGTGTCAAACTCTCATCCTAACAAGAGTGCTATGTCAACCACAAGACCTTTGGAATTATTGCATATGGATTTGTTTGGTCCTACAACCTATAGAAGTATTGGGGGAAATTGATATTGTCTTGTGATTGTTGATGACTATTCAAGATACACATGGGTTTTCTTTCTTCATGACAAGGCCGACACTTGTGATATATTCAAGAATTTTGTAACAAGGGCCGAGAATGAGTTTGAGCATAAATTGAAGAAAGTAAGAAGTGACAATGGTAGTGAGTTCAACAACACAAGAGTTGAAGAATTTTGTAATGAGAAGGGAATCAAGCATGAATTCTCAACCAAGTATACACCGGAGCAAAATGGTCTTGTTGAGAGGAAGAATAGAACCTTGATTGATATGGCAAGGTCAATGCTTTCGGAGTACAATGTTTCGGATTCTTTTTGGGCCGAAGCAATCAATACCGCTTGTCATGCATCAAATAGGCTTATTGTCATAGATTCTTCAACAAGACACCATATGAACTTCTCATTGGAAGAAAGCCAAATATTTCATATTTTAGGGTCTTTGGTTGCAAATGCTACATCTTGAGGAAAGGCACTAGATTATCAAAGTTTGAAAGCAAATGTGATGAAGGATTTCTTCTTGGATATTCATCTTGTAGCAAGGCTTATAGAGTGTATAACAAGTCCAAGGGATTTGTGGAAGAAGCCTATGATGTTGAATTTGATGAAACAAATGGCTCACAAGAAGAGAAAGAAAATCTAGAAGATGTGAGAAATGATGAGTTGAGGGAAGCCATGAAGACCATGTCTATTGGTGATATTAGACCTAGAAGAGAAGAAGATAATGATAATGGTCCATCAATCTCTATTGAAGTGAATCCCTCTACTTCAACCACAAATAATAATGTTCAATCTCAAGATGATGGTGAAGTAAGTAATGTCAATGCAACTTCATCTAGTGAGCAAGTTGCTACTACTATACAACCCTCAACCTCTACACAAGAATCTATTGATCAACCAAGAGTTCATCATGCCATCGCCAAAGATCACCCCATTGATCAAATTGTGGGTGACATTAGTAAGGGTGTTCAAACTCGATCTCGTGTTGCTTCATTTTGTGAACACTTCTCTTTTGTATCTTGTGTTGAACCTAACCGTGTAGATGAAGCACTAAATGATCCGGATTGGTGAATGCTATGCATGAAGAATTGAATAATTTCACCCAGAACAAGGTTTGGGAGCTAGTAGGGAGACCCAAGAATCATAATGTGATTGGTACAAAATGGGTATTTCGGAACAAGCAAAATGAAGATGGGATTGTTGTGAGAAACAAGGCAAGATTGGTTGCTCAAGGGTATACTCAAGTTGAAGGCTTGGATTTTGGTGAAACATTTGCTCCCGTGGCTAGATTGGAAGCTATAAGAATCCTATTGGCCTATGCTTGCTCTCACAATATCAAGCTATATCAAATGGATGTCAAAAGTGCTTTCTTAAATGGCAAGATTAGTGAACTAGTATATGTTGAACAACCTCCCGGTTTTGAAGATCTTGATAAGCCTCATCATGTATACAAGCTCTCTAAAACTCTCTATGGGTTGAAGCAAGCACCTCGTGCTTGGTATGAAAGGCTTAGGGACTTTCTCATTTCTAGGGGATTCAAAATTGGAAAGGTTGATAATACCTTGTTCACTAAGAAGATTGGGAATGACATATTCATATGTCAAATTTATGTTGATGACATCATATTTGGTTCAACCAATGAAGATTATTGCAAGGAATTCGGTGATATGATGTCAAGAGAATTTGAAATGTCTATGATTGGTGAATTGAGCTTCTTCCTTGGTCTTCAAATCAAGCAAATGAGGGAAGGCACATTTGTTTGCCAATCCAAATATGTGAAGGATCTATTGAAGAGGTTTGGCATGGAAGATGCTAAACCTATCAAGACTCCTATGGCCACTAATGGACATCTTGATCTCGATGAGGGAGGTAAACCGGTAGATCCTAAACTTTATAGATCCATGATTGGTAGTTTGCTTTATCTTACCGCATCTAGGCCCGATATTATGTTTAGTATGTGCATGTGTGCAAGGTTTCAAGCCGCACCTAAAGAATGTCACTTGACCGCCGTCAAGCGCATCCTAAGATATTTGAAGTATTCTCCTAATATTGGTCTTTGGTATCCCAAGGGTGCTCATTTTGATTTGGTTGGGTATTCGGACTCGGATTATATGGGATGCAAGGTTGATAGGAAGAGCACATCCGGTGGTTGTCAATTTCTTGGAAGATCTCTTGTTTCTTGGTCTTCAAAGAAACAAAATTCAGTGGCTCTCTCTACCACCGAAGCGGAATATATCTCGGCGGGAAGTTGTTGTGCTCAATTATTGTGGATGAAGCAAACTCTTCTTGATTTTGGAGTGGATTTCAAGAATATACCTCTCTTATGTGATAATGAAAGTGCCGTGAAGATAGCTAACAATCCGGTTCAACATTCTAGAACCAAACATATTGATATACGGCATCACTTTCTTAGGGATCATGTGAGCAAGGGAGATATTATAATTGATGGAATTAGCACCAAGGATCAATTGGCGGATATCTTTACCAAGCCATTGGATGAGCAAAGGTTTTGTTTCTTGAGAAATGAGCTCAATGTCATTGACTTCTCAAATATGGCTTGAAACTTGGCTCACATGTTTATTGCTTATCTAACTCTATTTTTATGCAATTTATTTGTGTCTTTTTGTCTTGTATTCATTTCATTGCATAAATTTCATGATTCTTGGTCAAAAGTTCTCTCAAAATCTTATTGGTAATCACATATATCTCAGTGGAATCATTGTGAAAATATTTGAGAAGAAATCCAAGAAAGAAATTCAACAAGTGACAAAAGACAGCAGTTCTCGGGCTGGAATTTCTGGTATAGCGGACCGTCCGCCACATATGGACCGGACCGTCCGCGGGTCGCGGACCGTCCGCGAGGACAGGGCGGACCTTCCGCAGAAGTTGAAAGAATATTCCTCAGAATATTATTTTGGATCTGGAAAATCAGGAAATAAGGACAGAGGCGGACCGTCCGCGCCCCCTTGGCGGACGTCCGCGACGGTCGGGCGGAAGTGGACCCGCGCCGGACCGAAGGGGTATACGGAGAGGAACCCATCTCTTTCTCAGAACAGCCGCCGCCATCTCTCATTCTTTTTCTCCTCTAAAGCAAAAGTCAAGAACACCTTTAGGGAGAGACTTTAGCGCATCCCCGGACCAACCGGAGCTCATCCCTCAGACCTTCCGCGCCTCAAGGATCATGTCTTCTCGGTATTTAGTCAAAACCCTAAGTGATTCTCAATGGTTTTCATTCATGTTCTTGGTTAGGGTTTCATATGGGGATTTCAATTTCAACCATGGATTTGAGAAATTAGTTGGTGGAATATGTTGAGCAAGTCAAGGGGATGTCATGGCTATGATTTGGTGCAGTTTTGTTGGCTATACTTAGAGATCGGGCATTGGATTAGGGGATGGTTACTGTGCTGGTCGCGGTCTCCAGGTGACCCGCGGACCGTTCGCCGCCCCCTGGCGGACAGTCCGCCTGTCGCCTGTGACAGCAACCAGGACAGTAGCCTATATGATTGTTGGATTTTTTTAATTCTCAATATTATCACTTATAATTGAAATGCTTTATGGCAGTGCTGGTGGTCGTTCCAAGAAGGTTATGACATCGAAGAAAAAGAAGGGAAGTTCATCCAAAAGGCCTAGGGCAAATGATTCTGACTCAGGGGATGACTATATGCCTAGTGACTCTGAGAATATGCAGACCGATGTTGAGTTAGAGGCTGAGAGGCCGTAGATGAACTGATTGATGAGACTATAAATCTTGCAGGGAGACAGTGGAGCCAAAATTCATACAGAGATGCTAGGGCTCCTTATCAATATGACTTGCCCCGTGATACTTCAAACTTATTCTTTCATACTCGGATGCAGGAAGATGCATTTTATGGTCACATGGTTCACAAGAATGTGTACAAGCATCAAACCATTGACTTCTTTTACATGGCTAACCAACCTATGATGAGTAGTCTTGTTCCAAAACTTGAGCATCTTGGCTTGAGGCAGTTTATGGAGCACAGGTGTGAATGGAATGAGGCTGTCATTCGTCAGTTCTATGCCACAGCTGAGGTGAACATGGAGGAAAAGAAGCTTGAATGGATGACAGGCACAAACAGGTACTCTGCTACCTTTGCTGAGTTTGCAGTGGCAAATGAGCTTAACTATGATTTCATCACTGGGGAAGATAGTTTTGACATATCTGAAGAGTTGCACTTGGACCTTCATAGCATCACTCCGTTCTATGAGCCTGCAAGAACCCATATTCATAGAGTGTACTGCAAGACTACAGGGCTAAGGCACCATCCAGCTGTGCTAAACAAGATTGCTAAGGTCACTATTCTTCCCAAGAGTGGCTATAAGGATGCTTTCATTGGATGGGCACCAAATTTTGTGAAGCATGTCATGTCAAATGAGAGGATGGATGTGGTGAAACTCATCATGTATCAAATCAATGAAAAGAAAACCAACTATAAGATCAACCTTTACCATGCTCCCTACATTATGTCACTCATTCTTGCCAAGACAAGGTTCACGGGACCTTGCAATGTGAAGCATCTCCCTTTCAGGCCATTCAAGAATGACAAAGTATTTCTTGAGAGGGATGTGACTGAGTATCTAGATGTGGATGCCAATGAGGCTTGGGAGGAGTATGTGCCTCATGAGCAAGGAGGAGCACATGATGCTCAAGATGCCGATGCACAGGCTATGCCACCTCCACCTCCTCCTCCACAGCAGCCACAGCAGCCACAGTGGGCACCTCCAGCTGGATATTTTGATCCCTACTTCGCCTCTATGCAACAGTCCATGATCACTCAGTTTGAGCAGATGCAGATGGGCTTCAACACCCACTTTGAGGCATATGGGCAGCAACTGAATGCAAATCTTGAGAACATGCAAACTCGTCTTGATAGCCAGCATCAGCAGCTTATGGAGAGGCAGCAGCAGCTTGAGACTCGCTTTGACAACTTCCACACTACCTTCTCAGGCTTTGCTGATCACTTTTATTCAATCTATCCGACTCCAGTGCCTCCTCCAGAGTTTCACCCTCACCAGCCATTTTATCCTCCTCCACCGTTGCCTCAGGATGATTAGGACCCTCTTTTGGTCCTCGATGACAAAGGGGGAGAAGAAAGTGGAAGTGGAGTGATTCCTTGAAGATTCATGGAGATAGGGGGAGCTTTGGGCTTGGGATCATGGAAACATTGCATGTGCATGTTTAATTTTCGCTTTGCATGAACTATTTGTGTGCTTGTAATATCTTATGCTTTGAGGTGTGGAACTAGAACTTGTGTTTGAACCTTGTTGGATGTAATTGCAATTCTTTAGCTTAATATGGTTTGTTCTAGTTCTTGTGGTTTTTCAAGGCTAACCCTTTATCTCTTATGTTCATTGAATATAATATATATCTTGTGTAGCCTCGATTGCCTTTTTGTTGGGGAAACTCCAGAATTTTCTTATCTAATGCATATGAAGATATTCAAAATGCAAAAATATATGCACATATGTAGGGGGAGTTCTTCTCTACAAAATGAATTTTGAGTTCTTTTATCCATTCATATATATCGGTTTCATTGAAATGGGTAAGCGTTCTCAAAATTCAAAAACCTTCTCTTATCACTCCTTTCAATGGTTGTCATCAATTACCAAAAAGGGGGAGATTGAAAGCATCTAGGCCCTCTAATTGTGTTTTGCTAATTAATGATAACCATATTGAACTAACTATTTCATTGAGGATATGAGAATAGGTTAGTCCCGTGAGATGATTGAGCTTCAACGGTTGATTAACGATGGATATGTATGTTGGAACCAAGGAAGCTCAAGGCAAAGGTAAAAGATAGGATATTTTCTTTTACCGGTCATGAGGTGATTAGAGAAGATTTTTTGACCGGATTGGTAGGCTAGATAGCCGTACTATCAAGAGGGGTCAATTTCATTTGCATGACGAGTTTCTAGTGCCACTTTGCTCAAATAGTTGCATTGCATGCATGAGAGCTAACATCGTTGAGAAAGTGGGAAAGAAAAAGAGAAAAGATCAAGTGCTGATTGTGGTACTGCGGACGGTCCGCGGGCTACAGGCGGACAGTCCGCGGGTGGCGGACGGTCCGGCCAGTAGCAAGCGGACGGTCCGCATGCCAACTAACTTTCTGTGAAATTGACTAAGTGTTGGAAGGGTCTGCCGAGACTTTGAAGGCGGACGGTCCGCTGGAAATGGCGGACGGTCCGCCTGTCATTTTCTGTGAAGCGGACCGTGGTGGCGGACCGTTCACGCAGGAACGTGTTCTGGGGGTTCCAGGCCTCTTTTATATGGCGGACGGTCCGCAGTTATGGATGATGGGTCCTTAGTCGCGTGGAGAGCTAAGCTTCTAACTCTGAGGCGGACGGTCCGGCCTAAGGGGGCGGATGGTCCGCCAGCTGCGTAACGGTAAACTCTGACACGTTTGACTTTTGGAAAGTAGCCGTTGAGGCTTAGGCGGACGGTCCGCCAAGTGGGTAGCGGACGGTCCGCCAGTCCTCTGTTTTCACGGGATTTGAAGGTAACGGCTAGTTTTGAAGGGGTGGAGTATATATACTCCACCCACGGGGAAGGAGGCCCTCTCTTGGCACTTCTGAAGCACAATTGACATACTTGAGCCTTCTTCCACCTCTCACTCACTCCTATTGCTTAGAGTTGCATCCTTGTGAGTGTGAGAGAGTTCTAGTGCATTGCATCAAGAGTTTGAGCTTTGGAGCACTAGAAGTTCATCAAGCAAGCGTCATCGACTTGTTACTCTTGGAGGTTGCCGCCTCCTAGACGGCTTGGTGGTTGTGGCCGGTTGAAGCACTTCAAAGAAGATTGTGAAGTTGCTCCCACCTTGATTGTGAGAGGTTTGTGCTCACCTCACCGGAGTGGGAAGAGCAACACTAGTGGAATCGAGGTTTGGAGAGGTTCATTGATTCAAGCCGGCTCATACATCAAGCGAGGTCTTGATAGAGGAGCGGTTGAAGCTTTGAATCCACCTCAACGTGGATTAGGGGTGACCGGCAAGTCATCGATACCACGGGATAAAATTCGTCTCTCTTGTTCGGTTATTTCTTTGCTCTACTTGTTTACCACATTTAATTTGAGCAATTTACTTTCCTAGAGATTGATTTGTATCTTGTCACCCTAGGTTGCAAACCTTGACATAGGCATAGACTTGGTAGAAATAGGTTTCACCTTGTGTTACTAATAAAACTTGTTGAGTTTTGTGATTGAAGTTTAAAACTGCCTATTCACCCCCCTCTAGTCGGTATCCTAGATCCTACAGCCTTTTCGAGACTTAGGGTTTTTTCTTTTCCTTTGTCTGTTAAGTTGAAGTCTGACAAGCTTGCATAATATGCTACAGCTTGTCGACTTTTGATTTCTCTTTTTGATTTTGTTGATAAGGTTACATACTTTTAAATGTATGTGACTTTTCAACATGTCCATAGACTTTGTTTGCGGAGGTACTACTTATAATTCCATAGTAAATGGGATACAAGAGAGTCTGCCTCGTTAAAAATCTCACCCCTTCGAGTAGTTTTGATTCTAAACGAAGGGTCCCCCTGTGAGGAAAAGAGTACAGCTCCTGAAGAAATTTAAAGATTACATAAATTTTGAAGGTATAAAAGAAACTAAGAAAATCTAGAAGATACATTTCTGAGCATTTATGCTCATGGATAGTATTTTTGCAAATTGTCCGCGTTCCATGAGTGTGGTAGTTCTTTTCCATCCATGTCTTGCAGCCTGTATGATCCTTGCCTATTTGATTCTTTTATGAGGTAGGGTCCTTCCCACTTAGCTTGCAGCTTTCCTGCTTTGTCAGCGCTTGCTTTCCTCTTCAGAACGAAATCTCCCGGATTTATCTCTTTCACGGCTATCTTCTTGTTTCTCCATTTCCTTGTTTCTATCTGGTAATTCTGTAAGTTTTGTGCAGCAATGAGTCTTTGTTCTTCTATTTCTTCCTTGTGTAATGTGTTATCTTCATGCTCTTTTGTTGCATTTAATGTTCTTGGAGATCCGAAGAGGACTTCTGTTGGTAACACTGCTTCATCTACAAATAACAGTTTGAACGGGGTGAACTTAGTTGCCCTTGATTCAGTTGTGTTATGTGACCAAACCACTCTTGTCATCTCTTCGACCCATTTGCCCTTCGGGAGTCCTTCGAGGCATTTGGCTATGCCTTTCAATATTATTCTGTTCGCCCTTTCCACTGCTCCATTGGATTGAGGGTGATATACTGATGCGAAACATATGTTGATGCCTAGAGTTGAGCAGAGTTCTTTGAATGTGTCGCTGTCGAATTGTTTGCCGTTGTCCACTGTTATTTCCTTTGGTGTGCCGAATCTGCATATTATATTTTGCCATACGAATTTTTGGACTGTCTTTGATGTTATTGCTGCTAATGGTTTCGCCTCTATCCATTTTGTGAAGTATTCGACTGCTATGACTGCAAATCTTAGGTTTCCTTGGGCAGGAGGAAGTGGTCCTACCAAGTCGATTCCCCAACGCTGTAAGGGCCATGATGGTGTTATTAGCTGAGTGATGGATGAGGGTGTCTGAGAATTGTTTGCTAGGAATTGGCAATTTTTGCATCTTCTTATATGTTCCTTTGTGTCCTCAAGTACCGTTGGCTAGTAGAATCCTTGCCTGAATATTTTTCCAGCTGTTGCTCATGGTCCTGTGTGAGATCCACAGAACCCTTCGTGTACTTCTTTGATTATGTCATGTTCTTCACTTTTTGTTACACACTTTAGCCAGGGTTTGCATATGCCGGACTTGTATAGTTCTCCGTTTAAGACTTTGTAATTTCTTGTTCTTTGGGTGAGCCTTTTTCTCTCATCTTCATCGAATGGTTCATATGTTTCATTGATGAATGCGATGATGGGCGCTCGCCAATCTTCGCTCTCATTGTTGTTTATGTGCAATATCTGGCATTCTGCTCTTGGCGATGGCTGTTTCAGTGTTTCATAGAATACGTCTGGTGGCAGAGTTTCGCCTCTTGCTGCATTCTTTGCCAAGGCATCGGCTTCGTTGTTCTCACTTCTTGGTATCTTTTTTACTGTGAAGCCCATAAAATGCTTTTCAAGTGCTCTTACAGCTGTCATATATTTGTACATTTCCTTGTTTGCCTTGTAGTTCTTTTCAACTTGTTCTTTTACGACTTCAGAGTCTGAATTCAGGATTGCTCTCTTTGCGCCCAGCATTCTTGCCTTGCGAAGGCCTAGTAGTATGGCTTCATATTTTGCAACATTGTTTGTGCTTGAAAAGCATAATCTTGCAGCGTATCTGATTTTGTTTCCTGTTGGTGATATGATTATTGCTGTGACACTAGCCCCAGCCTCTCCCTAGGCTCCATCGCAATATATGGTCCAGACTTGTTCTTTTATCTCTTCTCCCATTTCATTTTTTGTTGGTACCCATTCTGCTATAAAATCTGCCAATACATGAGACTTTACTGTACTTCTGTGAATGAAATCTATTGTGTACTCAGCCAGCTCTGCTGCCCATTTTGCTATTCTTCCTGAAGATTCTTTGTTTTCAAAGATGTCTTTTAACGGGTAGTTGGTTGGTACTGTGATATCGGGCTTGGAAGCAGTGTCTCAATTTTCTTGATGCCATGAGGATTGCATAGGCTAGTTTCTCTATCTCTGAGTAATTGCACTTTGATCCCGACAATGCCTCGGATACAAAGTATATTGGTACTCGTTCTATTTTTGCCATTGTTTGCTCGTCCTTCGCATTTTCGTTTTCTTCTATTAACACGGCGCTTACAGTGAAGGGAGTTGCTGCTATGTATAGTAGCAATTGTGCCCTTGGTGTTGGACTTGTTAGTGCAGTCATCTGCTTGAGGTATTGTTTCAGTTCCTCAAAAGCATTCTGTTGTTCTTGACCCCACTCAAATTTTGCTGATCCTCTTAAGACTTTGAAGAATGGTAAGCTTCTTTCTGCAGATTTTGCAATGAATCTGTTTAAAGCTGCTATTCTCCCTGTCAGTTTCTGCACATCCCTTCTGCTTTTCATGTTTTTTATTGTATCTGCTTTTGCCAGATTGGCCTCTATTCCCCTTCGTGACACGATGCATCCTAGTAACTTTCCTTTTTTGACTCCGAATGCACACTTGTCAGGGTTTAGCTTTAGCCCTGAGCTTCTCAGATTGGCGAATGTTTCGATCAGATCTGAGGGGTAGTCTTCTGCCCTTTTGCTACTTACGACCACATCATCCACATAGATTGATATGTTTTTGTCTAGTTGGTCTGCGAATACCGTTGACGTCATCCTGACGAAAGTGCATCCTGCATTTCTCAGCCCCTCAGCCATTCTGATAAAACAGAACGTACCAAAGGGGGTTGTGAAGCTTGTTTTTTCTTCATCTTCTTTCTTCATCCAAATTTGATGGTAACCGGAGAAACAATCGAGGAGTGAAAGTAGTTCACACCCTGCTGCTGAGTCAACAAGTGCATCTATTCTTGGTAGTGGGAAGTCGTCTTTTGGACATGCTTTGTTCAATGTTGTGAAGTCTATGCACATTCTCATTTTTCCGTTCTTCTTGGGTACAAGAACTGTGTTTGCAAGCCACTCTGGATGCTGGACTGGCCTGATAACATTTGTTGTTAAGAGTCGATGCATTTCTGCCTTCGCTGCTATTATTCTGTCGGGAGACATCTTTCTTTGGGTCAACATTGAGGGAGTGTTCTGCTATATCTCGACTGACTCCTTTGAGGTCATTCGATGACCATGCAAAAATATCACTGTTGTTTCTGAGGAGCTTGATTAGTCTTTTCTCTTCGCCAGGTGTTAACTCTGTTCCTATTATCACCATTTTGTCTGGAGTGTCCTTGCAGATGGGCACTGTTTCCGTGTCTCCCGAAGGGGTTGCTTTTTCTTTGATAACTTTTTCTTGTTTTTGTGATATTTGTGCTGCTTCTTCCTCGATGACATGGATATGCTTGTGGTCTGAGTTCACATTTCCCTCAGCCCTTCGCGCTTCGTCCTGATTGCCGTACACTGTTATGACACCATTGTGCGATGGCATTTTCATGCAAAGATAGCCGTGATGAATGACTGCTGAGAACTTGTTGATGAATCCTCGTCCGAAAATTGCGTTGTATGGGTAATCGATGTCGACCACGTCGAATGTTATTTTTTCTGCTCTGTACTTTTCTGGGGAGCCAAAGTATACCCAGAGTGTTATCTTTCCTAATGCTTCAATCCTCTTTCCCCCGAAGCCATATAGTGGTCTTTCTGCCTTTTCTAACTTGTCTGCGCCAATTTTCATGCTGTTGAATGCATAGGAGAATAATATGTCTGCTGAGCTGCCCCCGTCAACTAGGATTCTTGAGACGTTGTTTCCTCCGACATAGTGTGTGTTCTTTCCTATGTTTGCGTTGATCACGAAGGGGTCTTCGTGAGGGTAGTCTACTAACTTTAGATCTTGCTGAGTAAACGTTATTAGGATGTGGCTGTAATCCGACTTTAGCTGGGTCCCATCTAACACATGGTTGACCCTTCGCTCCCAATCTTTTCTTTGCCTTTTTGATGTGTGTATGGTTCCTGCTGATCCACCAGTGATAGGGGGAATGTTGTTTACTGTGAAACCATCATTTTCTTGCTTTGGGGGTGGTGGGATTTGATTGTCCTGGTTGTTTTGTTGCGAAGGACCTGCTTGCGCCCATCGCATTTGGTTCTGATTCACTGCTTGGGATTGGTTTTGGTATTGATACTGTTGCGTGAAGGGTGTTTGTAGGTTGTACATGAGCGAAGGATGTAGTGGGCCTATGCTGTAGTTTATGGGACAGTATGGCTGGTGTAACCAGGAATTATCTTGGCTTTCTGGTTTTGTTGTGTGGTTTACTTGCTTTGGCTTTGATTCTTCTTTTTCTTTCTCGATCTTCTCCTTGTTTGCTATTGTGTATGGGCATGAGTTTGTAGTGTGTCTTGCGGCTTTTCCATGATACGTGCACCACAAGTCTGCTAGATTTCTGTAGTTAGATCTCCCTCGGCCTCTTCCTTGACCTTCACGGCCTCCGCGGCCACCTCTTTGCGAGAAGTTGTTTCTTCCCCCTCAGCCTCCTCTATGACTTTGCTCATTCTTGTTGTCATAACTTTGTTGTCGCGGTTCAATTTCTGCGGCCATTGTGTCTGAGTGCTCTATTTGATTTATGAATCTTGTGTCATAATTTTGCCTTGGTTGAAAGTATTGGTTCTGAGCGTACTGCGGCTGCTCTTGTTTAGTTTTCTTGCCTCTGAACGGATCTCTTTCTTCTTGTCTCCTGCGAAGGTCTCTGTCCACGAGTGAGTAGTTTGCCATAATTTCATATAGTTTGTCTAGTGTTTTTGGCCTTTTTCTTGCCAATTTTGCCGCACACTAGCCTATTGCTAATCCTTTGATTGCTGCTTCAATTGCTGTGGCTTCTGGTACATTTACTGCATGTGCCCTTAATACTACAAATCTCCTCATGTAGGCTTCTAGTGGTTCGTCTTTCAATTGCTTGCAATTGAACAAGTCTCTTGCTCCTTCAAGTATTAGGTTTTTCAGTCTTTCCCAGCTGTAAACAGATCCTGGTTCTAGGCTTGAGAACCAAGCTTGCGCCACCCCCTTCGCGGCGATTGCAAATGATTTCACCAATATCATTTCGTTTCCTCCGGCTGAAGTGACCGCGGCCTCGTAGGCCATGAAGAATTGCCTTGGATCATTCTGCCCGTTGAATGTTGGCAGTTTGTGTGGCTTAAAGCCCTTTGGCCATGACTGTACTTGGAGTGCTGCTGAGAGTGGAGACATGGGGTCTATTATTTGCTGCACGTAGCCACTCTCGCTGGGGCCCTTGAGTTGTTGTGTTTGGTGGAATGTTTGCATGGTTTGTCTGGTTGGCAGTGTTCTCTCTGGCAGTTCCTGCTCTTGCGGTTCTTCATCACTTTGAAGTGATAGTATTTGCTCATCCAATTTTGCTAGCAATTTTCCAGTTTCTGGCAGCTCTTGATTGAATCTGATTGCTTTCTTTTTGGCGTTCAATACTTCTATTGCTTTCCTCTTTTCTTCAACTTGCCTTTGCAGAGATTCTAGCTTTGAAATTTGATTTCTCTCATCTTGAGTTTGCGTTGTCGATGTGTTGGCTGCTGCTTTCTTTTTCTTCGCTGCCAGTGCTGCTTCTTTTGTGTTTCGTTCCTTTATCTGCTTTTGGATCAACTCTTGTTGTTTTCTTGTGTTTTGTTCTATTCTTGAGCTTCGTCTAGCATCTGCCGATTCGTTGTTTTCTGCGGCTGCGGCTGTTGTGTTTATTGGGCGGGTTGGGAGGGTTTCTGATGTGTTTAGGTTTGAGTCGGTTGGATCTGGAGCGGATTCTTCTGCTGTCGCATTTGATGGTGGTGGATTTCTTTTTGGAGGAGGCATGGTGCTGATCTCGGCCACTCTCCCGATCTGATGCTAGTCGATCCCCACGGACGGCGCCACTGTTGGGATTTCGCGGGAATCCAACATGTTGAGATCGAGAGAGAGCAACGAGAGAAAGGAAAGACACACGATAAATGATAGGCTCAATCCATATATTTATATGTGCACGGAATTAAGTTACAAATCCCGGGCCAACTGCCTCTCAGGGCTCTTCTCCCCTCCTTTTATAGGCCGCCGGAGGGGCCTAATTTACACTGAGTGCTCTTGCAACAACTATATTCCCAGCATATCCGAGGGCACAATGGTACTTCGTTCCTTTGTACGGGCCTCCGTGATTCTCGGGTCTTGACGCGCCTATGAAGATGTGCCACGTGTCCTGGCTCATCCACACTGGCTGGGCGTCCCCGCCTTCAACTATGCGTCCGGTCCCTCGTTGAGCGAAGGGGTGGGTGCTCACCCCTTCGCTCCTCTTGCTCCCCCGACCTTTCGTCAGAGTCACCTGAGTAAGGAAAAAAAGCAAGAAATAATGCTAGTTCAAAGCGAAGGGGTAACTTGGTTATGCCTTCGCGTCTTTCGGGAGTTAGCCACATTCATGACTCCCCAACAATTATCTTGCTGTCACCTGTCGGCACATGTGCTTGATTGGATGGGACCACCTAGGGATGGGAATGGGTCGGCCCGGCCCTGGCCTTGGACCTGGCCCCTATGGCCTCAAGGCCAATTTTAAGGGCCACAGGTCGACCCAATTTTAGTGTTAACTATGGCCTCGATGGCCCAACGGGTCGCATGGGTCGGCCCAATACATTTTTTGGACTATACTTATACAAGCACTTTTAAATACATAAGAGATGCAAATTATATTAATGGTATTTTAAAACACAAATTTAAGGTTTTGGGTCGGCCCTACTTGACCCATTGGGTCGATAGGTTTCGGCTCTTATGGTCCCTTTCCTATTTGAAGCCGACCCACATGACCCATTGCCCTTGCTTTTTTGGGTTGGGTCAACTACCCAATGGGTCGACCCGGCCCATTCCCATCCCTAGGACCACCATGAGAGGCCGGCCTGGTCATAGTTGGTGAGCGGTCAGCAACAGGTCAATAGTGACCTATGCGACCATGCTGGCAAGGCAATCAGGAAACGAAAGGCAACACCTCTGACCAGCCACTTAAAATGCCATCCATATATATATAAAACCAGGCTGGCAAGAAGGAAAGGAAAGGCACATATAACGCCGCGTGCAATCCTAGTTGGTTCTGGTTGAATCCTCACCCGAATGATTCTAGATTGGGTCATGTAGTTCAACAGTGTGGAGCTATGTATCAGGCAGGAACAAGGTGGTGTGGACCTTTCATTGATGGTTCAGTTCCTTGTCCAGTAGTCTGAACTCTGAACGTTGCACACCACCCCTTCTTGATAAAAAAGAAAATTACACCAGCATGGGAACAAGATGGGAATTGAAACAGGCACCGCCAACAGCCATGCGAAGATAAATTATGCAATTGCAGCAAGGGAAGAAAAACAAAACGGTGAAGTAGTAGGGATACCAGAAAACTGATGTATTGTAGAAACATGTAACCGCATAAGCTTGACAGCGATCAGCTGGGTGTAGGTACCTTCCGATAAAAAAATGATGGTGCGCAAGAATGGCCAGCCGACTACACCGCATTGTGAATCAAGCCATCCCTAATTCCTTGAGAAGCGGTAGCTTTGTTAGTGATTTTATAGGTACAGTGAAGTACACGTTGCTCAAGTAATCGCTATGTCCAATCCTATCCAGAAAACAAATATCTTTTTTGAAAGACTATCCAGAAAACAAATATCAGGATAAAAGGTACTCACGAGGACGAGAGACAAGGGCATCGATGTGGCTCCTGGCGTGCTGGCAAGCATTTCGTCGAACACCATCCGGGCAATAAAGCGCGCGCCGGCTTCTTCTCTACTGCCAGTGGCCTTTTATGGCGGCCGCCGACGCAGCTCAGATCATGGGGGTTCCGGCAGGCTGGAAGAGACTTCTTTGGTGGGCGGAAGCTGAAGGCTGGCTTCCCAGTGAGGTGAGAGGTGGGGCACCCGGTGCGAGAGGGCGAAACAGAAATGGTGAGCACCGATCACCATGGGGCGAGGCCGCGTGGGCCGTGGGGGAAGGATAGGAAGAAGAAAAATAATGAATATTTTTATTTTTATTTTTTATTTTTTAGGATACGACAAATTTTGCAAATCTGTCACCCAACCATCGATTGAAACGACGATCACCCTATGATACGGCGGCAAGGGTCAAAACCGCCATATCAAATGACGGATAGGAAAACCGCCGAATGAAACTGCGTTAAGCTACAGTACCACGCGGTGCTACAGGAGCCGTATGGCACTGTAGCAATTTACCGCCAATTCAACCAACGGTACCTCTCTCCCATGTCAAAAAAATCATAACATTTTCATATGAATTTGAATGAAGCTAACATTTATACGAAAATCATAGATCTCGATGAGATCTACAACTTTATAGTTCAAACTTTTTTCATTTGAAACTATCTTCATGTTCAAATAATCCATACAATATTCATATCTAAAATTTGAATTTTAGATCTAAACATTGTCTCGATTATTTGAGCACCAAAATAATTCATAATGAAAAAAGTTTGAACAACAAAGTTGTAGATCTCACCGAGCTCTACAATTTTTGTATGAAGATTATCTCCAACCGAATTCATATGAAAAAAATATAATTTTTTGAAGATGTGCTGTCAAGAGAAGGAAAATTCTTCTGGTTCATTAGATCTGAACATTACGTGTATTATTTGAACATGAAGATGATTTCAAATGAAAAAAGTTTGAACTATAAAGTTGTAGATCTCGTCGAGATCTATAATTTTCTTATAAATTTTAGCTCCATTCAAGTTCATATGAAAAAGTTATGATTTTTTTGACAGAAAAGGGAGGTACCGCCGGTTGAATTGGCGGTAAATCACTACAGTGCCGCACGGTACTGTAGCTTACCCCGTTTCATTCGGCGGTTTTTCTATCCGCCGTTTGATACGGCGGTTTTGGCCCTTGCCGCCGTATCATATGGCGACCGCCGTTTCAATCGGCGGTTGGGTGACAGATTTGCAAAATCTGTCGTCCGGACGCCGTTTTTGCAAAACCGTAAGAAAGAAAAATTAAAATAAAAAAATTAACAATAATAAATTGCGTAGGGCCAGCAAGTAGAAGTAGGCTTTTCCAACATTTGGATTTTGGAGGCCCAAATAAGGCATGTGTTTCGAAATGGCTTGAAAATCAGTTTAGTTGATTCCGGAGGCCCAAATAAGACATGTGTTTCGAAATGGCCTAAAAATCAGATTAGTTGACTTCAAACGGCTTCATTTAAACATGGCGGCACGCTCGACATCATTCAGCATTTTCAACCTGCGTTGTGCTTGCTGCGGCTACAACGGATAAAGTCGTTGTGGAAGTAGATAAAGTCGTTATCTTCCGGTTCCAATCCACCAAGACCTTGCAGGCCATCGACCATCGTACAGATGAGGTGTATCCCCAGTGGCGTAGCTAGGATTTTGGGATAGGGTGGTCCAACTTAACAAAAAAAATTAACACTACAAATATAATATGTCAATATATAAATATAGAATTTACCAAACGCATTGGCATTAAATAAAAAGTGTCTTGCAAGGATTTTAACATAAATAAGTCTGAAATATGCTTAATAGTGTAGCTTACAAATCCAAAATAGCTGAAGAACAGTACAGTATACTACTTCTTGTCAGGCATGCGCCTTTTGATGGCCATAAATGTTTCAATTATATCATCTTCATTCACTTGTAGAAAAATTTCACGCTCAATGAAAGTGGCTAGACAATCATCCAAAACACTATCACCCATCCGATTTCTCATCTTATTCTTGATAAAGGTCATTGCAGAAAATATTCTTTCAACACTTGTTGTTGCCACGGGTAATAGCAATACCATTTTGAGAAGGAAGTAAACCCAATCATAAACTTTATCCCTCTTTGTTTCAACAAGTTTAACTGAGAGCTCAACGAGGCTATTTAGGCCTTTGAACATTTCATCTTTTCTCATATCATCAATATAGGTTTCAAGTTGCAAGTCAAGTCTTAGCAAGTTAGAGCTTGAAATATCATTGGGCTAGTTGTTCTTTATGTGATACATCACGAGACTCGTCTGCTAGAATTGCAAAGTATTCTTCACCAATTTCTTCAATGATTTGCTTTCTAGTTTCTATGGCACAACATTGAATAATATCCTTTTGTATGTCTGGGCTAGTCAATTTGCAATTACCTAGAGCATTCTTCAAGACATACTTATCCACCTCTTCATTATTTGCAGCAAGCCACTTCAAAAGTTCAATGAAATTCCCTCTATTGCTAGATTCTTCACTTTCATCATGTCCACGGAATGCCAATCCTTGCTGCAAAAGGAACTTCAAACATCTAATTGAATAAGTCAATCTTAACTTATAGAGACGTCGCTCTTCACTGTCCACCTTCACAATATGATCATCAATTGCCGTATTAGGATTCAAAAATTTGCTATATCTTTCTTGAGCTGCATTGTGAGCACTTATAACACCACCCACATGTATGTCAAGTGCATCAGTTCTGTTCCAATTTCTCCACCCACCTTCAATAAATGCAGATTTCCTGGTCTTTTCCTTAGCAAACAAGTAGCACACAAAGCAAAAGGCTGATTCCTTTTTGATACTGTACTCAAGCCAAGGATATTTATAAAACCAAGTAGGACTGAACTGCCGATCTCTTTTTCCAATTTTTCTAATTTCAAAATCATGCGAATAAGGTTGCAAAGGACCTTTAAGAATATACGCTCTTCGAATGGCTTCTTGATCATTAACAGGGTAACTTGAAATGGGCTTCCTCTCCCCTGGATCATGTGGAAGCCGACTAATATCATAAACCGGCGCCGGCATTGGAGCCACAGTTTCTTTAGGTGCAACTGGAGGTGTCACATGTTCTTCTTCTTCAATCACTCTCTCTTCATCAAGTGCACCTTCTTGTTCTTCAATTGGCTCTTCTGGCACAGCTGTAGCCTTCTTCTTTGATTCATAATTCTCAAAAAGGGATGCGATAGTTCCTGTCCTCTTCATGTTTCAACAAATCTACAAGAAAATTGTTCAATTTCCCCCAGTTTCGTATTAAAATCATAAAATAAAACTGAAACTAGCTATGCCTAAATGGCAAAATCAAGTAACAGAGGATCACGTATGTTATATATAACACCACCAATTAGGGCCAATGCAAGGAAGCTAATAGATGCAGATAAAGAGAGGCAGGACCAAGGAGGCAAATACGTACCAGGCTACGAGCAAGCAGGGCGCCGCTGCTTGCTGCCGGACGCTGCCGCCCGCCGGGGTCACCCACGTACAGACGCGCCGACTCGCCGATCGCCGCCGCTGTCTCTCCTGTGTCTCGCTGTTAGCGTCGCTAGGGAACAGGATGCGAAACTGAAGCGCCGAACGAGTCGACGAGAGAAGCAAATCAAGTGCCAGTCAAAATTCCAAACCATTAATAATTTTTGGGCCAAAATTTCAGGGTGGGCCGGTGCCCACATGGCCCACACTGTAGCTCCGCCCCTGTGTATCCCGCAACGATCAGACCCAGATCTTGTGAACTCTAGCCCGTTCTCCTGCACCCCCGGCCGCCGCCGGCGGCAGCCCCGCCTCCTCTCCGCTCCTGCCTTCTCCCCTCCTCCCTCTTTTTCTCCATCCCCGACTTCCTCCTCTTCATCCCCGTTTTCCCCTTGAGATCTGGATCGGCGTGTCGGAGTTCTCATCCGACAGTCCACGCAGGGGGTACCCAAGTGGTTGATTTGTAGGCAAAGGGCAATCGCGAGGCTAGGGAGCTCGAGGTAACACAGGGACACAGGGATTATACAGGTTCAGGCTACCCGAAGGTATAATACCCTACGTCCTGTGCTCGGTGATGTTGTATTGCCCTGCTTGGCAAGATTCCGGAGAACAACGACAAGTCCTTAGTTACAATGGGGGATCTGGTGGCTAAGAGTCGAATGAATGAAGGGGATCGACCTAGGCCGCCTTATATCGGCTGACGGCCAAGTGTTTACAAGTTGGTTATCTCTAATTGTGTCTGGCTCTAACTAGGAAACTAATCCGATTTGGTTGCAACATAATCTCTGTGATCCTCGAGCGAGATCCGAGTAGATCGCTGCGTGCCTTGCGGGCTAAGTCTTCACCAATCTTGTCCATCAAGTCCAGAGATCCTCGTGAGCCGGCCTAGGGTCGGCCCACATCACCGTCAGACGTGGGCCCAGGCCGACTACGTACCCGGTCGGTAGTGGGCCCAGGGGTACCCATATCCCACAAGTCCCCGAGCAACGTGCAGGCGCGTGTCGGACTGTTGATGAAGAAGCGAAGCCATTAATGTCGCCTGAAGAGCCTTGGCTGGCAGGCCGACACAAGGGTGGACGGTGCTCAAAAAATCATCGGGGATGATCCTGAGCAGACCCGGGGGTAAAACCCCGAGTGGTATAGCGTCGAGTCGCGGGCAAATCGGGCGCGGAGGAGCTGCGCCACTTTGAAAAAGTGACCCATCTTGATGGGGCATATGGAGTAGTCCCCGAGTATTGGGCCGATTAGAAAAATCGGGCGAATGGTCAAAAAAGGATGACCACTGAGCGCTGGGGCTGTCAGGCCGCCTGAAGGATAAGATCGCCATGGGTGTCCGGACACGCTGAGACAAGAATAGTACCCGCGTGAGCGCACAGAGTGCACCCGTGGTAGATGGACTGTCGAGGACAATAAAGGCGGACTGATGTTGACGGTCCTTAGGTACCACTTTTGGCCGTCAATTCCTGCAGAAAATATATCAAATATAATCACCAACATAGTGATAAGGTTTATATCTAATCAATTCCACGAGTTTTGGTGAATATGTGATTGCAGAAAATAATTGGCAAAAGAGGAGGACAATTGGGCTCAGGGCCAGGTCGCCCAACCCACCTAGGTCGGCCGACCTGGGCCCAAGCCCAATAAAGCCCATCTTTGTCCACAGCAAAGAAGCACACTCCAGGACCATCCTAGCCACTGATTCCATGTCGGTTGGATCCAAGAGATGGGAATGGTCCAAGGGGAGGTCACATGGATAGAAGGGCCCACCTTCCAAACTAAACGTACTCAAATGCACCTATACCACCTAGAACCGCCATGAGGACCCACTAAACAGTCACTCAGCCGAAGATGGGCCCGATCGGTGCCGATAGACGGTCGTCCGACCGAGCCCGGTCGCCCGACCTGGTTCGGAGGCCAAACCGCCTCATCCTTTTGGTACGGGATCCCACCGCCTCCAGAAGTCCATCTGTGCCATGCATCACTCAAGGCGGTGGATCGAACGTCGGCCAATCTCCCCGAATCGCCCGACCTGTGACTGAGTCCGTTCGTCCTCATCTTCCACGTGTCCACTCCCAACCGCCTCTACAAGCTATAAATAGTTGCATACCGGTCATTGAAGAGACACACAAGATTGAGAAGCCACAAGCTCCACTCCAAGGCGAAGCTCTACTCCAGTGTAGTATCTAGAGAATAGGGAGAGAGTGAGGAGTAGTCTGGGGGAAGTGCCGGGACTGTCGGCACTCTTCCCCGATCTTGTACCTCGACGGATGCTTCCTTCTTCTAGTAAGTGTTCGTGATCTCTTATGATATTAAGTTCTCTTGATTAAGTAAGTTCTCTGCTATAGTTGCTTGCGGGTTCATCGTTCATTAATCATTTGCGAATGCTTAGTGAATACTTTGGTCTAGGAACAAGACTAAAGTAGTAATTGATGGCATAGACGTGGTGTCTGGGCTAGAAGTTACCTTTGTTTGCCTCGTAGCCCCACGGATTAGAAGAGGTAGGTGGCAGGTGGTGACAGCCCTGTCCGTCCTTTGTAATCCTCCACGTACGGGTACGGCGTAGAGCTGTTGGCCGGCAATTTCCTAGAGGCCTAGGATACCCCGGTGCCCAAAGTAAGCAAACTATAGACGCTGAGCTTATCCTTCATCAAGGTCCTTAACCATAGGAATCCTCTCTACCCTCGCCAATCATTTCTCTTGGTGTCCTTGGACGATCTAGTTAGAAGATTAGTACACACGTTCCCTGTGGATTCGATACCCTGAATACTTCCGGGTGAAAGCTACAACGGTATCCGTGCGCTTGCAGATTTATCTGCGATCGTAAGAAATACCAACAAGCTTTCTGGCGCCGTTGCCGGGGAACGGTTGCTGTATTATCTTCGAACCTTGTTCGTCCTCGTATCTTTTTATTTTTTCTTTTATTTTCTTTTACCAGTTACCCCCTCTACCATGGAGCAATATTCTATTCTAGAATCCTCTGCTCCAAGGCGTGAGTTCTTCGAGCTACCCCCTTCTGATCAGCCAATCACTACATCTAGCTTTGAACTCGGCCCCGGCTTTATAGCCATGGTTCGGAATAAAACCTTCTCAGGGGCCAACAACGAAAATCCTTATGATCACCTGCGAGAATTCGAGATGTTATGCTCATGTTTGAGAATCTCAGACTTGACACAAGAGACCATCAAATGGAAGTTATTTCCATTCTCTCTCGATGAGACGGCAAAGAGATAGTACTACCAAACCGTCAGGGATGTAAATGGAAATTGGGGAAAACTACGGGACAAGTTTTGTCTTCACTTTTTTCCCATTCACCGTATATGTGCCCTTCGGAAGGAGATCGTCTGCTTCCAGCAGGGTGAGAAGGAAACCCTAGATGCAGCTTGGGAAAGATTTGTTTCACTAAACAAGTTTGGCCCAGACTTAGGCATACCCGACTTCATGCTCATGCAACATTTTCGATCGGGCCTAAAAAAAGAAGCTGCTTTCATCCTAGATGGTGCCGCCGGTGGTTCGTTCATGCACGTAACCCTGGATGAAGGGAGAGCTCTTTTAGAGAAGATTCTAGAAAACACTCCCTCTAGGGAGCCAAACCCTTTTACCTCGCACGAACACCAGCACAGCTCTAAGACAAGACCCGAGCCAAACCCTTTTACCTCGCACGATCCAGTCTTAGAGCCCACATCCGAACCAAAGCTACCGAAGGAAGAAGAAGTTCTACCTTCAGCATCCGAGGATTATGGAAATCCCTCAGATCACACTAGGCACAAGAAGGCTATGACACCTCCCATTTATCATCCTTCAGATCCATTCATGGAGGTCTTCCCCGATATGTCCATAAGAGAACCACCAATGGAATGGTTAAAGGAAGTAAAGCGTTCTTCCGAAGCAATTCGGATGGTTACACCTTCCACAACCATGCCTTGCTCTTTAAGGGGAATTGCCGTAGAAGCCCTATACAACCCAACCGTCGAGGCTAGCATCATGTCTGAATCCTTCGCAAACATTTTCTTGGGCAACATGCCTCTAGCCTCGACCGACAAGCTTTTCAAAAGTCCCTCAGGACACATCTTTGAATGTCGTGGAATTGCAAGGGCTGTGCCGATCAAAATAGACAAAATCAAGGTTCATCTAGATTTCCATATCTTTTCTATCCTCGATTTTGATCTTCTCATAGGCTTCCCACTAGAAAGGCTTCTCCAAAAAGAAGTATCTCAAGGGAGCCTCAATGGGGAGCTCGGGAAAGCTACTCTTGCCACTCATATTTCTTGCCCAGAAACTTCTATGGCAAGGCCTCTCCCCGAGCATAGCCCACTTGAGAAGGTGATGTTTGTGTCGCCATTCGAACCTACTTCTCATCTCGAGCGACTTTCATCACCGCCTTCAATCAAGCGGAAGCCATGTCCCTTAGGCCCTCAGGAAGTTGTTCTCGATAATGGTCGAGAAACAACTTTGATTTTCAATGATGAACCTCTTGAGTTGGAGAACCCAAAGGCCATGGACACGCTTGAAATTTTGACTCTGGAGTCCAAGCAAAAGGATTCCATAAATGAGCATGAAACCTTCTCTTTCAAAATCCCACAAGAGTCATGCTCATTTAATGAATCTCCAGAGTTAGTTACACTTTGTGCCACAAGTGCATGCGAGGACTACAACCACCTTAAGGTCCTCTCTTCTAAAATGTTTAGGAGGTTGGTTGTGGATGCATTCGTTTATCATAAACATTGCAAATTTCATTTTGCATTTTTGGCACTAACATTGCAGCTAGAACTTCAACGGTACATTAACAATTTGCGATAACCATGGGAACTACGTCGCCAATGATAGCAGCAATGTGAGGGTTCCCCATGGTCTAGCTTCAGACCATAAACAAAGCACTGCCGGGAGATGGCCTGGATTATCATTTATTTTTTCTTTCAAATAAAAGCAAGAACATGTTTTTAGGATAAACTTTCCTTCGGGTATTTTTGGTCGCTAACCATTTCAGGTGGAGATTAAGAAGAATGATGGACAGGTGATGCTTAGAACATGGAGCTACATCATCAGTACAACCTTGGTAAGTTTTGTTCATGGAACAAATTTCAAGGGAGGCCAACACACTTGATTTTTGGTGCCCACGACACAAAAAAAACAAAAAAAAATCCAAGTGTGGGGGAGATCGGTAAGTATTTCGCAATAGGTTCTATTTGTACAAAATTTTATCTTGGTTTTTAGGTGATGTAGGTCTTTCATCTTGCTCTATAAAAAAATCATTAAAAAATTACATAAAAGGAAAACATTGAATGCTCTTGGTCTTTAAAACCAAAGAGCCATTGTTTTGTTTCCACCATGTATGAATAAATGCAGGTACAAGATCAAGTGTGGGGGTCTCTCGAGTTTTCTGACGTGCACATTTTCAAGACCACCCACAGACAGGAAGTACAACATCACACAGGACAGCTCAAGAAAAATCAAGGCTACCGAGGCCCAGTAGGAGTCGGCCGATCCCCTTGGTCGGCCGAAGGCCATCTGGCATCTCTCGTCCACATTTTCGTCCAGAGCGATGGTTTGCACATCCTGTCCCTCACCCTCTCCAGTTCATGAGTTAATTCAATCCTATCTTGAGATAATCTTTAAAATTAAACTCATGATAAAATGAACTTGGATGCTCCTTTGGTTTACATGTTTATCCTTGATTGGCTTGCATATACTTTATTCCTTGCACATACACCTGTTGCTTGTGAACATATAACTTTAGGGAAACATGTTTATCTAAGTGGTTGATTAATGAGATATGGTATGACAAAAGAAATCTTGCTCTTTCTGTATAAAGTGCTTGGGATGTTTTTCTTGTAAAGCTTAAAATCAAAAATCTTACAAAGCTCCTCAGTGATGCCTTATTCCTACCAAAGCCATATGATGTTCATGTTGCAAAACCTATACACGTATGCTGCTTGCTATTGCATTGAGCTTTGTCAAATTGTTGTGACCCTTGTAAGATGCTTTTCATGCTTTCATGATCAAGATCACGTACACTCCATATACACATGCTAAACTTCTACACTGAAAGTTAGCATCATACATTTCATCCATCCACAAAATAAATACTCCATTTAAGTGTTGATCTCCTCTCCAAGTATTATTTCAAAAGAGACATGGGCTATAGAAAAAATATGGACACATGAAGGTCCAAGCAAAAAAAAAGAGAAAGAAAAAAAATATGGGCATATGAAGGCCCAAGTATCATGAAAAAAAATTATAGCCATGTTCTCAAAGAGGAGAGAGATCATACAAAAAGGAGCTACAATTTCATTCTTCCACACACATGCACATCTTGATCAGATTGTATGAATAGTTTTCTTCTTGGATCCACTCTTTGACTTTGCAATATATGTGATGCAAGTTGCCTTATCTTTACTCCTACCTTGAGCTCCACATAAGCCTTTTAGAAGTAGGAGAAAGAAGGCAAAGAAATGCCTTGGTGAGGAATCATACACATTGAGCGAATCTGAGAGAATCATTTGAGGAGCTAGGTAAGGTTATGTTTTTAAAAATTTATCAAAAACCCAAGTTACTTAACAGAGGAGTGAAGATGACTTGAATCAAAGTCATTCCATTCCTCAACCACCCAAGATGGCATGATAGACACTTCAAAATTCACAAGTGCAGGTATGTCTTGGAATAATTTATATGCTAGTATCATATCAATTGGAGTCATGGTTTCCACCTTAGTCTTTAAAGCTTCACTCGAGGACGAGTAAAGGCTAAGTGTGGGGGAGCTTGTTGACGGTCCTTAGGTACCACTTTTGGCCGTCAATTCCTGCAGAAAATATATCAAATATAATCACCAAACATAGTGATAAGGTTTATATCTAATCAATTCCACGAGTTTTGGTGAATATGTGATTGCAGGAAATAATTGGCAAAAGAGGAGGACAATTGGGCTCAGGGCCAGGTCGCCCGACCCACCTAGGTCGGCCGACCTGGGCCCAAGCCCAATAAAGCCCATCTTTGTCCACAGCAAAGAAGCACACTCCAGGACCATCCTAGCCACTGATTCCATGTCGGTTGGATCCAAGAGATGGGAATGGTCCAAGGGGAGGTCACATGTATAGAAGGGCCCACCTTCCAAACTAAACGTACTCAAATGCACCTATACCACCTGGAACCGCCATGAGGACCCACTAAACAGTCACTCAGCCGAAGATGGGCCCGATCGGTGCCGATAGACGGTCGTCCGACCGAGCCCGGTCGCCCGACCTGGTTCGGAGGCCAAACCGCCTCATCCTTTTGGTACGGGATCCCACCGCCTCCAGAAGTCCATCTGTGCCATGCATCACTCAAGGCGGTGGATCGAACGTCGGCCAATCTCCCCGAATCGCCCGACCTGTGACTCAGTCCGTTCGTCCTCATCTTCCACGTGTCCACTCACGAGCGCCTCTACAAGCTATAAATAGTTGCATACCGGTCATTGAAGAGACACACAAGATTGAGAAGCCACAAGCTCCACTCCAAGGCGAAGCTCTACTCCAGTGTAGTATCTAGAGAATAGGGAGAGAGTGAGGGGTAGTCCGGGGGAAGTGCCGGGTCTGTCGGCACTCTTCCCCGATCTTGTACCTCGACGGATGCTTCCTTCTTCTAGTAAGTGTTCGTGATCTCTTATGATATTAAGTTCTCTTGATTAAGTAAGTTCTCTGCTATAGTTGCTTGCGGGTTCATCGTTCATTAATCATTTGCGAATGCTTAGTGAATACTTTGGTCTAGGAACAAGACTAAAGTAGTAATCGATAGCATAGACGTGGTGTCTGGGCTAGAAGTTACCTTTGTTTGCCTCGTAGCCCCACGTATTAGAAGGTAGGCGGCAGGTGGTGACAGCCCTGTCCGTCCTTTGTAATCCTCCACGTACGGGTACGGCGTAGAGCTGTTGGCCGGCAATTTCCTAGAGGCCCAGGATACCCCGGTGCCCAAAGTAAGCAAACTATAGACGCTGAGTTTATCCTTCATCAAGGTCCTTAACCATAGGAATCCTCACTACCCTCGCCAATCATTTCTCTTGGTGTCCTTGGACGATCTAGTTAGAAGATTAGTACACACGGTCCCTGTGGATTCGATAGCCTGAATCCTTCCGGGTGAAAGCTATAACGGTATCCGTGCGCTTGCGGATTTATCTGCGATCGTAAGAAATACCAACAACTGAATGCCTCTGGGGTAGGTGCTACGCAGCGCAAAGCTCACGTGCGAAATAATGTGACCGGGGTCACATGTGTATAGTTAGCCCAGGGCTATAAATAGGCGCTGAAACTCAGAAATCTCCAACCAGCGGCGAAGATGTGTAGAAACCACCTAGTAAACATGTTGAGGACTTGTTGTTGGGTTCATCCGCCTGGGATGGCTCTTGGGGACTTGCCACTAAGGTGCTAGAAGAGTGCCTGCGATGGGATTGAGGAGTTAGAGAGCACCTGCCAGCTCTTCCATTTTCTCATCGCATTGCCTTGGGCCGAGGGCCTTTGAGGGTGAAATGCTTGTAGAGCCGGGGCGAGCTTGAAGGCAGTCTCACACAACCCTCAAGTTTGGTAGTCTCGTCGTTGGTCACCATGATGCTACAAGAGAGCTTGCGATGAGCTCATGTGGACCAAGCTTACTGCGGATGCAGCACTAGGCGCAACGGCGAGTGCCCAAAGCCGTCATCTTGGCGGTTGATACCTTTGTATGTGCAAACGGCGCAAGGCCGACACCTCTTTGTAATTGTATACATGAGTAACCTTTGTCTTCTTATTTGCCTCTGAATTTGCTTTGTGTTTCCCATGGTTTGATGAGTACATAAGTTGTGGGGATATAGCAATAGGGTCGAGTTGCCAGGCATAAAACCTAGGCGGGTTGCAAAAACCCGAGTCGCTGAGATTTCATTGACCAGAGCCAAAGTGCCGAGTCCCCGAGCGTCAGGGCTGGCCGAGTCACGGAGACCCGTTGGTCGGAGTCAGAGCGCCGAGTACCTGAGCATCGGAGCTGGCCGAGTCACGGAGACCTGTTGACCGGAGCGTTGGCAATCGCTTCCTAAGGGCAAGGATCTGCAGGAAGTTGAGGAGCTATTGCAGTTGATAGCTGAGGCCAAGGAGAGGAAACTAAATGCAGCGGCCATCATGATTTCCTTTGTCTGGCTTCTGACGCAGCTTATCAAGGACCGGGTTCACCCCGGATATGAATTCTGAGGCGCCAAGGACCCGACTCGGGAGCAAGTCCGATCCGTGTCTGTCCCCGAGACTAATGAAAGGGTCTTGAGCTTCATGCAGGGGGAAATCTTCAACCAGGGTTCACCTGTGTCCTTCTCATTGCACAATCCGCCGCCACTAGTTAGTATTTGTTTCCTATGTGACCTTTGTAGCTTGATGGCGAATGTACGGTTCTATATGTGCGAGTCTGAGTTGCTGTGTTGGTCGTTTTGCAGGAACGCGCGGCGAAGTATTTTTGTCCGGCTCCGTTGCCCGAGGGCAGTGTTCGGCAGGAGAAGCTGATAACGGTGGAGGAGGCGTCCCGGACGCCTCGTGTGGTGGACGAGGAGCAGGCCGAATGGGAGGCTGGCGATTTGATTCCGGCTTCCCTGGAGGAGTCGGATGATGATCAGGTGACCCTGGCGGCCGTCATTGGTGCAGGGAAGTCGAGACGCATAGCTGTGCATAAAGTGACGACGTCAAGATCGACGGGGTCGCCGCTGAAGCCGTTGCCCATGTCAGGGCAGGCTGCGCGGGCCGAGTCCCAGGCAAGGAGGAAGAGGAGGCTGATATCCTCGGCGAGCGAAGCTAAAGATGAAGACGACGGGTCCCCCTCAAGTCCGGACCTGGGGGAGTCGCCTCGGACTGAGACTGGAGGTCAGGGGACCCCCTATGTTCAGTCGGGGGGTGTTGACGGTCGTTATTGGTACACTTTTAGGGCTGATTTGGCATTGGTTTTGGACTAATTCTTATACTAACCCGCCACTTGGCACCTGAAATAACCCCGTTTTCAAATATGCCTTGTATTTTGGAGCATGTTGTGAATTTACAGGAAATACGACATATTTGGCGGAGTTTGACGTGGACCAAAGCACCCACATGGATAAGGATTGAGGAGAAGGACCAGCCCGCGAAAGATGAAGATGAGAGGAGCCAAAATAGGCCCAGGCCGGCCGGCCTGGACCCTGTGAGCCAGCCGGCCTAGCCCGTTCTGAGGCCCGTTCGCGCTCGCCTTTCTTCAGCGTGAAGTAAATGCGAACCCTAAGGTTCCAGCCGCCGTCCTTCACCAGAGACCTATATAAACACCCCCGAGGGCGACGTCAAGTCATTGATCGCATGCATCATCAAGGAGAATAGATCTAAAGCCACCATTGGAGAGAAACACAAGGAGCAGACGCCGCTGGAGGTCTGTTGACGATCCTTAAGTACCACTTTTAGTCGTCAACTCCTGCAGAGAATATGTCAAATATAATCACCAAACATAGTGATAGGGTTTATATCTAATCAATTCCACAAGTTTTGGTGAATATGAGAATGCAGGGACTAATTGGCAAAAGAGGAGGAGATTTGGGCTCAGGGCCAGGTCTCCCGACCCTCCTAGGTCGGCCGACCTGGGCCCAAGCCCAATGGAGCCCATATTTGGCCACAGGAAAGAAGCACACTTCAAGACCATCATAGCCGTTGAATCCATGGCGGTTGAATCGAAGAGAGGGGAATGGTCCAAGAGGAGTTCACATGGATTGAGGGGCCCACCAACATATCTAAACGTATCAAAGTGAGCAAACCCACCTGGAACTGTCATTAGGACCCACTCCTCAGTCACTCAGCCGAAGATGGGCCCGATCGGTGTCGGTGGACGGTTGGCCGACCGAGCCGGTCGCCCGACCTGGTCCGGAGGCCAAACCGCCTCATCCTTCTGGTGCGCGTTCCCACCGCCTCCAGGAGTCCATCTACGCCGTGCATCACTCAAGGCGGTGGATCCTACGTCGGCCGATCTCCCCGAATTGCCCGACCTGTGACTGAGTCCGTTGGTCCTCATCTTCCACGTGTCCACTCCTAACCGCCTCTACAAGCTATAAATAGCTGCATACCGGGCATTGAACATCACACACCAAGAAGGAAGAGCTCTCTTTGCCACTCATTCTAGTCTTAGTTAGTAGTGAAGTAGTCTTAGGAGTTGAGCTTCTACGGGTTTCCGACGGAGTCTTGGTAAGCCTAGAGCTCAGTTATCTTGTATCTTTTGTTTACTTATAAGACTTAGAGCTATTAATGGAATTACTCTCTTGCTTATGTTACTTGACTTATAGTCTTGTGTGTTCATCATATAAGATGTATGTCTTACACCTTAGTATAGATGATGCATGTTATGGCAATGGCCCAATGTACCGCAAGGTTGCTCTGTTTATCTGGACAATAAATAGAGTAGTATTTCGTATTTCAAGCATGATGTTTGAAATATGGAATACAGTTGGGGATACCCTTCCCTACGTAGTAAGAGATAGGCGGCAGGTGGTGACAGCCCTGTCCGTCCCTTATAATCCTCGGCGTTCGGGTCTGGGCGTTTGTAGGCCTTCGTGATAAACATCGTGACAGTACCCTTGGATGAGGGGATCCCACGACTCCTCGATTTGCCCTCTAACATGTGTCCTTTACTAAGCTTGTATAGTATACCCTTATAGAAGTGTAACCCATATGCAAGAAGTACATAGAACCCCTGGTTCTCTTCTAGGACCTTCATATTAACTAGACTTATATAATGAGCAATGAAACCTTCTGTGTGTCACACTACCCATCTATCAATGTTCACCCCTTGCTAGACTTTGGTGTATTAATAATATTATGATTGAATGCAATGGATAACTACTCTAGTCAACCACTGCCTTCCCTGTGGATTCGATACCCTGAATACTTCCGGGTGAAAGCTACAACGGTATCCGTGCACTTGCGGATTTATCTGCGACGTAAGAAATACCAACAAGCTTTCTGGCGCCGCTGCCGGGGAACGGCAATAGTTGAAGAGTGTGGTTAACCCATGCACTCAATTAATAGCATGATTAATTACCACTGCTCCGGCAGGGTTATCTTTGCTCTGTTTCTCTTTGATGTGGAACAGGGTAGTGTATGACTGGTCTTGAACTGCCAATGGACTTCATCGACAACCCAAGATTATCGGGAAATCTGGTCTTGCATCGTATCTTCCTAGGTAGTCTGATCGGCGGCAACTCCAGTCAATCCTACATCACCAATATCGACGAGTGCTACTGCCGAAAGAATGATTCGTGAGTTCTCGATTCACTCTGGTTCGCAAACCGGCCCAGAGCTGAACATGAGAGACACCGCGTTCGTTCTTAGGCTAGCATCTGTCAAATTGGTACACGCCAGCCCATTTCATGGGAAGACCAACGCGAACGGACCCAAGGCCAAGGCTCAACACCAAGGCCTACATGATCCCATCCGAAGAAGACAAATAGGTATGGCGATACAAACCATCTCCAAATGCTGCATAAAGTTAAAACTTATGATGGAGACGTCCTCACTCGATGGACGTAAACTGACGAGTCCTCCCCGACAGGTAAATCGGTATGTATCTCATATTTATTTCACATTGCGTTTTTGAATTTCAATCTCTGCATGTTTAAATTCCGAATCTCTGCATGTTTACATTCCAAATCAATTTGTGCATTGAAATTTAAACTTGGAGTCTTTTATCTTGAAATCCCTTTGGATCCCTCGCTCCTGAATACACATACATAATCTTAATGAGCCGGGACCACATAGGACAGCCGAGCCAGCTGAGCTTGAGAGGTGCCAACAGGCCGTCGGCCGACCACATGGGTCGCCCGACCTGTGGCTGCCTTTCGTGCGCCATATTCATTCAGATTTACAACAGCCCTTGCATCTTGTATATCGCTGCGAAGGTTCAGCAGAATGGGCCCTGAGCCAGGATCACCCGACCCCATCGATCAGCCGACCTAGCCCTGGCCCTTCTACAGCGAATTCAATTGCCATTAGTTCACGACCAGCGGATCTAGTGCAACCCTTGAAAGCTTTGCTGGAACGGAGCCGTGCTAGGGTCGGCCGACCCTGGCAGTCGGCCGACCCCAGGCCTCCTCTGTTCAAAGAAAGACGGTGCCCTCCACCGTCAATTCTTGCCCCCAGCTAAGCTGCCAAGAGACCTCGGTTTTCTCCTATCCCTCCTTGGGATTTTCAAGTGATGGGCTCCCAAGTAAAAAAAAAGCATGAACATGTTTTTAGGATAAGTTCCCTTCGGGTATTTTTGGCCACTAACCATTACAGGTTGCAACTGAAAAGAACGAAGGGTGCAATGCTTAAGAACATGAGAGCTGCAACAGCTGCAACACCTTGGTAAGTTCTGGTGATGGAACAAATTCAAAGGAGGCCTACACACTTGATTTTTGGGTGTCCTACGATAAACAAAAATCCAAATGTGGGGGAGGTCGGTAAGTGTTACACGACAAGTTCCATTGGTACAAAATTTATCTTGGTTTTCAGGTGATGCTAGTTCTTGCATTTCTTCCTTAACAAATTAAAAAAGAGAGAGAGATATAGCCGGTGAGTCTTAGCGGGATTAAGACAATCGGGTGTACATGCCATTGTGGCGTTTCACCTCGGTAGTCCCCATATGGCTCCTAGCTCCACCTTGCCTTGCATCCTTGGTTCTTGTGCTTGCTTTCATGAGAAAAGACGTATGCTCATGTTCTGGCGCTTTGCCAACTACTTGTTGGGGAAATCCCAACATTTAGTGTGCACTTGCAATCCACGTGCAACCGCGTCACCGTCAATGACATCACCAAGAGCCAAGGAACTACCGTGATGAAAATTCTAAACTAATCATCCATAGCCAACGGTAAGTATGCTAAGGTAAGTATCTTGTCTTGCTTTTGACTTTAAACAAAGCCCTTTCGGGAGGTAACCCGAAGTTCACCACTCATGATATCTCCATTTGAAAAAAAATGCTTGGTAAGGTTATCATGCTTCCGTTATCTATTCTCATATGCTCTGGTTTGAGTGTATTCTCGAGGTACATTCATAGACCTTTTTAAAAATTAAGCATGGTGCTTAGGTTAAAATGGTCTTCTTTAATCAAATTAAACATGGTGTCAAGTTTGATTAATGAATCTTTGAGTAAATGCA
>CM014278.1:6249776-6281990 GCA_004135705.1 Alloteropsis semialata
CTTACGGTAAGACCACTAGTCACCTATACATCTAATTAATTAGCCAAGACCAGAGCCATATAGTACTCGTGGTTGTACTGTTTTCCTGGGTGGTTCTCCATGTTCCAATTAACAACATCACAATGATATATTAAAAGCATAGATAGAAGGATGGTTAGGGACACTTGCCTTTCTCCAACGTAAAGTTACTCTTACTGCTTGGCTGCTCTTGCTCACTTGGAATTCTTGATCTTGAACGAGCAGCGATCCTTCTACTCGAAGCAATCATCGGGTACAAGCATACAAAACAAACAAACAAGTACAACTAAGAACAATACACCAAACAAAGAAAAGCTTTGAAAGAGCGTACTAGAGGATAGGACTCGATTCTTAGGAACGCAAGAAGTGGTGAAATCTGAATTGAAGTGAAGGGTAGTTATTTGAACATGATAGAAGGATGGTGTTACCATGAAGCAATAAACAACAAAGAAATTAAATGATATATAAACTGGTTCTCGTGAGCAAGGATTTTATAGTTAAACAAAGGATAATTCCATAGATGAAAGATAATCAAGGTCAAAAGATCAGTGGAGATTTAATACGTTGGAAAGGAAATACGGTTACCAAGCACCCTAGATATATTTCTAGAAGAAAAGGACTACTTATCACGTAGGCACGGCGTCACCATGACATCATCACTTGCATGGGCATGGCTGATTTGCGTCTGTACCGCTGTACGAGATCTAGCTAGCACCGTCCAGCAAGGCTTGCAAACATGCATAGCTTCCTTGGCGTGGCTGACTTACTGTGGCAAGGACGGAGGCTTTCTTGCTGGTTTCCACGGCTTTTGCTTGCATGGAGGCGGGAGAACTGCAGCGGCTGCTAGAGGAGGGCGGCTCGGCCGCATGCATCGGTTGCACTGGACAACCATGGACGACGGCAGCTCACAACAGGGAACGCACTGCAAGCAGCACGCAGCTAAGCACCATGGGTTGGAAGTGGCACGGATTAGAGAGACTCGGAAAAACCAGAGGAGCAAGTATCAGTGGATGTGTCCTCACCAGCGGGGATGACAGTGAGCTCAGGTCGTCGGCAGGCGCGCCGGCGGTCGCATCGAATCGGAGCACGGGGCGGCGGCGCGGACGAGCAGCGATGGCGCGTGGCTCAGACTGCTCCCGAAGGCGACAAGCTCCGGTGACAGGGTGACGACGAGGATCGGCGCCGTAGGTGCGGCATGGCTTGGGGAAGATGTTCTGGGACTTGAGGAAGCTCGTGGAGACGACAGCTCGCTCTGGCGTCCACCCAGGCGGCCAGAATCGCCCGCCGGACTTGGAGAAGACTGTGGCGCTCGAGCTTCATCGTGGACGGAGAGCTCCGGTGCCGGTTCGACGTCGAGGAGAGGTGTCGGGGTTTCTTTCGTCTCAGATGCTGGGCAATGGCTGGCCATTGGCTGGAGTCTCGAACGGCGGCGGCGCGTGGGGCAAGAGCTCGAAGTTGAGAGAGGGAGCTCGCGGAGGAGCAGCAGATGAATGGGCATGGTTTGGCTGCAGGACCTGCCGTTGCCTTGGTGGAGCACTGGAGCGTCACCTTAATTCCTCCGATGGTTGGAATATTAAAGGGAGATGAAATGGCAATCAGTTTTGCCAACGATTGGGTGGTGATGAAGATTTAATGGTGTGCATGCATGGAGAAGTTAAGAGGCCCAAAGAAATAGATTATGAGAAATAAAGGGATATCAAAGTGACCTCTCGGCTGGTGCAGAAATATTTAGGATTATAAAAGAAGAGAAAAAAATTGATTTCAGATCAGAATTGAAGGAAGGGCCGGCACAAGATAAGGAATCGATTTTAAGAATTAGAATTATTTATAGGAAAGGATTAGGGTTAGATTATGGGCTTTTAGATGGGTCTAGATATTGGGCCAGATATAATCAGTTCACAAAATAAATCGATAACAATTTATTTCATAAACCGTGATACAAATGAATCAGACTAATTATCTAGAATGAATTAATTAAGTAATAATTAATTCAAAATCTGGATAACGTCGTCATAATTCAAAACAAATTCCATAGATATTTTGGATGAATTAATTAGACTATCCTCCGAACTAGATTAATTAATTAAATAATTAATCCGATCAATTGGAAAATAGCGTCATAATTCGGATAGGGTCTTCTGGAACTCCGGATTGATTTGGGTGCCGAGAATTTTGATATAGACTTCGATTTAGGATTAGAGAGAGATGGATGATCGATCTGATATGTTAGGGTCAACTGGCCGGAAGATAGGATTTCGGTAGCGGGTGGTTCGGCACCATGGCCGACTCGGGCTCGGTGGGGAAGAAAGCAGGAAGACAAGAGGGGATGACGAGCGGGCCCGGGCTGAAATTGAGGGAGGAAAAAGAAAAAAAACCTTTTGGGATTTTCTTTCGGGATTATTTTGGGATTTGGTTTGGATTTTGAATTTGCAAACACAACCAAAAACTCATGATGAATTTTCGGGTGTTACAAATCCTACCCCCTTAAAAGGAATCTCGTCCCGAGATTCGAAGGGAAAAGAAACAAGGAGGAGAGATAAATGCAAACAAGATTTTTTTCAAGAAGAAGAAATAAGACGAAAGGCAAGGAAGAAATGCAAGCGAACTTAGATATGAAACTGTAAAGGGACTCCGTCTTGTTGTATTCTCTATTTGATTCAGGGAGAGGATAGAGAAAACAAGGGTATATAGAGGGAAGACAAAGGAGAAGCCAACTAGAGCTATAGTTAGACACAACAATAGTCATTTCAAAGTATCAAACAAAAGTTAGCCATACAAAGCAAAACGAGGCTAAACGTTGTTAGAACTGCTTCAGGGGATCCTATAGTCCTACAAAGGTACCTTTGGTCCTGATATCTGACTTCTTGCTCTTGGTGATTCCTAGTCTTGAGTGTGACATAGCCTTCAATTGCTCTGACTTGACTCCTAGTAGCTTGACTCTTCACTGAGGCTTGGATAGGCGTTAAGACATAAGGTACTAAACATCTATTTTTTTCTAATATAAGAGGAGAGGAGAAAGCCACTTTGGAATAAAGACAAGGAGAAATCCAAAGTGTCAATATAAGAGAAATAAGGGGGAGAATGAAAATAATGAAGGAGGGATCAACGAAAGTAATTTCAAGGTGGGGGATGCATGATCAAGGTAATTAAAGCACACGAGTAAGCAAGGTACAGATAAGTACAAAGACCAAGGGTTTAGTAGTAGCAAAACAAGGAGAGGTAAGTGACCAAGGTCAAGTATGAAAAGTAAGCTGTCAAGGAGGAGATAGAGGGTCAAGGGTTGAGAATAATCATCAGAAAAGGTCAAGGATAAGTTAAGAAAATTTATCATATCAAGGAAAACCTTAGAAAATGACCATTGCTATCTAGGCTTACGTCCTACAGTCGATACAGCTCTGATACCACTTCTGTCACACCCGGTTTTAAGGACAAAACCGAATGATAATCATATGTGCGCCAGGATCAAGTTTACACACATATGAGACTTCATCAGTGATAAACAATAGCAGTATCACGTAAAACAATACAAAAGACTTACAAACTATCAGAGTTACAGCTTATCCTGGAAATGAAGGCTCCAACACTTCACAGGCAATCGACTGGGGGTTGCGTACGCCTAGCACCATCTTCAACGACTTCACAACAGCTTCTGAACAGCAGTAAGCAAGGATGAGTACACTTATGGTTGGTACTCAGCAAGGCCACAAGAAATAACCAGAATATCGATTCAATTCCATCTTCAAGTTTATTAATCATGTGAGGGTCCAGGCCGCTCTTAACCGTGAGCACGGCTGTTATAACAGTTTTTAACACTCTGTAGAGGTTGTACACTTTACCCACAAGAAGCGTAAACCCAACCACGCGGTGCTGATCAGGCACACTCATCACACTACCTTTGGTGTGACTGCATAGGGACGCTACAAGGCCTTTACAAAGACACACAGATAACTAGCAGCCCGCTAGAGTTTCAGCAGCGGTGAGGTCCATAACCCTCCCTAATGAGGACGTACCTTAGCAAAGGCTACTCCTCCAAGAGGACCGAGCTATGACCCCTTCACCGGCCCCCTCCTTGCCCTTACGGTAAGACCACTAGTCATCTATACATCTAATTAATTAGCCAAGACCAGAGCCATATAGTACTCGTGGTTGTACTGTTTTCCTGGGTGGTTCTCCATGTTCCAATTAACAACATCACAATGATATATTAAAAGCATAGATAGAAGGATGGTTAGGGACACTTGCCTTTCTCCAACGTAAAGTTACTCTTACTGCTTGGCTGCTCTTGCTCACTTGGAATTCTTGATCTTGAACGAGCAGCGATCCTTCTACTCGAAGCAATCATCGGGTACAAGCATACAAAACAAACAAACAAGTACAACTAAGAACAATACACCAAACAAAGAAAAGCTTTGAAAGAGCGTACTAGAGGATAGGACTCGATTCTTAGGAACGCAAGAAGTGGTGAAATCTGAATTGAAGTGAAGGGTAGTTATTTGAACATGATAGAAGGATGGTGTTACCATGAAGCAATAAACAACAAAGAAATTAAATGATATATAAACTGGTTCTGACGTGAGCAAGGATTTTATAGTTAAACAAAGGATAATTCCATAGATGAAAGATAATCAAGGTCAAAAGATCAGTGGAGATTTAATACGTTGGAAAGGAAATACGGTTACCAAGCACCCTAGATATATTTCTAGAAGAAAAGGACTACTTATCACGTAGGCACGGCGTCACCATGACATCATCACTTGCATGGGCATGGCTGATTTGCGTCTGTACCGCTGTACGAGATCTAGCTAGCACCGTCCAGCAAGGCTTGCAAACATGTAGCTTCCTTGGCGTGGCTGACTTACTGTGGCAAGGACGGAGGCTTTCTTGCTGGTTTCCACGGCTTTTGCTTGCATGGAGGCGGGAGAACTGCAGCGGCTGCTAGAGGAGGGCGGCTCGGCCGCATGCATCGGTTGCACTGGACAACCATGGACGACGGCAGCTCACAACAGGGAACGCACTGCAAGCAGCACGCAGCTAAGCACCATGGGTTGGAAGTGGCACGGATTAGAGAGACTCGGAAAAACCAGAGGAGCAAGTATCAGTGGATGTGTCCTCACCAGCGGGGATGACAGTGAGCTCAGGTCGTCGGCAGGCGCGCCGGCGGTCGCATCGAATCGGAGCACGGGGCGGCGGCGCGGACGAGCAGCGATGGCGCGTGGCTCAGACTGCTCCCGAAGGCGACAAGCTCCGGTGACAGGGTGACGACGAGGATCGGCGCCGTAGGTGCGGCATGGCTTGGGGAAGATGTTCTGGGACTTGAGGAAGCTCGTGGAGACGACAGCTCGCTCTGGCGTCCACCCAGGCGGCCAGAATCGCCCGCCGGACTTGGAGAAGACTGTGGCGCTCGAGCTTCATCGTGGACGGAGAGCTCCGGTGCCGGTTCGACGTCGAGGAGAGGTGTCGGGGTTTCTTTCGTCTCAGATGCTGGGCAATGGCTGGCCATTGGCTGGAGTCTCGAACGGCGGCGGCGCGTGGGGCAAGAGCTCGAAGTTGAGAGAGGGAGCTCGCGGAGGAGCAGCAGATGAATGGGCATGGTTTGGCTGCAGGACCTGCCGTTGCCTTGGTGGAGCACTGGAGCGTCACCTTAATTCCTCCGATGGTTGGAATATTAAAGGGAGATGAAATGGCAATCAGTTTTGCCAACGAGTGGGTGGTGATGAAGATTTAATGGTGTGCATGCATGGAGAAGTTAAGAGGCCCAAAGAAATAGATTATGAGAAATAAAGGGATATCAAAGTGACCTCTCGGCTGGTGCAGAAATATTTAGGATTATAAAAGAAGAGAAAAAAATTGATTTCAGATCAGAATTGAAGGAAGGGCCGGCACAAGATAAGGAATCGATTTTAAGAATTAGAATTATTTATAGGAAAGGATTAGGGTTAGATTATGGGCTTTTAGATGGGTCTAGATATTGGGCCAGATATAATCAGTTCACAAAATAAATCGATAACAATTTATTTCATAAACCGTGATACAAATGAATCAGACTAATTATCTAGAATGAATTAATTAAGTAATAATTAATTCAAAATCTGGATAACGTCGTCATAATTCAAAACAAATTCCATAGATATTTTGGATGAATTAATTAGACTATCCTCCGAACTAGATTAATTAATTAAATAATTAATCCGATCAATTGGAAAATAGCGTCATAATTCGGATAGGGTCTTCTGGAACTCCGGATTGATTTGGGTGCCGAAAATTTTGATATAGACTTCGATTTAGGATTAGAGAGAGATGGATGATCGATCTGATATGTTAGGGTCAACTGGCCAGAAGATAGGATTTCGGTAGCGGGTGGTTCGGCACCATGGCCGACTCGGGCTCGGTGGGGAAGAAAGCAGGAAGACAAGAGGGGATGACGAGCGGGCCCGGGCTGAAATTGAGGGAGGAAAAAGAAAAAAAAAACCTTTTGGGATTTTCTTTCGGGATTATTTTGGGATTTGGTTTGGATTTTGAATTTGCAAACACAACCAAAAACTCATGATGAATTTTCGGGTGTTACAAAAGCTTAGCTAAAACAGAGCCATGCTAGGGTCGGTCGACCCAGGCCGTCGGCCGACCCCAGGCCTCCTCTGTTCAAAGAAAGTCGGTGCCCTCCACCGTCAATTCTTGCCCCCAGCTAAGCTGCCAAGAGACCTCGGTTTTCTCCTATCCCTCCTTGGGATTTTCAAGTGATGGGCCCCCAAGTAAAAAAAAAGCATGAACATGTTTTTAGGATAAGTTCCTTCGGGTATTTTTGGTCACTAACCATTACAGGTTGCAACTGAAAAGAACGAAGGGTGCAATGCTTAAGAACATGAGAGCTGCAACAGCTGCAACACCTTGGTAAGTTCTGGTGATGGAACAAATTCAAAGGAGGCCTACACACTTGATTTTTGGGTGTCCTACGATACACAAAAATCCAAATGTGGGGGAGGTCGGTAAGTGTTACACGACAAGTTCCATTGGTACAAAATTTATCTTGGTTTTCAGGTGATGCTAGTTCTTGCATTTCTTCCTTAACAAATTAAAAAAGAGAGAGAGATATAGCCGGTGAGTCTTAGCGGGATTAAGACAATCGGGTGTACATGCCATTGTGGCGTTTCACCTCGGTAGTCCCCATATGGCTCCTAGCTCCACCTTGCCTTGCATCCTTGGTTCTTGTGCTTGCTTTCATGAGAAAAGACGTATGCTCATGTTCTGGCGCTTTGCCAACTACTTGTTGGGGAAATCCCAACATTTAGTGTGCACTTGCAATCCACGTGCAACCGCGTCACCGTCAATGACATCACCAAGAGCCAAGGAACTACCGTGATGAAAATTCTAAACTAATCATCCATAGCCAACGGTAAGTATGCTAAGGTAAGTATGTTGTCTTGCTTTTGACTTTAAACAAAGCCCTTTCGGGAGGTAACCCGAAGTTCACCACTCATGATATCTCCATTTGAAAAAAAATGCTTGGTAAGGTTATCATGCTTCCGTTATCTATTCTCATATGCTCTGGTTTGAGTGTATTCTCGAGGTACATTCATAGACCTTTTTAAAAATTAAGCATGGTGCTTAGGTTAAAATGGTCTTCTTTAATCAAATTAAACATGATGTCAAGTTTGATTAATGAATCTTTGAGTAAATGCATATATAGATATCGGTTGTATGCATGGACTAACCCCTGCAGGAAAGATTTCAAATTTGAGCGGGTAAGTCCTCGAGCTTGATTCGAATTGGAGACAGACCAAGGCATTGGATGCGCTGCAACACATTGTGCACAACATACGACGAGGTACATAACCTTTCGATGGTTCACTGTGAGTATATTGCAAAAACCCTTGTGATCATGTTGATGTGATTTAAATCCAGCCTTGTTTGAGTTATGCTTAAAAGGAAAGTGGTGAAAATAAAATTTGAAAAGAAAAGGAGAACATTTGAAAAATAAATATAAAAAAATTTGGCAAACTGGATCTACGCTTGACATGTGAAGGACCAATCTTGTTTTTGAGCGTGGATGTGAACAACTAACCCGATGGCAACATTGATTTATTCTTTATAGTCCTTCGGGTATTCGTTGTCCTCTAACTTCTTGCAGGGATGAAGTAATGACTAAAAGATGGTGAGCATAACTTCAACATTTAACATCTTTAGTCACATGGAAGAAATTTGCACAATGAAGCAAGATGAACAGTGGACAAATCTTTTGGCACTCTTAAGCTCAAATCTTACATTCGCTTGCAAGATCAGAGTTTGTGGGAATTCGTCAGGGAAGTATCCAGATTACTCTGTGCACTTATTTTCCTCTGATCCCCTGCTAAGTTACCTTGAAAGATTTGTTTTCCATGAAAAAAAACCATAAAAATTTGCGTAACTTAAAAATGCCAAAAATATTTGAATTCCAATAAAGGCTCATGGTCCTTAAAACCATGGAGCCATTGTTTTGTTTCCACCGTGTGAGAATAAATGCAGGCAAAAGCTCAAGTGTGGGGGTCTCTCGAGCATTCTGACGCACATATGATCGAGACCACCCACAGATAGGATGTACAACATCGCACAGGTCTGTTCAAGAAAGATCAAGACGACCGAGGCTCAGGAGGTGTCGGCCGATCCCCCAGGTCTGCCGACGGGCCTCTGGTACCTCTCGCCCACATTTTCGCCCAGAGCGATGGTTTGCACATCCTATCCTTCATCCTCTTTGATTCATGAGTTTAAAATAATCTTGAGATGATCACTAAAATTAAACTCAATGAATTCTGGTGCTCTTTTGATAGACATGATTCTCCTTGATTGGCTTGCATATTCTTTATTCCTTGCACATACACCTGTTGCTTGTGAACATATCTCTTTAGGAAAGCATGTTTATCTAAGTGGTTGATTAATGAGATATGGTATGATGAAAGAAATCTTGCTCTTTCTGTACAAAGTACTTGGGAGGTTTTTATTGCAAAAGTTTAAAATCAATAGCCTTGCAGAGCTCCTCAATGATATTCCATTCCTACCAAAGCCATATGTTGCTCACATTGAAAACCTTATACATATGCTGCTTGTTATTGCATTGAGCTTTGTCAAATTGTTGTGACCCTTGTAAGATGCTCTTCATGCTTTCTTGATCAAGATCACGTACATTCCACATACACATGCTAAACTTCTACACTGGAAGTTAGCCACATACATTTTATCCATCCACCAAATAAATGCTCCATATGTCTTACGAATCTCTCTCAAGCTATCCTTTGCAAAAGAGGCATGGGCTATAAAAAACATTTTGGACACATGAGGGTCCAAGAGAAAAAAAGAGATGCTCATAAAAGCATAGAGCATGAAAAAGAAAAAAAGAAAAAAATGATATAGCCATGTTCTTAAAATAAAGAGGAGAGGGATCATACAAAAAGGAGCTATCATACTTTCCATATTCATTTTTCGTTGTTCCACACACATGCACATCTTGATCAGATTGTATGAATAGTTTTCTTCTTGGATCCACTTTTTGACTTTGCAATATATGAGATGCAAGTATGCCTTATCTTTACTCCTACCTTGAGATCCACATAAGCCTTTTAGAAGTAGGGTGAAAGAAGGCAAAAGAATATCTTGGTGAGGAATTATACACAATGAGCGATCTGAGAGAATCATTTGAGGAGCTAGGTAAGGTTATGTTTTTGAAAATTTATCAAAAACCCAAGATACTTGACAGAAGAGTTAGGATGACTTGAATCAAGGCCGTTCCGTTCCTCAACCATCCAAGATGACATGATAGACATATAAAAATTCACAAGAACAGGTATGTCTTGGAATAACTTATATGCTTGTATCATATCAATTGGATTCATGTTTTCCACCTTAGTCTTAAGCTTTACTCGAGGACGAGCAAAGGCTAAGTGTGGGGGAGCTTGTTGACGATCCTTAAGTACCACTTTTAGTCGTCAACTCCTGCAGAGAATATGTCAAATATAATCACCAAACATAGTGATAGGGTTTATATCTAATCAATTCCACAAGTTTTGGTGAATATGAGAATGCAGGGACTAATTGGCAAAAGAGGAGGAGATTTGGGCTCAGGGCCAGGTCGCCCGACCCCCCTAGGTCGGCCGACCTGGGCCCAAGCCCAATGGAGCCCATATTTGGCCACAGGAAAGAAGCACACTTCAGGACCATCATAGCCGTTGAATCCATGACGGTTGAATCGAAGAGAGGGGAATGGTCCAAGAGGAGTTCACATGGATTGAGGGGCCCACCAACATATCTAAACGTACTCAAAGTGAGCAAACCCACCTGGAACTGTCATTAGGACCCACTCCTCAGTCACTCAGCCGAAGATGGGCCCGATCGGTGTCGGTGGACGGTTGGCCGACCGAGCCTGGTCGCCCGACCTGGTCCGGAGGCCAAACCGCCTCATCCTTCTGGTGCGCGTTCCCACCGCCTCCAGGAGTCCATCTACGCCGTGCATCACTCAAGGCGGTGGATCCTACGTCGGCCGATCTCCCCGAATCGCCCGACCTGTGAATGAGTCCGTTCGTCCTTATCTTCCACGTGTCCACTCCTAACCGCCTCTACAAGCTATAAATAGCTGCATACCGGGCATTGAACATCACACACCAAGAAGGAAGAGCTCTCTTTGCCACACATTCTAGTCTTAGTTAGTAGTGAAGTAGTCTTAGGAGTTGAGCTTCTACGGGTTTCCGATGGAGTCTTGGTAAGCCTAGAGCTCAGTTATCTTGTATCTTTTGTTTACTTATAAGACTTAGAGCTATTAATGGAATTACTCTCTTGCTTATGTTACTTGACTTATAGTCTTGTGTGTTCATCATATAAGATGTATGTCTTACACCTTAGTATAGATGACGCATGTTATGGCAATGGCCCAATGTACCGCAAGGTTGCTCTATTTATCTGGACAATAAATAGAGTAGTATTTCGTATTTCAAGCATGGTGTTTGGAATATGGAATATAGTTGGGGATACCCTTCCCTACGTAGTAAGAGGTAGGCGGCAGGTGGTGACAGCCCTGTCCGTCCCTTGTAATCCTCGGCGTTCGGGTCTGAGCGTTTACAGGCCTTCGTGATAAACATCGTGACAGTACCCTTGGATGAGGGGATCCCACGACTCCTCGATTTGCCCTCTAACATGTGTCCTTTACTAAGCTTGTATAGTATACCCTTGTAGGAGTTTAACCCATATGCAAGAAGTACATAGAACCCCTGGTTCTCTTTTAGGACCTTCATATTAACTAGACTTATATAATGAGCAATGAAACCTTCTGTGTGTCACACTACCCATCTATCAATGTTTACACCTTGCTAGACTTTGGTGTATTAATAATGTTATGATTGAATACAATGGATAACTACTCTAGTCAACCACTGCCCTCCCTGTGGATTCGATACCTTGAATACTTCCGGGTGAAAGCTACAACGATATCCGTGCGCTTGCGGATTTATCTGCGACGTAAGAAATACCAACAAGGTCCTACTCGTCGTCCGGGCGCCGTCTCAAGTTGGAGGACAGCGAGGAACTCATCTTCGCCGGAGGCTTCCACACCATTAATCACGACGTCATGCTTAGCTTTATGGGGTAAAGTCCTCGTTTGTCCATGGGGTTGTAAGTAGATCTTGATTTGTAATTGCCGAATCCTTTTATGAGATCAATCTATCATGTTCTTAGTTGATGGTGCTTTTCATCCTAATAGCCGGCTGGCATCATTATAGCATCGCTCGTTGCCTCGCATGCCTAGATCGCATCAACGATTCGTGTTCCTATAGCTCGATAGGTGAGTATCCTCGTGTAGTGACAATATACAGGAGGAAAAGTGTTGACTTTGGTTCGCATCTTATTGATAGATTAGATTGGTTTTATCTTGCTTGACGATTACATCTCATAGTGATCCTAGATCCTATGGGCAAATATTTCCATACCTTGTGTACTCTTCTCTACCGCTCGTAACATTGATTATGTGAGATTGTTCTTTAATTCATACATCATTTCAATCAAAAGAACATTCTTGCTAACATCATTAGTGCTAGGTTAAGCGTAGAAATCCCTTGTTCTGTGGATTGATAAACCTTGGGGGAACACTTCAAGGGAAAAGCTACAACCGATCCGTACACTTGCGGTTCATAATTGGCGTGCCTAAGGGCTGTCAACAAGCTTTTCTGGCGCCGTTGCCGGGGAGCAAGTTAGATTGCTATGTTTAACTTTGTATTAATTTTATTGGTTACTAACACCTAACCTTTTCTGTAGAAAAATTTTTGTTTTTGTTTTTGTTTTTGTTTTTGTTTTTGTCGTCTAGATGGCTCTTGTCATTCAACCCATGGAGGAAAGAGAAAAATCACTAAGGGATTATGCAAGCCCGCAATCGGAGGACTTCAACATGCAAAAATCAGATTCGACACTTGAAGCCACCGAATATGAAATCAAGCCTCAAATCATCAAGATGGCAGCTGCAAATCCATTTAGAGGGGTGGAGACCGACAACCCATATAGACACATCAAGTGGTTCACGATGCTATGCAATACGGTACAACAAGATGGAGTTCCTTTAGCTTGGTTTAGATGGAATCTTTTCCCATACTCACTTGCAGAAGAAGCAAAAAGATGGTACGCGCTTGCATCATTCGAGGTGAAAGGAAATTGGAATGGGTTAATGAAGAAATTTTGTGGATGGTTCTTTCCGATATCCAAAATCCAACAAGTTAGAAGGCAAGTGATCAACTTTACGCAAGGAGAAGATGAAGGAATAGATCAAGCATGGGATAGATTCAATGGATTGATTGAACAAGGACCAAAGCTAGGATTCTCCGGTGATGTACTCTTGCATACTTTCTATTTTTCCCTAACCCCCAAATGCATGGAATTCGTACAAATGTGCACAGGAGGGGATCTCATGGAGAAAACACTCACGAAAGCTGCCCAAATTCTACAAAAAATAAGCAAGGGGGCAGCCATGCGAAAAGATTGGGAAAACCGCCTTTCGGGAGACGTTGAGCAAGAATCCCATGTTGGGGTGCTTGCTGGAATTTTCAGAAAAGAGACCCCGGAAGCAAAGGAAGAACGACCGGATCATGAAAAAGCTACAAGAGCAATGTCACACCCGGTTTTAAGGACAAAACCGAATGACATTCATATGTGTGCCAGGATCAAGTTTTCACACATATGAGACTTCATCAGTGATAAACAATAGCAGTATCACATAAAACAATACAAAAAGACTTACAACTTATCAGAGTTACAGCTTATCCTGGAAACGAAGGCTCCAACACTTCATAGGCAATCGACTGGGGGTTACGTACGTCTAGCACCATCTTCAACATCTTCACATCACCTTTCTGAGCAGCAGTAAGCAAGGATGAGTACACTTATGGTTGGTACTCAGCAAGGCCACAAGAAATAACCAGAATATGATTTATTATCCACTTAAAATATATTAATCATGTGAGGGTCCAGGCCGCTCTTGACCATGAGCACAGCTGTTATAACAGTTTTTAACACTCTGCAGAGGTTGTACACTTTCACCACAAGTCGCGTAAAAGTTCAGAAGAACTTTAGACCCAACCATGCAGTGCTGATCAGGCACATTCATCACACTACCTTTGGTGTGACTGCATAGGGACGCTACGAGGCCTTTACAAAGACACACAGATAACTAGCAGCCCGCTAGAGTTTCAGCAGCGGTGAGGTCCATAACCCTCCCTAATGAGGACGTGCCTTAGCAAAGGCTACTCCTCCAAGAGGACCGAGCTATGATCCCTTCACCGGCCCCCTCCTTGCCCTTTCGGTAAGGCCACTAGTCACCCATACATCTAATTAATTAGCCAAGACCAGAGCCATATAGTACTCGTGGTTGTACTGTTTTCCTGGGTGGTTCTCCATGTTCCAATTAACATCATCACAATGATATATTAAAAGCATAGATAGAAGGATGGTTAGGGACACTTGCCTTTCTCCAACGTAAAGCTACTCTTACTGCTCTTCTGTTCTTGCTCACTTGGAGTTCTTGATCTTGAAAGCAACGAACAACGATCCTTCTACTCGAAGCAATCATCGGGCACAAACATACAAAGCAAACAAACAAGTACAACTAAGAACAATACACCAGTCATAAACAAGCTTTAAAAGAGCGTACTAAAGGATGGGGCTCGGAGTTATGGTTACGAAGGCTCAGAGAAACGCTGAAAACAACGCACGGTTGAAAAGACAACTATCGTACAACTTGCAGATTAATATATTATTACTTTAATAGCTCGAACCTATGCTAAAATCTAATGGCATAGAATTAATAAATTTTATACCATTGGAATAGCATAAAGGTCAACTATTAAGTAATACAACTAATCTGTAGTGGTTAACATATTATTCCTAGTATAGGCTACTAAGAAGTAACAGATGATCAAAGGCTAAAGGAAAAGATGGAAGCAGTAACACATGACCATTACAAGCTTATACATTATTTAATAATGTAAACTTAAGTTGTATTGCAATGAAATTGAAATGAGCCAGTAATTAAGATCCTGTGTTTCATTGCAGCAACATAAATTTAATTATTAAATAGATGCTAATTTGCGAAGATTTATTGTGTCAAAGCTTTTCAAGGTTTGGATCAGAAAGGATGGGTTGGCGTGGTAACGAAAGGAAAGCAAATTGATTAAACTAAAGACTAAGCATAGTTAACGATGTGGTTTGATAGATAGGATTTACAAGATAAGTGTGATTATTCTGGCCGGCTGTTTTCTTTGGACATGTGCTCATACTGATGGTCTGCCTTGCTTGTAATAAGGCATACATGGATAGCTAGATGATGGATAAAAGATATTACTAAATGATCATCACGTAAGCATGATGGCATCATCATGTCATCACTGCATGGCTTAGAGTACGTGAAAGCATAGATGGTGGCGTGTGCCTATAGCTTGATCGGTGGTAAATGTAGTGGCAGGGGCTGGTTCGGCAGGTTGCATGGCCGGGGCAGCAGAGCTGCAGCACGCACGCGAAGGATGCAGTAATACATTGATGTACGACATAGCGTAGCAGGATGGAAGATCAAAGAAAAAGAGAGAGAAAGGCATACGTGTGCTTACTGCTAGCAGCATGCGGAGGACGGACGACAGCTACAAACAGCCTGAAGTTCAGGGAAGCTTTAGATGGCGGCGGCTTCTCGGCATCGGCCGGGTACTGCAGAGACGGCAGTCTTGGATCGTGCAGAGGATGACGATGACGAGCTAGGCGGAGGACTGCTGGTGGTGCGCGGCGGCGAGGGCTTCCGATCTACCCCAATGGCGTTACTCTGGATGACAAAGGGCCATGGCTAAGATGCAAGACACGAGGATACGAGACAAGGAAAACGATCGTGATCTCACCTGTTGAGAATCTGCGATGGAAACAACGATGAATGGAGACCAGACGCCACGAGAAAGATTGGAGTTCGACCTTCGTGTACACGAGCTCGTCAGGCAGCACGCAGCAGATCGGCGGCGGCAGGCAATCACCACTGCACGCAGGGGCGGCTCGGCGTGGCGAAGCTCCTGGTGCTGCTGGCGTGCTCCGGCGTGCAGCGGTCCTGATCGACTAATTGAGCGGCCGACGGGGCTTGCTCAGGCGAGCTCGGTGGTTGGCGGCGCAGCAGGGATGCATGGGCACGGCTCCGCCCGCGAGGCCGCACCGTGCCTTGGCCGGTTGGTCTGGAAGCCAAAATGGCGGCGGCGGCACACAAGATTAGTCCTGCGTGAGGACGATGCACAGAATGCGTTGTCGGGCCGGGTTAGGATCAGCGGAGATGAAGCTGCAGACCAGCAACTGAAGGGACAAATGTTAATGCTATTGTTCAATGCCGTTATGGCAATTAATCACCATAACTCGGTGGAGAAGGGGAGGAGAGGGGGTGCGGCACTGGTGGAGGAAGAACAGGGAAGAAGAGAGAGGCGGCGGCTGCTGGGAAGGGATGGAGAGGAGAGAGAATTCATGTGATATTTATAGGAAAGGATTAGGGTTAGGTTGTGGGCTTTTAGATGGGTCTAGGTTTTGGGCCAGATTATTATCAGTCCACAAAATAAATCGATAACAATTTATTTCATAAACCATGGTAGAAATGAATTAGACTAATTATCCAGAACAAATTAATTAAATAATAATCAATTCAAAATTCAGATAACATCGTCATAATTCAAAACAGATTTCATAGATATGTTGTATGAATTAATTAGACTATTTTCTGAACTAGATTAATTAAATAAATAATTAATCCGATCAATTGAAAAATAGCATCATAATTCGGATAGAATCTTCTGAAACTCCGGATTGATTTGGGCGCCGAGAATTTCGATATAGACTTCGATTTGGGATTAGAGAGAGATGGATTATCGGTCAGATATGTTAGAGTCAACTGGCCGGAAGATCGGATAAGATTTGGGTAGCGGGTGGCTCGGCACCATGGCCGACTCAGGCTCGGTAGGGGAGAAGAGAGAGAGAAAGAGATAGCGGCGGGAGGTAGAAGAGTGTGCCGAAAGATGGGTCCCATCTGCAGAGAGAAAGGTGGGAGAGAGGCTACTGGGCTAGGCATGCTATTGGGCCGCAGAGGGGAGGAGAAAGGGGGGCTGGGTTGGGCTGGAAGAGGGAGGGGAAAAGGGTTTGAAATTTTATTTGGGGAATTTGATTTAGAATTTGAATTGGAATTTGGTTTGGAATTTTGAATAGGACTTTGAATAGCAATTGGATCGGGGATTTTGAAATTTTGGAATTTGGGTGTTACAAGCAACCCACGATGAAGAAGCACCGGGCCGAGACATGAAGAAGAATAAGCCGAAGGCGGAAATTGGGAGAAGTTTAGCGAATGCAAAATCATTAAAAGAGTGAGCTTGTATAGAGTATTGTAGTATGTCCAAGTCCCATATGTATGATGCCAATGAGCCTTTAGTAATCTTTACTAATGTACTGTTACTAACTAAGACTACTTTAATGATGAGTAATGAACTACTGTGTGTCACATTACCCATTCACTTCTATATCATTTACCTCTGTTTAGATTATGGTATATTAATGCTGCTGTAAGCAAATGCATTGGAATGACACCTCTCTTTTAACTAAATGCTTTCCCTGTGGATAAACAAATAACGATACTCTGGAATACTCCCGGGTGAAATGCTACAACGTACTTCTGTGCGCTTGTAGAATATCTGTAATGTCTAGATTTATGATGGAGTATCTCTAGTACCATCACTACTCTAAGTAGTGATGCTAAGAAATACCAACAGATGGCAGCAGTGAGGACGAGCTCCGGTGAGCAAATGGGCGCAAATGCAGAGGAGTTTTGGCGTGGTTGGTGTGTGTGCGCGCGCGGACGAGTGAGAGGTGGGTTTTATAGGCGAAAGGAGGGAGCAGAGGGGTCTCGGCCGGTGGTTTAAGGGAGGGAGGGCGGCGAGTCCAGCCATTGATGGCCCGAGAGCCAATGCAGAGGGAGGAGTAAAGGAGAGTGAAGGCCTGTGGGATGAATGCGTAGTAAAGCCGAGTGAAGAAGGAGGGGAGGTGATCGCGGGCGCGACGAAGACGTGGGTGGGAGATGCGGACGCAGCGGCTCGGGCGACGCTCCGAGCATCGGGGTGGAAGGGATGACAGATGGGCCCGAACGGTCAGTGATCGAGAGAGAGGGACAGGGAGAATGCGGGGGGAGAGGGGAGAGCCAAGTGGGCCGGCCTGTTGTGCTGTGAGGTTGGGCCGGGGATTGGGCCGGCGGGGAAAAGAGAAGGGAGAGAGGTTTGGGTTGGGCCAGAAGAGAGAAAAGAGAGGGAGGGAAGAGAATAAAGTTTAAACTTTATTTGAATTTGTATTTGGGGAATTTGAGGGAGATTTGACTTGGAGATTTGAATTGGAGAGAGTTTTGGGGAACACACAAGGAAACAAAACAATGCAAAGGCATGAGATGCAACATTCACTTGTTGTACTAAAATTAATTAATTAATGTTTAAATATTTAAGGCCACAATTTAAATAAAACAAAATGCATTAAACCCTAGATAAACCTAAACAAAAACAATGTTGCTATAATTTATTAAGTGATGGAATTTGGGTGTTACACAGATCAAGGCCCACGTGCCGTTGGGCCTTTTGGGACTGGAGAGATCAACCTAACAATTCCCCCTTGGTCTCATCTTTTACCTTTTCTTTTACTTTTACATTTTTCTCGCTTCATCATAGATTTGTGCATAGAGCATGCCTCATCGTCACAGTCAACTGCCGATAGATTTAACAGCTACAATACACACTTCCATTCAGAAGTAGATTCTCTAATCTTTGGCCCCTTATAGTCCGGAGATCATAGGCTATCCCTCAACCCCATGCCGGCTACGTGCTCCTTGAACATGTTGGGTGGTAAGCCTTTTGTTAGCGGATCCGCGAGCATCTTCACTGTGCTTATATGCTCGAGACTTATGATTTGATCTCGGACTTTATCTTTCACAATATAATACTTTTATGTCAATGTGTTTGGCAGCACCACTTGACTTATTGTTGTGTGCATACATTACTGCAAGCTCATTGTCACAGTACAACTTTAGTGGTCTAGAGATGTCGTCAACCACTCTTAAACCGGGTATGAACTTTTTAAGCCAGTTTACCTGCCCTGTGGCCTCAAAACATGTAACAAACTCGGCATGCATTGTGGACGATGTAGAGACGGTTTGTTTGCAACTATTCCACGATTTGGCTTCTCCTGCGAGAGTGAACACATATCCAGTCGTGGACTTTCTGTCATCTCCTGCATAATCAGAATCTGATTTTTTGTATGTCCACGTGAGGCCTTTTGTTCCTTGCAAATAGCGCAGAACCTTCTTTATCAATTTCCAATGTTCTAGTCCTAGATTACTCTAGAATCTGCCAAGCAACCCGATAACAAAAGCTAAGTCAGAGCGCGTGCACACCTATGCATACTGTAAGCTTCCGATAGCTGAAGGGTATGGTACCGATTTCATTTGATCAATTTCATATTGATTCTTGGGACACTGGAAATCCCCATATCTGTCGCCCTTAACTATAGGAGCAGGGGAGGGACTGTAGTTGTGCATACTATATTTCTTTAGGACCTTTTCTATGTATGCCTTTTGGGATAGTCCTAATACCCCTTTTGATCTATCTCAGTGAATCTCGATCCCCAGAACGAATCTCGCTTCACCGAGGTCTTTCATTTCAAAGTGTGAGGACAGGAACTTCTTTGTTTCCAGTAGCAGACTGACGTCACTGCTTGCAAGCAAGATGTCGTCCGCATAGAGGATTAGGAAGATATACTTTCCATTCTTGAACTTTGCGTAAACACAATTGTCCTCCACATTTTCTTTAAACCCGAAACCTTTAAAAGTATTGCCAAACTTCAAATACCACTGTCTCGAAGCTTGCTTTAACCCATAAATCGATTTCTTTAGGCTGCATCCCATCTTTTCTTTTCCTTCCACGACAAAACCTTTCGGTTGTGCCATGTAAACATTTTCCTCCAGATCCCCATTTAGAAATGCCGTCTTACCGTCCATCTGATGTAATTCTAAATCATAATGAGCCACAAGGGCCATTATAATTCTGAAGGAATCTTTACATGAGACTGGAGAAAAGGTCTCATTGTAATCAATCCCCTCTCTTTGCATGAAGCCTTTTGCCGCAAGTCGCGCTTTAAATTTGTCTATGTTCCCTTGGGAGTGATATTTTGTCTTGAAAACCCATTTACAGCCTACTGTTTTGGCTCCTTTAGGAATTATCTCTAAGTCCCAAACACCATTGGTGCTCATCGATCTCATTTCATCTTTCATGGCTTCAAGCCACTTGGATGAATGTTCTCTTCTCATGGCTTCTTCAAATGAGGTGGGATCATCCTCCATTTGAAATTCTTCAGTGTTATACACTATGTAATCATTGGGAATTGCAGACCTTCTTTCTCTTTGGGACCTTCTAGGGCCTCATCATCATGAACATTTTCTGTTAGAGGCTGTTGTTGCTCCCCCTGATCTGTAGCAATAGCCTCTATAGGATCCTGAGGGACATGTTCCACATCATCATTCATTGTTGCCACAGGAGGAACCACCACAGGGGCTGGCATCGTAGTGTCTTGCATCGCTGGCCCAGCCTCAACGGGCAGTGAAAAGAAAGGCTTTTGAATCATAGGATTGGGTGCATACACCCGCTTCTCCTCAAGATCAATCTTTCGAACTGCCACGCTCCCCCTGACCATCTCTTCCTCAAAGAAGGTAGCGTGTCTCATTTGCACAAACTTTGTGAATCTGTCTGGACAGTAGAAACGATATCCCTTTGATTTTTCAGGGTAGCCAATAAAATGGCAAGTCACTATTTTAGAATCTAGTTTCCCAATAGTCGGGTTAAACACTTTCGCCTCAACAGGACTCCCCCACACCCGTAGGTGATTTAATGAGGGTACTCTTCCTGTCCACAACTCATACGGTGTTTTCGGCACCGCTTTACTGGGTACTCTTTTGAGAATATAGATAGCGGTTTTTAACGCCTCCATCCATAAACTCACTGGCAATGTGGAGAAACTAATCATGCTTCGCACCATATCGATCAGGGTACGGTTGCGTCTTTCAACCACTCTGTTCTGCTGAGGGTCACTCGGCATTGAATACTGGGCTACTATGCCTTGGTCCATAAGGTACTTTGCAAAAGGACCTGGAACTCGGCCATATGGGGTATGCCGACCATAGTATTCCCCTCCACGGTCGGATCTGACTACCTTTATCTTTATATGGTGTTGATTTTCAACTTCAGCCTTGAATATCTTGAATTTATCCAATGCTTCTGATCTTTCTTTAATTGGATAAATATAACCATAACGGGAATAATCATCTGTGAATGTTATGAATGAATCATAGCCATCCACACTTTTCACTAAGAATGGACCATAGATGTCTTTGTGAATTACATCTAAGACACCTATGCTATGCTGAGCATTTCTCTTTATTATCTTTAGATATTTTCCTTTTATGCATTCAATGCATTGTTCTAAGTCTCAGAACTCTAATGAAGGAAGAATTTCATTCTTAATTAATCTTTCTATTCTCCCCCACGAAATATGGCTCAAACGACAGTGCTATAATTTCGACGACGTGTCATGAGTTCTCTTTCGTTTTCTATTCTCAACTTGAGATGAGGATACAATCGCATTCACATCACATACGGAATTCACACTTTCGCTAGCGATAACAAATAAAGATCATTTCTTTTGAATGCAATAGTAACAACTGTATCGTTATGCTCTATCAAACATTTGCCATTTCCAAAATGACAATCAAAACCATCATCATCCAGACGAGACACACTTATTAAGTTTCTCTGTAATGTGGGTACATAAAACACATCTGTAAGAATGAAAATAAAACCGGTGTCGAGCTCTAAGTGGAGATCTCCAACTGCCTCGACATCAGCCTTGACTCCATTGGCGACTTTAATTTGCCTTTCATTTCTTTGAGTGGTTCTCGTTGAACGGAATCCCAGTAAAGAATTTGCAACATGAATAGTTGCACTTGAGTTAATCCACCAAGTAGATTTCGAATATTTTATATACAATGCTTCATTTACAAATGAAATAATGTTCTCACCTGTCTTTGCCATGATCATCTTTAGGTATTGAGGACAATCTTTCTTGTAATGTCCCCTTTCTTTGCAGTAGAGACACTGATCTTTGTCCACTACAATCTGTCCATCTTAAGGCTTATGCATAGACTGAGGACCTTTTCCCTTAGAGGAGGATAGATTGCCTTTAGGATTGGCATTCTTTTTCTTGTTCATATAGTTGATAGAGCCACCACTGGCAGACTTCATCCTTTCTTCCTCTTGAACACACATCGCAATGGTCTTTTCTATGTCCCATTTCTCGGGCTGCATGTTGTAGTAACAACGAAAGTATCAAACTCCTTTGGCAATGAAGCAAAAACCAAATGGACAATGTGATCCTCCTTAAAGGCCAGGTCCAATGGTTTGACCTTATTGTTCTGATTAACCATGCGATGTATGTGGTCTCTAATGACCCTGCCTGTGTACCTTTCTGAAACCAGTTGTTTTATTAACTGGGTAGCATAAGTTTTTGAAGAGCCAGTATACTGACTCTTTATTTTCTCAAGGTACTCTATGACAGTGGGGCAATATGGGATTGAGCCCATAATGGCAGCCTCAATCGTGTTCTTTGCCACTGCCAAACATTTCTTGTTGCCGGGGAACCATTTAGCATGATCTTGATCATACTTCTCTTTGCTTTCAGTATAGGAACGTTCTCTTTGCTGCCAAGCAGCATCTGTTTCATTTTCTGCTCTCTTTGGTACCACAAGCTCTGATGGAACCGGTGCAGAAAGAACCCAGTCCAGATCAGTCATAGTATAGAACAAACACAATTATTTATGCCATTCACGGTAATTTTCTCCTTTCAATACCGGGATGTCCTTAATGGAGACCATCAAGGAGTATCCTCCTGAAAACAATTCAGATCAAGTGAGAACAATTAAATATAATAACAATTTGAACTGCATGCTTTAAAATCAACGTTGGTCAAAAATAAAACATACAGGACTTTGTGCAAATAATGCAATAAAAACATCTATGAAATTATAATATTGTCATTAACAACTTTGGTCAAAAAATAACAATATTATAATTAATCTAAAAATAATAATCTATTGACTTGAAAGTAAATTCTTCCGTTGGTTTGAATTTAAAATCAAGACAAAAATATCAATTAACTGTGCAGCGGAAGCTTGCATAAAAAACTTTATTCAGAGGCATCTGTAACTTTTCTAACTCTCAAAAATATTTATCCCGTTGGTTCAAACTAAATTGAAGAGAAACTAATTCAAAATTCAATGGAATTCATTATATAAATGCCTCTAAAAATGCGAAACATTAATCAACACCTGTCACTGTGCAGCCCATTCGACCGATTCGGCCCGCGGCGCACACCTCCTCCACGCCCAGGCCGCGACCTGGGCCTAGGCCGGGAATTCGCTCTCCCACCTCGGCCGAAAGGAGCCCAGGCGGCTCTCCCTCCCCTGATGCGATCTGGACTGTCGGTCGAGATGAATGGTGGAGAGTGAAACTCGGAGGTATAAAACCTGGGTGAGTTCTTCTTCTAAACCATAACTGCTCATTTCTTTCCTCCTTTGCCGCACAGGCTCGCAGTCAGGGGATGGCCGCACAGTGATAGGTGCGTTCTTTGCCGGAAACTCCCGGAATCGGCATTGCACATCATGGTAGAATGTCGCTACATGAATCGATGGAAACTTGTTGCTGATTGGACCTCGCTTCCAGAGTTGGATCCTGCTTCTTGGGAAGCAGCCTCACCTACTTTGGGATGGTGGACCGCACGAGCAACGAAACCGGACATGCCAAAAAGGACAGTTAGAACCCTCATGCTACTTGTAGTGTGGGAGCTATGGAAAGAAAGAAATTGTAGAACTTTCTAGCGTAAAGAGTGCTCGGTGACTTTTTTATTCCAAAAGATCAAAGAAGAAGCAAGAGCATGGTGGTTAGCTGGGGCAAAATGCCTCGCGGAGGTCACCGGGTTTGGGTGATCCCTTGTATAGTTTTTTTTGTCTCCTCTTTTTTTTTCTTTTTCCTGTTTTAAGCCCGCTGGGGCTTACTTTTATAAATCTCTTCTATATTAATAGAAACGAGCACAGTCTGTGCTACGTTGGTTCAAAAAAAATTTCTTTCCTTCTTTCAGCCGCACAGCACAACAGCTCCTTTTCCTTTCTAGCACAGAGGCCACCGCTCGGTCTCCTCTGGCCGCGCGCCTGATGCCGCCGCTGGTCGCAGTGCCGTGCCGCGCGCAGCCTCTGGCCACGGGCCATCGGCCGCCCCGCTCTTTGCGCTGCCGCGCGAGAAAAGCCGCGGCCTCTTCTGGCCGCGTGCTGCCGCAGCAGAGGGCCGCGTGCCAGCTGCGCCGTTGCTGGCTAGCTCGTGCTGCGCGTGTGCTGGCAGCGCGAGCGAGCCGCCGGCAGCGCGTGCTCTGCAGCGCTCGGCTCTCCTTTTTTCTTTTTTTTTTGTTTTCTTTCTTTCTCGCCGATTTTCGGTCTGTACTGTGCCGCACAGAGCAGCAGCCGTCTGTCACCCACGGCTCTTCTCGTCCACGCCGCGCGCACCGTCTTGTGCGCGCGGTTCAGTCGAGCGGAGCCGCTGGGTGGCTCTATGGCGCAGCAGCCTGCCAGTGAGATCTAGGGTTAGGGTTTCAATTTTGATTTTCCTGTTTTTTTCCGACTTTTTGCCAAAGCGGTGTTTTTTTTGGATTTCTCCACTCTTTTCTTTCGATTCACGAACGAATCCTCTTTTCCTGTTCTAAATCTACAAACTAGGTAGACGACTGATATCATTGTTAAACTATTTGGATCTCCTAGCAGTAGATCTACATAGGTCTATCCTCCTTTTTTGATAAAAGATAACTGGATCTAGTACTAGAGAAAGTTAGTGCGGTGTACCTTCGTGCAACGGAGCAGGGGCGGCCACCATGGGTTGCTCCGGTGGTGGAGGGCGTCTCCGCGGGCGTCGTAGGTACTGCTCGTGGGTGGGGTAGCGTCGGCCTTCGGGTCTTCACCTGCACTGCCCGGGGACAGCAACGGCGGAGTACGGGGACGACGTGGCGGCAGCAGCGAAGCTTCCCGCCGCTTTCTACGCTCCCTCTAGATTGGCTAGAGTTAATGTCGGTAGGGCGGTGGACTCATGATTAACCTCGTAGTCAGAGCCGCCGGCCCCCACCTCTTTTTATAGCGCAGGGCGACAGGGCCCACCAGCCCAAAAAAAGGCTGGATGCCGCGATCATGACGTAGATCAAGGCCCACGGGCCGTTGAGCCTTTTGGAACTGGAGAGATCAACCTAGCAACAAGCAGTCCGCGAACTCAGGTATCGAACAGCCCGGGCCTTGCGGACGGCACACACGCCGAGCCCGGCGACGCACGTGATCAGTGCATACATGATACTAATAAAAATGTATCATTGATTTATTGTTTTGCAGTATGGAAGTGTTGTGCAGCCATTTCAGAAAAAAAAATTCATGACGGGCGAACCCAAATTTCATTTCGAAAGGCAACAAAATTACATGTATCCAGTTTAAAATCATCTCATCGATCACCCTCTTTCTCCCTACTGACACTACCGAAAACTCGAAGTTTGTCATGTGTCCGAAACTTTGCCGTGTACAATCTATCGGGCACACGGCAAAGTGTCTCTTTGCCGTGTGCTTTTTTTTGGTACATGGCAAAGCCATATTTTGCCGTGTGCATTTCTTTGGCCGTGTGTCGTGTGATTTTTTTGGCACACGGCAAAGTCATAATTTAAAGTATATTTTGAAGTAGTAAATCAATTCAAATTAAAAAGTTTTGAACTACAAAGTTGTATAACTTGTCAAGATGTACAACTTTTAGTTTGGTCATTTTTTTATTTGAGAAAACAATAGTAACATTGTTCACAAAATTTATATCTCTCATATAGTTTCCTGAAACCAGAAGTGAGATATATATGATTTATGAACAATGTTACTACCACTGTGTTGGATTAACAAATGACATGCATAAAAGTTGTAGATCTTCAGAAGTTATACAACTTCGTAGTTGAACTCTTTAATTTAAATTAATTTTGCCAACGAAAAGTATGTTTGTAGTTTTCAAATTTGAAATTTGAGTTTTTTAAAAGACCTCGGATGAAGAAATAGCCAAAATGAGAGTTGTAGATCACAATAAGTTATGAAACTTTGTAGTCGACAACGTTTTTATTTGAAACCATCTTGTCATCGAAAACTAAGTTTGAATGTTCTAAAATTTGAAATTCAAATTTTGTAAACGACCTCAGATGGAGAAACTACCAAAATAAAAATTGTAGATTTCAAAAAGTTATGAAATTTTGTAGTTGACAACTTTTAAATTTGAATTGGTTTAGGACCTCAAACAAGTAATTTACACTCAGTTTAGTATATTGTGGGAGGAATCAAAACAGAATCTGACACAGGTGAGAGTGTGGTGCAGTTGTAGGAGGTTACGTGCGAGGGAGAGGTTGTGGGTTCGAATCCCACCGACCGTGTAGCACGCGAATTTTTCGTGAAAAATGCCTTCTATCATTGAAATAAATTTTTTTGCTATTTTTCAGAATTTGTTTCTTTTCGGCAAAAAAGTTCTTTGCTGTGTACCCGACATATGGCACACGACAAAGTCCTCTTTGCCGTCAGACCTGTTTGCCGTGAAGGGTTCGCCGTTGGCGGGCTTTGCCGTGGCAACACGACAAAGTCCTCTTTGCCGTCAGACCTGTTTGCCGTGAAGGGTTCGCCGTTGGCGGGCTTTGCCGTGGCAAACTCTCGGTTTTCGGTGGTGTGACCTAAGCAAGTAAGCATGATAAAAAAGTTCTAGGAGTTTCACAACAATATATAGACATAATTGTGCAGAAGTGAATTATTTGAGACCTGTACACGAATAATGATCTTGGTATACTAACCAAATGCTCTACAAAATCGCAGGGGCGCGTGCAATCCTGTAGTATGCTACTTCATGAACTAAAATGTATCGCATTCTGACGTATCATTGGGTATACGGGATTTCGAAATGAATTTCACACGAATATTGAAGTTTTTTTAACCAAATAAGTGTGCATATAGTTGTGTTGTTCAAATCCAGGACCACCGACAAGTAGCTGAACCAATGTTCATTTTACCTTTAATTCATCACCTGTGCCTCCATCGGTTGCGTGAAGATGGCGAATGCACAGCACCGGCGGCGCGGCGACGCTTCTCCTTATAGGTGTTTCGTGGCACCATCTGATGCTGGCCAATAACCGAAATCTTGCCGGTCCCTATATCAAAATCCTCCATCTTCGCCTTCGGCCGCTCGCGCCGCGACCACGGAAGGACATGAGTCCAAGGAAACCGGACGCGTGATCCTGGGTACAGGCGGTCCCTGTCCTGCAGGTACTTCTCCTTCCAGCCGAGCACCCCGTCCGAGCTCTTGACGTCCACGACCGGGGATGATGACAAACGGCCGTCACCGGCCAGCGCGGACCACCTGGGAGTCATCGACGTCAAACCCCAGCCGTCTCGCATGCCGTCGTAGACGGACGTCAGATCCTCGTACTTGTACATGATGAACTCCAAGGGCCTCCAAGCCTTCCACGAGGTCATGGCCTCCTGCCAGTACATGTGCCTCCACAGCTCGCCATCGCGCCCCGACACAATGCGCCTCATGTCCCTGTAGAGATGAAAATGGTCAGAAACGCTATTCCAAATTTACGTAAATGTAGAGAACGAAAACGGTATATTCAGAATTTTTCTGCATTTTATCAAATAAATAAATCAAAATACAGTATATTATGTCAAAAAATTAGTTGAAAACAATAATTTTTATAATTCAGTAAAAAACAAGAATAATCTGAAATTATACCATAATAAGGAATAATTGTTCTCAACCCTACCTGCAGGTGCACTCCGCCATCGCGAGGTCCGCGCCACTCCCGAGCCTCTTGAGGATCTCCACCTTGGCGTCGTCGGGCAGGGACCAGGGTTCTGGGATTCGAAATGCAAAAAAATTCGGACGCCACCGAAATGGGCGAATTTCGGAAAATTCGGAAAATTCGGTCCGGGATTCAGTTGTTTGACTAGTCAAAGTATTCATTTTTTGAATAAATTTGGATAAGATTTGATGGAGATTTAAAGATTAGACACTTCTAGAGCAGATAGTGGCATGGAATTGAGGAAACAAGGGGAGAGCCAACGAATTTGACGGTGAAAACACGTTGTTGTTGTTTCTGTTAGGCATTACTAGGCAATAGAGGCATGAAGCAGATATATGATCAAGGTTTGTTCATATTTTTATACTTATGAGAGCATGTGGACTTATATCAATGTTTGAGACGATAGAAAAATCTAACTTGGATAAAATTTCGGTTTCGTTTCGGTCCTCACCGAAATGGGCAAATTTCGCCGAAATTCGGTCGTTTCGGACCGAATCCCAGAACCCTGGCAGGGACACGAAACCTTCCAGCGCCAGGCCGTTCCTCCAGCGCAGCTCGTCGAGGAGGGCCCACCTGCTGATCTCCGAGCACCACCTGGCGTCGCCGATGCCGGGGCGCGCGAGGGTGGCCACGTCCAGGCGCTCCATGTACGCGCACGCACCGCGCATGTCGCGGACGTCGGTGAGGAACATGACGAGCGCGACGTCGCTGCTGCCCTGCGGCGCGCACAGCATCAGCACGGCGGCCTCCGCGTCCTCGCGGTGCGCCAGCTGCGGCGCCGTGTAGAAACGGGAGAGGCACAGCGTTGTGCCGGACTCGCCTGATTGCCTCAGGAGGTGACCTGGTGGTGGCTGGACGCCATAGGGAACGAAGCCGGCGTCAAGGAAGGCGCCGTGAACGACCAGATCCAGGTGGCCGACGAGGTAATCTGCTTCCCACCGCTGGCCGGCGTCGGCGAACTTGTTGAGGATGGCCGCCATGGTTGTTGGCCCTACCTTGGACATGGGATTTCTGCTGACGGGATGGAATAATGGATGCATTGAGTTGAGATGGGAAACACAAACACCTCGTGTACAGATTTGATAGAGATAAGAATAAAAACAAACGCTGAGATATATATATCTAATTCTATATATATATATATATATATATATATATATATATATATATATATATATATATATATATATATATATATATATATATATATATACATATATACATATACATATATACATATATATACATATATACACATATATACATATATACATATATATATATATATACACACACATATATATATATATATATAGGCCGTTCTCCGCGAGAACTGGGCAGGTGGATTTCTATTATTTTATTTTTTTTTTTCTTTCTTTCTTTCCACCAGTTTCCTAATAAGTATTTTCCAATAATCATCTGGGATGTCCTGATATCTCTTTCATGATTTTTTTTGAGAGAGTTGTTTTTGTAGTTCTCCAATAAGAGCATTTCCAAAAAACTAGCCAAATGGCTTTGCTTCGGTAGTATAGACTTCAGTGCTCTCATATATGTTAGATTTTGCTCTAGTTCAACTAAAGTATGGTTTCTTATGCATAATAGTCTCTATGATCTATGCCACGGCATTGATCCATCGGGCATTCTTATGGTGGCGTTGATCATAATCTTAGCAGTCCGGAATGGTCAATGTGTTGTGAACAATACGAGTATGGAGCTCGGATTGGAATCATCGATTGAATATGAGTGTGCCCCACTGTTTGGCCGAGGTAGGCCGCAAGTGGTGACAGCCCTGTTGGACCCTCTGAAATCCCCCACGTTCGGGTATTGCTGTAGGAGTTCGTAAATGAGTAGTCACTTCGCCATGCGTAAGTGGCGCGGGAGGCTATCTCCCCATGTGCCTGGGTGCATAGGGTTAGACTGTATATGTGTATGAATGCTTTGCTTTACCTTGATCTGTGCAGTATAATGGAAGTACATTAGAACTTAGATTCTATCTCATAGTCCTTCTCCCTAGCCTAGTTAGTCCTGAGATGATCCCATGTGTGTCACACTACCATTATATCTTATTATCTTACCCCTGTCCTTTGTATACGATTCTATCTATGCTATTGCTATATTTATGATCACAACAGTATTCTTAAACCAATAGCCTTCCTTTGAGAAATATGATACCCTTGGGAATACTCATGGGTGAAGTGCTACAATGGTATATCCGTGCGCTTGCGGATTCATTCACATTTGTTAGAATACCATAAGGCATATCCTAGCGCCGTTGCTAGAACTAAACATTCTAGTGGCAACGTTAAGAAATGCCAACTGCTTGGTACGACGATCTTAGGCACATTCTTTGGTAGCTCCCACTTCAGAACATCCCTAACTTTTCCTGGATTAACTGCAATTCCACCATCTGTGATGACATGACCCAAAAAACAAACTTCTTTCAGCCAAAACTCGCACTTACTGAACTTGGCATAGAGCTGATTCTCTCTGAGCTTATGCAATACTAACCTCAAATGCTCTTCATGTTATTATTCATTCTTGGAGTAGATCAAGATATCATCAATAAATACCACCATGAATTTATCCAAGTACTCCATGAACACCTTATTCATCAAATACATAAAGTAGGCAGGTGCATTAGTCAAACCAAAAGACATAATTGTATACTCATATAAACCATATCTGGTAATGAAAGTTGTCTTCTGGATATCTGATGGCCCAATCTTCAACTGATGATAGCCTAAACACAAATCAATCTTGGAGAATACCTTGGTTCCTTTCGACTAATCAAACAGATCCTCGATCCTAGGCAGAGGGTACTTATTCTTGATAGTAACTTCAATCAATGACCTGTAATCCACACACGTCCTCTGTGTACCATCCTTCTTCTCAACAAAGATAACTGGTGCTCCCCAGGATGATGAACTAGGGCGTATGAAACCCTTATCCAACAACTCTCTCAGTTGTTTCTTAAGTTTTTCTAGTTCATCAACTGACATTATGTATGGCCTCTTAGAAATAGGAGCTGTACCAGGTAGAAGTTCAATGAGGAATTTAATATCTCTATCCGGTGGCAAACCTGGCAAATCATCTGAGAACACATCTAAAAATTCACATACTACTCTGATACGTGCAACTGTAATACTCTTAACTTGTCGGATGTTTGGACCCGGCAGTCCACACAGGGTAGCCTACGTGGTTGATTTGTCGAGGGACAGATCGAGGATCAGAAGTCGATGGTAACACAAGACGCAAGGATTGAACAGGTTCGGGCCGTCGAGATGACGTAACACCCTACGTCCTGTGTTGGCGGCGATTGTATTGCTGTGTATGAAGTTCCTGAAGGATCTCCGTAGTTGGGTTCTGTCCTAGGGTTGTAGAGGTTGTAGTTTTTCGTGCTCTGGAGGGGGGTCTCAGGGCGCCTTATATAGTCCGGCTGCCTTGAGTTACAAGTCGGCTAGAGATCGTAACCTACCCGAAATACAAGGATTCGATCCTATAATGATTACAGATATCTTTCCCTATAATTCCGGCTAGTTTATCTTGATCTCCGAGCTTCTTGCGGGATACGCCGTCTTCTTCCTTGCCGCGCGCGCCGTCGCGCCCATCCGGTTCGCCTGACTGGTGGGCCTTCCGACTGGTGGGCCACCTAGTCCGACAAACCGATCCAGATGTACTCGGATTGGGCCGCCCTTGATGGTTGGGCCAATCCGCCTGCTGGGTACCCCTGGGGGTCTACCCCCGACAAGCCCCCGAGTAGTACGTGGTTGAGAGACAAGTCGGCGAGGTCGTGCTGCCTGATGAGCGTCGAGCCTGCTGCAGTTGGAAGCGAAACCGCGTGATACTGGAGAGAAAAGATCTGTCAACCAACGGATGCGCCGCGAGGTGCGTCCGTTGGCCGTAGCCCCCGAGCCTTGAAGCGATTCCGAAGGAATCGGTCCAAGGGTTAGTAGCCTTCTTCAGAGGTCGCCGAATGATCAACGGATGCGCCGCGAGGTGCGTCCGTTGGCCGTAGCCCCCGAGCCTTGAAGCGATTCCGAAGGAATCGGTCCAAGGGTTAGTAGCCTTCTTCAGAGGTCGCCGAATGATCAACGGATGCGCCGCGAGGTGCGTCCGTTGGCCGTAGCCCCCGAGCCTTGAAGCGATTCCGAAGGAATCGGTCCAAGGGTTAGTCAAGAAGCATCTGGCTAAATCATCCGGCATTAATTTCGGCGTCCAGCCCCCGAGCGTGAGGGCCGGCGGAGTCCTGCGGGACACGCCGAGTAGTCGTCCCGGCGCCAGCCCCCGAGCGCGAGAGCCGAGCACGCCGAGTGGTCGTCCCGGCGCCAGCCCCCGAGCGTGAGGGCTCGCCGAGTAGTCGTCCCGGCGCCAGCCCCCGAGCGTGAGGGCTGAGCACGCCGAGTGGTCGTCCCGGCGCCAGCCCCCGAGCGTGAGGGCTGAGCACGCCGAGTGGTCGTCCGGCGCCAGCCCCCGAGCGTGAGGGCTGAGCACGCCGAGTGGTCGTCCCGGCGCCAGCCCCCGAGCGTGAGGGCTGAGCACGCCGAGTGGTCGTCCCGGCGCCAGCCCCCGAGCGTGAGGGCTGAGTACGCCGAGTGGTCGTCCCGGCGCCAGCCCCCGAGCGCGAGAGCCGAGTACGCCGAGTGGTCGTCCCGGCGCCAGCCCCCGAGCGCGAGAGCCGAGCACGCCGAGTGGTCGTCCCGGCGCCAGCCCCCG
>CM014278.1:6282990-6294963 GCA_004135705.1 Alloteropsis semialata
GGTTTCAATTTTGATTTTCCTGTTTTTTCCGACTTTTTGCCAAAGCGGTGTTTTTTTTGGATTTCTCCACTCTTTTCTTTCGATTCACGAACGAATCCTCTTTTCCTGTTCTAAATCTACAAACTAGGTAGACGACTGATATCATTGTTAAACTATTTGGATCTCCTAGCAGTAGATCTACATGGGTCTATCCTCCTTTTTTGATAAAAGATAACACTGGATCTAGTACTAGAGAAAGTTAGTGCGGTGTACCTTCGTGCAACGGAGCAGGGACGGCCACCATGGGTTGCTCCGGTGGTGGAGGGCGTCTCCGCGGGCGTCGTAGGTACTGCTCGTGGGTGGGGTAGCGTCGGCCTTCGGGTCTTCACCTGCACTGCCCGGGGACAGCAACGGCGGAGTACGGGGACGACGTGGCGGCAGCAGCGAAGCTTCCCGCCGCTTTCTACGCTCCCTCTAGATTGGCTAGAGTTAATGTCGGTAGGGCGGTGGACTCATGATTAACCTCGTAGTCAGAGCCGCCGGCCCCCACCTCTTTTTATAGCGCAGGGCGACAGGGCCCACCAGCCCAAAAAAAGGCTGGATGCCGCGATCATGACGTAGATCAAGGCCCACGGGCCGTTGAGCCTTTTGGAACTGGAGAGATCAACCTAGCAACAAGCAGTCCGCGAACTCAGGTATCGAACAGCCCGGGCCTTGCGGACGGCACACACGCCGAGCCCGGCGACGCACGTGATCAGTGCATACATGATACTAATAAAAATGTATCATTGATTTATTGTTTTGCAGTATGGAAGTGTTGTGCAGCCATTTCAGAAAAAAAAAATTCATGACGGGCGAACCCAAATTTCATTTCGAAAGGCAACAAAATTACATGTATCCAGTTTAAAATCATCTCATCGATCACCCTCTTTCTCCCTACTGACACTACCGAAAACTCAAAGTTTGTCATGTGTCCGAAACTTTGCCGTGTACAATCTATCGGGCACACGGCAAAGTGTCTCTTTGCCGTGTGCTTTTTTTTGGTACATGGCAAAGCCATATTTTGCCGTGTGCATTTCTTTGGCCGTGTGCCGTGTGATTTTTTTGGCACACGGCAAAGTCATAATTTAAAGTATATTTTGAAGTAGTAAATCAATTCAAATTAAAAAGTTTTGAACTACAAAGTTGTATAACTTGTCAAGATGTACAACTTTTAGTTTGGTCATTTTTTTATTTGAGAAAACAATAGTAACATTGTTCACAAAATTTATATCTCTCATATAGTTTCCTGAAACCAGAAGTGAGATATATATGATTTATGAACAATGTTACTACCACTGTGTCGGATTAACAAATGACATGCATAAAAGTTGTAGATCTTCAGAAGTTATACAACTTTGTAGTTGAACTCTTTAATTTAAATTAATTTTGCCAACGAAAAGTATGTTTGTAGTTTTCAAATTTGAAATTTGAGTTTTTTAAAAGACCTCGGATGAAGAAATTGCCAAAATGAGAGTTGTAGATCACAATAAGTTATGAAACTTTGTAGTCGACAACGTTTTTATTTGAAACCATCTTGTCATCGAAAACTAAGTTTGAATGTTCTAAAATTTGAAATTCAAATTTTATAAACGACCTCAGATGGAGAAACTACCAAAATAAAAATTGTAGATTTCAAAAAGTTATGAAATTTTGTAGTTGACAACTTTTAAATTTGAATTGGTTTAGGACCTCAAACAAGTAATTTACACTCAGTTTAGTATATTGTGGGAGGAATCAAAACAGAATCTGACACAGGTGAGAGTGTGGTGCAGTTGTAGGAGGTTACGTGCGAGGGAGAGGTTGTGGGTTCGAATCCCACCGACCGTGTAGCACGCGAATTTTTCGTGAAAAATGCCTTCTATCATTGAAATAAATTTTTTTGCTATTTTTCTGAATTTGTTTCTTTTCGGCAAAAAAGTTCTTTGCTGTGTGCCCGACATATGGCACACGACAAAGTCCTTTTTGCCGTCAGACCTGTTTGCCGTGAAGGGTTCGCCGTGGGCGGGCTTTGCCGTGGCAAACTCTCGGTTTTCGGTGGTGTGACCTAAGCAAGTAAGCATGATAAAAAAGTTCTAGGAGTTTCACAACAATATATAGACATAATTGTGCAGAAGTGAATTATTTGAGACCTGTACACGAATAATGATCTTGGTATACTAACCAAATGCTCTACAAAATCGCAGGGGCGCGTGCAATCCTGTAGTATGCTACTTCATGAACTAAAATGTATCGCATTCTGACGTATCATTGGGTATACGGGATTTCGAAATGAATTTCACACGAATATTGAAGTTTTTTTAACCAAATAAGTGTGCATATAGTTGTGTTGTTCAAATCCAGGACCACCGACAAGTAGCTGAACCAATGTTCATTTTACCTTTAATTCATCACCTGTGCCTCCATCGGTTGCGTGAAGATGGCGAATGCACAGCACCGGCGGCGCGGCGACGCTTCTCCTTATAGGTGTTTCGTGGCACCATCTGATGCTGGCCAATAACCGAAATCTTGCCGGTCCCTATATCAAAATCCTCCATCTTCGCCTTCGGCCGCTCGCGCCGCGACCACGAAAGGACATGAGTCCAAGGAAACCGGACGCGTGATCCTGGGTACAGGCGGTCCCTGTCCTGCAGGTACTTCTCCTTCCAGCCGAGCACCCCGTCCGAGCTCTTGACGTCCACGACCGGGGATGATGACAAACGGCCGTCACCGGCCAGCGCGGACCACCTGGGAGTCATCGACGTCAAACCCCAGCCGTCTCGCATGCCGTCGTAGACGGACGTCAGATCCTCGTACTTGTACATGATGAACTCCAAGGGCCTCCAAGCCTTCCACGAGGTCATGGCCTCCTGCCAGCACATGTGCCTCCACAGCTCGCCATCGCGCCCCGACACAATGCGCCTCATGTCCCTGTAGAGATGAAAATGGTCAGAAACGCTATTCCAAATTTACGTAAATGTAGAGAACGAAAACGGTACATTCAGAATTTTTCTGTATTTTATCAAATGAATAAATCAAAATACAGTATATTATGTAAAAAAATTAGTTGAAAACAATAATTTTTATAATTCAGTAAAAAACAAGAATAATCTGAAATTATACCATAATAAGGAATAATTGTTCTCAACCCTACCTGCAGGTGCACTCCGCCATCGCGAGGTCCGCGCCACTCCCGAGCCTCTTGAGGATCTCCACCTTGGCGTCGTCGGGCAGGGACACGAAACCTTCCAGCGCCAGGCCGTTCCTCCAGCGCAGCTCGTCGAGGAGCAGTGGCGTAGCTAGGATTTTGGGATAGGGTGGTCCAACTTAACAAAAAAAATTAACACTACAAATATAATATGTCAATATATAAATATAGAATTTACCAAACGCATTGGCATTAAATAAAAAGTGTCTTGCAAGGATTTTAACATAAATAAGTCTGAAATATGCTTAATAGTGTAGCTTACAAATCCAAAATAGCTGAAGAACAGTACAGTATACTACTTCTTCTTGTCAGGCCTGCGCCTTTTGATGGCCATAAATGTTTCAATTATATCATCTTCATTCACTTGTAGAAAAATTTCACGCTCAATGAAAGTGGCTAGACAATCATCCAAAACACTATCACCCATCCGATTTCTCATCTTATTCTTGATAAAGGTCATTGCAGAAAATATTCTTTCAACACTTGTTGTTGCCACGGGTAATAGCAATACCATTTTGAGAAGGAAGTAAACCCAATCATAAACTTTATCCCTCTTTGTTTCAACAAGTTTAACTGAGAGCTCAACGAGGCTATTTAGGCCTTTGAACATTTCATCTTTTCTCATATCATCAATATAGGTTTCAAGTTGCAAGTCAAGTCTTAGCAAGTTAGAGCTTGAAATATCATTGGGCTAGTTGTTCTTTATGTGATACATCACTAGACTCGTCTGCTAGAATTGCAAAGTATTCTTCACCAATTTCTTCAATGATTTGCTTTCTAGTTTCTATGGCACAACATTGAATAATATCCTTTTGTATGTCTGGGCTAGTCAATTTGCAATTACCTAGAGCATTCTTCAAGACATACTTATCCACCTCTTCATTATTTGCAGCAAGCCACTTCAAAAGTTCAATGAAATTCCCTCTATTGCTAGATTCTTCACTTTCATCATGTCCACGGAATGCCAATCCTTGCTGCAAAAGGAACTTCAAACATCTAATTGAATAAGTCAATCTTAACTTATAGAGACGTCGCTCTTCACTGTCCACCTTCACAATATGATCATCAATTGCCGTATTAGGATTCAAAAATTTGCTATATCTTTCTTGAGCTGCATTGTGAGCACTTATAACACCACCCACATGTATGTCAAGTGCATCAGTTCTGTTCCAATTTCTCCACCCACCTTCAATAAATGCAGATTTCCTGGTCTTTTCCTTAGCAAACAAGTAGCACACAAAGCAAAAGGCTGATTCCTTTTTGATACTGTACTCAAGCCAAGGATATTTATAAAACCAAGTAGGACTGAACTGCCGATCTCTTTTTCCAATTTTTCTAATTTCAAAATCATGCGAATAAGGTTGCAAAGGACCTTTAAGAATATACGCTCTTCGAATGGCTTCTTGATCATTAACAGGGTAACTTGAAATGGGCTTCCTCTCCCCTGGATCATGTGGAAGCCGACTAATATCATAAACCGGCGCCGGCATTGGAGCCACAGTTTCTTTAGGTGCAACTGGAGGTGTCACATGTTCTTCTTCTTCAATCACTCTCTCTTCATCAAGTGCACCTTCTTGTTCTTCAATTGGCTCTTCTGGCACAGCTGTAGCCTTCTTCTTTGATTCATAATTCTCAAAAAGGGATGCGATAGTTCCTGTCCTCTTCATGTTTCAACAAATCTACAAGAAAATTGTTCAATTTCCCCCAGTTTCGTATTAAAATCATAAAATAAAACTGAAACTAGCTATGCCTAAATGGCAAAATCAAGTAACAGAGGATCACGTATGTTATATATAACACCACCAATTAGGGCCAATGCAAGGAAGCTAATAGATGCAGATAAAGAGAGGCAGGACCAAGGAGGCAAATACGTACCAGGCTACGAGCAAGCAGGGCGCCGCTGCTTGCTGCCGGACGCTGCCGCCCGCCGGGGTCACCCACGTACAGACGCGCCGACTCGCCGATCGCCGCCGCTGTCTCTCCTGTGTCTCGCTGTTAGCGTCGCTAGGGAACAGGATGCGAAACTGAAGCGCCGAACGAGTCGACGAGAGAAGCAAATCAAGTGCCAGTCAAAATTCCAAACCATTAATAATTTTTGGGCCAAAATTTCAGGGTGGGCCGGTGCCCACATGGCCCACACTGTAGCTCCGCCCCTGTCGAGGAGGGCCCTGCATACGCCGCCGGCGAGCGACCTGCTGATCTCCGAGCACCACCTGGCGTCGCCGATGCCGGGGCGCGCGAGGGTGGCCACGTCCAGGCGCTCCATGTACGCGCACGCACCGCGCATGTCGCGGACGTCGGTGAGGAACATGACGAGCGCGACGTCGCCGCTGCCCTGCGGCGCGCACAGCATCAGCACGGCGGCCTCCGCGTCCTCGCGGTGCGCCAGCTGCGGCGCCGTGTAGAAACGGGAGAGGCACAGCGTTGTGCCGGACTCGCCTGATTGCCTCAGGAGGTGACCTGGTGGTGGCTGGACGCCATAGGGAACGAAGCCGGCGTCAAGGAAGGCGCCGTGAACGACCAGATCCAGGTGGCCGACGAGGTAATCTGCTTCCCACCGCTGGCCGGCGTCGGCGAACTTGTTGAGGATGGCCGCCATGGTTGTTGGCCCTACCTTGGACATGGGATTTCTGCTGACGGGATGGAATAATGGATGCATTGAGTTGAGATGGGAAACACAAACACCTCGTGTACAGATTTGATAGAGATAAGAATAAAAACAAACGCTGAGATATATGGCATGCATCTACGATTCTACATATATATATATATAGACCGTTCTCCGCGAGAACTGGGCAGGTGGATTTCTATTATTTTATTTTTTTTCTTTTTTTCTTTCTTTCTTTCTTTCTTTCCACCAGTTTCCTAATAAGTATTTTCCAATAATCATCTGGGATGTCCTGATATCTCTTTCATGATTTTTTTTGAGAGAGTTGTTTTTGTAGTTCTCCAATAAGAGCATTTCCAAAAAACTAGCCAAATGGCTTTGCTTCGGTAGTATAGACTTCAGTGCTCTCATATATGTTAGATTTTGCTCTAGTTCAACTAAAGTATGGTTTCTTATGCATAATAGTCTCTATGATCTATGCCACGGCATTGATCCATCGGCCATTCTTATGGTGGCGTTGATCATAATCTTAGTAGTCCGGAATAGTCAATGTGTTGTGAACAATACGAGTATGGAGCTCGGATTGGAATCATCGATTGGATATGAGTGTCACTACAGGAAACCTGAGATTTGCCGAGTGTCTGAAACACTCGGCAAAGGGCCAAATACACTCGGCGAAGCCTTTGCCGAGTGTTACACTCGGCAAAGAGCACTCGGCACCGCTAGGGTCGGCAAAGGGGCTCTTTGCCGAGTGTATTATTACGGGCACTCGGCAAAGGCTTCGCCGAGTGCCTGGGCCCACACTCGGCAAAAAAAGCACATAACGGCCCGGCGGACGGCGCGCCAACGTTTGCTGACGTCACGCCGACGTGGCGGCGACGGCGGCGGACGGCTGACGGCGGCCCTTCGCCGAGTGCCACGTGAGAACACTCGGCAAAGACCTAGGCTTTGCTGAGAGTTGCCACGTGGCACTCGGCAAAGCTCCAACCTTTGCCGAGTGCCCCTGACAAAACACTCGGCAAAGCTTGACCATATGGGGCATTATGGTGAACCTTTGCCGAGTGCCCGAAATAACACACTCGGCAAAGGCTCGGCACTCGGCAAAGGGTGACCATAATGTAACAGAAATGGCACCTTTGCCGAGTGTATGGTCAAAAACACTCGGTAAAGGGCCTCTTTGCCGAGTGTACACTCGGCAAAGGTGCCAAACTGCCCCTGTTTTATTTGTTTGCTCAGGTATAACGTGCCCCCACTGAAAATACATCACAGGCAGTTCATATAGATATATATACATATTACAGACAGTTGATATAGATAAAATCCACAACCATAAATCCACAGTAACCATAGCAAATAGTATCTCATCCACAAATAGTATCGTATCCATAAGTTCACAACTAACAAGCACAGTAAAGTTTATTCGTTCAGAAACACACTAAGTTCATAAGCACAAAGCATCACTGAGTAGGCCCAGGCGGTGCGCCGAACAGACTGCGACTGAGGCGTGTCGGCAGGTCTTCTTCCCCCGCAGGAGCCTCGTTCGACGCCGCCGCCGATCCAGCAAAGTTCTGCACAAGTTTTAGGTCAGAAATAAACTAGAACTAAGTTTTCTAAGCTACGGTTGTGAATCAAAGTTTTCTAAGGTTGTCATTGATCGAAATGAAATTAGAAACTTTCAGCGGTGACTCACAGGAGAATATGTCGGAGGTGGCATCACTGGCGGCGCGAAAGTCATCGGAGGCGGAGGCGGAGATCGGCCCACGTCCTTTGCCATGCCGTTGAACCAGTTGTACCACTCGTTCATCTGCTGCATGCGGAGCCGCTCGGCCTCGTCCCGCTGCCTTTGCTCCTCGTCCCACCGCCTTCGCTCTTCCTCCCGCCACTGCCGCTCTTCATCCAGCCGGGCCTCCAGCATGGTGGTTCTCCTCCTCTCCTCCTCTAGCTGGGCCTGCAATATTCCATCAAAGCGTTAGAATTCGACGGTAAGGAAAAATGAACTAAAGTGTAATAAAGCAGAAATAACCTGGATTAGTTGCATGTTGAAGTGGCTAGCGGTCTGCGGCTGGCGTATGTCGGGGTTAGCGCTACCGGCTCGGATCTGGGAGAGAGTGGGGGTACTGGCCGTGCTGATCGTGCTGTCGCCGACGGCGTACCTCCCATGCCTCTTGCCTCCTGCCATCCTCATGATGACTTCTCCATCAAGCGGCGCGGCGGCCGGATCCCACTCAGGCCCATGCTTTTGCCTTCCCATATCCGAGTAGGCGGTGAGGCGGGCGTGGACCATGGGATTGCTGTACGCCTCCGGCCCGGCTTCGGGGTTGTAGCGGACTTCGGACGTGGCCCTGCCCATGTGGGACACGGCAATAGCCTGGAAGTCAGTCAGCTCCTCGCCTCCATGTGCCGCCGACTACAAAACAAAAAAAACAATATGATTACAAATATTGCAGAATTGAGCGTTTCAATTATAAAATGAGATGTCATACCCATCTTTGTTTGTACTCGGGGAGGGTAAGGCTGCCCTGGTGGTGTGCTGGACCTGGCATCAGCAAACGGCGCTCCCGGGCAGCCAGGTGTGTCTCCATCCACTCAGGGGAGCACCAGTAGGCCATCCACTTCTCCCAAGCCTGGGGATGCGAGGCACACCACCAGGGAATCACCTACGCAGGATGATGTAGAAGAAGATTAGATTATACGTGCTTAATCATATAAGGAATTGTAATTAAAGTTTTATATTTACCGAGATGTATTGATCGTGGGTCAGGTAAATGGTTCTGGCTTGCTCTTTGGAGTACTTTGTGCCTCTGTCCTTCCAGTAGTCAATGACGGCCTGGATCCACGCCTCGTAGTACATGTCCTTGACCAGTTTGTGAGCCGCCCTCTTTGCCTGCTCACCCGCCTCCACCTCGTGGCCCGGGGCGCATCTGTAAAAATCCTGCATATATATATATATATGCGATATAGTGGTGACAAATGTAGAAAGCATGCATATATATATATGTGTTGAAATATGTATTGCGGGAAACACTTACCCACAGCTCGGCAAGCACCAGCTGGGCCTTGTTGGGGAAGCTCCTGCCCTCCCGGTCCTCTTGGTCGTCCGTGGCGTCGTAGTAGTGGGCGAACGACTCCGCCGGCTCCTGGACTCCTTGGTGCGTAACTATGCCAGGGAAGTTTGCCCTGCACAGAAGACCCAGGATGCCGTTGACCTTCCGGCTGTGAGAAGCACCCCGCTCTACCACGTCCCAACCCCTGCAAAGTGATCAAGATAGATTGTTAGTTTCTATAGTGATATTCAACATATTAAATAAAAATGGAATGATAACATATAAAGTTTATTACCTTGCACCGCTAGGTCGGATCATCGGACGGTGTGCTGGGGGTATCGGCCGCCTCGGGAGTTGGGAGGGACCGCGCGCCCATAATCGGGCGTTAGAAGCGGAACCCTCCCCGGACCCCTCCCCCGCATCCCCCCTCCTCTTCCGACGACTCCACCTCGCCCTCCACCACCGCAGGAGGAACCTCCTCCTCAGACGAAGAGAGGACGAAGGTACAGGGGTCGGTACCTTGCCCTTACGTCGACCCTTGCGTCCACCCTTCCCTCGCCCCCTGGCTCCACCGCTCCCAGACCCTGAAGGTGCCTCCTCCTCACGTGACCCCCTCCGGTAAAGGGACTTCACGTTCCTAACTCCGCCCACCACCTGCATTGAAAAAGGCAAAATAAACATAATTAGAAAGATATGCAAAATATAATGAGAAATAGAAGCAAACTGAGCAAAATATATAAAGTAGTTAACATGCATGGTATTACAAATAAAAAAAATAGCTAGGATCATACATGTATTAGAAATAATCATCGTGATCGAGATTTTCTTCTTGGTTCTCATCATCACTATCACGCATTTCGAGATCCTCATGCCCGTGCTCCTCAGGTTCTTCCATCTCATCAGCACTCCCAACGCCTAAAAGCATGTTTTCAAGTAACTGCACGTCCTTCAAGTTAAGAACCACATCTCCATCGTCCACTTGTTCATTCATTTGCTCTACTTCCATTTCGTCCGCTTCGGTTAAGTCTATCACAAAACTCCCTTCTAGCCCATCTTCTTGGAAGAACTCTCCGGCATACGTGTTTGGATCGAAGTTGTAATCATCATTGTTTGGGACTGGTAGTTTTCCGTGTGGTGATACCTTGTACACAACATCCCAACCCTGAAGACGCTTGTCGGTTGTGCACGGATACGAGAGGTAATAAACCTGTGTGGCCTGTTGAGCCACAATATATACATCTTCTCCGGCATAGACGGATGATGGTTGAATTTCAACTAACCCAACGTTAGGGGTCCGTCTCACAGCTGAGGGATCAAACCAATGGCATTTGAATATGACAGGATGAAGAGGTTTGCATCCACCAAAATTGAGTTCGTATATTTCTTCAATTATTCCATAATACTCGACCCCATCAAGGCTTGGCGTACAAACTCCGGTATTTGTGGTCCTTCGATTGGGCATCTTCTGCTCATGGCTCTTTGTGCGAAAACGATAACCATTCACATCATAACAGCCAAAGGACTTGACCCTATAGGCACAACCATTGGCAACTTGTCTCAACTCGGCACTCATAGACGCATCGGTTTGGGCCTGCAAGTTCGAGCATGATTGTCCGTTGTGTTATTGGACGACCAAGTTATAATGTGAAACTAATAGGAGGGAAATTAGAATGAACCTTCCGTTTGAACCAAGAAATAAAATTGGCCTCTCTAAGAAGGGTATCTACTTCATCCGGTCTAGGTTGCCTCGATTGACGCCAGGATTGTTCAACAAATTCCCTGTACCACCGAGAAAAACGATGGTTGGATGAAGAATATGGGTCAGTAATGGAATAAGTTTGTTGAGAACTTACGGGATGTACGGCTCGACTTCGGAGAGGTTGGTCAACACATATAGCATGATTGTGCGCCACTCTTCGTATTTCAAGGTCTTGGGTGTGCCTTCACTTGCACTTCCGAGTTGCCCTCGAAATATGCTGAGGGTCGTGTCAACTTCACCAGAATTGTAACGAGTTGGTGGATTGTGCACGTTAGGAAGATTGTCAGCATAGTATTTTGAAGTGAAGTTTGAGATCTCCTCCAGAATGTATGCCTCTGCAATGGACGCTTCAATCTTGCATTTATTTTTACATTTCGTTCGAAGAACCTTTTGACATCTTTCAACTGGATAGCACCAACGGTTCTGCACAGGCCCCCCCATTCTTGCCTCATACGGGAGGTGCAAAATCATATGCTCCATCGGATTGAAGAAGCCGGGTGGAAAGATCTTCTCCAACTTACAGAGCAACACCGGGGCCAGCCTTTCCATATCTTCCATCACGGTAGGAGATATCTCCTTAGCACAAAGGACGTGGAAGAAATTGCTCAACTCTGCCAACACTAGCCAGATATGATCAGGTACATACCCGCGAATCATCACCGGAAGGAGCCGCTCAAGCCATATGTGGTAGTCATGGCTCTTGAGCCCGTTGATTCGCAAAGTAGCTAAGTTCACCCCCCTCCTTAGATTCGCTGCATACCCATCAGGGAACTTTAACGTTTGGAACCATTTGAGAACTTCCCTCCTTTGATCCCTCTTCAGGACGTAATCTGCCCTAGGCTTCTTCCAACGTCCGCCGTCTGTGGGAGGCGGTATGTTCATCTTCGGTCTATCGCATAACAGGCTTTGATCCACTCTAGCCTTCACATTGTCCTTTGTCTTGTCAGCATGGTCCATGATAGTACCAAAAAGAGCCTCGTCAAGATTCTTTTCCGTGTGCATCATATCAATGTTATGCGGTAGAAGAATGTCCTGCATATAGGGGAGCCTCCACAATGGCGAAATATGAGTCCAGGCATGTAGCTCACCATATCCCGCAAAAGCATCCTTCTTTTTGTTGAGCTTCAGAGCTTCTAACTCAGCACGGATCTCGAGACCTGTCATCAGATGTGGTGGAGGGTCTTCAACAACGACACCCTTCGTAAAATTCTTCGTGTCTCGTCTGAATGGATGATCAAGAGGGAGAAATTGACGATGTTTGTCGAAAGAAGAATATTTGCCACCCTTCATCAACCAAATGAACCTCAACATTGCCTTGCATACCGGGCATGGGAATTTCCCATGAACACAGTGTCCG
>CM014278.1:6295963-6311666 GCA_004135705.1 Alloteropsis semialata
TTCTCGATTCACTCTGGTTCGCAAACCGGCCCAGAGCTGAACATGAGAGACACCGCATTCGTTCTTAGGCTAGCATCTGTCAAATTGGTACACGCCAGCCCATTTCATGGGAAGACCAACGCGAACGGACCCAAGGCCAAGGCTCAACACCAAGGCCTACATGATCCCATCCGAAGAAGACAAACAGGTATGGCGATACAAACCATCTCCAAATGTTGCATAAATTTAAAACTTATGATGGAGACGTCCTCACTCGATGGACGTAAACTGACGAGTCCTCCCCGACAGGTAAATCGGTATGTATCTCATATTTATTTCACATTGCGTTTTTGAATTTCAATCTCTGCATGTTTACATTCCAAATCAATTTGTGCATTGAAATTTAAACTTGGAGTCTTTTATCTTGAAATCCCTTTGGATCCCTCGCTCCTGAATACACATACATAATCTTAATGAGCCGGGACCACATAGGATAGCCGAGCCAGCTGAGCTTGAGAGGTGCCAACAGGCCGTCGGCCGACCACATGGGTCGCCCGACCTGTGGCTGCCTTTCGTGCGCCATATTCATTCAGATTTACAACAGCCCTTGCATCCTGTATATCGCTGCGAAGGTTCAGCAGAATGGGCCCTGAGCCAGGATCACCCGACCCCATCGATCGGCCGACCTAGCCCTGGCCCTTCTACAGCGAATTCAATTGCCATTAGTTCACGACCAGCGGATCTAGTGCAACCCTTGAAAGCTTTGCTGGAACGGAGCCGTGCTAGGGTCGGCCGACCCTGGCAGTCGGCCGACCCCAGGCCTCCTCTGTTCAAAGAAAGTCGATGCCCTCCACCGTCAATTCTTGCCCCCAGCTAAGCTGCCAAGAGACCTCGGTTTTCTCCTATCCCTCCTTAGGATTTTCAAGTGATGGGCTCCCAAGTTAAAAAAAAAGCAAGAACATGTTTTTAGGATAAGTTCCCTTCGGGTATTTTTGGTCACTAACCATTACAGGTTGCAACTGAAAAGAACGAAGGGTGCAATGCTTAAGAACATGAGAGCTGCAACAGCTGCAACACCTTGGTAAGTTCTGGTGATGGAACAAATTCAAAGGAGGCCGACACACTTGATTTTTGGGTGTCCCGCGATACACAAAAATCCAAGTGTGGGGGAGGTTGGTAAGTGTTACACGACAAGTTCCATTGGTACAAAATTTATCTTGGTTTTTAGGTGATGCTAGCTCTTGCATTTCTTGCTTAACAAATTAAAAAAAAGAGAGAGAGATATAGCCGGTGAGTCTTAGCGGGATTAAGACAACCGGGTGTACATGCCATTGTGGCGTTTCACCTCGGTAGTCCCCATATGGCTCCTAGCTCCACCTTGCCTTGCATCCTTGGTTCTTGTGCTTGCTTTCATGAGAAAAGACGTATGCTCATGTTCTGGCGCTTTGCCAACTACTTGTTGGGGAAATCCCAACATTTAGTGTGCACTTGCAATCCACGTGCAACCGCGTCACCGTCAATGACATCACCAAGAGCCAAGGAACTACCGTGATGGAAATTCTAAACTAATCATCCATAGCCAACGGTAAGTATGCTAAGGTAAGTATCTTGTCTTGCTTTTGACTTTAAACAAAGCCCTTTCGGGAGGTAACCTGAAGTTCACCACTCATGATATCTCCATTTGAAAAAAAAATGCTTGGTAAGGTTATCATGCTTCCTTTATCTATTCTCATATGCTCTGGTTTGAGTGTATTCTCGAGGTACATTCATAGACCTTTTTAAAAATTAAGCATGGTGCTTAGGTTAAAATGGTCTTCTTTAATCAAATTAAACATGGTGTCAAGTTTGATTAATGAATCTTTGAGTAAATGCATATATAGATATCGGTTGTATGCATGGATTAACCCCTGCAGGAAAGATTTCAAATTTGAGCGGGTAAGTCCTCGAGCTTGATTCGAATTGGAGACAGACCAAGGCATTGGATGCGCTACAACACATTGTGCACAACATACGACGAGGTACATAACCTTTCGATGGTTCACTGTGAGTATATTGCAAAAACCCTTGTGATCATGTTGATGTGATTTAAATCCAGCCTTGTTGAGTTATGCTTAAAAGGAAAGTGGTGAAAATAAAATTTGAAAAGAAAAGGAGAACATTTGAAAAATAAATATAAAAAAAATTTTGGCAAACTGGATCTACGCTTGACATGTGAAGGACCAATCTTGTTTTTGAGCGTGGATGTGAACAACTAACCCGATGGCAACATTGATTTATTCTTTATAGTCCATCGGGTATTCGTTGTCCACTAACTTCTTGCAGGGATGAAGTAATGACTAAAAGATGGTGAGCATAACTTCAACATTTAACATCTTTAGTCACATGGAAGAAATTTGCACAATGAAGCAAGATGAACAGTGGACAAATCTTTTGGCACTCTTAAGCTCAAATCTTACATTCGCTTGCAAGATCAGAGTTTGTGGGAATTCGTCAGGGAAGTATCCAGATTACTCTGTGCACTTATTTTCCTCTGATCCCCTGCTAAGTTACCTTGAAAGATTTGTTTGCCATGAAAAAAACCATAAAAATTTGCATAACTTAAAAATGCCAAAAATATTTGAATTCCAATAAAGGCTCATGGTCCTTAAAACCATGGAGCCATTGTTTTGTTTCCACCGTGTGAGAATAAATGCAGGCAAAAGCTCAAGTGTGGGGGTCTCTCGAGCATTCTGACGCACATATGATCGAGACCACCCACAGATAGGATGTACAACATCGCACAGGTCTGTTCAAGAAAGATCAAGACGACCGAGGCTCAGGAGGTGTCGGCCGATCCCCCAGGTCTGCCGACGGGCCTCTGGTACCTCTCGCCCACATTTTCGCCCAGAGCGATGGTTTGCACATCCTATCCTTCATCCTCTTTGATTCATGAGTTTAAAATAATCTTGAGATGATCACTAAAATTAAACTCAATGAATTCTGGTGCTCTTTTGATAGACATGATTCTCCTTGATTGGCTTGCATATTCTTTATTCCTTGCACATACACCTGTTGCTTGTGAACATATCTCTTTAGGAAAGCATGTTTATCTAGGTGGTTGATTAGTGAGATATGGTATGATGAAAGAAATCTTGCTCTTTCTGTACAAAGTACTTGGGAGGTTTTTATTGCAAAAGTTTAAAATCAATAGCCTTGCAAAGCTCCTCAATGATATTCCATTCCTACCAAAACCATATGTTCTCACATTGAAAACCTTATACATATGCTGCTTGTTATTGCATTGAGCTTTGCCAAATTGTTGTGACCCTTGTAAGATGCTCTTCATGCTTTCTTGATCAAGATCACGTACATTCCACATACACATGCTAAACTTCTACACTGGAAGTTAGCCACATACATTTTATCCATCCACCAAATAAATGCTCCATATGTCTTACGAATCTCTCTCAAGCTATCCTTTGCAAAAGAGGCATGGGCTATAAAAAAACATTTTGGACACATGAAGGTCCAAGAGAAAAAAAAGAGATGCTCATAAAAGCATAGAGCATGAAAAAGAAAAAAAAAGAAAAAAATGATATAGCCATGTTCTTAAAATAAAGAGGAGAGGGATCATACAAAAAGGAGCTATCATACTTTCCATATTCATTTTTCGTTGTTCCACACACATGCACATCTTGATCAGATTGTATGAATAGTTTTCTTCTTGGATCCGCTTTTTGACTTTGCAATATATGAGATGCAAGTATGCCTTATCTTTACTCCTACCTTGAGATCCACATAAGCCTTTTAGAAGTAGGGTGAAAGAAGGCAAAAGAATATCTTGGTGAGGAATTATACACAATGAGCGATCTGAGAGAATCATTTGAGGAGCTAGGTAAGGTTATGTTTTTGAAAATTTATCAAAAACCCAAGATACTTGACAGAAGAGTTAGGATGACTTGAATCAAGGCCGTTCCGTTCCTCAACCATCCAAGATGACGTGATAGACACATAAAAATTCACAAGAACAGGTATGTCTTGGAATAACTTATATGCTTGTATCATATCAATTGGATTCATGTTTTCCACCTTAGTCTTAAGCTTTACTCGAGGACGAGCAAAGGCTAAGTGTGGGGGAGCTTGTTGACGATCCTTAAGTACCACTTTTAGTTGTCAACTCCTGCAGAGAATATGTCAAATATAATCACCAAACATAGTGATAGGGTTTATATCTAATCAATTCCACAAGTTTTGGTGAATATAAGAATGCAGGGACTAATTGGCAAAAGAGGAGGAGATTTGGGCTCAGGGCCAGGTCGGCCGACCCCCCTAGGTCGGCCGACCTGGGCCCAAGCCCAATGGAGCCCATATTTGGCCACAGGAAAGAAGCACACTTCAGGACCATCATAGCCGTTGAATCCATGACGGTTGAATCGAAGAGAGGGGAATGGTCCAAGAGGAGTTCACATGGATTGAGGGCCCACCAACATATCTAAACGTACTCAAAGTGAGCAAACCCACCTGGAACTGTCATTAGGACCCACTCCTCAGTCACTCAGCTGAAGATGGGCCCGATCGGTGTCGGTGGACGGTTGGCCGACCGAGCCTGGTCGCCCGACCTGGTCCGGAGGCCAAACCGCCTCATCCTTCTGGTGCGCGTTCTCACCGCCTCCAGGAGTCCATCTACGCCGTGCATCACTCAAGGCGGTGGATCCTACGTCGGCCGATCTCCCCGAATCGCCCGACCTGTGACTGAGTGCATTGGTCCTCATCTTCCACGTGTCCACTCCTAACCGCCTCTACAAGCTATAAATAGCTGCATACCGGGCATTGAACATCACACACCAAGAAGGAAGAGCTCTCTTTGCCACACATTCTAGTCTTAGTTAGTAGTGAAGTAGTCTTAGGAGTTGAGCTTCTACGGGTTTCCGATGGAGTCTTGGTAAGCCTAAAGCTCAGTTATCTTGTATCTTTTGTTTACTTATAAGACTTAGAGCTATTAATGGAATTACTCTCTTGCTTATGTTACTTGACTTATAGTCTTGTGTGTTCATCATATAAGATGTATGTCTTACACCTTAGTATAGATGACGCATGTTATGGCAATGGCCCAATGAACCGCAAGGTTGCTCTATTTATCTGGACAATAAATAGAGTAGTATTTCGTATTTCAAACATGGTGTTTGGAATATGGAATACAGTTGGGGATACCCTTCCCTACGTAGTAAGAGGTAGGCGGCAGGTGGTGACAGCCCTGTCCGTCCCTTGTAATCCTCGATGTTCGGGTCTAGGCGTTTACAGGCCTTCGTGATAAACATCGTGACAATACCCTTAGATGAGGGGATCCCACGACTCCTCGATTTGCCCTCTAATATGTGTCCTTTACTAAGCTTGTATAGTATACCCTTGTAGGAGTATAACCCATATGCAAGAAGTACATAGAACCCCTGGTTCTCTTTTAGGACATTCATATTAACTAGACTTATATAATGAGCAATGAAACCTTCTGTGTGTCACACTACCCATCTATCAATGTTTACCCCTTGCTAGACTTTGGTGTATTAATAATGTTATGCTTGAATACAATGGATAACTACTCTAGTCAACCACTGCCTCCCTGTGGATTCGATACCCTGAATACTTCCGGGTGAAAGCTACAACGATATCCGTGCGCTTGCGGATTTATCTGCGACGTAAGAAATACCAACAAGGTCCTACTCGTCGTCCGGGCGCCGTCTCAAGTTGGAGGACAGCGAGGAACTCATCTTTGCCGGAGGCTTCCACACCATTAATCACGACGTCATGCTTAGCTTTATGGGGTAAAGTCCTCGTTTGTCCATGGGGTTGTAAGTAGATCTTGATTTGTAATTGCCGAATCCTTTTATGAGATCAATCTATCATGTTCTTAGTTGATGGTGCTTTTCATCCTAATAGCCGGCTGGCATCATTATAGCATCGCTCGTTGCCTCGCATGCCTAGATCGCATCAACGATTCGTGTTCCTATAGCTCGATAGGTGAGTATCCTCGTGTAGTGACAATATACAGGAGGGAAAGTGTTGACTTTGGTTCACATCTTATTGATAGATTAGATTGGTTTTATCTTGCTTGACGATTACATCTCATAGTGATCCTAGACCCTATGGGCAAATGTTTCCATACCTTGTGTACTCTTCTCTACCGCTCGTAACATTGATTATGTGAGATTGTTCTTTAATTCATACATCATTTCAATCAAAAGAACATTCTTGCTAACATCATTAGTGCTAGGTTAAGCGTAGAAATCCCTTGTTCTGTTGATTGATAAACCTTGGGGGAACACTTCAAGGGAAAAGCTACAACCGATCCGTACACTTGCAGTTCATAATTGGCGTGCCTAAGGGCTGTCAACAAGCTTTTCTGGCGCCGTTGCCGGGGAACAAGTTAGATTGCTATGTTTAACTTTGTATTAATTTTATTGGTTACTAACACCTAACCTTTTCTGTAGAAAAATTTTTGTTTTTGTTTTTGTCGTCTAGATGGCTCTTGTCATTCAACCCATGGAGGAAAGAGAAAAATCACTAAGGGATTATGCAAGCCCGCAATCGGAGGACTTCAACATGCAAAAATCAGATTCGACACTTGAAGCCACCGAATATGAAATCAAGCCTCAAATCATCAAGATGGCAGCTGCAAATCCATTTAGAGGGGTGGAGACCGACAACCCATATAGACACATCAAGTGGTTCACGATGCTATGCAATACGGTACAACAAGATGGAGTTCCTTTAGCTTGGTTTAGATGGAATCTTTTCCCATACTCACTTGCAGAAGAAGCAAAAAGATGGTACATGCTTGCATCATTCGAGGTGAAAGGAAATTGGAATGGGTTAATGAAGAAATTTTGTGGACGGTTCTTTCCGATATCCAAAATCCAACAAGTTAGAAGGCAAGTGATCAACTTTACGCAAGGAGAAGATGAAGGAATAGATCAAGCATGGGATAGATTCAATGGATTGATTGAACAAGGACCAAAGCTAGGATTCTCCGGTGATGTACTCTTGCATACTTTCTATTTTTCCCTAACCCCCAAATGCATGGAATTCGTACAAATGTGCACAGGAGGGGATCTCATGGAGAAAACACTCACGAAAGCTGCCCAAATTCTACAAAAAATAAGCAAGGGGGCAGCCATGCGAAGAGATTGGGAAAACCGCCTTTCGGGAGACGTTGAGCAAGAATCCCATGTTGGGGTGCTTGCTGGAATTTTCAGAAAAGAGACCCCGGAAGCAAAGGAAGAACGACCGGATCATGAAAAAGCTACAAGAGCAATGTCACACCCGGTTTTAAGGACAAAACCGAATGACATTCATATGTGTGCCAGGATCAAGTTTTCACACATATGAGACTTCATCAGTGATAAACAATAGCAGTATCACATAAAACAATACAAAAAGACTTACAACTTATCAGAGTTACAGCTTATCCTGAAAACGAAGGCTCCAACACTTCATAGGCAATCGACTGGGGGTTACGTACGTCTAGCACCATCTTCAACATCTTCACATCACCTTTCTGAGCAGCAGTAAGCAAGGATGAGTACACTTATGGTTGGTACTCAGCAAGGCCACAAGAAATAACCAGAATATGATTTATTATCCACTTAAAATATATTAATCATGTGAGGGTCCAGGCCGCTCTTGACCGTGAGCACGGCTGTTATAACAGTTTTTAACACTCTGCAGAGGTTGTACACTTTCACCACAAGTCGCGTAAAAGTTCAGAAGAACTTTAGACCCAACCATGCAGTGCTGATCAGGCACATTCATCACACTACCTTTGGTGTGACTGCATAGGGACGCTACGAGGCCTTTACAAAGACACACAGATAACTAGCAGCCCGCTAGAGTTTCAGCAGCGGTGAGGTCCATAACCCTCCCTAATGAGGACGTGCCTTAGCAAAGGCTACTCCTCCAAGAGGACCGAGCTATGACCCCTTCACCGGCCCCCTCCTTGCCCTTTCGGTAAGGCCACTAGTCACCCATACATCTAATTAATTAGCCAAGATCAGAGTCATATAGTACTCGTGGTTGTACTGTTTTCCTGGGTGGTTCTCCATGTTCCAATTAACATCATCACAATGATATATTAAAAGCATAGATAGAAGGATGGTTAGGGACACTTGCCTTTCTCCAACGTAAAGCTACTCTTACTGCTCTTCTGTTCTTGCTCACTTGGAGTTCTTGATCTTGAAAGCAACGAACAACGATCCTTCTACTCGAAGCAATCATCGGGCACAAACATACAAAGCAAACAAACAAGTACAACTAAGAACAATACACCAGTCATAAACAAGCTTTAAAAGACCGTACTAAAGGATGGGGCTCGGAGTTATGGTTACGAAGGCTCAGAGAAACGCTGAAAACAACGCACGGTTGAAAAGACAACTATCGTACAACTTGCAGATTAATATATTATTACTTTAATAGCTCGAACCTATGCTAAAATCTAATGGCATAGAATTAATAAATTTTATACCATTGGAATAGCATAAAGGTCAACTATTAAGTAATACAACTAATCTGTAGTGGTTAACATATTATTCCTAGTATAGGCTACTAAGAAGTAACAGATGATCAAAGGCTAAAGGAAAAGATGGAAGCAGTAACACATGACCTTTACAAGCTTATACATTATTTAATAATGTAAACTTAAGTTGTATTGCAATGAAATTGAAATGAGCCAGTAATTAAGATCCTGTGTTTCATTGCAGCAACATAAATTTAATTATTAAATAGATGCTAATTTGCGAAGATTTATTGTGTCAAAGCTTTTCAAGGTTTGGATCAGAAAGGATGGGTTGGCGTGGTAACGAAAGGAAAGCAAATTGATTAAACTAAAGACTAAGCATAGTTAATGTCGGATGTTTGGACCCGGCAGTCCACACAGGGTAGCCTACGTGGTTGATTTGTTGAGGGACAGATCGAGGATCAGAAGTCGATGGTAACACAAGACGCAAGGATTGAACAGGTTCGGGCCGTCGAGATGACGTAACACCCTACGTCCTGTGTTGGCGGCGATTGTATTGCTGTGTATGAAGTTCCTTGAAGGATCTCCGTAGTTGGGTTCTGTCCTAGGGTTGTATGATCGTGGGTTGTAGCGTATGATTTCGTGCTCTGGAGGGGGGTCTCAAGGCGCCTTATATAGTCTGGCTGCCTTGAGTTACAAGTCGGCCAGAGATCGTAACCTACCCGAAATACAAGGATTCGATCCTATAACGATTACAGATATCTTTCCCTACAATTCCGGCTAGTTTATCTTGATCTCTGAGCTTCTTGCGAGATACGCCGTGTGCTTTCCTTGCCGCGCGCGTCGTCGCGCCCGTCCGGTTCGCCCGACTGGTGGGCCTTCCGACTGGTGGGCCACCCAGTCCGACAAACCGATCCAGTTGCACTCGGATTGGGCCGTCCCTTGCTGGTTGGGCCAATCCGCCTTCTGGGTACCCCTGGGGGTCTACCCCCGACAAGCCCCCGAGTAGTACGTGGTTGAGAGACAAGTCGGCGAGGTCATGCTGCCTGACGAGCGTCGAGCTCGCTGCAGTTGGAAGCGAAACCGCGTGATACTGGAGAGAAAAGAGCTATCTGCAACGGATGCGCCGCGAGGTGCGTCCGTTGGCCGTAGCCCCCGAGCCTTGAAGCGATTCCGAAGGAATCGGTCCAAGGGTTAGTAGCCTTCCTTTGAGATCGTCAGACAATCAACGGATGCGCCGCGAGGTGCGTCCGTTGGCCGTAGCCCCCGAGCCTTGAAGCGATTCCGTAGGAATCGGTCCAAGGGTTAGTCAAGGAGCATCTGGCTAGATCATCCGACGTTAATTTCGGCGTCCAGCCCCCGAGCGTGAGGGCTGAGCACGCCGAGTGGTCGTCCCGGCGCCAGCCCCCGAGCGTGAGGGCTGAGCACGCCGAGTGGTCGTCCCGGCGCCAGCCCCCGAGCGTGAGGGCTGAGCACGCCGAGTGGTCGTCCCGGCGCCAGCCCCCGAGCGTGAGGGCCGAGAGCGCCGAGTGGTCGTCAGTACCCTGTAACAAAGTAAAAATCCGAGGAGAAAGTATTCGGCGATATAAATATTAACGAACTCCACTTCCTGCTTTTTAAGTCTTTTAATTTCCTCGGGTAGTTAGCCTGTTACGTTTATGCACCTGGTCCCCGATAGCCGTAGTCCATAGCGCAGGGAGCCGGGCCGCGTGCACGCGTAGGAGGGTAGGCATACGGAAGAGCCGAGGTTTCACGGATTAAGGCGTGTGCTCCCCGAGTACTCTAGCAACTTGTTTCAAAGCTTGCGGAATTGGCGAAAATAATCAATTGAAACTTATCTTGGCGAGAGGTTCGAGTCCCGGAGGATTCCTTCTTTGTAGGATATGCCAAGGAGAGGCAGGCAAGGCGACGTCAGGAATAGTATTCCCGTGATTGCACAGGGCCCTCCCGTGGTCGAGTGGAGCCAAAGGCGATAAGGGTGACCTGTGCGCTTCAGGCTGGAGAAAAGACGCGTGGCGCGGAGCCCGCGCTCGTCATCATGGAGTAAATCTTCCGTCCTCCGGCGGCCAGGAGGCTATAAATACCCTTCGGGGAGCCTGAGCTGCTACCCAAGACAGAGTAGGTGTAGGATCCTTGTGGTCAATATGCCGGAGGCTCATTGTTGGGTTCATCCACCGGGGAGAGTTCATGGAGTTGTCATGGCTTGGTGCTAGAAGAGTGCTTGCGAGGGGTCTGAGGCGTTGATCGGCGTGCGAGTGCTGTCCCGTTCACCCCCGTATTCCCATGTGACGAGGGCCATGTGGGGTGAAATGCTTTGTAGAGCCAGGGATAGCCGAAGGCATCCGCCATCAACCCTCCACCGGTGCTGTCCCGTCGACGGCTGCAGTGGTGCTACAAGAGAGCTTGCGAGGAGCTCATGTGAACCAAGCTTGCTCCGGATGTAGCACTAGGCGCAGGGACGAGTGCCCCAGGCCGCCATCTTGGCGGTTATTGTGTTTGTTGTTCGTAACCGGCGCCAGTCCGGCTCCGTTGTAACTGTATTTCCTGCAAAAAAGGATTGTATTGCCTGTCGCAACTTGTTCGCAGCGTCAGTTCCCGAGCGCTTCGGGGCTGATCGAGCCCATATGGCGCGCTGCTTTTGATGTGGCGCCAGCCCCCGAGTCCGAGTGCCGGTCGACCCTTGGCGGTACGCCTTCAGTTCTGCAGTGTTGGCCTCCGAGTGGTTCGGAGCCAATCGAGCCCGAGAGGCACACTGGCTTGATCGTGGCGCCAGCCCCCGAGCGTGGGAGCTGTTCGAGCCTTAGCGGCACACCAACAGGTTTGCAGTGTTGGCTCCCGAGTGGTTCGGGGCCAATCGAGCCCGAGAGGCACACTGACTTGATCATGGCGCCAGCCCCCGAGCGTGGGAGCTGTTCGAGCCTTAGCGGCACACCAACAGGTTTGCAGTGTTGGCTCCCGAGTGGTTCGGGGCCAATCGAGCCCGAGAGGCACACTGACTTGATCATGGCGCCAGCCCCCGAGCGTGGGAGCTGTTCGAGCCTTAGCGGCACACCAACAGGTTTGCAGTGTTGGCTCCCGAGTGGTTCGGGGCCAATCGAGCCCGAGAGGCACACTGACTTGATCATGGCGCCAGCCCCCGAGCGTGGGAGCTGTTCAAGCCTTAGCGGCACGCCGACTTCTTCGTATTGCTCGAGTGTTGTGGAGTAATTTTTTACCGTTGACGCCCGGCGTGAAGCGCCCAACGGCTCTTTGTACCGTTTCGCCCGCCCCCGCTAATCGCATTATCTCGCGGTAATTTCGGGCATCAAGGCGTGCTATAAAAGGCGAGGATTAAACCCGGAGGGAAATCTCCCCATTTCCAGATCCGTTCTCCCCGTTCTTCGCTCTTCATTCCGCCGCCACCAAAGCTCCCCTCGCTCGCAAGTCCTTTGCGCGATCTCAGCCACCACGGGGAGCGCTGCCTCGCTGATGCGTTCCAAGACCCCTGCCGTAAGATCCATGGCGGGGAGGAAGAAGTTCGCTGCCGGCGCTGTCCCGAAGTCTGACAAGATCCCTTCCCCTGTCCTCGCGTGGACGCGGGGGAAGGTGACCTCGGAGGTTCTGGAAGAGATGGTGGAGCGGAACGTCCTGCCGCCTCAGGCCGTGGCGGAATGGCGGCCGAGCGCGGGGGAAGTATTCCCGTCGGAGAACTCCGGCGAGCTGGTCCTCTTCAAGCCCTTCTTTGAGGCGGGGCTTGGCTTGCCCACGGGAGCATTCTTCCGCGGGCTGCTGCATTACTACGGGATTGAGGCGATCAACCTCAACCCGAACTCAATCATGGCGATCTCGGTCTTCATCCACCTCTGTGAGGCGTACTTAGGTATTTCTCCTCACTTCAATTTTTGGAGGTATTTGTACTGGCTGAAACCTCAGCCAAGTGAGGAGAAGATGGTGGTGGTCGGAGGAGCCGGCTTCATGCTTCGTCAAGGGCGGAAGGACGACTACTTCGACATCGCCCTCAACACTTCGAACAAGGGGTGGAAGGCCGAGTGGTTCTACGTCGGGAACCACGAGCCATCAATCCCCTGCCACACCGGCGAGCGGCCGAAAGTCCAAGACTGCTGGAACGAGCTCCCCGACGCCTCGGAGATGGATCAGGTCGACGAGCTCCTTGAGTTGATCAAGGAGTTGAAGGTTCAAGGCCTGACAGCGATCGGCATCGCCTGCAACTTCAGCAGGCGGCTGGTCCAACCCATCCAGGAGCGGAAGCACCCGGGCTTCGAGTACTCGGGGCGAGACGACCCCACTCGGGCTGCTAACCGCACCGTGGGGAAGGAGGAGATGAAGGAGCGGGTCGGCGGGTTCTTCCTCGGCCGTGTGTCGGAGAAGGGGCAGCCGCGCCCTTTTTCGTTGAAGAGGCCTCCACCACCGGTGAGTTTCCTTTCCGAGTGCTTTTGAGAGTTTCTCTTGTTTTAATTTCTGTTTGCGTCCGTTGGCCGTTCTGATTTTGCGCCTTTTCTTGCGCAGGATCGGGCCTTCGAGTTCTTCTCTGCTGCTCCACTTCCGGAGGACTTCCCGAGGAAGGTAATCCTCGAGGATACGCCTCCGGCTGCTCAGGGAGGCACTCGGCCAGAGGGGCCAGCTCGACCCACTGCGCCCCGTATATGGGCTCCGAGTGACACAGAGGGCTCCCTGAGTCCTTCTGATGAGGAGGTGGTGGAGGACCGTCCGCGGAAGCGCCGGGCGGCTGTGGCGAAGAGGAACAACCGTGGGGGCGGCGTTTCCAGGCGGGCGGTGGAGGTTGACGACGGGGTGGCCGACGACTCGGCCACGCTGTCAGACGAAGCGCCCTCCGTCCGGGACGCGGTGGCGGGTGCGGCGCCGCCGCCTCCCAAGCGGAGGCGTACGAAGAAGGTGTCGGCGAAGGTGGCGGTGAAGAAGCCGGACACGCAGCCGGCTCAGAGGCCGTCTGCGGGTTCGGAGGCCGACGTTGACGAGCCGGTGCGTTCTTCGCCGGTCGTCACGGAGGAGGAGGAGAAGGACGAGGCGGTGCCCGACGAGGTGTTCCAAGAGCAGGAGCACGCCCGGGCCATGGGCGTTTCCGTAGAGGAGAGGCGGCGCATGGTGGCGGAGACGCTCGTGCAAGCCTCGGCGGACGCGAGGCCAGTCTCTGACTTGGGGACCAGGCCGATCCTCATGGCGGCTTCGGCACAGCGGCGTCCCAAGCTCCCCGTCATTCGCCCCCGGGTTGCAATTGTGAAGGGTACTCGGTGAGTTGTTGATCTTCGCGTCTCTTCTTGTCATCCGAGTTCTTGTACTAATTTCCGAGTGCTTTTTTCAGGAATGCCTCCGATCTGGACGGAGAGGCGGCGAGTGGTAGGGCCCCCTCGACTGAAGCTTTGCGAGGTCCGAGTGCTCCACCCGCCGCTTCTGCAGGCCAGTCATCTGCGAGGTGGCGAATCTGGCGGAAGGAACGGGAGCGGCGCAGACTGCGGAAGTTCCAGTCAGGCCCGACCCGGAAGTGGTGGAGGAGGTGCCGGCGGCCGATGGTGCGGCGATCACTCCGATCGTTGCTGGAGATCCTGTCGCGGACACGGTGATCCAGTCGCCCGTCGGCGCCGGTGATGTTACCCGGGAGGAAGTCCAGGAGGAGGACCCGCCGAAGGAGTCGGACACCCCGGGGACGATCACTGTTCCTGGGGTAGATGCCACGGCGGAGAAAGAGGGCTCGGTGATCGCCGAGCTCCAGATTGCTGTCGACCACGCGCAGTGCCTTGCAGCGGTAAGCTTCCTCCCCTGTCTTGTTCATCTTTTCTTCTTCTTTGTTGGTTTTCTGAGTCGTTCTCCTTTTTGGAACGTTTGTAGAATCTGGCCACGCTCCGGCAGTCGCGCCTTGCGCAGGCTCAGGACGCGGAGTCAGCGCTCCTTCGTGCGGCAAAGGCGGAAGCGGAGCTTCAGCGGGTCAGGCGTCAACGCGACGCTGCCAGGAAGAGTTTGAATGACGCCGTCGTGGAGCACTGGCATACTCTTCATCGTAAGGACTTCTTCTTGTGATTTCGGAGTAGTTGCTGAGCGGTAGATCCTTTTCATGTTATCCTCATCCTGACCGAGTTCTCCCTTGTCTTTCCAGAGAAAGAGATGGAGAGGGAGTGCCATCTCACTGAGCTGAAGGAGCTGCGGTTTGCGAACGCAACTCTGCAGCAGTCGGAGGAGGTGATGGCGGGCAAATTGAAGCAGGAGCAGGACTTCCGAAAAGGTGCGGACATGACGATGCTCCAAGCCATGTATACAATCCAGAATAACTCTCAAATCATAACAGGCTTGGAGCAAGATCTTTCATCGGCGCATCTGGCCTTGACGGAGGTCAACGAGGCGGCGAGGGACCTGCTGGACTCCGTGGCCCCGGAGGAGGGTGAGCCGACTGCTTTGGTCCCGCGTCTTCAAGCCGCGCCAACCCGCATCGCCGAGTTGATCAAGGAGTCGGCGGTTGTGTGCGCGAACGACGCCTTGGCGCGTGTTCGGACACTGTACCCGCGGATTGACCTTGCGCCGGTCGCAGACGGTGTGGCGGCGGACGCCACGGTGGAGCAGGTGGATGCGGCGATGGCGGAGACTCGCCCGATCGCCGAGAAAGTCGGCGAGGCTCTCAAGTTTGAGTAGAGTCCTGTATTCTGTACAGAGTAATGTAAACCTTTGTATATACAAGTAGTCAGCAAAACAAAAGTGTTGGATACTTTGTTTCGTATTTTATTGTTGCCCGAGTAGCTTTTGGCTGAAATGTGCTTTTCCCTTTGCCTCACTTATCCTAAGTTCATAACGTCGAGAGCAGATCCCGTGCACGTGTAGAAGGCTTAGGCGTCGTTCCGGGCCCGGTTACACAGCATTTAGTTAAGAGCTACTCGGGAACGGAGTGATTCTGAGAAGTTTTGCGAGGAGAACAAGTATACAAAAAGCATATAGTATTATTGAACTTTGTGATACATAGCTTTTCATGGGTAGAATCGGCGTAAGTGTTCTATGTTCCACGGGTGTGGGACCTCGGTGCCGTCCTCGTATTGGAGACGAAAAGTACCCGGACATATGACCTGAGTCACGATGAACGGGCCTTCCCATGGGGCGGAGAGTTTGTGAACCCCTGCAGTGGATTGCACTCGGCGTAAGACGAGGTCGCCAATGTTGAAGTCCCTCTCCTGGACGTTCTTGTCGTGGTAGCGTCGGAGTTGTTGCTGGTAGCGCGCGTGCTGTATGAGCGCGTTAACT
>CM014278.1:6312666-6382643 GCA_004135705.1 Alloteropsis semialata
ATGCATAGGCTTGGGACGACGATCTGCCTCCCCTTTGAAATGCTTGCCTTTCTTTCTTAGCGGATGATTGATTGGAAGCCATCGACGATGGCCCATGTACACAACCTTGCGACAATGTTTCAAATAAATGCTTTCAGTATCATTTAAACAATGTGTGCATGCCCTATATCCCTTGTTTGTCTGTCCTGATAGGTTACTAAGAGGTTAAGAGCCGGCCAGTCATTGACGGTTACAAACAGCAATGCTTGTAGGTCAAATTCCTCTTGTTTGTGCTCATCCCACATACGTACACCGTTTTTGCCCCACAGCTGTAAAAGTTCCTCAACCAATGGCCTGCGATACACGTCAATGTCGTTGCCCGGTTGCTTTGGGCCTTGTATGAGAACAAGCATCATCATGAATTTCCTCTTCATGCAGAGCCATGGAGGAAGATTGTATATACACAAAGTCACGGGCCAAGTGCTATGGCTACTGCTCATTTCACCAAAAGGATTCATGCCATCCGTACTCAAAGCAAACCTTATGTTCCTTGGATCTTCTGCGAAGTCTTTGAATGTTCGGTCGATTTTTCTCCACTAGGACCCATCGGCAGGGTGACTCAACTTTGAGTCTCGCTTGCGCTCTTCTTTGTGCCATCGCATCATCTGAGCATGCTCTTTGTTTCTAAAAAAACGCCTCAAGCGTGGTATTATAGGGGAATACCACATGACCTTGGCAGGAACTCTCTTTTTGATAGACTCTCCCTCTACATCACCAGGGTCGTCTTTTCTGATCTTGTATCGCAAGGCGCCGCAAACCGGACACGCGTCCATTTTCTCGTACTCGGGACCACGATACAGGATGCAGTCATTCGGACATTGTTGACGGTCCTTATAACAGAAAATCCGACCGTCAATAGGCTCAGAAACCAATAAAGATCAAGGCATAACTTAGACATTAGTATTCAAATAATGGTATACCATGCATATCTGGAATATATTTGAGTACAGGGACTACGGTGCAAAAGATGGACGAAATTGGCCAGGTCGGCCGACCTGGTCTGGATCCCAATCGAGCCCAACCTCAACACAGGTCAAGAAGCACACAATGTAAGGATCTTGAACGTTGATTCATGGTCGGTGGAAGCCAAGGGTAGAGAATGAGCCACATGTCCATCACATGGATTGAAGGGCCCACAACCAGAGACAAATGTACCCAAACCGATGATACCCAGCTGGAACCGACCTTAGGACCCACATGTAAGCCTCCCAGAGGAAGGTGGGCCCTAATGGCGGTTATGGGAAGTCGGCCGACCTGGCCAGGTCGGCCGATCCTCCCGTGCGCCCGACTCGGCCCTCCTTTGACCTGAAGCTGTAAACCGCCATGGAGAAGACATCTGCGCCGTGGAGAGTTGAAGACGGTGGATCTAAGGGTCGGCCGATCCTTGGACGTCGGCCGACCTAGGCCCACCTCCAACCGGCCTCAACCGCCTCTGGCCGTCTCCAACCGTCCTTGTGATGCTATAAATACCTGCAAGGGGGCACCGTACTCAACACACACCAGAAGAAGAGCTCTCTTTGCTACAAGCTTAGTCTTAGTCTTAGTAGTGATGGTCATAGTGTTAGATCTGCTGAAGGGCTTCTGAAGGAGTCTTGGTAAGTTCTAGAGTTCATCTCTTGTATTCTCTTACTTACTTCTTGTACTCTGATCTTAATGGAAATACCTTCATACTTATGTCATGTGCCTCAGCTATGCTATACTTGTTTAGTATATACTACTTATGTCTTGCACCTCAATCAAGTGAATGTATGCAATGTCATTGGCTCAATGTGCCTCTTGGTTGCTCTATTTATTAACGTGATAGATAGAGTTGTATCTTGTATTGCAAACATGGTGTTTGGGATACGGTATACTGTTGAGGGTACCGCTGCCCCACGGATTAGTAGAGGTAGGCGGCAGGTGGTGACAGCCCTGTCCGTCCTTTGTAATCCTCCACGTACGGGAGTGGGTATTAGGCCTTTATGATAAGACGTCCTACTGTTCGTCCCTTGATGAGGGAACCACTGGATACCTCGATATGTCCTCTTGCATATGATCATTGAATGAGCTTGTATAGGGTATTGTGGTATAACTAGTCACATTCGTATGATGCTAATGAAACCTTGGTGATCTTCACTAATGTATTATTACTAACTAAGACTACCATAATGATGAGCAATGAACTTCTGTGTGTCGCTCTACCCATTCATTTCTATATTCTTTACCCCTGTTTAGATTATGGTATATTAATGCTGTTGTAAGTAATTACATGGGATGACATCTCTCTCTTAACTAAACGCTTTCCCTGCAGATAAACAAATAACGATACTCTGGAATACTCCCGGGTGAAATGCTACAACGTACTTCTGTGCGCTTGCAGAATATCTGTAACGTCTAGATTTACGATGAAGTATCTCTAGTACCATCACTACTCTAAGTGGTGATGCTAAGAAATACCAACAGACATGCGTGTATCTTCTGCACCTCCAACTCCACTGGGCAAAGGAGCTTTTTTGCTTCATATGTTGTCGAGGGCAATTCGTTGCCCCTAGGAAGCATCTTCTTTACGATTTTTAGTAACTCACCAAAGCCCTTGTCCGATACACCATTTTTGGCCTTTCATTGCAGCAAATCCAATGTGCTCCCGAGTTTTTTGAGTCCCTCTTCGCAACCTGGGTACAAAGGTTTGCGATGGTCCTCTAACATGGCTGGAACTTCAACCTCTCCTCCTCAGTTTCGCTTGTGTCCTTTGCATTTTGCAACATCTGACTAAGATCATCTGCAGGCGCATCTTCTCCATCCTCTTCCTCAGCATCACCCATTTTAGTATCACCAAATGCAGGCTATTCATCAAATCCGAGAATGTTGTCATCAATCTCATCTTCACCGTTTTCCATTATAACACCTATTTCTCCGTGGCTGGTCCAACAACTGTAGCCAGGCATGAAACCGTGTCTAATCAAGTGGCTGTGAATGACCATTCTTGAACTGTGCTCCTTCTGGTTCTTGCAGACCCCGCAGGGGCAACTCATGAAACCGTTTTTCTTATTTTGCTCTGCCACATCTAGAAAATGATGCATGCCTTGAAAGAAGTCACCTGAACGTCTGTCGGCGTTATACATCCATTGCCGGTCCATCTGCAAGTTTAGGCAATTTTTTATAAGTAGTACAAATAGTAAGTTTATTTTTGAAATAAAGAAAATTACCATCCTAATTCACTAAGCAATAAATGAAAATTACCATCCTATTTCACTAAGCAATAAATGAAAATTACCATCCTAAATCACTAATCACTAACAAATTATAATCAAAGTGAGTAAAATAACTAGCAAATAACTAAAGTATCAATATGATTTAGCTAAAGTATAAATATGATCTAAGTAATTAACTAAAGTAAAAATATGAATTAACTAAAGCATAAATATGAATTAGGATAAATAACTAAAGTATCAATATGATTTAACTAAAGTATAAATATGAACTAAGTAATTAACTAAAGTATAAATATGAATTAACTAAAGTATCAATATGAGTTAACTAAAGTATAAATATGAATTAACTAATTAACTGAAGTAAAAATATGAATTAACAAAAGTATAAATATGAATTAGGATAAATAACTAAAGTTTAACTAAAGTATAAATATGAACTAAGTAATTAACTAAAGTATAAATATGAATTAACTAAAGTATCAATATGAGTTAACTAAAGTATCAATATGAATTAACTAATTAACTAAAGTAAAAATATAGATTAACTAAAGTATAAATATGAATTAGGATAAATAACTAAAGTATCAATATGATTTAACTAAAGTATCAATATGAACTAAGTAATTAACTAAAGTATAAATATGAATTAACTAAAGTATCAATATGAGTTAACTAAAGTATCAATATGAATTAAGTAATTAACTAAAGTATAAATATGAGTTAACTAAAGTATAAATATGAGTTAACTAAAGTATCAATATGAGTTAACTAAAGTATCAATATAAATTAACTAAAGTATCAATATAAATTAACTAAAGTATCAATATAAATTAAAAACTAAATTGTGCTAAAAAAACAAAACTCCCCCATCTATCCATTCCACTAAAACTCAAATTTCTCTATGTATAAAGGATGAAACAAGAAATACTAACCGTGAAAGATGAGAGGATGAAGATATGCTCCTTTTGGACCACTTGGAGGAGCTAAATCTTCAAAATCCGAGAAAAAAATGGGCATGACCTCCCTACCTCCGGCCGGCGCCATGAACGAGCTCTGTGTTCATGGCTCGGCCGGGCTGGGGGAGGAAGAGGATATTTGTAGGGGACCTTTTAGTCCCGGTTGGTGGCTCCAACCCGGACTAAAAGGTCCCCTTTAGTCCCGGCTGGAGCCACCAGCCGGGACTAGAGGGCGCGACCCCCTTTAGTCCCGGCTGGTGGCTCCAGCCGGGACTAAAAGCCCCTTTAGTCCCGGTTGGAGCCACCAACCGGGACTAAAGCCCCCCAGGCCCCCCCTCCCCACCACACATTAGACCCGGGACTAAAGCTCCGTTTAGTCCCGGTGCCAAATATGGCTGGGACTAAAGGGGGGGAACCGAAGGTGGTTTCTCTACTAGTGGTCGCCTAGCATCAAGTGTGGCCACTTTGTCTACCGCGTGGTGCACTGCACGCCTAGTGGACAATGGCCGAGAGGCATCATCTATGGTTTCTTCTGCTTGCACTACCACCACGTCGGCCTTCGGCAACTATCACCGAGATGTCCTCACAGCACTCTTCTTTGATTTCTTTAGCCGTGTGGGATTCGTTTTGGTGAATAGTTGATTCTGTGATGTTTTTGCCTACGCATGCACCTGCATGCTTTTGTTCACATGGCTTAAGAATTAGTTTGATGTTCTGAATGCTATTTGCATATATTACTGCATGTTGTTATACTAATATACTGCCTACCATGGGTTACTCCTTGAAACTTTCTTGTCCAAATTTTGAAAATTAATCCTGAATTCAATTTTATTCCTTTGATCGTGTGAGATTTGTTATGGCATATAATTGATCATGTCATGCTTTTTCCTAGGCATGCACATACATGGGGATTGATAATTAGTTTGGTGCTCTTGCATATATTACTGCTTTTTTATATCAATATACTCTGGTCAGTCTCAATAACGTTTGGCTATCGTTGTATAGATACAAGCTATTTTTCCATTTCATCTTTGGTACTTTCTTTCCACTCATCCAAATGATTATATTATTGTTCAATTTCATATCAAATCGATGGTTTTTGAAGTAGAAAAAATTGAAAATGCCGTGGGTGCCCACAATTAAAGTGACACGAATTATTACATGGTGTTTAAAAAGAACACTAGAAATACTCTTCTGAAATTACGTGTCCAATGTTTTTCAAATTACTTATGAATTAATGGTTTTTCAAATAGAAAAAATTGTTAATAGATGCCAAAAACTAAAATGGCATAAATTACTACTTTTAGTGTGAAATGTACTACCGAGAGTCCAAAAAATAATTGTATAATAAATTGCATGTACGTAACAGGATTGCTTATCTTATGGCCGTAAATATTTACTTTTCTAAATTTTAAAATTATTGTTCTATTTGGATATTATTTCCCAAAGTTTGTTTTTAGAAAACATGGGTAAATAGTAGTATTTCAGTTATTATTAACTATTAACTATTAACTAAAGGAGTAATCTAGTCTGAAAGGTACTACACGGGTTCAGACAATTATTGTATAATAAACTACACGTAGGTAATATGATTACTTACTTATCTTATGGGCATAAATATTGATTTTCTAAAACTGAAAGTTACTGTTGCACTTATCATATAGAATTCATATTTTTTTGGATATTACTTCCCAAAGTTTGTTTTTAGAAAACATGGGTAAATAGAAGTATTTCAGTTAATAATAACTATTAACTAAAGGAGTAATTTAGTGTGAAAGTTCGTAATATCGGGAGATGTACATAATATGATTACTTATCTTATGGGCATAAGTATTACTTTTCTAAATTTGAAAATTACTGTTGTCCTTACCCTATAGAATTCACGTTTATTTTGGATACTATTTCCCAATGTTCGTTTTAAGAAAATATGTGTAAAATAGTAGTATTTTAGTTAATTATATCTAATAACTAAAGAAGTAATTTAGTGCGAAAGGTAATATCACGAGTTCAAAAATTATTGAATAATAAATAACATGTGCGTAATATGATTACCTATCATATGGGCGTAAATATTACTTTTCTAAATTTGAAAATTACTCATGTTCTTTTTGAATATTACTTTCCAAATTAAAGTTTGTTTTCAGAATACATGGGTAAATAGTAGTATTTTAGTTAATAATAACTATTAACTAAAGGAGTAATTTAGTGTGAAAGGTAAATTATTGTTGTCCTTATCCTATAGAATTCACGTTCTTTTTGGATATTACTTCCCAAAGTCCATTTTCAGAAAACATGGTAAATACTAGTGTTTAAGTTAATAATAACTATTAACTAAAGGAGTAATTTAGTGTGAAAGGTAAATTACTGTTGTCCTTATCCTATAGAATTCACGTTCTTTTTGATATTACTTCCCAAAGTTTGTTTTTAGAAAACATGAGTAAATAGTAGTATTTCAATTAATAACTATTAATTAAAGAAGTAATATTTAACATAGGTAAATAGTATTATTTTGTGGTAGGTTACTGCACGACGGATCAAGAGATAGAAGATCGTGCGACCATTTGCTCTATGGTTCCGGCCACGCCGTGCCATCTAACCTGCAGGCTACACGCCTCCACCACCATCGCGCCTCTTCGGCCACTACCCTACACCGTGCCCTCCACTGTTGGCAATCAGATACGGTGATGATCGTAGTAGCGCAGGCCAAAGCACTGAGCACGTGCTGACGTGCACCCAATCGCGGCCGGCGATGCAATGTCACAAAGCAAAGCACCACGACATGCACAAGTCACGTAATTAGACACTTGACTTTTTTTTTCGAAAGACACTTGACTTTGTTAACGTGGCCAAACATATGTTTATGTTTGTGCATCCATACAGTATCATTGCAGGTGTGTACATGATAAGTATGTACGGTAGATAGGGTCATTAGTTTGTACGTCATTTGCGGTTGTTATTGGCCGTGAAATTAGGTCCTGTACATAAATGTGGCTGCATGAGAGTGAAATTAGGAAAAGATAAATACCCCGAATGGCGCTTTCACGTTGTGATGAATGTTGGACACGTACTTTTACTACAGTTATTTATGGGAAGTATTTTTGATATACGTTCACTTCTCTATAGGAAGTAATAATCTCCTATATCTAGGTAGTAATTTTTGATACGTAGAATACTAGGAGTATAGGAAACTAGAGTAGTAATTTCTGATACATAGAATACTAGGGAGTTATGCTCTTCCCCTTTCTTATAAAAGTAATATAGAATCAAAGAAGCTCACGGTCAAGGCAAATAAAATAATCACATGCATGAAACGACACGCATGCATGCAGCATCATCAATCCAACGGCGTTTATTTTTTTGGGTAAAAGGGGCCAAATCAAATCTGTTTTACTACTACACCCACTACGTGAGAACAGTAGATAGGTAACGGGCATAGATTGCCATTGGTAACGGGGAATGCACCCGTTACCCTTTTTGGGTTACTAATAATCGAACAAAGGTAACGGGCAAATCCCCGTTACTAATAAGACATATTTGTAACGGGCCTGTAACAACAACCGTTACCAATAGCAGTCACCAGCAACCAAAAATGGCTGCTTTTGTGGGCCCACTGTCAGACATTGTAACGGGCAAGTATGATGGACCGTTACAAATGCCTAAAGAAGTAACGGGCGTTATAGGATGCCCGTTACAAAAAGGCGACCCAAAAGTCTCTTTCTGGGCCCACTGGTCAGATTTTGTAACGGTCTTGGTTTGGAGCCCGTTACAAATATGTAATAGTGGTAACGGGTGTATAGTAGTGCCCGTTACATGAGGGCGTTACCCATCACCCAACAGTCTATTCCAGGGCCCACATGGTCAGATATTGTAACGGGCTTATGTGGTGGCCCGTTACAAGTTTATGTTTTAGTAACGGGCACTTCGTAGTGCCCGTAACCTTTATTGATGTAGGTAACGGTCTATTGTAGTTGCCCGTTACAAGTAGGCGCTACCCATCACACCCATCTGTTTTTAATTTGTAATCGGCGTTGTTTAATGCCCGTTGCCTTTACTGTGCCACCCCCACAAGCTCCAGCCAGTTTTCTGGCTGCATCCTGGAACCAGCCAGGATTTGGCAGCCACCAGTCAATCACATCACAAACACAGATTGATATACATATCACATATATACACACTATTACACATCAAGATTGTGAATCAAGTTTCCAACATATATACACTATTACACATCAAGATTGTGAATCAAGTTTCCAAGTATCTCATCATACAGATGGAAGCTGAATCAAGTTTCCAAGTTTCTCATAATTCATCATACACATGCAACAAGTATCAAGTTTATGAACTCACACGGCAGCTGCTGGACCATTATGGAAGCGGCCCCTTGGGTCCACGATCTCCTCAAGAATGAAGTCGCACAGCATCCCCTGGAGCATCCTTAGTGCTCCTTGATCTACCACTGCGATGGAAACTTTGTAATCCTGCATAATAAAATTATTATGAGAATACAAGTAAAAATCAGTTTCTAAAATCAAATGGAGACTATGAGCAGAGACAAGGCTGAGCAGGTATACTTACAGAAGCCTTCTTCTTGATGCTTATGTCAGAGAGTAGGTCCAACATGTTCATTGCAACATAGAATCCACACAGTAAGCTCCCCGATGGCTGCTGAGCGCACTGCATGAAGGGTACCATAATGACACAAGTTGAGGCAATACAAAATACGTATGAAGGGATCCAAAAAAAAAGTCTCATTCTTACCAGGAAATCTGTCTTGTGCACCAGTTTAGGTTTGCTATTTGACTTTGTTTTCACATTCTTAATGTGCTCTGAAAATGCCCTGCATGATCAGCAATATTGATTAGAAACATTAAGAGATGGAATTTTTGTAACAAAACCTTCTTACCAGTTCACAACTTGTACGACGTCCTTGAACTTTCGCTTTGGCCAAGTTTTAGCAGAATCTAAGTACCAAACAACATTCCACCTCATTGCAATGACCACTAGTACCCAGTGGCCACCGGTGTTGTAGGCACCCACCACGAAGTCATGCTTCATAGCATTTCTAATTGTGTTTGCTACATGTTTAGTTTGGAATTGAATCATTGTGGCCGAGAATATCTGTGGGTCCAAAAACCCAACACTGCACTTCATATCCTCTGCCTGCGTCATCATTATCCTATAAATAAACTAATTGTTAGCATGAACTTTGTGGTAAAAATTATAGAATATATGTTTTAGTGTGAAAGAACTTACAATGTCCAGCACCTCAATAAACTAACATCCAGGCCATCCAGGTTGAAAAGGTCATACAAGTCATTGAATCCAATTGTAAAGTCTAATTCACTATCATTGTCAAAGTATGATGCAGCCAACTTTGCCAGAATGCCATCACCACGTTTCGCACTTTGAGCCATGACATACTTATGCAAAGCTTCACAACTTGGCCCAGCAGCCTTTAAAGCCTCTTCTGACAACATAGGCTCACCAGGCTTGTATTTTATGTTCTGTGTAGTCCAAACATTGGCAACCTTCTGCTATGGCTGCTGCTGCTGAGGCGTAGGTTGGGGGCCAAGTTGCTGCTGCTGCTGCTGCTGTGGCTCCTGCTGCTAAGGCGGAGTTTTGCTTATTAGCTCCTACTGCTGTTGCTACTGCTGAAGCTGCTGCTGAGGCAGAGTTTTGCTGATGAGCTTCTGCTGCTGCTGATGTGGCTGCTTCTGCTGCTGCTGCTGCTGCTGCTGTTGCGGAGTCTGGCTCTGTTGCTTCTGCTGAGGCTGATGTGCTATCAAGGCATTTTCAGGCAGCTGGCTCTGTTGGTCATTGTCTGCCTGCAGTAGCTGATCCTGTTGTTGCTGCAGTAGCCGAGCTGCTGCTGCTGCTCCATCTGAAGCTGTACCAGCTGATGTGGCTGCAGATGTGGGAGCTCTCGACCTAGGTGGTATAAGGATTCTCATCCTTGGCCACTGTATGCGTTGCATGAGAGAATCACCTAGGGTTGTGAGCTCATCCCCTACTGGGATTGGCAGATTGATGTGCCTCGCATTGGCCCAGACATAAGTAGGTTGCACCACAGCATACCCATACTCTACCGGTACTGTATGGCAAGTCTTTTGATCTGGATAGACAGTGGCTAATGTGAGCTCCATGTTATACCCGCTGCCATCCAAAAGATTTCACTTTGTGGGCTCTGTCAGTAGATCAATTGTGTCCGGCTCAAGTGATGGAGGCACACTGCTGTCATCCTCATTTTCATTTGCTTCTTCTTCCTCGCAGCTACTCTTGTGTACTGCCTGGGGGTTACACAGACCATCCGGTATGTGCACACCTGCAACTCTTAGCAACTCCACAACTCTAGTGATTGCTTCACCAACTATCTCTTCCTTATCCGCATCAGACCTCCTCTTCATCTTCTTCCTGTACATTCCAGCATACTCTTCGCCAAATCCTATACCCCAGCCTTGTGAACTGGACATGCCTCGGACTCGACCTCGATGCTCTGGATTCTCAAGAGCCGCAGTCAGAACATCATGCTCCCTAACCCCAGTGAAAGGACCATCGCTAGTTTCAGCTGCATATCTTTTCACCATATCTGCTACCTCCGCCACCAGAAGGGAACTGAATGTTATGTCCCCGCTGGTATCGGTGGTCTTCTGTGGCCTTGCCCGCAGATATGGCCTCGAAAGGCCAGGAAATTGATTCCAAGGGTTCTCTTTTCCTTCTGCAGCTAGCTTCCACGGAGCTCCCACCTGCCGATGCAGGGGATGACAGTGCAAGCTATCCAGTGGACAAAATCACTCTGCGTATGCCATGTGAGCTACATAAACCATGCAGGAACGTATCCACTAAGGTGGCTTACGGTATGGCTTATCCGGTGGAGCAAGGCCAAACCATTCATGGGGCAGAAATTCCAAGTGGCTACTGCAAGGTGGGGGTGGAGCAAATTTGTGAAGAATATGATGACTTGGAGCTCGACATCGAAGGTGGCGATAGAGAAAGGACGTTAGCGGATGCTGCCCACGGTGGTATCATTCTATGGAAGAAGCATTACGTCAAATTTGCCAGTCAAGAGCCATCATCTACTCCACCCAGGGATCCCCCACAGCCACCGTCACCTTCAAGAAGGGACGAGGATGAGGAAGAGCTGCCACCTCCATGTAGGGATGATGCCGGCTCACACATGTCTCCTCCTCCACCAGCACGGCATGCCCCAAAGCGCCAAGCTCCGCCCCACGGCGGACTACTAGCCAGAAAAAGCTACATCAAACGGTCGAAAAAGAGCCTACTGAAGAAGAAAGGATGGCCGCCATAAAGAAGAAGTTACCTTATGACCAAACAAACAAGGAAACTGCTTTGGTGGTCAAAGCCTAGGTCAAAGAACATTTCAAACCAGATGAGCCAGAGAAGCCAGTAAAAATAGATCCGAAAGCGAAGAACTTTTTCAGATCAATGAGTGCGACGAATCAGAAGAGATTCTTAGTATCTGACTACAACCGCCAGCTTGCAAAGTCTTATCAGCAACAAGTCAGTAAAGGCTCTGGTAACAAGATGACCGCTGGTCAGCAGAAACAAGCCAGTAGTGCAGCCTCGAGGAAGAAGGCGGCCACTCCTAAGAAGAAACAAGTCGGTCAGAGCTCTGCTAGGAGGACAGACGCGGCTGCCTAGACACAAACGCAACCAAATGTTGACGACGGAGCACTTGCTGAGATGGTCATGGAAACAGGCCTCTCACTGCCAGAACTTTAAGAGGGCGAAATTCCTATGGCAACAGTGACACATTAGGAATTTCGATACGGCGAACCAATGGTGCCCCCATTTTCTTTGAAGCTACTTACCACTCAAGCGTACCGATTCCATATGTGGTACATGAAGGTTTCCAGACAGGGTAGAGAGATGCTCAATGTTTTGATACAAGACCGTGATTACTTCCGTGGGCCGGGTCTCTTAATTTTGGATTTCAAGGATGTGTATATGTTGTACCATCAAGATGCCATAGACCACTCATTGATGAGCTGCTGGGTTGTGTAAGTTTGTTTCCCTGATCTATTCTCACAATACTTGTTGTCTTAATTACAAGTTGCAACAATAACAATCTATTTTTGTCATGTAGGATGGAGATCCATACATGCCGCAAAAAATCGTAAGATGATGTCGGCTTCATGGATCCATTGATTGTAAATGCCGTACTTGTATCCGATAAGCCACTACAGACGGTGGACAACATATACTTGTACCTGGAGAGACAAAGAAGCAAGAATTACATTCTTCTGCCATACAATTTGAAGTGAGTACTTCTCTCTATATATGTATAACTTTAAGACTTTGTTCTCAATACTTGTGCATGTATTTATATATATATCTACAGGTTCCACTTTATAGTCCTTGTGATCCTCATAAACACCGATCGTATTTTTGTCTTGGACTCAATACGGAAACCACAAGAGGATTACCAACCAATTTTAGACCTGATTGACATGGCATGGACACATTTCCGTGCAAATGTTCCAGGAAATTTCAAAGAAAAATTGGATGTGAAGACGGACTTTCTGGTATGTGGCTGGAGTACCCGCATATCTTTCATATCACACTAATATATAGTTGTAACGTCTAACTTTATTCTTCTCCACTTTTAGTGTGCCAGACACGAACAAGGGACTAATCTATGCGGATACTACGTCTGCCAGTGGATCCACACCTTTATTTCTCCCAAAAAAACAACTAACGAAGAACTCATTTTACGAAATCAAACAATTCTTACTTACATATGACTTGTTCTTTAATGTGTATGATCTAGTGTTATCCAATGGATAATGAGATTAAAATGTTCTCATGTGATTAATGCAGAGGATATTTTACCATGAAGTGCTCTCAATGAGAGAAAAAGCAAAAGCTATTGCGGACCAACTATTTGGATTCATTATGGACCAAGTTATAAGTCCAAACGGAGAGTACTACCATGACGGACGCGATATCTCTTGATATCGCTTCCTTTCCACCCCTTCTTCCAGTTCTACTCGTCAATTGTAAACAACTTATGCATATGTAACTTCTGTAATATATATATATAACTTCTGTTATATATATATAGCTGTGATAATTTCAATTGCGTGAAAGATTGTGTAAAACATATGACGCGTACGTACACATGTAGACGAATTGCATCTAATAAACAAAAACATCAAACATTTAAAAAAAAGAAGAAAACACCCTTTGATACCGGGTGGTAACACCAACCGGTACCAAACAGTCTCCCCCGTAGCATATGTGGGAGGGCACTTTGGTACCGGTTGGTAACACCAACCGGTACCAATGGCACTCATATGTACCGATTCTACACCCGGTACCAAAGACCGAGGCCTTTAGTCTAGGTTACGCGGTACCGGTTGCAGAACCGGTACCTATGGGCCTCTGGACCCGGTACCGATGGAGCGTTTTCTAATAGTGCATGTCATATCCATCTCCAATGCCACGTAGATAAAACCGCTTTTGAAAACCACCTTAGGGTGTTATTTGCATGGTTTTGGATAGTTCAGGGGGTAGAATACCCAGTTTTATAGGTGAGGGGTTTAATTAGATGAATATTAATAGGTTGAAGGGTTAAGTAGACTTTTTCCCTAAAACAAACAAGGGAATAATCTAGCTAGCCTTAGCATGCTGCGCTCGTGGCAAATAATAAAACTGGAAGGTTCATTCGTAAGTGAACTGGGTCACCGATGCAACAAATAAATTAAATGTGCAATAATGCAAGTGGGATAATGTGCTATTTTCCTAAGCCATTTGGATGCACATACATATTACTAATACATATTCTATCCGATTCTAACCACTGTGGTATCTCTCAAGTTGACTAGCTCTAAATCTGACTTTGATCATATAAACACCTATACCACTAATTAAGTTGCATGCTTGGAGCACTAAGCGCCTGACAGCAAGTTGCCACATGATCATTATGCTAACCCCAGTGGAATTAATATTAGGCATTATTGGATGAACAAGCACTACTACAGAAAGTTTCAGTAGAGGCGGCTCGTAAGCCTCTTTAGGGGCGGTTTTACGAGCCGCCCTTAATCAACCGTTCTTACAGTGGTAAGAACTGTTTCCAGCCGCCCTTACTGATAAATCAATAAGGGTGGTTTTAGTTAAAACCGCCCTTACTGCTGATAAACATTAAGGGCGGTCGCATTTCCAGCCGCCCTTGCTGCTCATAAACATTAAGGGCGGCTGGAGACATAGCCGCCCCTGCTATGTTATCTGTAGGGGCGGCTGGTTATTTAGCCGCCCCTAATCTCAGTTCCCAGCAAAAAAAAAGTAAATCAGAAATATATAATATAATCCACAGAATATAATATAATCCACAGAATATATATAATCCACAGCCTAATAATTCACATAACTCAAAGTCCAATAATTCACATACATATATATAATTCAAAGTCCAATAATTCACATGATCATTCACATACATATAATCACAAGTTCTCAAAGTTCAATATTACACAAAGTCACAAGTTCAATAATTCACAATTCCTCAAAGTTCACCTTCCCAAGCCTAGCCTTTCCCACTCACGAAGATGTTGAAACGTTGGATTACTCGCCAACTCGGATGCATGGTCATGGAATGCGCCTCTGCTGCTTATAATTTCATCCAATATGAAATTACAAAGATCGCCGACGATTTTCAAGAGCTTGTCATCTTCAACAGGGTCCCTATGCCTACCTGCCTCTTCTGGAAACTACAAAATGAGCATATATATATATATATAAAAAGATAGTGAGCATATGAAGTTTGTGAGCAAATTTAGAGAGAGAGTGCATTTAGATAGGGGGCTGAGCATTTACATCGGCTGGGTGTCTCCGGTAGATATTGGTGTTACTAATCAGACTACACATATAATATCCACAATGTACGCTTCCGGGCCTCTGCTTGGGACACTGTGTGTATCACATATACAAGTGTTATTAGCAAATTCATATAACAGCAACTTCGTAATGCAGTATTATAGTAGGTCATACTTACACAAACTTTTGTTTTGACACAAAGGACATCCTTCCTCTCTGGATGGTGTATCCCTTTATGTTCCTTAATGTAGTGCCTGAACGCCCTGTTCCATGGCTTCAGTTCCACAATTCAGAGTATCAGGTAGATCACAACATCAACTAGTTCACATTCAGAAACTAAAATAGCACTGCCAGATTGGGGATATAATTTGTCAAATTGCTGATATGCTAACATTTTCCCTACAGTAAAATAGCACTGCAACCACTCATGGACTGCAACATATAAAAGGACTGGAGTTCTAGAGATCAAAATAATCATAGGATCACAGGCAGCATCAAAGAGCATCATAGGCAGTGGCATCATAGTGCTTAGTTAAAAATTGAAAATTAATTCCTCAAAACCTTCATTGGCAGTGGCATTGCTCAGTCAAAAGAACACTCACAGAGCATCATTGGCAGCAGTTTTCATCCAAAATTCACCAGTGGTAAAGCATCACAGAGCATCACGAACTAGAGCAGTAGAGCATCACAGACCTCCTGGAGGAAGAAGAGCCGGGGACGAATGAGTAGGGGAACTAGAGCAGTAGAGCATCACAGACCTCCTGGAGGAAAAAAATGTGAAAGTTAGAAATAAGAAACTCAAACCAGATAGTTTAGTTTTAACAGCTCAAAAACCGCTCAGTTGACAAATAAAATCTGGGATTTCCCAACTTCACACCTTGGTTCCTGAGCATCCACAAATAAAAATGTATGACTTGGCTGACAAAAAGATAAAGCATCCCCAATGCTTGCTAAATCAAAAAGATAAAGCATCCCCAATGCTTGCTAAATTGCTCAGATTTTGCTAGAAACCAACAAACTTCCTCTTAACCTTTCAGGTAAAGAGTTTACTCTGTATTAGCCATTGATGCTAAGGTACCATTACCTGTGGCACAATGAGGATCAATATCATATCAATTTTTTAAAAACTTGATCCAAATATCCAAAGACTGAAATCATAGACTAGCCGAACTGCAGTATTTTCTGTAGTTTACACTGAATTTTGGACTACATTTGGACCGCCAAAAGATCAAGAAGTAAATGAGAAAATGATCGAAGACACATGTCCGACAAATACAACTATCTAGCCTAAACATTTAACTGGTACCCACGTTCTAAATATATGGAGAATGCAGCTAGATATTAAACATTTAATACTGCTAGATATCTGCATTCTAAATATATGAAAACACATTTAGTACATTAGCTATCTAGCCTAAATCATTACCAAGTTTTGAGTTTCGGATATATATTAATGCCAAGTTTCCAAAGACTGGATAAGTGACCTTTCAACTTGCTAAAATACTCCAACTGGTACAAATTCAAACACATGCAGCTTTAGATCATCCAGAGAGGTTAAAACAGGTACTGTTCTACTTCACTGAATATTAGTTAAGACTGTCATTCTATACTACTATTGATGCCTCAAGTCACAATTATTTCCATTGACCCGGAAATATTATTAGTACAATAAAGTTCAAGACTGAAATCTGACACAATAACTCAAGAAAAAAGAGCTTTAGATCTTGTGAATCAGTTGGTTCGGAGCAATAGGCATAAGGCTTATTATTGGATTAGAAACCAGCAGTTGGTTCGAAGCAACAACTCAATGCAAGATCACAAAGGTCACAACAACTAATCACGTACCAGGTCCAATCTGCTGGTTATTATTGGATTAGAAACTAACAGAATGTGTGGTGAAGAAATCAGCAAAGAGTGGATCTGGGAGACGACGACCTTAAATGTCCCCAAGATGTACACGAACTAGGAATCCGGGCGAGCTCAAGTCGACGGCGGCGCGCTCCCGGCCCTCGGTGTCCAGAGGGGCGAGCTCCCGGCCGTCGGTGTCCAGAGGGGCGCGCGCGCGACGAGGAGCGGCCGGCGTGGAGGGGCGGCGGGCGGAGGAAGGAGGTGTCGGAGATGGGGCCAGGGAGGTGGTGCCTCAAACCCTAACCGCGGCGAGCTCAAGGCGACGACGGCGCGCAGAGGCGGCGGCGTCGCGGCGGAGTTAGGGTTCCGGCGAGGCGGCCACCGGCGTCTAGACGACGGGTCCGGCGAGGCGTCGAGGAAGACGGGGATGAAATGGATCTCCCCGCGGGCTCGACGACCACGCTCGAGGGCGAGGGGGGCAGCTACGGCGACGGCGGCGCGCAGCTACGGTGGAGGCGCGCGGCCGGGGGGAAATTTTGGCAGCCTGACGGCGTCGCGAGGGAGAAAACGCGCCAAGGACTTAGCCAATTTTCGCCCTCGACGCGCGGCTGCCTTATATACCAGAGGGCCACAGTAGGGGCGGCTGGTGATATAAACCGCCCTTACAGAATAAATAGTAAGGGCGGTTTCTGATACAGTCGCCCCTACTATTGTTTTTTGGTTTATTTGTAATAAAATTATTAAATCAACATTATTAAGTGTTTTTGAGGTACAAAATGATAAAAAACTTATGCAAATATAAAAATATACATGTGGAGCCTTCATTGAAGCTACCACCATAACCCAAGTGTTTTCCATGTATAACGCCCCATATTTTGTCTCGCGCACCACGGAAAAAATTATAATAATGCAAATAATTGTCCGAAAAATGTGGGGGCTGGTGTGGGATCATATTTTGGCTATAAATGACTGCCACAAAAATCTCAAGCCATTTCAACAAAGTTGGAGTGCACTTGCTTCACAAGGGTATATGGAGCCTTTAATGGAACCATGTCTCTACACTAGGGTTCTTAGGGATTGTGGGGTCCAAGTTGTAGTTTTGGCCTCAAACTTTTTTCTAGGCTTGCAAATGCCTTCATTGAAGCTACCACCAAGTTTGGGATTTTTCGGAGTTCGTTTGGTACTTTTTCCAGTTTAATTGAATTTCCGCGCGACTTTCCCGAGTAATTCTGCGTTGAACTAGGTCCACCCCCAAAAAGATTCGGATTGGTGCCAAAATTTTCCACAAGGTCTCCTGTGCCCTAGGAAAAATACCCATGTGGAGTTCGCTCCATAACCCAAGTGTTTTCCATGTATAACGCCCCATATTTTGTCTCGCGCACCACGGAAAATATTATAATAATGCAAATAATTGTCCGAAAAATGTGGGGGCTGGTGTGGGATCATATTTTGGCTATAAATGACTACCACAAAAATCTCAAGCCATTTCAACAAAGTTGGAGTGCACTTGCTTCACAAGGGTATATGGAGCCTTTAATGGAACCATGTCTCTACACTAGGGTTCTTAGGGATTGTGGGGTCCAAGTTGTAGTTTTGGCCTCAAACTTTTTCCTAGGCTTGCAAATGCCTTCATTGAAGCTACCACCAAGTTTGGGATTTTCCGGAGTTCGTTTGGTACTTTTTCCAGTTTAATTGAATTTCCGCGCGACTTTCCCGAGTAATTCTGCGTTGAACTAGGTCCACCCCCAAAAAGATCCGGATTGGTGCCAAAATTTTCCACAAGGTCTCCTGTACCCTAGGAAAAATACCCATGTGGAGTTCGCTCCATAACCCAAGTGTTTTCCATGTATAACGCCCCATATTTTGTCTCGCGCACCACGGAAAAAATTATAATAATGCAAATAATTGTCCGAAAAATGTGGGGGCTGGTGTGGGATCATATTTTGACTATAAATTACTGCCACAAAAATCTCAAGCCATTTCAACAAAGTTGGAGTGCACTTGCTTCACAAGGGTATCTGGAGCCTTTAATGGAATCACATACATAAATGAAATCACATACATAAATGAAGTCTCACACATAAATGAAATCACATACATAAATGAAGTCTGACACATACATAAGGTATAGTCCCACATACATAAAGGTAGTCTCTCGAACACATCACGTTCAACAACTAGCTATTCATCCCTAACAACTCTCCCCTTGACCCCTTTCCTTTCCCATGGCAATATGTCTTTGGGCAGCTTCTTTACCACATCTTCGATCTTCTTCGTAAAGTCTGTGTATAGCTGCATTTCAGCATAGTGATTATACTCATCAGGATCGTCCACGTCATCAACTCCGATAATGTGTTGTTTTCCAGAGACAACCACGTGCTTTGTCCTCTTCTTTGGTGGAAGGTTAGACACTGGGTCAGGTAAATAGAAAACTTGTGCCACATCTGAAGCGACCACCCAAGGGTCATCTCGGTAGCCTACATTTTCGAGGTCAACCATCGTCCACCCGATCTCATTCAGTTCGTGTTGTTTGATCCAGCGGCAACGAAACAGGGCCACTTGTATATCCGCTCCATAGTCAAGTTCCCATATATCTTCAATGATGCCAAAGTAATTGATTCTTCGCCCCTTTTGGTTGATTGCTTTAGTTCGAACCCCGCTGTTTTGGTTCACACTTGTCTTATCCTTTGCATGGGTATAGAATGTGTACCCATTGATTTCGTAAGCTTGCCAAGATGTCACTTGTCTCGATGGCCCAAGTGCTAACCTATGGACGGTAATATCATCTTTGGTTGGTCCAGTCGGTATGTTTTGGTCCTTCAACCATGCAGTCAATCGTTGCTTGTGTTGTTTCATGACCCACTCATTTGAGCGGCCATTTCTCTCCTCCTCTATGATAGCCATGTGTTCATCAATGTACCGTCGCATCACTTCTGTAGTCGCTAAGACACTGTAATGCGCCCGACTCACTTCATTGTAATCTTCGTCAATGAACACTTTTTTGCCCCTGGTGCCTTTCCCAGCCAACCTACCCTTGTGACGAGATTCAGGCTTACCAATCGCTCTCTGTACTTTTAGATACTCTTGACAGCACTCTACGACTTCTTCAGTAGTGTACCCCTCTATCATGGAGCCCTCTGGGTAATATCGATTATGCACGTATCGACTTAGGACAGACATGAACCGCTTGTAGGACCACATTTCATACAAGTAGCAAGGTCCCAGTGCCTCTATCTGATGAACCATATGAATCATGAGATGTGGCATGATATCAAAGAACGCGGGAGGCATACACATCTCTAGCTGGTTTTGGGTCTCCACCACGAAATCATGTAGTGACTTCAGCTCTTTCTTGCTAATCACCTTCTGCGAGATCTTTGAAAAGAAGTAGCACATACGGGTGATAGCCATTTTCAAGAATTCTGGCTTTATAGCCCTGATAACAATAGGTAGGAACATTGTCAACATTACATGACAATCGTGGGCCTTCAAGTATGTTATTGACAGGTCCTTCATGGACACTAGCTTCTTGACGTTTGCCGAAAACCCAGTAGGGACTTTGACCCCCCTTAGGTAATTGCATATAGCCCTCCTCTCTTCTACGGTGAAGTTGAAGCAAGCCGCGGGCAGAGTGCATTTTCCATCTGCCCCTTTTACCGGGTGAAGCTCGGGCTTCACTTTTAGCTGCACCATGTCTTTCCGTGATTTCAGACCATCCTTTGTCTTGGGCGTGTCCATGAATGTAGCCGTGAGACTCTCGAAGATATTCTTCTTCAAGTGCATATCATCAATGGCATGGGGAACCTCCAAGTCTGGCCAATAAGGCAAGTACTGAAAGAAGATGGATTGTTTCTTAAAAGGTACGCCTTCGATAGGAGGTTTACTTCTATCTCTGATCGTCCCATCTGGATTCTTCTTTCCATAGATGATTTTTATGTTTTTCACCATTTTGTATACATATTCTCCATTCCTGCGTCTCTCTGGAGGGGGTTCAGTCTCTAGAGTGTTGTCGTAATAATGTTTGAACCTTACGCTGCGGTACTTGTGAGTTTGCTGTAAGAAGCGTCGGTGCCTCATATAAACTATCTTTTTCGATGCATCCAGATACACATATGAAGTAACGTCCAAGCAGGTTATGCATGCAGTCTTCCCTTTGATCTGTCCGTTCAAGGCAAACAACGCGGGATAATCATTGGTAGTAACAATGATTATGGCTCGACATATAAAGTCCTCCTTTCGGAAGGCATCATACATCGGCACCCCCTTCCAGAATTCTGCCATTTCTTGCATCACAGGCTCAATAAACACGTCTATGTCAATGCCCGGTTGTTTAGGACCAGAAATGAGACAAGTAAGAAAGAGGTACTTCCTCTTCTGACACAGGTACGTTGGGATGTTGTACATGGTCAAGAGCACAGGCCAAGTGCTATGGTCACTCGTCCTCTCATTGAAGGGATTCATTCCATCAGTGCTCAATCCAAACCGTACATTCCTTGGGTCCTCGCTGAATTCTCTGTGCTTCTTATCAAAGCTTTGCCACTGAGTACCATCGGCCAGGTGTGCAATCCTATCATCATCTATCTGGCGCGTATCATCCCACCATGTCATGAGTTGGGCTTCTTTGGGGTTTAGGAAGATACGCCTCAAGCGGTCCTTCACTGGTAGGTGCCACATTACCAAGGCGGGAATTTTTCTCTTCTTTGAATCAATGCCTAATGGACTGTCCTCTTGCACCTGAGAATGTTGTACCGCCTTTTTTCCACCCTTCTTCCTCTTGTTCCCTATGGAGGCTTCATTCCCTAAGTACTGATCGTTGTTCTTGTACCGACTGGCCCCGCACCTAGGACATTTATCTAGATCCTTGAATATGTCGCCGCGAAAGAGGATACAGTGGTTCGGGCATACATGGATTTTTTCAACACTCATTGTCAACGGACTTACAACCTTCTTTGCCTGGTAGGTGTTGGCAGGAACTGAGTTTGGCTTTGGTAGCAACCATGACAGGAGGCCCAGCAGATCATTGAAACTGCAGTTCGACCAACCGTATTTAGCCTTGAGGATGAGTAGTTCAAGCACAAAATGTAGCAATGTCCAGTGTGTCGGACAACCATTCGCAACACCATAGACAGTCTCCTTCGATGCATTTGTTACCCTCTCTAGGTTTTCAAGACCATTCACGCTCTTTTGGATTATTTCTGGTCCAATGGCCCGAAGCATTTCCTCCAAATAATCACCATCATCTTCATCCCCGACACGTGCTCCAACGTCAACATTACCACCTGTGTCCTTACCAGTGCAACCGTCATCACCACCTGTGCCGTTACTATCCCAATCATCATCACCTTCAAATTCATTGTGACATCCGCGGTTCATTCTTACTTCAAGCTGTTCTGAATACTGGGAGAGGAGCTTTTGGGTGTCGGGGTCGTCTCCTATCAGATTTTCCATGTCATCATCATAAACTTTATTTTCACCATGATGAATCCAGACTGTGTAGTCCTTAACAAATCCTCGCGTAACCAAATGTTCTCTGATGACCTCTACGTCTCTCCATGCCAGTATGTTCTTGCAATCAAAACACGGATATACTATTATATCATTATTTTCTGTCAACGTCTCTGCATGCTTCTCAGCGGCTTCAATGAATTTATCTACCTCGTCACGGTAACTTTGCTTCCACCTTAACTCGCCATACATCCAAGAATTCCTGTGCTCCATATCCTTCAGGACAACAATTAAAAGAAAGTACATTAAAGAAACCATTAATCGGATAACTAAATACATACAAATGGCAAACCCTAAATAGATACAAATAAAGAGTCATTAATATATAAAGAATTTAAAGCAATTAGTATGGATGCACTAATAGATAATGATTTTACAAAATTTACGCAACAAAAATCATAGCAGTTGGAGTTTCGAGGAGGAAGATAAACTTGTTACAAATTTGCGCCACGAATTAAAAAAAATACATATACATGACAAACCTTAAACAGCTACAAATAAATAGTCATTAATATAGAAAAAATTTATAGCAATTAGTATGGATACACTAATAGATAATGATTTTACAAAATTTACGAAACAAAAATCATAACATTTGGAGTTTCGAGGAGAGAGATAAACTAGTTACAAATTTGCGCCACGAATTAAAAAGAAAAAATACACGTGTTCATCCTAAGCAACCATGAACCCTAGCTACAACTAGCTTTTCTAGTCCACTAAAATCATGCAATGTAGACTAATAGAAGGGTGTAATCCGATCCACTAACAAATCTACCCTAGTACCTCCAAAATTAGGGCTTAGTTTGCTAATTTCATAGCTCAAACACCATAAATGAGAGAGAGAACAAACAACAATTACTCACTAACCAACCATTAAAACTTTAATAATTAAAGGCATGGAATAGCATTTTCTTACCTTCTACAAGCTCTCCACCAAAGTATTTGAGCTCAAAACCTCCCCCTTAGTAGAGCAATTTTTGGGAGGAGCCCAAGGCCTCCCAACCTTTTTTTGCGAGTTGGAGTGAGTGAACCCGAGGAGGAAGAAGAGGGGGGCTGTGTTGTTTTTGGTACAGACCACATTAGGGGCGGTTTCTGATTGAGCCGCCCCTACAGCTATAACAGTAGGGGCGGCTTATATTCCAGCCGCCCTTACTATATTTTCAGTAGGGGCGGCTCAGACACGAACCGCCCCTACTAATCTGTATAACAGTAAGGGCGGTTCGTAACTCCAGCCGCCCCTACTGTTAATTCTGTAGGGGCGGCTGGTCAGCTCCTGGGGCTGTTCCGTCGCTGTAAGAACGGTCCGCCCCCGAACCGCTCCTGTTGCAAAAAAGAGGCGTTCTTACAGTTTGTTTTTGTAGTAGTGAAGTGCATTAGGACCTCGACATCTTCAGCATTACGTGGGTCAAGTATGTAACAATGTTGTTGTCACTGTATACAGCTTGTAGTTTATCTTGATGTTAGATCTGCATAGTGCGGTTGCATATGTTCCCAGTACAGGATGTGCATGCAGGTCTTGCTGGCTCTTTTGGCCCTACGGATGTTCAGATTATTATTTTTAATTAATCATCCAAATCTGATTCGAGGATCTGTATAGTGTGTTTGAATGATGCTTTGGGCTCCTCTAAATAAGCTGTTGGAATTCATCAGTCATCATCCATATTAATGAAGCCATGCACGGATCTCATGTTGCATAATAAAATGTGCAGGTCAGTGGTAGAAAACTGTATAATGTTACAACTGGATCAGTCGTTCCATGTTCGTTCCCAGTGTAGGTTGTGCGCTTACATATTTTACTAGGTCTTGCTGGCCCAACGGAGGTTCAGTTTATTTTAATTTTTTAATCATAAAAATCTGACCTGTGGATCTGCATATAAGTTAACGGATGGAGGCCGCTGCAAGTGCTGGGTCAATGGCACACGCATATGTGACTGTGTCAGCGTGCGGACCACTTCCAGGCTAGAACTTTTTTCTGAAATTTTTTCGGACCAACGGCCTTTAGTTCTGGTTGATGTTACCAACCGAGGATAAAATGGACTAAAGAATCGTCCCACCTTTGGTCTCAAATTTCTAGTCGCAGTTAGGCAAATGGGACAAATTTGTAGTCTGAACAGTGGGGACATGGGCAGAATACCTTATTATGTAGAATGAGATGGCTCCTCGGACCAAACACTCCATAATTGTTAAAATCTGCCTCTCTTTATCTTTACCTATTTTTAAAGAGAGGATTGCTTCTTCCCTATTTTTGGTCCATCCTGACATGTTGGTTCCATCTGATCCATCAAATTCTAGCAGGATTCTAACTCTCGAGATATGGTTTCCTAATCAAATTAGAGTCTTAAGTGAACCTATTAATCTTTATCTTCTGTGTCTCTCTATAATCCCGTCTGTGTTCGCCCGTGCAGCCGATGCATATGACGCGTCGGATCACGTCCATCGGCCCACCGTTATGTCCGAGGAAAAACTTGAACGGTACCTTGGCCCTCGCGCTGTATTGGCCACGCACGGCCGCCCGCGAACCTCCAAAAGACATGGAAGAAATCATTCACGTGTTCTGCCTTGGTCCATCAATTTTGGTCCGTCCCAACCAATCCTCAAGGGGCCCATGATTTGCGTCGGACACGGCAAGGTAATAATGTCCGAGACGTGGACTCCGCTTCAGTTATAGAGTGGTGATCTTGTCCTTATAAATTCACGTTAAACAAGCAAATACCTGAGTCATTTGTTCTTCCTATGTGACTCCAATTCATCCTGTATAATATGACATCAGTGGAGGATCAGCCGATGGTGTTTTGTGAAACATTATATTGTCTACAGGTCTGACGGATGCAACCTGAGTTATGGTCGAGATCTAAATATCTGATGCATGCTTCTTTGTGAAGCGAGATTAGTGTTTGAGAAAATAAAATCAGTTTGAGGTGTCACATGTTTTCTGCTTAGCTACAAACTACTTTGAAATCAACCTGAAAATGTATAGTCGACGTGCCAAAGAGAACAAGAGGAGGAGGTTTATAAACAAAGATGGCAAAATGCTCGCTATTTTAACTGTGAAGCAACTAATACCATTTTTATGAACATGCCAAACTGTGTTGCTTAATATCTATTTGAGATAAGTTTATTGCTAACACTCAATTTTTTTTGTCAAAACTATTGTTTTGTTTATTGGAATGAATATTGTGTTTTTGAATTTTTATAGCTACGACCCGTTGCAACACGGGCATAATTGCTAGTAACATTGAAATTAAATAGTAGTCACCGAAATTAAACCTGGGAAGCTAGTGTTTTGAAACTGAACTGTTTTATAAATCTTGGTTTTCAACTCCTGCTGCTGGATATTTTAGTTGAACTGAAGAATCCCAGAAATTTGACTTCTTATATAATATTAAATTGACAGATCGACCACAGGTTTACTACCGCAATTATAAAGCTAGGAAGCTGCAGACTGAAATACACATTCTGTTTAGAGCAGCAACACCAGACTGAAACAATGAGCATTATCCGGAAGAAGTCCTCTCCGGTGCTTGTCCAGCCATCGGACCGGGTGACCACGACCGGTAACGTAGTTCTCTCCTCATTAGACAAGGTCCTTGTCAAGGTGCCAACCTCATCATTTTTGGTGTTCGAAGAACCAATCCATGGCGTTGCCATGGCTATAAGGAGGGCGCTCTCACAAGCACTGGTATACTACTACCCTATTGCTGGTCGTATTACCGACAGCGATGGGGTGAGCATTCAGTGCACTGGTGAGGGCGTGATGTTCGTCGCTGCATCTGCAAACTGCACCTTGAGTGAAGTAGAATTGTTTGGCCGCTCACCTGGTGCCGCAATTCCACTAGATGAACTTGCTATCTTTTACCCTGCTGAGGGTTGCCGCCCTACTGACCCTTTGCTGCAGATGCAGGTGACAGACTTCACCTGCGGAGGATTTATCCTCGGGGTGACCTGGAGCCATGCCATTGCAGATGGGGTTGGGATGGCACAGTTTCTGCAGGCAGTCGGGGAGCTTGCTCGTGGGGTGTCACCACTGTCTGTCATTCCAGACAGGTCTCATAATCCAGTACCAGGCATTTCATCGTGGATCATTGCCATGAACCGGCACTTCATGAGGATGGATCCATTGGACCTTGCCTACCATGATATCACTCTCCCCAATAGCTTGATCAACCACATCAGATCTGAATTTCGTAGCCGTTTCAATGGCCAATTGTGTACTGTATTTGAGGTGGTCATCGCCGTGCTGTGGCGGTGCCGCACCCGTGCGATCATCTCCGATCCTGGGACTCCAGCTTTGCTTTCATTTACAGCTAATGTGCGCAAGCAGATTGGCACTAAGAAAGGCTATTATGGAAACTGTACCTATGGGCAGCTGGTCATGGCAACCAGTGGTAAGGTAGCAGACGGAGACATTATGGAGCTAATTAAGATGATCAAACATGCTAAGCACCAGATGCTTTACCAGCTCCAGAAGAAGGAAGACATTAGGCTGCAACAAGTAATTAGTAAGCAGGAGCTCGGTCAGGTGAGCAGATATGACATGCTAACTGTCCAGTGTTTGAGAAATTTAGGGTATGAGGAAGTTGATTTCGGGAGTGGGGCACCGGCAAAGGCGACAATCTACCAGCCAGTGACCCCGGCCTTGCCCGTATGTGTGCTGTGCCTTCCGTGCAAATCGAAGGACGGGGAAAATGTTTTGTCTGGATGTGTTAAGAAAGAACATACTGATGCTTTTTTTAGAGAAATACAAAGATTTGTTGTAACACAACTGGACTCAGGAGTACATAAGGAAAGAAGTTCTACGAGTTCTAATTCTCATTTTGTTGGTCCTAGGGTTTTACCCAAACTTTAGGTCTTCGAGAGATGTACGCCATTGTATTATGCATATGTCTAAGAAATAAAGAAGACAAGCTCCATTCATATGTTTTTGTTTTATCTACTTTGTGCACCTGTGCTGTTGTATGTATGTTTATCGTGAGAGGTCAGAGGTGTTGTCCCGGAGGTGATGACATTCGGACCAAGCAGTACAAGAAGAATGAACTCGAGTGAAGAAAGGACCAATGGATCTTGCGATATTCCAAATAGTCAAATCCTCTGCAAATAGAAGGCAGAGCCCCTTTTATAGGCATACCTAGGGACACTTAATTTGTCAGTTTTACCCTTGTAAAATCGACATGTTCCTTTTGGTCCATGTACAAAAATTATATATAGGTAAAATTACATGGTACGAAAATCCCATCAATTTTTCTCCTCCGCAGTCATAGACCTTATTTCCCTTGTTCTTCTTGATCATCCTTATTATTTTGCCGAACCTTGCTAGGGTTTATATGTTTGTTACTGCACGCAAAGAGAGATATAGAGTACAAAAAGCGAGAATACCTCATTATATTATACCCAAAGGTAAGAAAAGGGTTGAAGGTTAACTCTTGTTATTTTATAAAAAATGAAGGTCATACCTTGGCTGATGCCTTGAACTGAACAATTTTCCAAAGGTTTTCTCCAATCCAATTGTACAAAGGTTATCATTTTTCTCGATCCCCAGTAGAAGTCCCTCGTGGAGAGGGCCATCTCAAATGGGTAGAACCCTCAAACTTGATTCTGATTGAGTTTTGCAAAAACATCACCTCCGCCCGTTAGAAAGGTCTAAGTTGACCATTACATACGCGGGCCTTCCGACTTCCCAAGATTGCCGTTGCTACATGGTTTCTGAAGGTGAATAGTTATTTTGCTCCATTATAGAAGGGGAGGTGAGGGTGTTGTGATTATCCACACGCCCCATCTCTCACACCCTCGACCTTTTGTCTTGTGCTCTTGATTTAAAAGTCATTCTCTCTAACCAAAGGTCTTGTGCTCTTGATTTAAAAGTCATGCTCTCTAACCCCTTAGTGAATATTTAATGCCGATTGACAATCACCTCCTGTATTTTCCTTCCTCATAGTTATGTCTATTGCTAGTGGTGGCAACAATTCTTCTGAATCAACATTTGATTCTAATTGAGCTGAATTTTTTTTTTGCAATATCTCACGTGGTGCTACATCCTGAAAAAATATCAGAAAATAAAACAAAAATAAATTGATGTGTACTGTAGTTTAGAACCAGCTCTAAAAATAGATTTTCAGAGGCAGTTCATGGTTAGAACCGGCTGTGAAAATCAACTCCATTTTCACAGCCATGTCAAGCCTGCATGAAATGGCTGTGAAAATTATTTTCACATCTGGTCTGCATACGAACCGACTACGAAAATTTTTAGCACCCCTTTATTTTATAATATAATGATAGAGGCCTAACAAACTTGATTTTATAAGGAAACTATAAATCAACATGAAGCAAAATATAATGCAAGAAAAAATAAAAGTGAGGAAGCCTCATGATAGGGCGCCATTTGATGTTGTCAGACTAGAAGTGATAATATGCACAGTGAATACTCATGAGTGGGGGAATAGAAATTAGGAGAAAACAACTTTAAGATATTAACAAGGATTAAGTTTATTTGTAATAAACACAATGCTAAATGTGCTATATGCCAGGTATCTAATAGTATACTAACCTAGCAAATGTGTGATCATTATTTAAAATCTTTGCGCATGGCAATTGGAATTTCACGGGAATCTTCGCAAACTCTGGAAAAGGTATACAAAGGTCAAATACCAAACAACTCAAATGGTCATCATGAAGATGAATGCCTGACACTATAATGCGGATGCAATATTTTGTGTTTGGATAGCAAATACTAATTGATTCCACGATAATCTTATCTAAAAAATATAGGAGTAAGTCAAGAATGTATGTTGACAGCATTACCTCTGTTGTTACAATTTTTTCTGTAACCATAGCACGGATCCACAGATAAAGTGCATAGCAGAGTTGCATGAAGAAGTTTAATGGGTCAATAAAGAATGCATTTGAGGTTAAATCACGAAAAAATATTTGAACCTTGAAATTTAAATTAGACCCATCATTCTAAAATTGTTATGGTGCAATCCAGTGGTTCATAAGTGTTTCAAAAATGAATTTATATTCTGCTTGTGGGCCCGTACGAAACTCTATGTGGCAAAAGGAGCACCACATTGTATAACTGATCTGATAAGCTTCATTCATATATTTATGTCTTTTCTACTTTCTACTTGTGTCTATGCGAGCGTGAGAGAGAAAAAAGATCCAGCAGCCGACGATGTGTTTGAGAACAAGGTTCATGTGATTTACCGCATGTCATCTTCTATAAGATTCAAGACAGCATGCAACATTATATCTTTATTCAGTGTTTTTAATTGTCCCTTCCATGCCATCATGATGTTAAGCATATTTCTTACAGCAAAAAATAAGTGTTTGTAAAGAGGAATAATTTTCACTATGCAGAACACATCAATACCCCATCCACAGCTACTAAGTCTTATAATCGATTATCACCACCAGAGCAGGAATGAGTGCAGATAGCAATATTATCGCATCCCTACAGGTGCAAATGATGGCCCAGCATGGCTATTGTCATATATGTACTTGTGCTATTGATTGGCGGGTAGAGTTGCTAATTATAGTCAAGCATCGATACTATTGCCAGGCAAAAAAAGTAAATCTATTCTTCTCACAAACAAACATATATATATATTCACACTATTCAAATAAATTTACTTGTTTGAGTCATAAGATGCACAAGCAACCCTCTTGAAAAATGTTCACCGTCGTCATTGGTGATTGTATAGAACATATAATCAATTAGGAGCAACAACAGGCAAACACAATCTTGTGTTAATGCCTCATTTTTCACTAAAACAACGGTAAGTAGTGGTGGTTTCTGAGAACTTAATGAGAAGTTCAGGGTACTTTGTTCACACATGGTTATATCAACCTCGTCATGTCCATAAGACAAAAAAAAACCTTGGTACTAACTGCCAAATAAAACAAACAGCTAAGTTTTTAGGAAATTTACACATCATAGTGCCTCACATGGCCAAAGTGATATTCTCAACGCGCACAAACTGGAATTCCTACGATGCATGGTTAATCGACTTGAAGTTCTTCAGTTCATAATGAAGGTGCTCGAACATGCATGATATAGACCATGGATGGAAGAATTTCTAAAAGTAGGTATATACTCATCACATGTAAATACTAAAGTTCTATAAATTGAATAAAAGATACAAGCAATTAGCAAAAGCGATATCACATTGTTCAAATCCCGTGTGCCATGTTTTGCCAATGCATGTTACCTGTTCGCGGTCGATGTTATTGGTAGGGGTACAGATGACATGTGAAAGACCTTTTAGTGTATAGTTATGAAACACTGTCATTATGAAATTAAATAATTATACTACTCATAACTGACACTGCAGGGTCAAAACTAGAAAACAAACAAATAAAAAACAAATACACATTAAATCTGAATATGGAAGATTATGTGCTAGGCAATTCGACATGTTACTTCAAGAGAACAATATAAGAATGTTTTGCTTTAATGTATTTACAGGACGGTTCTGTACTATATATTGTGGATCCAGTCGCACAAAAAGCAAGATGCTGGGGCGTAAATATTTTCCCACGCCACTGTTGATGTATTTTCACATTATGAGTCTCATCACTTGGAAATATTTATCTCAGCAGAGCATGCAAATATCATTACAATGTTAGGAATAATAATGTTACCATGCATAGGCCTTGTTTGATCCAAGGGCTAAATTTTAGCTGTGCACTTTTAGCCCATTGTTTGGCCCTTTGGATCCAAACATATAGGGCAAATGGCTAAACAGGATGGGCAAAATTTTAGCCCCAAAGAACGCCCAAAACCGGGCTAATTTGGCATCGATGCACGCGCCTGGTCACTTTTCCTCCATGCCCCCGTGTTGGTATTTTTAACGATCACAGATAAATCTGCAAGAGTACGGATACCGATGTAGCTTTCACCCGAGAGTATTCTAGGGTATCGAATCCACATGGAGCGTGTGTGTACTAGTGACGAATTAAGAACGACCAAGGACAACAGAAGTGATAAATGTGTAGAAGATAGAGAGGGTTATCTCTAGGTAATTTTGGATAACCAAAGGATAGCTCAAATCATTTGCTGTACTACTTGCTTCGGGACGTCCAACCGTCCTAGTCCAAAAAGGGATGAGAAGGGGACTAGGCAAGCCAAGCAATAGTCCTACTACTCTCTAGTGCTTCTCACGTGGTGGAGTACGTAGGCCGTCAGGGCAGTCACCACCTGGGGCTACCACTACAAATCCGTGGCACTAGGCGCACTCCAAGGTATTCAACAGACTAGACATCTATCTACTCAATTAAATACTATCTTAGCTTTAGAAGTACTAAGACACTTATCATAGCGAGGAGCCCATAAGTAAAAAAAGTAAAGCTTAAACTTAATTAAATATTAATCCAGAAATACAAAGAAAATACCTGGATGATACTCGAACCTGAGCCGCATCCGCCGAGGTACAAGAAGAGGAGAGGAGCGGACATCCCCGGCTTCTCCCGGACTCTCACCTCACCTCTCTTCCACCTGTCCGTGGAAACCGACGTAGGGACGTCGATGGGCGCCAAAATAGGGCATCAAGCCCTCCCACGAGGTTTTCCCACGCCCAGGTCCACAAAACCGGTCAAGAATCCGATCCCAGAAGAGAAAACCGGCCGTGAACCACGCCCATGCGTCTTCTGTGTACGTCGGTGGTAGAGAACCGAACAGAACCAGGAAAACTCAGCAGAAAACCGGCCAGCGTCTTTCCCTGTGCGCCATGCATCCCCCTCGTGGCCGCGTCTCCTGGCCGTGCCGGCCTCCCGCCATCCACTCGTTGCACATCGCGTGGCCCAGCAGTGGTCGTCTCCCGCGCGGAGCTGCGCGTCAGCGCTGACCCGCACGTGCGCTGGTGTCGGACCCCGCCATGGGCCTTCGGGGGTGTTTAGTTCACCCCCTCTCTCCTCCATTTTGCAAAATGCACACTTCGCAATGCACTTTTTCTCTCTGTGCACGTAACCCAACGCTGCACCATTTTGCAAAATGGGCTGAACTAAACACCCCCTTCGTAGCCTGTGCGGCCGCTCCGAGCCATGGGCTGGGCCCCACCTGGCTTCCACATCCGCCTGCGTGCATGCAGGCGCGCGCCCGCCTGTGCGGTGCTGCTGAACTGCTGCCGCCAGGTCATGGGCCCGCCTGGCCCCACGCTGACGTCAACAGTGCTGACGTCACTAATGACGTCGGCGCTACGTAGTAATTTAGAATCCCTTCTAATTTATTCATCTAACTCCAAAATAGGCAAACAATATATCCATCTGAATCACCTCGATGAGATCTTCAGCATGGTACAATCCAAATTGGCATTTGAGATTCATTGTGATAAATGATATATTCAGATCTTTCTCAATCCCGCAGTGTCACTTTGGGCATTTCCTGCAAAACAAGACAAAACACCAACACTCGTGGAAAACATTAGCAATGAACCCTACCACTATGTTTGGTGCTCATATTTTAATTATTTTTCACAGAAATTGTCGGTCAAAAGTGGTACTTAAGGACCGTCAACAAGCTCCCCCACACTTAGCCTTTACTCGTCCTCGAGTAAAGTTTAGTGACTAAGGTGGAACAAAAAGACTACTTGTGATATGATGCAAGCATATAAGCTCTTCCAAGACATACCTGTACTTGTGAATTTTGAAGTGTCTATCATGTCATCTTGGATGGTTGAGGAATGGAATGGCCTTGATTCAAATCATCTCCATTCTTCTTTTAAGCAACTTGGGTTTTTGATTTTTTTTTCAAAACAAAACCTTACCTAGCTCCTCAATTGATTCTCTCGAATCGCTTAATGTATATGATTCCTCACCAAGGCATTAATTTGACACCTTTCACCCTACTTCTAAAAAGGCTTATGTGGAGCTCATGGTAGGGGTAAGGATAAAGCATACTTGCATCACATATATTGCAAAATCAAAGAGCGGATCTAAGAAGAAAACTATTCATGCAATCTGATCAAAATGTGCACGTGTGTGGAAAACAAAATTGGAAGGTGTATGATAACTCCTTTTTGTATGATCTCTCTCCCTTTAAATTTATTTTGAGAACATGGCTATCTCTCTCTTTTTCTTCTTTTTTATTTTTTTCATGCATAATGCTTTTATGAGCATGTATTTTTTTCTCTTTTTTTTATTGGACCTTCATGTGTCCAAAATATTTTTCTATAGCCTATGTCTCTTTTGCAAAGGATATTTGGAGAGAGATTCATAAAACATATGGAGCATTTATTTTGTGGATGAATGAATATTGCTAACTTCCATTGTAGAAGTTTAGCATATGTATGTGGAGTGTACGTGATCTTGATCAAGAAAGCCTGAAGAGCATCTTATATAGGTCACAACACTTTGACAAAGCTCATTGTAATAACAAGCAGCATATGTATAAGGTTTTCAGTGTGCGCAACATATGGCTTTGGTAGGAATGGAATATCATTGAGGAGCTTTGTAAGGCTATTGATTTAAACTTTTGCAAGAAAAATATCCCAAGTACTTTATACAGAAAGAGCAAGATTCATCTCATCATACTATATCTCATTCTTCAACCATTTAGATAAACATGCTTTCCTAAAGATATACGTTCACAAGCAACTGGCAAATGTGCAAGGAATAAAGAATATGCAAGCCAATCAAGGATGAACATGCAAGCCAAAGGAGCATCAAGTTTCATTTGAGTTTAATTTTAATGATCATCTCAAAATTATTTTAAACTCGTGAATGAGAGAGAGTGAAGGATTGGCATGCAAACCATCGCATTGGACCAAGTGGAAGACGTTGTGTTCTAGAGGGCTTTGGGTTGAAGGAATTCGCTCGAACCCCTCTGGTGTCTGACCGTCGTGATCTTTTTGATGTTGGTCCATGCGATGTTGTGAGGCGTTGTTGTGGGTGGTCTCGAGTGTGTGAACGTTAAGAAGCCCGAGAGACCCCCATACTTGATTTTGTACCTATGTTTATTCAAAACAAAGGTGGATACAAAGAAACGACACCACTGGCCTTTAGGAACCAGGGAGTCGGATCTTTATTTGAATTCAAATATTTTTGTTACTTTTAAGTTAAGCAATTTTTATGGATTTTTTTTATGGGAAACAACTCTTGAAAGGTAACTTAGCAGGGGGATTAAAGGAGAATAAATGCACAACGAAACTTGGATACTTCCCTGGCGAAATTCCCCCAAGCTTTGATCTTGCAAGTGAATGCAAGATTTGAGATTAAGAGTGCCAAAAGATTTCTCCATTGTTCGTCTTGCTTCATCCTGCAAATTTTCTTCCATGTGACTAAAGATTTCAGATTTTGGAATTATGCTCGACATCTTTCAGTCAGCATTTCATCCCTGCAAAAGGTTAGTGGACAACAAATACCCAAAGGACCATTTGAATAGGTATCATTATTGCCCTAGGGTTAGCTGTTCACATCCACACTTAAAAACAAATTGGTCTTTAACATATTAAGCGTAGATCCTGTTTGCCATTATTTTTTTTGATATTTATTTTCAAATGTTCTTTTTTTTAAAATTTTATTTTCACCATTTTCTTTTAAGCACCACTCAAACAAGGCTGAATTGCATCAACATGATAATAAGAAGGTTTTGCCATTTACTCACAGTGAACCTTTGAAAGCTAATGTACCTCCTTGTATGTTGTGCAAAATTTGTTGCAGTGTATCCAATGCCTTGCTTTGTCTCCAATTTGAATCAAGCTTGACGACTTACCCGCTCAAATTTAAAAATTTTCCTGCAGGGGTTAGTCCATATATACATCCAATATCTATAAAAGCATTTACTCAAAGGTTCATCAATCAAACTTGACACTATGTCTGATTTGATCAAAGAAGACCATTTTAACCTAAGCACCATGCTTAATTTAAAAGGGTCTATGAAAGAATTCCGCGAGAATACATTCAAACAAGAGCACATGAACATAGATAAAGGAGGCATGAGAACATGACCAAGCATTTTTTCAACTAGAGATAACATGAGTATATAAATGGTGAACTTCGGGTTACCTCCCAGAAGGACTTTGTTTTATGTCAAAATCAAGACATTCCACTTACCTTAGCATACTCACCGCTGGCGTTAGATGATGAGTTTAGAATTTCCATCGAGGTAGCTCCTTGGATCTTGATGACATTATTAAAGGTGACGTGGTTGCGCGTGGACAGCATGTGTGCGCTAAATGTTGGGGTGTTTCCAACAAGTACCTGGCACCTATACAAAACACGAGAATACAACAATCGTCTTTTCTCATGAAAGCATGCACAAGAACCAAGGATGCAAGGCAAGGCGAAGCCAGAAGCCATATGGGGACTACCGAGGTGCAACGCCACAATGACATGTAACCCCGGATGTCTTAATCCCACTGAGACTCGCTGGCTAATTTTTTTTTGTTTTTTTAAATGCAACCATGGTTGGGAAATAAATATGCCAACTAATTTGCATCAAAAAAACAAATATGCTGTGAGGTTGAAAATCCAAATGAGGAAAAAACAAACATCATATGCAATATGTAAGAAACTCAAGGCCTGGCGTTTCTCAAAGCGCAAACTGATCAACCTTTTGATCTAAATGACGTGGTGGGAGTTAATTCCATTTAACCCTATTGATCGGTCTACCCACCACGTTTGGCAATTAACCGACCATGTAGGGGCTGCAATGAGTTGGACTAGGAACCCGAACAGATAGGTGATGAAAGACTTCGCCACCCACCTAGACTAGGCACAGTGCCCGAATACAGTTCAAAGCTGAGGCGCCAGCCATTCAAAAAGAAGGCACAAGAGTTTGCTTGCAAATAATGTGCAACATGAATGCTTCGAAACAAATATGATGTGTAACATGAATGCTTCGAAATGCAAGGGATAATGCCTAGTTACCTCCAGGCAGGCATTTGAGATTTTTTAATCTTTTTTTTATAATAGCAAGAAAGGATACATGAACTAGCATCATCTATAAACCAAAGATAAAAAATTGGTAATAATGGAACCTATCATGGAATACGTGCAAACCTCCCCCACACTTGGATTTTTGTGTCGTTGGACAACAAAATCAAGTATGTGTTGGCCTCCTTTGAATTTGTTCCATCACCAAAACTTACCAAGGTGTCATAAATGATGTAGCTCTCATGTTCTTAAGCATCGTAGATCCGTCGTTCTTTTCAGTGTCAACCTGTAATGGTTAGCGACCAAAAATACCCGAGGGAAAACTTAACCGAAGAACACGGTCTTGCTAGTTTTTTTTTGAAAGATGGATGGTGTTGGTATTTCTTAGCATCACTACTTAAAGTAGTAATGGTACTAGAGATACTTCATTGTAAATCTAGACGTTACAGATATTCTGCAAGCGCACAGAAGTACGTTGTAGCATTTCACTCGGGAGTATTCCAGAGTATCGTTATTTGTTTATCCGCAGGGAAAGCGTTTAGTTAAAATGGAGATGTGCCATCCAATGCTTTTACGTACAACAATATTAATGTACCATAATCTAAGCAGGGGTAAATGATATAGAAATGAATGGGTAGGTTGACACACAGAAGTTCATTACTCATCATTATGGTAGTCTTAGTTAGTATAGTACACTAGTGAAGATTAATAAAGGTTCATTAGCATCATACATATGGGACTTGGATATACTACAATACCCTATGCAAGCTCATTCAATGATCATATGCAAGAGGACATATCGAGGTATCCAGTGGTTCCCTCATCAAGGGACGACAGTAGGACGTCTTATCATAAAGGCCTAATACCCACTCCTGAACGTGGAGGATTACAAAGGACGGACAGGGCTGTCACCACCTGCCGCCTACCTCTTCTAATCCGTGGGGCAGCGGTACCCTCAATAGTATTCCATATCCCAAACACCATGCTTGCAATATGTAATACAACTCTATCTATCACGTTAATAAATAGAGCAACCAAGAGGCACATTGAGCCAATGCCATAACATACGTTCACTTGAATAAGGTGTAAAACATAAGTAGCATATGCTAAGTGGATAAGGTATAACTGAGGCATACAGCATAAGTACTACAAGTAAGTAAGAGAATACAAGAACTGAACTCTAGAACTTACCAAGACTCCTTCAGAAGCCCTTAAGAAGATCTAACACTATGACTATCACTACTAAGACTAAGACTAAGCTTGCAGCAAAGGAGAGCTCTTCTTCTGGTGTGTGTTGAATACGGCGCCCTTTGCAGGTATTTATAGCATCACAAAGGCGGTTGGAGCCGGCTAGAGGCGGTTGAGACAGTTGGGAGGTGGGCCTAGGTCGGCCGAATCCCCCAGGTCGGCCGACCCTTGAATCCACCATCTTCAGCGCTTTATGGCTCAGATGCAATCTCCATGGCGGTTTACAGTTGTAGGTCAAAGGAGGGCCGAGTCGGGCGCACGAGGAGATCGGCCGACCTGGTTGGCTCGGCCGACCCCCTATAACCGCCTTTAGGGCCCATCTTTCTCTAGGAGACTGATAAGTGGGTCCTAAGGTCGGTTCCAGGTGGGTTCTGTCGATTTGGGTGCACTTAGCTCTGGTTGTGGGTCCTTCAATCCATGTGATGGACTTGTGGCTCATCATTCACCATTAATTCCCACCGACCATGAATCAATGTTCACGATCCTTCCTTGGTGTGCTTCTTGACCTGTGTAGGAAATGGGCTCCATCGGGGTTCAGTCCAGGTCGCCCGACCTAGCCAGGTCGGTCGACCTGGGCCTGTGCCCAGTTTCATCCATCTTTTGCACCGTAGTCCCTGTACTCAAATATATTCAGATATGCGTGGTACAACCTTATTTGAATACAAATGCCTAAGTTATGCGTTGATCTTTATTGGTTTCTGAGCCTATTGACGGTCGGATTTTATGTTGTAAGGACCGTCAACAGATGGGTAGTGATGAAAATGAATGGTAAATATAAATGAAATAACGTGATGGTATGGATGGGGATACATGGGCGAACTCGGTTCGACACTAGTACATCAACCGTTCCCCGGCAACGGCGCTAGAAAGATTGTTGGTATTTTTAACGATCACAGATAAATCCGCAAGCGTACGGATACCGATGTAGCTTTCACCCGAGAGTATTCAGGGTATCAAATCCAAAGGGAACGTGGGTGTACTAGTGACGAATTAAGAACGACCAAGGACAACAGAAGTGATAAATGTGTAGAAGGTAGAGAGGGTTATCTGTAGTAATTCTGGATAATCAAAGGATAGCTCAAATCATTTACTGTACTACTTGCTTCGGGACGCCCAACTGTCCTAGTCCAGAAAGGGATGAGAAGGGGACTAGACAAGCCAAGCAATGGTCCTACTACTCTTAGTGCTTCTCACGTGGTGGACTAGGTAGGCCGTCAGGGCTGTCACCACCTGGGGCTACCACTACAAATCCGTGGCACTAGGCGCACTCCAAGGTATTCAACAGACTAGGCATCTATCTACTCAATTAAATACTATCTTAGCTTTGTAAGTACTAAGACACTTATCACAGCGAGGAGCCCACAAATAAATAAAGTAAAGCTTGAACTTAATTAAATATTAATCCAAAAATACAAAGAAAATACCCGGATGATACTCGAACCTGAGCCGCATCCGCCGAGGTACAAGAAGAGGAGAGGAGCCGACATCCCCAGCTTCTCCCGAACTCTCGCCTCGCCTCTCACCTATTCTAACACTACATTGGATATTTGCCTTGAGCTTTGCTTCACTGTCTTGTTGTTGAATGAGGGAGAGTGACCCTCTATTTATAGTGAAAAAGATGCCTTGAGGGAGTGAAGATGCTTCAAAGGTTTCAAGGAATATTCTTCCTCCAATCTCTCCCTCTCTTCCACCTGTCCCTGGAATCCGATGTAGGGATGTCTGTGGGCGCCAGAATAGGGCGTCAAGCCCTCCCATGGGGTTTTCCCACGCCTAGGTCCAAAAAACCGGTCAAGAACCGGATCCCAGAAGAGGAAACCAGCGTGAACCGCGCCCATGCGTCTTCTGTGTACGTCGGTGGTAGAGAACCGAATAGAACCTGGAAAACTCAGCAGAAAACCGGCCGGACGTCTTTCCCTGCGCGCCACACGTCCCACTCGCGGCCGCGTCTCTTGGCCGAGCCGACCTCCCGCCATCCACTCATTGCACGCCGCGTGGCCCAGTGGTGGTTGTCTCCCGCGCGAAGCTGCGTGTCTGCGCTGACCCGTGCGTGCGCTGGTGTCGGGCCCCACCATGGGCCTTCGTCGCCTGTGCGGCCACTCCGAGCCATGGGCTGGGCCCCGCCTTGGTTCCATACCCGCCTGTACGGTGCTGCTGCCCTGCCGCCGCCGGGTCATGGGCCCGCCTGGCCCAACGCTGACGTCACTAATGATGTATTAGTGACGTCAGCACTGCGCTGTAATTTATAATCTCTTCTAATTTATTCATCTGAACTCCAAAATAGACAAATAATATATCCATCTGAATCGTCTCGACGAGATATTCACCATGGTACAATCCAAATCAACATTTGAGATTCTTTTTGATAATGATATATTCGGATCTTTCTCAATCCCGCAGTGTCATTTTGGGCATTTCCTACAAAACAAGATAAAAGACCAACACTTGTGGAAAACATTAGTAATAAATCCTACTACTATGTTTGGTGCTTATATTTTAATTATTTTCCGCAGGAATTAAAGGTCAAAAGTAGTACTTAAGGACCGTCAACACCCCGCTCCGCCCTCCCTGTGCATGTGCATGCCCTCATTAATGAAGGGTAAATCTGTAATTGGAACATTTAAGAGAACATTTTAGTTCACTTTAGATTAGCCCCCTAAAAGTTAGCCCATGGCAAATGGATCCAAACACCACCATAATTGTGTCAAAATTCATTATCTTTTACTGCACACACTCTAAATTAAACGAACTACACTTATTCAAGATTAAAGTAGTAATTAAAAATAATTATTGGGACGACTTAGGGCTTCATTGGTCCATGCCCTTATTCTGCAATAAAGTTTACACATCTTGGAATATAATCTGGGCAGATCTCAGAGCAAAGTTTTTTTTACTAAATACGAAACCTGTTGCAAGCGGTAACCGCTAGAGGCCATGTGGGCAACAAGTAGTTTGAAGCAGTGGTGTCTGTCTCGTTAGCGCGATGAGGCTGAACCAGCTGGATGGGTTATTTCATTCCAATGGTATATCATATCCTGGATCGGATGAGATAGCAGCTCTGTTGAAGTGCCAGATATTTATATATAGAGGAAACAATTAATGCAAGCCTTGGGTCATGCACTCATGCGGCGCTCGTGGCAAGTAATAAAACCTGGAGATCGATTCACCAGCAAGTGGGCTATAATGTACTTCTTTTCTTTGGCCATGGTAGTTGCATTCATAGAATACTGACATGCACACATTTGAATTTATTGTGCTATCGTATACTAACCTCCATGGATACCTACATATATGAATGCGTATACCTCTAAGCAAGCACACCATACCATATCGTTTGACTATAGCTTGCTATATAGTTATCATAGGGCTTAGTGCTTCATCATCTGTGCCCACGATAGCATAGCGGAGGACTCAAGTTTTGTTTTGCAGTGTTCACATATCTCGTGGCAGCTAAGATATACTTCCCTGTTTTTTAAATTTGTAATGTTTGACCGAAGCAACGGCAGAATTTTATTTATAATGTTTGCGCACTGAGAATATAACTAAGACTGCATTATATTTATTGTAATATTTACACCCCTATCCCTATCTAAATGTTCCGAAATGCGAAAAAAACCCTCAAAGTATGTAATTTACAATTTTAGCAAAATTAAATCTCCCTTTGTACACATTTGGAAAGGTATTATAACAAATTTTCCTTACTTAATAACCGGCGCTGAGATAGCAAGAAGGGGTTACTCCCAAGAAACGAATCTATACAATCCAAACAATCATGTAGCTTCTTGCTCCAGGATGTCATACATGAAAAGGGCGAGTTTCACTGTCGTGCGAACAGTCTCAGGATTTTACTTTTTAAGTCATTCCTATAACAGGCTGGTGGACAAGAATATATGGTTATGTCACATCTAGAAAGTGTACGGTTTGAGTAAAAAAAACAGCTGTATAGGCTAATCCTGGTTTATTTTGATTGTACGCAGTAACTGGGAAAGAAGTTCCCCTTACATACCCTGTTGCAAACTAGGAGTGAAACCCCCGAGCATATCATCAGTACTCCAGGGCTCTGAGCCCCAGTTTTTCCTACCGAAACTGATGCCGGGTCCGGCCCCTAGCAGTATTTGCCCAGTTGCATTGCAATTTGTTGGATCGGTGACCGTCTCGCATGTGACAATCTACTTGCTCTATTACCTGCTAGCTAGCGTGGTCTGCTTCTGAAGTTCCAAACACATCTGATAAATATTGACGGATATATTCATCACACCATTTGCACTGATCAAGGAAATGCTTGCCTCAACAAAAGTGGAAATGGAATGACCATATGATACCTCTATGAAATAATATACGATACAACCGGAGTTCAAGAAGATGCCGGAGAAGCAGAAGAGAAGGAAGAGAAAAAAACCGGGTGTGAGGGTGAAGAGAGAATACCTGGGTATGATATAGCTTTCCCTTTTTTTTTTATAAGCGTGCACATAGGTTGTTTCCTGACTCCTAATACAGACACTAACGAAAGCATGTATGAAACATTAGTGGCATGTGTGTGTTTGTGTTAATTAATTATACACATAATGAATATTAGTCAAGGGTCTGTAGGTGTTCCTTTGGCCTCAGATTAGGACTTATATCTTGGGGCAGAGATAATCATTAATAGCTAGTTTTGTAAGGAAGATGGCTCCATGTGTCACTACATTGTGATTTTGATAATTGAATGACAATATAATCATTGGGACCAACAAGTTTGTTAAGTGATATACATAGGAAATTACGTCCAAATGATGATTTCAAAGCATAGCCAAAACCAAAGATAGTCTTATTTTAGAGCATCCAAGACATGGTATTGGCAAAAGAAACCATGAAAAGAGCGTGAGTTGATTGAATTGGAATAGCCCGCAGAGTTTGTATATGGCGTACAATACACCGACCTATGGTGTACAAACGAGAAACATACGACGTGTAAGGGTTGATCAAGCAGAATAGTGAAGACACTACACGGCGCATAATAGGACGATGCATGTCGTACATATTCAAAGCATACGGCGTTCAAAGAATTCAGAAGAAGGGCATCGGCGTATGTTCCGGTGTTACCGTGCGCATACATGGCGGAATATACGGCGTATGTACCGAGGGAAGAAGCTGAAGAATTCTACATAGTGTATTATACGGTGCCTCAGGCGTACTATCGGTGTACCCTTTATACAGGGGTGTTGTCAAGCTAAAGTTGGATAAAACCATACATCGTATGGTACGGCGACCATCGGCGTATTAGTTGGAAGCATACGGCGTGTGCAAGAAGCCGTTGAAAAAGGGGTTTCGACTGTTGAAAAACACACGACGTATTATATGCCAATGGAGGTAAAGTGCACAGTGTATTATACGATGTTCATAGTTTTTGTGTAGCTTTTGAGAAACGGCTAGTCCATCCATTTGGGCTACAAATATCACCCCCATTCGGCCATTTCAAAGTGCTGCAACCACAAGACATTCAAGCCACCATTTGTACTACATTGATCATCAATAGTGAGTGATAGAGCTGGATAGGCCTAATGAGAGAGTTTGCAAGGTGTTGAAGCTTGTGCTTGGTTCTAGAGTGAACCAACACTTGCAATCTCGGTGTACCTGGCCCTTGGAGTCTTGGTGACTCGCTGGCAAGTCTTCGACCCTCCAGCTTGGTGTAGAGTGGCGTCGACGGCATTGTGCGCGGGGACGAAGAGACCCCTCCATGGTGGGGAAGCTCCATAGTGAAGGCGGCGTCAAGATCTCCCGAAGAATAGGTTGGTGAGAGCAACGTCTTGGTGACTTGCTCATCATTCTGCTTGGGGTGCCTTTGTGGCGAGCTCAAGGTTTTGACTGGGAAGCAAGACTTGGTGACCGGGAGCACATCCGTTGTGGAGCTCCAACGTGGAATATGCATTAGCGGAACCACAGGATAACTCTTCGTGTCAAGTTTGCACCCCTCTAACCCTCTCTTAAGCTTCCGCCTTTCATACTTGCAACTTGTGTGCCTTTACCTTTCTAGAGTAGTGTCTTGATAGGATTGGCTCTAGGTTGCAAAACTCTTTTGGGTGGGTGCAAACACTAGAAAGAACCTTAGTTGCACATCTAGAAAGTATGACTTAGCTTTACTTTGTGCAATTAGAGGCAAGTGGTAGGTTAAGTTTTTAGAAAGTCTAATTCACCCTCTCCCCTCTTAGGCTATCACGAGCAGTGATTCCTTTCAAGTTTTGGTACCATTGAAGACGCGTGCCAAATATTCAATACACATATTATATGTGAACTGTAACTATTTTTGGATTTAGCATGTTATAAGTAGTCGGAGTAACTAGCTTAACTTTGAGGCTACCTATTTCACATATGGAAATGCCCAGTCTTATACCCATTTGGATAAATTAGAGCTAACAAAAACCTTTTGAAATATACTACTTGACACTACAGGAAACCGGTCATTTGCCGAGTGTCAAAGGCCGAAATACACTCGGCGAAGCCTCGGCAAAGAGCACACGGCACTATTTGGGTCGGCAAAGGGGCTCTTTGCCGAGTGTCTTTTTACGGGCACTCGGCAAAGGCTTCGCCGAGTGTCTGGGCCCACACTCAGCAAAATAAAGGTCATGACGGCCCGAGACGGCGCGAGCACGTTACATGACGTCACGCCGACGTGGCGGCGATGGCGACGGACGGCAGACGGCGGGCCTTTGCCGAGTGCCCACTCGGCAAAGGGTTAGGATTTGCCGAGTGTCTACGCGAGGCACTCGGCAAAGGGCCTGCCATCACTGTGACGTGGCAAGGCTCCTTTGCCGAGTGTCTACACGTGGCACTCGGCAAAGCCTCGATGTTTGCCGAGTGTTGTCTCGTGGTACTCGGCGAAGCCTGACCATAAGGTACCACAATGGTACCCCTTTGCCGAGTGCTGGTGCATTAAGCACTCGGCAAAGCCCCTACACTCGGCAAAGGCTGACCATAAAGTAACAGAATTCACCCCTTTGCCGAGTGTATGGGAGAAAACACTCGGCAAAGGCCCTCTTTGCCGAGTGTACACTCAGCAAAGGTGCCAAATTGCCCCTGTTTTATTTGCTCGGTCAGGTATAACGTGCCCCACTCAACACACATTACAGGCAGTTCATATAGATGACAATACACATTACAGGCAGTTGATATAGATATAAATCCACAACCACAAATTCACAACCATAAATCCACAATAACCATAACAAATAGTATCGCAACCATAAATCCACAATCACACATAGTTCGACAACACAACTCACAAGCACAATAAGGTTTATTCGTTCACATCCCTAAGTCTGGCGAGGGAACAACCACAAAGCGTTCACAACAGGCGTTCACTGAGGAGGCGCAGGCGGAGGCAGTGGGCCGAACAGACTGCGGCTGAGCCGTGTCGGCAGGTCTTCTTCCGCAGGAGGCTCGTTCGACGCCGCCGCCGATCCAACAAAATTCTGCACAAGTTTTAGGACAGAAACAAACTAGAGCTAAGTTTTCTAAGCTACGGTTGTGTATCAAAGTTTTCTAAGGTTGTCATTGATCGAAATGAAATTATAAAGTTTCAGCGGTGACTCACAGGAGAATTTGTTGGAGGTGTCATCATTGGCTGGGCGAAATTCATCGGCGGCGGAGTTTGCCCCATGTTCCTTGCCATGCCGCTGAACAAGTTGTACCAGTCCATCATCTGCTGCTGTCGGACCCGCTCGGTCTCCTCCGCCCGCTGCCGCTCAACGTCCAGCCGGGCCTCCAGCATGGAAGTTCTCCTCCTCTCTTCTTCTAGCTGGACCTGCAATATTCCATCAAAGTGTTAGAATCCAAAGGTATGGAAAAATGAACAAAAGTGTAATAAAGCAGAAATAACTTGGATTGTCTGCATATTGAAGTGTCCAGCGGTCTGCGGTTGGCGTATGTCGGGGTTAGCGCTACCAGCTCGGATCTGGGAGAGTGTGGGGGTACTGGCCGTGTCGAGCGTGCTGTCGCCGATGGCGTACCTCCCATGCCTCTTGCCTCCTCCCATCCTCATGATGACTTCTCCATCAAGCGGCTGGACGGCCGGATCCCACTCAGGCCCATGCTTTTGCCTTCCCATCTCCGAGTACGTAGTGAGGCGGGTGTGGACCATGGGATTGCTGTACGCCTCTGGCCCGGCTTCGGGGTTGTAGCGGACGTCGGACGTGGCCTTGCCCATGTGGGACACAGCAATAGCCTGGAACTCAGTCAGCTGCTCGCCTCCATGTGACGCCGACTACAAAACACAAAAAAAAACAATATGATTAGAAATATTGCAGAATTGAGCGTTAGAATTAAATAATGAGATGCCGTACCCATCTTTCACGATATTCGTCCAAGGTAAGGCTGCCCTGATGGTGTGATGGACCTGGCATCAGCAAACGGCGCTCCCGGGCAGCCACGTGTCTCTCCAACCACTCGAGAGATCACCACTCGTCCATCATCCTCTCCCAAGCCTCCGGATGCGAGGCACACCACCACGGAATCGCCTACACGGGATCAAGTATAAGAAGATTAGATTATACGTACTTAATCATAGAAGGAATTGTAATTAAAGTTTTTTATTTACCGAGATGTATTGATCGCAGGTCAGGTAAATGGTTTTTGCTTCTTCTTTTGAGTAGTCAATGACGGCCTGGACGCGCGCCTCGTAGTGCATGTCCTTGACAAGTTTATGAGCCGCCATCTTTGCCTGCTCACCTGCATCCACCTCGTGTCCCTGGTCGCATCTGTAGAAATCCTGCATATATATGCGATGTAGTGGTGACAAATGTAGAAATCCTGCATATATATGTGTTGAAAGATGTAGTGCGGGAAACACTTACCCACAGCTCGGCAAGCACCCGCTCCGCCTTGTTGGGGAAGCGCCTGTGCTCCCGATCCTCGAGGTCGTCCGTGCCGTCGTAGTAGTGGGCGAACGTCTCCGCCGGCTCCTCGACTCCGTGGTGCCTAACTATGCCAGCGTAGTTTGCCTTGCACAGAAGACCCAGGATGTCGTTGACCTTGCGGTTGTGAGAAGCACCCCGCTCTACCACTTGCCAACCCCTGCAAAGTGATTAAGATAGATTGTTAGTTTCTATAGTGAATTTCAACATATTAAATAAAAAATGGAATGATAACATATAAATTTTCTTACCTCGCACCGACCGGTCGGATCATCGGACGATGTGCTAAAGGTATCGGCCGCTTCGGGAGTTGTGAGGGACCGCGCTACCATAATTTGTTAGCGGAAGCGGAACCCCCCGCGGACCCCTCCCCCACCTCCCCCCTCCTCCTCGGACGACTCCACCTCGCCCTTCGCCACCTCCGCGGCAGGAACCTCGTCCTCAGATGAAGACGAGGACGAAGGTACAGGGGTCGGTGCCCTGGCCTTCCGTCGACCCCTGCGTCCACCTTTCCCTCGCCCCCTGGCTCCACCGCTCCCAGACCCCTCAGGTGCCTCGGAGTCACGTGACCGCCTCTGGTAAAGCGAGTTCACGTTCCTAAGTCCGCCCACCATCTTGTCTCAGTCACCTGCATTGAAAAAGACAAAATAAACATAATTAGAAAGAGATGCAAAACATAATGAGAAATAGACACAAAATATAATGAGAAATAGACGCAAATTGAGCAAAATATATAAAGTAATTAACATGCATGGTATTATAAAATAATAAAATAGCTAGGAAAATACATGTTTTAGAAATAATCATTGTGATCGAGATTTTTTTCTTCGATCTCATCATCACTATCACGCATTTTGAGATCCTCATGCCCGTGCTCCTCAGGTTCTTCCATCTCATCATCATCACTCTCAATGCCTAAACACATTTTTTCAAGTAACTGCACGTCCTTCAAGTTAAGAACCACATCTCCATCGTCCACTTGTTCATTCATTTGTTTTACTTCCATTTCGTCCGCTTCGGTTAAGTCTATCACAAAACTCCCTTCTAGCCAATCTTCTTGGAAGAACTCTCCGGCATACGTGTTTGGATCGAAGTTGTAATCTTCATTGTTTGGGACAGGTAGTTTTCCGTGTGGCGATACTGTCGGGGTTCTCTGCCGCCGGCAAGTAAAATTTCTACGATCGCGTGTCAGGGACCGGATGGTGACTTAAGAGACAGGGGGTTATACTGGTTCGGGCCTCCGGAGAGTAACACCCTACGTCCAGTGAGTGCCGATGTTCTCAAGTCCAAGTCTGTAGTAGGGGGTACAAACTAGTCGGGAGAGGGAGAGGGTCCCAAGTCCCTGTGTTGTGTGTGTGTGCGTGAGTGTCCGGAGGATTGATTAATTGTTTGTTGCCCGATCCCCTTCACTGGTGCCTCCTTGTCCCCTTTTATAGTCTCAAGGGGAGAAGGGAGTGGGGAGGTAAAAAGGAGAAAATTACAATGGGCGTTACTACCCCGAGGCCTTTAACTCGCGCCGCATGCCGAGCCGTACATGGAGCAGGTGTTGACGGAGTGGGCGCCCCGCCTGACCCGGGATCGTACATCCCGGGTGGTTGATGTAGATGACTTCTCGGGTAAGTCTCCGAGTAGCTTCCGGGTCGTGGTTGACTTGTACCGTGCCGCCTTGGACTCCAGGTGTCCTCGCCGGGCTCCAGGTGTTCCTTGGGTCCCAGGTGTCCTGCATGCGTGTCTCCCTGGAACTGTAGTGTTCCTGTTCGGATGAGACGGGTGCTCCTGTGGCTGCCGTGGCGAAGGACGGAGGCCCATCATGCCCTGACGCGGCGAGTACCAAGTGGGTACGGCCAGGGATGGGCAAAAGCTGGGCGGAGCCGAGAGGACTAGTCGGACGGGTAGGAGACTCCTCGGCGACGGTGACTCCCCGGGCGAATCAGGAGCCAGTCGGAGGCGGAGACTCCTCGGGCGAATCAGGAGCCACTCGGAGGCGGAGACCCCTCGGGCGAATCGGAGACTACTCGGGCGACCTCCGAGCTATCTGGGCATGGAGGATCCGCTTGATTTGGGTCTTCGGCTTTTGTTTTTGAAGGGTGGATTATCGTTATGATGTGGATTAAGGGTTTGATTGGGTACCCCCGATCTAGAACCTCGTCAGTAGCCACCGAGCCTGGGGGGAGTTGGGGACTCGCGCCCAGGTTCAGACGCAGGGTAGGAGTGGTGAGTCATGATTCTTCCGGTGGGGGCGCGCGAGCGCATCCGCCGGGTGTAGCCCCCGAGCCTAGAGAAGAGCAAGTGCTCTTGTTAAGGCTTTGAGCCCGAGTAGTTTGCCCTGACGGTTGTCGGGGTCGTGAAGCTTGCCGGGGACGCTTCGTTGCTGGGCCGGGCCACTACCCGACCGTTGGTGGGCCGAGCGGAGGAGCGTCGGCCCATTCTTCCGCCGCGTGGAGGGAGGGCGCGCCTTTTGAGGAGGTCAGATGAAGCGACGGGCGCACGTCGCAGCCGCGCTGGTGGTGGGCCCGCGCATTTAATGCCGTCGCTCCGCTCCGCCCCTATTTATAGCCCTGCGCCGCGGCCGCCTAGGGTTTTACCACATCCCGTGCTTTTCGCCTTCCGTCGCGCGTCTCGTCTCCTTCGCTGCTGCTGCGCCCGCCTTCTCTCATCCTCCGCCGCCGCCCGCTTTCCCGTGGAGCGGGAGACCGAGCTCTTTGTTCCGCCTGCACTTCCCTCCTCCGGCGACTTCGCGATGTCGACCTGGGAGCGCTCGAGGGTGACACTCCGGCAGCTGGAGGGGCTCGTGGCGGAAGGGCTGCTTCCGCCATTGACGGAGGCTGAGGAGTGGAAGCGACCGGGCGTGGAGGAATTTCCCCGGCCGCCACGTGGTTACGTGGTTTCCTTCACCGCCTTCCACGAGCGCGGGTTCTCCGTCCCCGCGGGGAGGTTCATCCGGGCCGTGCTCAACGAGTACGGGCTGGAGCTCCAGCACATCAACCCCAATGGGGTTCAACAGATGGCAGCGTTCGTGGCGCTGTGCGAGGGGTACCTGGGGATTGAGGCCCACTGGGAACTCTTCAGGTACTTCTTTAAGTTTGCGCTGCACGCCACCGAGGGCGGCGCCCCCGCGACGATCGGGTGCGCCGTGCTGAAGATGAAGCAGGGGAGGTCGGGCAACTACATCCCGGGGTCCCTGATTAGCTCGAACAAGGGCTGGCACCCCGGGTGGTTCTACCTCAAGAACGACCTCAAGAATCCCCTCCCGGAGTACACCGGAAGGATATTCGAGAAGGCGCCCGACGCGTGGGCGTACGGGCCCGAGAAGAGGCTCCAGGAGAAGCTCCTCAAGAATGCCTGGAAAGCCCTCGGCCGTCTGCGGGAGGAGAACGTGTCCCTGACGGAGGTCATCGGTGGGTACCTCTCGAGAGGTATCGTGCCGCTAAGGCGTCGCGCGCTCCCGATGTGGCGCATGACCCCGGACAAGGCCCCATTCGTGGGGACAGTAACGGTGGATCCCCTGCCCTCGGAGGCCGAGGTGCGGCGCCGAGTGACGGCAGCGGTGGGGAGGGCAGGCCTCGAGTACCCGTCGCCGGATCTTCTGCCAATGCTCCCGCACGCCGACACTAAGGCCATTGTAAGTGCTCTTCCGCCTGTCTTGGATTCAATCCCGAGTGCTTTTTCGTCCTCTAACACCGAGTTCTTTTAGGTGAAGAGCGAGGATGTCGGCTACTCCCGGCCGCCACTTCCCGAGGACAGGGCGGTGAACCGAGCCGCCGCTGAGCACGCCAAGAAGATGAAGGACCGCCGGGAGAAGTGGAAGATGCGTGAGTTGGCCAAGAGGGAGAGGAACGCTGAGCGGGCCAAGCGGAGGGGGAAGGGAGAGAGGGTCTCCGAGGATGAGGACCCCGAGTTGGAGCCCGCGGTGGGGGACTCGGAGGATGAGGACGACGAGGAGGAAGATGACGAGGACGCGCCTCCTACGAAGCTCAGGGCGGTTGCTGTGGTGGCAGGTTCGCCCTCGGCGCAGCAGCCGAGGTCTAGCGGGAGAGGGAGGTCGCCACGCCGGACGCGGGGAGGGGCGAGAGTTCCCGGTCGGGCCGGCATCAACGGTCCTCCGGGACAGCCAGCGCGAGAGGCGCGAGCGCACGCCTCCGGTCACCCGCTTTGTGTCGGGAGAGGAGCCAGGACCCGTTAGAGTGCGCCCACAGGCGTGGCTCATCGTCGGGGGCGTCGCGCTCTCCCCCGAGGTCCGCGACGCGAGACGACAGGCGGCCGCCGCCAGCCCCTCAGACAGCGCGGGCGCAGAGCGGAGGGCGGGACGCGCCCGGACGCCCGCACCTGCCGCCGGGGCAAATCCTGTCGGGGGCGGCGCCTTGCCCGCGTTGCCCACGGCGGAGGCGCGGGTCCCTTCTGCCCCGGGGAGGGCCGCGACGGGGCGGCCGGACCCGTCCCCGGTCGAAGGAGGAGGCCCGACTGGCCAGGCGGCGCCCCACTCGGGCAGGAGCGCCGAAACCACGCAGGCGGCCCCCGCCCCGACGGCGCTCGCGGGGTCCAAGAGGCCCTCGTCCCCGAGGGGCCCGGCGCCGACAAGTTCCAAGCGGACCCGGACCGTCTCGTCGAGGTGAGTAATGCTCTGTCTTTCTCGAGTGGTTTCTATCTCCACAGTTGCCATTTTTCTCAGCCGGGCTCCTCGACTTGTGATGCATCAGTCGGGCCGACAATCCGCTCGAGGTGGCGCCGAAGAAGATGCTGCGCTTGGCAGTGCAGACGCCGAGGCCCGCGGCGGAGCAGGCCGAGAAGGCGACGCCGGAGCCCACGGCGGAGCAGGCCGGGGAGGCGACGCGGAGGGTGACGCCCTCCGTTGAGGAGAAGGTGCCGGAGGGAGATGGCGACAGCCCGGGAGGTGCACTCCCGACGGGCCTGGTCGTCATGCAGACCGTCCCCACGGAGGCGGCTGTCGCGGCGCTCCAGGCCGAGCTAGAGCAGCAACTGGTGGGGGCGGCCCCTCCTACCCCTCAGGAGGCGGTGAGCCACCCTGGGGCAGGGGAGGTCGCCCTGCCCGGTGACGCGGCCCTAGCCGGGGCCGAGGAGGTTGTGTCGGGGGTAGACCCCCAGGGGTACCCAGAAGGCGGATTGGCCCAACCAGCAGGGGCAGTCCAATCCGAGTGCTATTGGGCTGGTTTGTCAGACTGGGTGGCCCACCACTCGGGAGGCCCACCAGTCGGGCGAACCGGACGACTACGACGGCGCGCACGGCAAGGAAGCAGGCGGCGTATCCCGCAAGAAGCTCGGAGATCAAGATAAACTAGCCGAAATTATAGGGAAGGATATCTGTAATCGTTATAGGATCGCATCCTTGTATTTCGGGTAGGTTATGATCTCTAGCCGACTTGTAACTCAAGGCAGCCGGACTATATAAGGCGCCTTGAGACCCCCCTCCAGGACACGACGATTACAACCCACGCATTCATTCAGCCTAGGACAGAACCCAACTACGGAGATCCTTCAGGAAGTTCATACACAGCAATCCATACACCCAACACAGGACATAGGGTATTACGTCATCCTGACGGCCCGAACCTGTTCAATCCTTGCGTCTTGTGTTACCATCGACTTCTGATCCTCGATCTGTCCCTCAACAAATCAACCACGCGGACTACCCTGTGTGGACTGCCGGGTCCATAAATCCGACAGTTGGCGCGCCAGGTAGGGGGAGATCAACGAGATCAATCTACAAGCTCGATGGCAGACTCATCTACAAGCAAAACTCCATCGGCATCGGTCTGCCGTCCGCATCCGTGCCGATACGCCGACGCCGGAGTACCATCCACATCCGTGCTGGTACGCCGACTCCGCTGGCTACTCCTCCATCCGACATGGGAGCGATCAATGGCGGCGCGCTCCAAGACGTCCCTATCGATGGGATCGGTCAACAACGGCTGCTACTACAAGCCTCTGCGCAAGCAAAATATTCCATGATTGGAGTACAGGATTGTGATCAGGATCACAGCACAGCGCCGTACTAGGCTACTAGCTATCCGGCGAGTTTTTTGTCTGCAGGCTCTGGATCGAACTACACGGACAAGGCGACGCCGCGAGTAGCCGGGCGGAGCCTCGTGTCAAGCTCGGCGGATCGGTATCAAGCTGATGACAGCACCAACTGTGGTCGCACCTTACCCACCAGTCGAGCACCTGCGAAGGCAACAAACTCGGCTTCTCTGACTCCGGGCCATGGCGCCCTGCCCTGTAGGCCGCTGACCACTCTGTCCGCGTCTAAAACAAGCTAAGTTATACTCTAGCTATTTAATTTCTATATCTCTTTAGATATCGTCCATGTGTCTTCGTGATTTTCGCCGACCACCCTAGTCACACTCCGACTGCAAATACAACCTGGTCTGTCCAGACTGTAACCCCGTAAGCTTTTACACGAGTCGCTAAAGTACTCGGGCAGCACACGCCTTAATCCGTGAAACCTCGACTCTTCCGTACGCCTACGCTCCTACGCGTGCATGCGGCCCAGCTCCCTGCGCTACGGACTATGGCTATCGGGGATCAGGTGCATAAACGTAACAGGCTAACTACCCGGAGAAATTAAGACTTAAAAAGCTGAAAGCAGGATTCGTTTTCATGCATTGCCGAGTACTTTTCTTTTCGGATTTGCATTTTATTGCATCATATACTGCCGTCGCACTGTGTTTTCGCTGCAGGGTATGGACGACCACTCGGCGCTTACACTCGGGGACTGGCGCCGGGACGACTACTCNCCCGGGGAGGGCCACGACGGGGCGGCCGGATCCGTCCCCGGTCGAAGGAGGAGGCCCGACTGGCCAGGCGGCGCCCCACTTGGGCAGGAGCGCCGAAACCACGCAGGCGGCCCCCGCCCCGACGGCGCTCGCGGGGTCCAAGAGGCCCTCGTCCCCGAGGGGCCCGGCGCCGACAAGTTCCAAGCGGACCCGGACCGTCTCGTCGAGGTGAGTAATGCTCTGTCTTTCTCGAGTGGTTTCTATCTCCACAGTTGCCATTTTTCTCAGCCGGGCTCCTCGACTTGTGATGCATCAGTCGGACCGACAATCCGCTCGAGGTGGCGCCGAAGAAGATGCTGCTCTTGGCAGTGCAGACACCGAGGCCCGCGGCGGAGCAGGCCGAGAAGGCGACGCCGGAGCCCACGGCGGAGCAGGCCGGGGAGGCGACGCGGAGGGTGACGCCCTCCGTTGAGGAGAAGGTGCCGGAGGGAGATGGCGACAGCCCGGGAGGTGCACTCCCGACGGAATGTGCACGCAGACCGTCTCCACGGAGGCGGCTGTCGCGGCGCTCCAGGCCGAGCTAGAGCAACAACTGGTGGGGGCGGCCCCTCCTACCCCTCAGGAGGCGGTGAGCCACCCTGGTGCAGGGGAGGTCGCCCTGCCCGGTGACGCGGCCCAAGCCGGGGCCGAGGAGGTTGTGTCGGGGGTAGACCCCCAGGGGTACCCAGAAGGCGGATTGGCCCAACCAGTAGGGGGCGGCCCAATCTGAGTGCTATTGGGCCGGTTTGTCACTGGGTGGCCCACCACTCGGGAGGCCCACAGTCGGGCGAACCGGACGACTACGACGGCGCGCACGGCAAGGAAGCAGGCGGCGTATCCTGCAAGAAGCTCGGAGATCAAGATAAACTAGCCGGAATTATAGGGAAAGATATCTGTAATCGTTATAGGATCGCATCCTTGTATTTCGGGTAGGTTATGATCTCTAGCCGACTTGTAACTCAAGGCAGCCGGACTATATAAGGCGCCTTGAGACCCCCCTCCAGGACACGACGATTACAACCCACGCATTCATTCAGCCTAGGACAGAACCCAACTACGGAGATCCTTCAGGAACTTCATACACAGCAATCCATACACCCAACACAGGACGTAGGGTATTACGTCATCCTGACGGCCCGAACCTGTTCAATCCTTGCGTCTTGTGTTACCATCGACTTCTGATCCTCGATCTGTCCCTCAACAAATCAACCACGCGGACTACCCTGTGTGGACTGCCGGGTCCATAAATCCGACAGTTGGCATGCCAGGTAGGGGGCGATCGACGAGATCAATCTACAAGCTCGATGGCAGACTCATCTACAAGCAAAACTCCATCGGCATCGGTCTGCCGTCCGCATCCGTGCCGATACGCCGACGCCGGAGTACCATCCACATCCGTGCTGGTACGCCGACTCCGCTGGCTACTCCTCCATCCGACATGGGAGCGATCAATGGCGGCGCGCTCCAAGACGTCCCTATCGATGGGATCGGTCAACAACGGCTGCTACTACAAGCCTCTGCGCAAGCAAAATATTCCATGATTGGAGTACAGGATTGTGATCAGGATCACAGCACAGCGCCGTACTAGGCTACTAGCTATCCGGCGAGTTTTTTGTCTGCAGGCTCTGGATCGAACTACACGGACAAGGCGACGCCGCGAGTAGCCGGGCGGAGCCTCGTGTCAAGCTCGGCGGATCGGTATCAAGCTAATGACAGCACCAACTGTGGTCGCACCTTACCCACCAGTCGAGCACCTGCGAAGGCAACAAACTCGGCTTCTCTGACTCCGGGCCATGGCGCCCTGCCCTGTAGGCCGCCGACCACTCTGTCCGCGTCTAAAACAAGCTAAGTTATACTCTAGCTATTTAATTTCTATATCTCTTTAGATATCGTCCATGTGTCTTCGTGATTTTCGCCGACCACCCTGGTCACACTCCGACTGCAAATACAACCTGGTCTGTCCAGACTGCAACCCCGTAAGCTTTTACACGAGTCGCTAAAGTACTCGGGCAGCACACGCCTTAATCCGTGAAACCTCGACTCTTCCGTACGCCTACGCTCCTACGCGTGCATGCGGCCCAGCTCCCTGCGCTACGGACTATGGCCATCGGGGATCAGGTGCATAAACGTAACAGGCTAACTACCCGGAGAAATTAACAGACTTAAAAAGCTGAAAGCAGGATTCGTTTTCATGCATTGCTGAGTACTTTTCTTTTCGAATTTGCATTTTATTGCATCATATACTGCCGTCGCACTGTGTTTTCGCTGCAGGGTATGGACGACCACTCGGCGCTTACACTCGGGGACTGGCGCCGGGACGACTACTCGGCGTGCGTCAGCCCTCACACTCGCGTGTCCCAAACCAGGACGGATCTCCATGGCGGCTGGTCGGAATCGTTTCCACCACCTGCTGTACATGCGTTCTGATCGGATCAGAACATGTCGCATCACAAATCGAGGGAGCGGCCAATGCTAGCGGCACGACTACGGGCGAGTCCTCTAGAAGGAGCAGAAGCACCGCCTAAGTCTACGTCGCCTGAATTGGAGAAGCAAAGACACGGAGACATGTTGCCGTATTGGAGCTGATCAATCGAACCCTGGGAAAATTGGCGGCCAGGAGATTCATCTGCGAAAATTAAAGCTGCTGCACCGCCACCGATTCCATCATCAGATGACCCTTATTTTCTAATCTTCTATCTCTCATCTCACCCACATGTATACATACATGTGTCACCTAATTATATTCTAATCCCTTTTGTCTCCTGTTCGCATACGAGTGCAGCTACCAGAAGCAGTCAAGGAGGACATGCAGACTACGTTCTCATGCAAGCAAGGAAGCCATGCTCAACATGGTCTTGCGACGTTCAGCTCCGACCACTCCGACCATGCCGAGCGCTGATTCGTCGACAACCTCGTCTGCTCGGGCACGACGCCCATGCGGCGACACATCGATTCTCCAACTCACATAAATCAAGCTAAGTCATATTTAAATACTTTTTACAATATTTCTCGGTCACCGTACTTCGCCATATTTCTCCATAATCATCGCCGACTACCCTTGGTTTGTTCCCGACTGCTTACACAGCCCGAGCGCTACACGAGCAGTCGGGCTACACCCAACGGACGCATATTGCATTTTTCTCCATCGTTTATTTCTTTTTTCACTCTTGTACAAGTCGCTAAAGTACTTGGGAAGCACACGCCTTAATCCGTGAAGCCTCGACTCTTCCGTACGCCTACGTTACTACGCGTGCATGCGGCCCAGCTCCCTGCGCTATGACTACGGCTATCGGGGATCAGGTGCATAAACGTAACAGGATAACTACCCGAGGAAATTAATAGACTTAAAGAGTTGGAAGTAGAAATTCTATTACATACAACGCCGAATGTTTTCTCCAGAATTATTATTTGCTACACCATATACTACCTATCCTTCATATCTTCATTGCAGGGCACAGGTTTGGATCCCGAGCTTGCCTGTTACGCTCGTGCGCTGGACCACTCCGGCATCTCCGCCAGCTGAGTACTCGAGTCAGTCAGAACTCGGGCTGCTACTACACTCCACGACGGTTGCTAGCCGAGTGCTTTGCAGCACTTGGGCTGGCGCTACACTCCACAAGGATTGCTAGCTGAGTGCTTTTGAGTACTGGGCTGGCGCTACCGCATGACGAGGAAGACGAAGACTTGACGGACCCTCGACTCGGCCCTCGCGCTCGGGGGCTGGGCGCCGGGACGACCACTCGGCGTGCTCAGCCCTCACGCTCGGAGGGCTGGCGCCGGGACGACCACTCGGCGTGCTCAGCCCTCACGCTCGGGGGCTGGCGCCGGGACGACCACTCGGCGTGCTCAGCCCTCACGCTCGGGGGCTGGCGCCGGGACGACCACTCGGCGTGCTCAGCCCTCACGCTCGGGGCTGGCGCCGGGACGACCACTCGGCGTGCTCAGCCCTCACGCTCGGGGCTGGCGCCGAGGCGACTGTCGGCGTGTCCCGTGGGACCCCGCCGGTCCTCACGCTCGGGGACTGGACGCCGAAATTAACGTCAGATGATCTAGCCAGATGCTCCTTGACTAACCCTTGGACCGATTCCTACGGAATCGCTTCAAGGCTCGGGGGCTACGGCCAACGGACGCACCTCGCGGCGCATCCGTTGATTGTCTGACGACTTCAGAAGAAGGCTACTAACCCTTGGACCGATTCCTTCGGAATCGCTTCAAGGCTCGGGGGCTACGGCCAACGGACGCACCTCGCGGCGCATCCGTTGGGAAACGGCTCTCTTTTTTCTCTCCAGTATCACGCGGTTTTGCTTCCAACTGCAGCAAGCTCGAAGCTCATCAGATGGCACGACCTCGCCGACTTGTCGCTCAACCACGTACTACTCGGGGGCTTGTCGGGGATAGACCCCCAGGGGTACCCAGAAGGCGGATTGGCCCAACCAGCAAGGGGCGGCCCAATCCGAGTGCAACTGGATCGGTTTGTCCGACTGGGTGGCCCACCACTCGGGAGGCCCACCAGTCGGGCGAACCGGATGGGCGCGACGGCGCGCGCGGCAAGGAAGAAGACGGCGTATCCCGCAAGAAGCTCGGAGATCAAGATAAACTAGCCGGAATTATAGGGAAAGATATCTGTAATCGTTATAGGATCGCATCCTTGTATTTCGGGTAGGTTATGATCTCTAGCCGACTTGTAACTCAAGGCAGCCGGACTGAGACCCCCCTCCAGAACAGATTACAACCCACGCATTCATTCAACCTAGGACAGAACCCAACTACGGAGATCCTTCAGGAACTTTATACACAGCAATCCATACACCCAACACAGGACGTAGGGTATTACGTCATCCTGACGGCCCGAACCTGTTCAATCCTTGCGTCTTGTGTTACCATCGACTTCTGATCCTCGATCTGTCCCTCAACAAATCAACCACGCGGACTACCCTGTGTAGACTGCCGGGTCCATAAGTCCGACAGGTTGCTACCGGGGGAGATGGCCGCGGGGTGGCTACCCCTCCGAGGACCGCGGCCGACCCCAAGGAAGCGGAGGAGGGAACGACCGGCGCCATTCAAGACATCGCCATCCCAGCGGCGGCAGCTGCTGCAGCCCCCGAGTCCTCCTCCGGGGTGGTTCCCCCAGAGGTCGTTGTGCTTGAGGACTCGCCGGAGGATGGCTCGCGGAGGATCAACGGCGATCCCAGTGGGGGGCCGGTTGTGGAGTCCCCGAGGCCTTCGAGCCCCCCGAGTGGGGACCTGGACTCTCTCAGGGAGACTCCGGGGATGATGACGATGGATCGTCGCTTCCAGACCATCGTACCCATCGAGAACAACCCGAACCTGCCGTGCGAGGGTCGGTTGATGTGGTACGATCGTCAAAACCCGGGGAGTCCCGTCTTCGAGCTTGACGACAAATCGGAGAGGGAGCAGTGCCATCTTCTCACGGAGGGCCTCCACAACATGAAGGAGATCTTCAACGAGATGATCATCAAGCCTTCCCGGGTGAGTTCTCGGGTTCCCTTCTTCTGGTCTTGGCGCCGTTTTGGGGTGTGTCTTACCGCTCCCCTTTCTGCTTTCATTCAGAAAATCATGGAGCGCAGCTCCGAGAAGTCCCTGTTCCTCCACCGGGAGGCCGGGCTGTGGCACGCCGTTCAGCAATTGAAGGCGGAGAAGGAGCAGCTTGAGGCCCAGCTGACCGAGGCCCGGGAGGCCAGGGCGGAGGTGCTTGCCGGTGCCGAGAAGAAGAAAGCCGCCCTCGAGGCGAAGGTGGAGGAGGCCGAGAAGGTGGTGCGGCGGCGCTGGCGGCTGCCGACGCCGTGGGGCTGAAGGTGAAGGTGGCGGACCTCCAGACAGATGTCCAGTACCACGACCTCGACCTCAAGACGGCCAACAACCAGTTGGTCGAGCTGGCCGGGAAGCTAAAGGCCGCAGAGGAAGAGGGGGCCTGCCTTGGAGAAGTCGCCCAGAAGCGGGAGGAGGAGATCCTTGGTAAGCTGTTCTTCCCTGTTTCTTGTCGGATTGTTCTTTTCTCCGCTTCCCGAGTGGTCGCAGGTTGCTTAACCTTGTTCGCTGGCACAGCTCTGCGCAACCAGAAGGCCAATCTGGAGGGCCAGCTGACATCGGAGAAGCGCGAGGTCGCTAAAGCCTTTGCCGCTAATCAAGAGCTGGTGCAGCTTGGCCGTGACCTGAAGGCGGAGTTGGCCAGTAAGTATCGTGTTTCTGCTCGTCCCTCCTTTTGCTCCCCTTCCTGTGAGATAACTCTGACGAAGAACTGTCTGCAGGAGCTATCGAGGACCTTCAGAGGTCTAGGGAGGGGGCCGAGCAGAGTCAAAGGGCCCTCGAGAAGAAGTCCGAGGTCCATCAGGCTCTGGTCCAGGCCGTCGAGCACCTGTTCGAGGAGCTCAACGTCGGCGGCGGCCCGTCCCTGGTGGACCGCATTGCCCTTGTTGCAGGGAGGACTCGGGCGCAGGCCTCGGATCTTGCTCGGAGCGTGGCACGGAAGATCATTGCCATGTTCTTATCACATTACCCGACCATGGATCGGAAATCCCAGCAAGGTGGGTGGGCCCCCGGCTACGAGGAGGACGAATATGATGAGATTGAAGCCGAATCCTCCTCGTTGGCCGACAAGGTGTTCACCGCCGCCCTGAAGGATCTCGGGCTGGAATAGGATAGAGGTAGAGGACTTAGTCATTTTGTTATGTAATGAACTTAACTCCCCTTTGAAGGATAATTGTTGTTGCTTGAAAAACTGGTGTTTTTATCTGTTGCTTGCCATTTCCATTTTCTTCCGAATGCTTTTGGGGTCATGGGTCGAGATGGTCAGGCGCGGGAGCCTGCCCGTCAGACTCTGTTCCGTAGCCGCCGAGGCGTAGGAACTCGGGAGTTTGGGCACTCAGACTCGCAGCCCCCGAGCAGTTTTGAAAGGTTTGAGCAATGAGAAACAGCACACCGATGCGTTGAAAGCAACAACTAATCGGGGCGATTCCTTTATTGCTCTCGGGGAAAAAGACGTCGGTCCGAGGACTTGGATTTTGCTCGCAAGTCAGCGCCGTAGCCGCAGGGGCATAAGCACTCGGAACTTGGACAAGCGCGATCGCAAAGCCACTCAAGCTGACGTTTCTTTCTCATAAGCACAAAAGTATACCGCTTGACCGCGCGCGGGAGCGATCACTTGTCGAATTTTTGCGAAAAAAGGAGGGGCACCGGGCCCTGGGTGGAGCCCCCGAGCGGTGGGCGATCCTGCACAGGGAAGGGGTCGCCCGCCGCTTAGTTTTGGGAACTCGCAAGGTACATTTTGGAAAACGACCGTACGTACGTATAAAGTACTCAGAACAGCGCGGCACTTTATTTATTATCGCAAACAAAAATTACAGGTACTTTTAAGGGTAAAAGCGAAGTAGCTGCTCTATGTTCCAAGCATTTGTAAGGACTTGGCCGTCGGCGTCCTTGAGCTTGAAAGTCCCCGGGCGAAGGACTTGGTCGACGATGTAGGGGCCTTCCCATGGCGGCGACAGCTTGTGGCGGCCGCGATTGCTCTGAACTCGTCGGAGGACGAGGTCACCGACTTGTAAGGCCCGGCTTCGAATGTTGCGGTCGTGGTACCGCCGTAGGGCCTGCTGGTACTTGGCCGAGTGGAGTAGTGCGATGCTGCGCGCTTCATCCAGCTGGTCGATGGCGTCTTCCAGGGAGGCTTGATTCCCTTCGTCGTCGTAGGCACGAACTCTTGGGCTGCTGTAGTCAAGATCCGTCAGGAGGACCGCCTTGGACCCATGCACCATGAAGAAGGGCGTGCAGCCGGTGGATCGACTTGGAGTAGTCCGCAAGCTCCAGAGGACCGACGGGAGCTCTGCGACCCACCTTGCTCGGAACTTCTCGAGGCGTTTGAAGATTCGCGGCTTCAGTCCCTGCAGGATCATGCCATTGGCTCTCTCCACCTGTCCATTGGTTTTGGGGTGGCTGACGGCAGCCCAATCCACTCGGATGTTGTTGGCATCGCAGAAGTTGAGGAACTTTTTGCCCGTGAACTGAGTGCCGTTGTCGGTGATGATCACGTTCGGGACTCCAAAGCGGTAGATGATGTCGGTGAAGAACTGGACGGCTTCCTGTGACCGGACTCGCCTGATGGGCCTTGCCTCGATCCACTTGGAGAACTTGTCGACGGCGACGAGGAGATGCGTGAAGCCCTCGGGTGCTTTCTTCAGTGGCCCGACAAGATCCAAACCCCATACGGCAAAGGGCCAGGTGATGGGGATGGTCTGTAGGGCTTGCGCCGGGAGGTGAGTCTGCCTTGCGTAGAACTGACAGCCTTCGCAGCTGCGTATGATGTCCTTGGCGTTGGCGACCGCGGTTGGCCAGTAGAATCCTTGTCGGAAAGCTTTCCCGACAAGAGTCTTCGGCGCAGCGTGGTGCCCGCAGGCTCCTGCGTGGATGTCCCGTAGCAATTCCTTGCCTTGGTCGATCGGGATGCAGCGCATTAGGACGCCGAAGCTTCCTCGTCGGTAAAGCTCTCCCTCGATGAGCGTGAAAGTCTTGGCCCAGCGAGCGATCCGCCGAGCCTCGGTCTTGTCGGGAGGAAGCTTGCCCTGTACGATCCACTCGAGGAGCGGAATCCTCCAGTCGGGATCTTCGAGGTTGGGCTCTGGTACTGCGTCGATCTCCATCACTTCCACTTCCTCTTGCGTCGGAGGCTCCGGTGGCTCGTCATCTAGCCGGATTGACGACACATGCTGGTCTTTGGCGAACACACCATGGGGGACGAGCTTCCGGTTGGAGGCCGCCTTGGCAAGGGTGTCGGCTGCTTCGTTGTACCGTCGTTGGATGTGCTTGAGCTCGAGGCCGAGGAACTTGTCTTCTAGCTCGCGGACCGCCCGGCAGTAGGCGGCCATCTTGGGGCTGACGCAGCTTGACTCCTTCATCACTTGATCGACGACTAGCTCTGAGTCACCTCGGATCTCGAGACGCCGTATGCCAAGCTCGAGGGCGATACGAAGTCCGTTGATGAGGGCCTCATACTTGGCGGCGTTGTTGGAGGCCGGGAAGTGCAGTCGAACTATGTACTCCATGCACACGCCCAGAGGCGAGACAAGGACAAGGCCGACGCCGGCTCCCTCTTTCATGAGCGATCCGTCGAAGTACATGACCCACGTTTCGTGCTCGATGGAGGTCGGGGGAGTCTGGGCCTCGGTCCACTCGGCGACGAAGTCGACCAGCGCTTGCGACTTGATGGCGTCCCGAGGGGCGTAGGTGATGTTCTTCCCCATCAGCTCGAGGGCCCACTTAGCTATCCTCCCCTCGGCCTCGGGGCTCCGGATCACCTCGCCGAGTGGATACTTTGACACCACCGTGATGGGGTGGGCGTCAAAGTAATGCCGGAGCTTCCGTTTGGTGATGAGGATAGCGTAGACCAATTTTTGGATCTGGGGGTACCGCACCTTGGTGTCGGACAGGACCTCGCTGATGAAGTAGACGGGGCGTTGCACCTTTTGAACCTTCTCGGGCTCGTTGCGCTCGACGACGAGGGCGGTGCTTACCACATGGGTGGTCGCCGCGATGTAGAGCAGCATGGGCTCTCCTTCCGCCGGGACGGTCAGGATCGGCGGATTTTTGAGCGACGCCTTAAGCGAGTCGAGGGCCTGCTGCGCCTCGGCGTTCCAGGCGAAGCGGTCCGACTTCTTGAGCAGGCGGTACAAGGGCAGGCTTCGTTCCCCGAGTCGGGCGATGAAACGGCTGAGCGCGGCCAAGCATCCCGTGACGCGTTGGACTCCCTTCACGTTCTGGATTGGCCCCATGTCGGTGATGGCGGAGATCTTCTCAGAGTTGGCCTCGATGGCCCGTTCTGATACAATAAAGCCGAGGAGCATGCCTCTCGGGACCCCAAAAACGCATTTCTCGGGGTTGATCTTTACTTTATTCAGCCGGAGCTTTTCAAAGACCACCGCGAGGTCGGGGACCAAGTCGCCGGTGCGCTTGGAATTCACTACTATGTCGTCAACGTACGCCTCGACCAGTCGGCCGATAAGGTTGCCAAAGACACGACGCATGCATCTTTGGAACGTGGCGCCTGTGTTTTTCAGCCTGAAGGGCATTGACAAATAGCAGAAAGTGTCGTAAGGCGTGATGAACGAAGTTGCGAGCTGGTCGGCCAGGCTCATTGCGATCTGATGGTACCCGGAGTACGCATCGAGAAAGCAGAGGGTTTCGCACCCTGCGGTGGAGTCGACCACCTGATCTATGCGAGGAAGAGGGAAGGAGTCTTTTGGACATGCCTTGTTAAGGCCGGCATAGTCAACGCACATCCTCCATTTCCCAATCTTCTTTTTTTACAAGGACAGGGTTTGCTAACCACTCGGGGTGGTACACTTCCCTAATGAAGCCGGTGCTAAGGAGCTTTTTGAGCTCTTCGCCGATGGCTTTGCACTTGTCTTCGTCGTATCATCGAAGCCTCTGACCGGTCGAGCGCCAGGCTTATTGTCAAGTTTGTGCTCGGTGACTTCTCTTGGAATCCCCGGCATGTCCGAGGGCTTCCATGCAAACACATCGAGGTTTGTGCGGAGAAAGTCGACGAGCGCGCTTTCCTAATTAGGATCGAGCGCCGTCCCGACACGGAGGGTGTGACCATCGTTGGCCACGGCAACCTCCTTGACGTCCTTGGCTGGCTCAAAGGAGCACGCAGCACGCTTGGAGGTCTCGGGGATATCCGGGTCCCTGGGCGAAGGCTCAGCGGCGAGCTTCTCGGACCGGACGAGTGCCTCCGCGAATTGGAAGCACTCGGTTTCACAGGCGTACGCATGCTCAAACGAAGTCCCCACCGTGATGACACCTTTGGGTCCGGGGATCTTCAGTTTAAGGTACGTATAGTTTGGGACAGCCATGAACTTTGCGTATGCCGGCCTCCCGAGGATGGCGTGATACGTCCCAGGGAAACCCACCACTTCGAAAGTGAGGGTCTCCCTGCGGAAGTTCCGTGGAGTCCCAAACGTGACGGGCAGGTCGATCTGCCCGAGAGGCGTTGCGTCCGCCCCGGGGACAACCCCGTGGAACGGCGCCGCGGATGGCCGTAGCCGGGACCGCGGGATCCCCATCTCATCGAGAGTCTCGGCGTAGAGGATGTTGAGGCCGCTCCCGCCGTCCATCAGCACCTTGCGGACGCGTTTCGTCCCGAAGAGAGGAGCAACCACGAGCGGGTACCTTCCTGGTTGTGGGACATGGTCGGGATGATCGGAGCGATCAAAAGTGATCGGGGCCTCGGACCACCTTAGGTAGGAGGGCACCACGGGCTCCGTGTGACAAACCTCTCGCCGGATCAGCTTCTCGTCGTGCCTCGAGGGGCAGGCCGCCGATCCCCCAACGATCATCAGGACTGCGCCGTCCTCCCTGGGGTAGCCGTCGTCGTCGTTTGGGCCTCCGGCCCCATCTTTGGTGTTCTCATGGGGTTTCTTCTTCAGAGTGCCGGCGAGGAAGCTCTTCATGAGCTTGCAGCCCTTCAGGGTGTGCTTGACAGGGCCCTCGTGGTTGGTGCAAGGTGCCTCAAGGAGTTTCTCGAAGTGATCCCTCGGCGCGTTGCCCTTGGGCTTGGTAGGCTTTCGCTCAGCCGCCGCCACCATGTTGCCGTCACGCCGCCGCTTGTCCTTCTTTTTCTTGTCGGGCTGAGCAGAGGGGCCTTCGCCGGCCGCCCCCGACTGCTTGCCCTTGCCTTGAGGCCGATCAAGGGTCGCGGCGACAGCATCTTCCCCATCGGCGTAGTCGGTGGCGATGTCGAGGAGCTCCCGGATGGTTCGCGGCTTCGTGCGCCCTAACTCGTGGATGAGGGTCGCGCAGGTGGTTCCGAACCGGAACGCCGAGACGACGTCGGTGTCGGCGGTGTTCGGCAGCTCGGTGCAGCGCTTGGAGAAGCGCTTGATGTAGTCACGCAGACTTTCATCCCCCCTCTGGAGGCAGTTGCGTAGATCCCAGGGGTTCCCGGGACGGGTGTAGGTCCCCTGGAAGTGGCGAATGAAGGCATCGCGCAACTGCGCCCAGCTGTTGATTCTGCCTGCAGGGAGGTGCTCCAGCCACGTTTGCGCCGAGCTTTTGATGATGAAGTGGTTGTCTTGTGCTCCGCCCGCGTGGCACGCGAGCCGGTAGTCCTCCAGCCAGACGCTGGGGTTTGTGTCCCCATCGTACTTGGGCACCGTCGTGGGAGCCCGGAAGCGCGGAGGGACCTGAGCGCCGAGGACACGAGGTCCAAAGGCGCGCGGCCCCCTGGGGTCGGGTGACGCACTCCTGCTCCGGTCCTCGCCGCTGTCGTAACGGCCCCCACGCCGCCTGTTGTAAGCTCGGCGTGGGCGGTGCTCTTGGTGCTCGTCCCGTCGCCTGGCGCCTCCGTCCGCTACGGCCCCGTGATGATGTACGGAGTGCTCTCGGTCGGGTTCCCTGGGAGCCCGCTGGCGTGAGGCGGAGCTTTCCGCTTGTTGAACCGCTGCGGTCTCCAGGAGCGCGCGGAGCTGCTGATGGAGCCTCCGGTCTTCGGGGGTTGCCGGTTCGAGGATGGCCGCGTAGTAGAACGGCGGCGGCCGCTAGGTTCTGGGACGCTCGTCCGAAGATCGGCGCGTCGTTGGCGTTGTTGCCGTCGTTGATGATCCGCTGCTGCACGTCTTGTGCCCGTGCGCGAGCGGCTCCTCCGTCCGCGTTTCTCCCGAGCTCGTGGTGGAGCTGCTGACGCTCGGCATCGAGTTGACGCCGCGCTTCGTCGAGCTCTTGCAGCCTGACCCGCCGGGCATCGCCCGCGGGGCCGTTCGGGGGGGTGCTTGGCGGGAGCCGTCCCTCGTCGAGCTGCTAGTAGACTGCACATCCCCGACGGGGGTTTGGCACATGAAGCACTCCCAGGAAGGGTCGCGGGTCGTCAGCGGAGGCCGCCTCGCCTGCGTGTCCAGGTTCTGCTCGTCCGTCACGCCTTTGTCGGTCGGCGCGGTGCAGATGTTGAGCTCCGTCGGTGTCGGGGCGATCACCGGATCGCGTGGCAGGCCCGGCTGTCCCTCCGGGTACATGGCGTTGTAGCAGTCGATGAACTCGTCCCAGGGGAGTTGCTCTTCCCCTCCAGCTTGGAGGGCGAGGTTGGTGATCATGTAGGAGACGTTGCGGAAGCGCTCCTGGGACAGGCTCCGTCCCAGGGCGGCCGCCAGGTCCCCACCTAGCAGGTCGAGGACGTAGGCGGTGGCCCCCGTGGTGGCGCGGGAGGGCTCCTTGTCGTGGATCGTCTTGCCACCGTCGTCGCAGGCGAGCTTGGGGCGCACGAAAGTAGCCCCGATGATGGGCTCCACCGACTTGCCGAAGACGAAGTCGAGGGAGCCGAACCGTAGGTGAGCGCCCGGCGCCAGCGAGGCGCCACCGTGGGCCATCCGGGCCCTGGTGAAATGTCGTGACACGCGAAAAGTCCTCTACCTGGCGCGCCAACTGTCGGGGTTCTCTACCGCCGGCAAGTAAAATTTCTACGATCGCGTGTCAGGGACCGGATGGTGACTTAAGAGACAGGGGGTTATACTGGTTCGGGCCTCCAGAGAGTAACACCCTACGTCCAGTGAGTGCCGATGTTCTCAAGTCCAAGTCTGTAGTTGGGGGTACAAACTAGTCGGGAGAGGGAGAGGGTCCCAAGTCCCTGTGTTGTGTGTGTGTGCGTGAGTGTCCGGATGATTGATTAATTGTTTGTTGCCCGATCCCCCTCACTGGTGCCTCCTTGTCCCCTTTTATAGTCTCAAGGGGAGAAGGGAGTGGGGAGGTAAAAAGGAGAAAATTACAATGGGCGTTACTACCCCGAGGCCTTTAACTCGCGCCGCATGCCGAGCCGTACATGGAGCAGGTGTTGATGGAGTGGGCGCCCCGCCTGACCCGGGATCGTACATCCCGGGTGGTTGATGTAGATGACTTCTCGGGTAAGTCTCCGAGTAGCTTCCGGGTCGTGGTTGACTTGTACCGTGCCGCCTTGGACTCTAGGTGTCCTCGCCGGGCTCCAGGTGTCGTCCTTGGGCCCCAGGTGTCCTGCATGCGTGTCTCCCTGGAACTGTAGTGTTCCTGTTCGGATGAGACGGGTGCTCCTGTGGCTGCCGTGGCAAAGGACGGAGGCCCATCATGCCCTGACGCGGCGAGTACCAAGTGGGTACGGCCAGGGATGGGCAAAAGCTGGGCGGAGCCGAGAGGACTAGTCGGACGGGTAGGAGACTCCTCGGCGACGGTGACTCCCCGGGCGAATCAGGAGCCAGTCGGAGGCGGAGACTCCTCGGGCGAATCAGGAGCCCCTCGGAGGCGGAGACCCCTCGGGCGAATCGGAGACTACTCGGGCGACCTCCGAGCTATCTGGGCATGAAGGATCCGCTTGATTTGGGTCTTCGGCTTTTGTTTTTGAAGGGTGGATTATCGTTATGACGTGGATTAAGGGTTTGATTGGGTACCCCCGATCTAGACCCTCGTCAGATACCTTGTACACAACATCCCAACCCTGAAGACGCTTGTCAGTTGTAGCTCGGTCGTATGTCCATACACCTTCCTTCCAAGCACGTTCCAATTCATCGACCAGAGGCTCCATGTACACACCTATTTTTTTCCCGGGTATCCAGGAATAATTAACGACAAGAAGATGTTCTGACGTTGAAAGAGAACGCCGGGTGGGAGATTGAGAGGGATAACAAACATGGGCCAACAAGTGTATGCAGCAGAAGACATCCCATACGGATTGAACCCACCAGTTGCAAGGGCAATACATACATTACGAGCCTCTAGAGCTTTCTGACTATGAATCTCATCAAAGCTTCTCCATGATTCACCATCGGATGGATGTACCAGCTTCTCAGGATTGTATCGACGACCATTTTTGTGCCATGTCATCTGCTTCGCGGATTCCTCGGTCATGTAAAGCCGTTGGATCCTCGGTATGAAAGGAAGGTACCGCAGGATCTTCTTGGGAATCGTGGTCTGCCTCTTAGTGCCATCACCAGAGTCTACCTCCACGAATCTGGACGACTTGTACTGTGGACAGTACTTCGCGTTCTCATATTCTTTCCTAAATAAGACGCATCCATTCGTACAAGCATGTATCTACTCATACGGCATCTTAAGTGCGCGAAGAAGTTTCTGTGCCTCATACATGCTCTTCGGCAGAATGTGACCATCCGGAAGCAAGCTGCCAAATACTGTCAACATGACATCGAAGGCTTCTTGACTGTGGCTAAACTGCGACTTTATGGCCATCAGGCGTGCAATGGCATCCAGTTGCGAGACCCTGGTATGCTCGTGAAGGGGTTTCTGTGCCGCAGACAACATTTCGTAATAAGCCTTCGCACTGGCCTCCAGCTCGTCCTCCGTAGATCCTTCATCTATTTGTGCTTCATCGTAGTCATTCAACATGTCTCTGACCTCGGCATCATCATCAAATTCCTCGATGCATTGTCTCACGACTTCGTCTCTCACACGCTGGGCCTCACCATGGCAGGTCCATCGAGTATAGTCCGGCGTAAATCCATGCTTGATGAGATGTTTGCTCATGTCCATCTTTGTTTGTCGTTTACGGTTTGCACATTTGACACATGGACAGAAAGCACGTGTAGTCTTGGCAAATGCAAACGCTTGGTTCACGAAAGCTTCAGTCTTGGTCAACCATTCAGCAGTCTTCTGAGCAAAGCCCGTGTACATCCACTCACGGTCGTCCATCCTCTAACAGATCACCGAGCGATATCAAACTAACTTTTACATCTACCCGAATGTCTATCATTCTCTAATAGGTATAGATAGGTCCTAATCCCACCCGAGGATGTGTAGATGGGGTTAGTTTTCATGCTCTACTCCTATCTGAGACAGAATTTCGGTAGCACCTCCCCGCTGTTCTCCAAATACACGTCCTGGAAAGGAGATTGTGTATCCGGAGAACAACGGGGAGGTGATGCCGAAATTCTGTCTCAGATAAGAGTAGACCATGAAAACTAAACCCATCTACACATCCTCGGGCTGTCCAAAAAATATGGACAATTCAAAACATATACGGTCACACATATGCAAAAATCTGCATATGTCCGACCGTATCTCTTTCGAACGGGAGACGCCTATGGTTGCGTGAACAACGAACAAGAAAGGAAAAGAGGGGAGTTATGTCTCACCGTGTGTCATCGGGGTGTAGGCCGGCCTCAATGGAAGGGGAGACTCGTCTGCAAAAAAAAGAGAAAAAAGTGTTAATAATTGAAAATTTCGGCAGCACCTCCCCTACAAAGGGAGGTTTCCAAACCCTGCAATAGAAGAACGGCACGATGGCCGACAACATTCAACATCCAACATTCATTTCACATCAAACATTCAACAACCTTGATTCCATGAAGCTTGTTTTGCTTAGGGCCATGCCTTCCTTGAAGCAGGAGTTAGAATCTTGGCTATGTAATTTCATTTAATGCTTTTCTCTTTTCTTCTTTGGATCTATGGTCCACCCTGTAAATACCATTTTTTTGCATACATATAGAAAAAGTCAGTAGGGGCCTCCCCTGCTGTTTTCCTCAAAAAACCTTGATTCTATGAAATTGAAGATTCAACGTCATTAACTAAGAAATATTCTAAGAATTTCTAACTCCGGCAATTCTAACTCCACAAGGGCGAAATTTTTCTAACTCTAACATTTCTAACACTAACATTTCTAACTCTAACCATTCTAACTCTAACAATTCTAACTAAAAATCTTTCTAACTCTAACAATTCTAACTTAAGCAATTCTAACTCCAAATGTAACTCTAACAATTCTAACTACAATTCTAACAGGCAAGCTTACCTTTGCAGAGGACGGGAGTAGGGGCGGCGGAGGCGGCGCGCGCCGAGGCGGAGGAGGCACGGCCGAGGGCG
>CM014278.1:6385735-6405786 GCA_004135705.1 Alloteropsis semialata
TTTGCGTTGACGCCGGGTGTGCCGGTGAAGATCTGGAACGGCTCTGATGAAGGCTCGCAGGGTTTCTTCTGCTCCCGGATGATTTCTTCAACTACAGCTTCCTTCATCAGGCCAGTGGTGGTGTCCAATCCCTCAGAACGGAGGCTAGCCATCCGGATACTTTCTGTTGCTTTGGGCCAGGACCCAGGAGCAGAAGTACTCGGAGCGGCTTGCTCTTTCACTGGGGGTGGTGGCGTGACGTTGCTACCTACTGCTTGAGGTTGGGGCGGTGAAGATGCTTGGGGGCTTGGCCCTTCTCCTTCTCCTGTTTCCTTGATTGGAGTCTTTGGTACATCTTAAGGAGCAGGAGTAGGCGGACGGCTGCATAAACAATTGAAGATTAGCAATATTCGCATTTCAGAATTTTGCTCCATGAAGTTGGATCATCTACCTGGCAAATTCCATGTTGAATTCAGGCTCTTCCACAACAAAGTCAAAACCACCAACAGGGTTGTTCTGAGGTCCTTGGGGTTCTTTTGACTGAGCGGGTTCTTCTTGTTGAGGATTCTGCAATTATACATTCAATTCAGAAAACAACTCGGCAAGAGGCAGGCATCAAGATTTTTTGCAAAATAAGACAATAGGGGTACCTTGGGCGGAGAAGACTGTAGTGGGATTCCCACTGGGATCTCCACATTGGTTTCAGGCTCTGCTTCAAGTGCCTCTGCTTCATCAAGAATAGTATCTGATGATTTCTTCAGCGAAGGAGACACTTTCTTCCGCAGAGCCCGTTTTTTCTTGGGGATGGTTGGACTTGGAGCATCGTCAGCACTAGGCCTCTTCAAGCCTGATCCTCCTTGCCCGAGTATCTTCCCACGAGGAGGTCGGGGTATGTCATCATCAGAATCGGATACTTCTTCCAGAATTACCTGGTCCATATCTGGCGATGCTTTCTTCTTCCCTTTTCCTGAACTTTCAGCAGTTTGCTGGTGCGGGGGAGATCCAGGCAACCCGGATTGGTTCTCTGCTACGTCTGGAGGCGAGGAGGCAAGTCTGGTTCGCAATTCCTGGCAGTGGATAGCGCAACAATTGATCAGTTGTCAAAAAGCAAGAAGATATATATCATAATTGATATTCGGGTTGTTTTCAAGCTTACCAATGATGACGGACGACTTGCCGAGTACTCGGGTACCCGGCGTGGCAGATCCTGGGCATCCATGAAGAGTGCCTGGACGCGGACGGCGACTTCATCTGACGACAAATCGCTGGTCGAGATCCTGGTCGGGTCTTCGGGGCCAGTATACTCATAGCCAGCGTGCACCCGCTTCTGGCAGGGTTGTACGCGCCGGCGCAAGAATGAGCTGGCAATCCCGATGGCGGTTAAGCCTTGATCCTTAAGAGCAGTGATCATCTTGATGAGCCTGGAGATTCCGTCAACCTTATCCCTATCGAGGGATTCATTCCATGAATCTTGCGGCTGAGGGAGATGACCGGAGTGCTTGGATAGCCTCGGGGGCTGATTTTCCACATAAAACCACTTGTCATTTCAGTCTTTAATGGAGTCATTCATCTTGAAGTCAAAGTAGACGTTCTTCATCCCCTGACGCAACTGAAATCCGGCCCCGCCGACTACTTTGTCCGGGGTGGACTTCACACGGAAGAGGCAGCGGAACAGATTGAAGTGGGGATCGATCCCCGCAGAGATGATGAAGAGGGAAATTTGAAGGATAGAATTGGGGTTGAGATGTACCAGTTCCAATTTGTAATAAGAAAGAAGCCCTCGGAGAAAATCATGAGCGGGGAGGGCGAATCCGCGTTCATAAAAAGTGACAAAAACCACGATTTCGTGGATTTCTTCGAAAGGCCAGGCCTTACCAGCATCGGTGCGCCAACAGGAGATTGACTTATCCAGCAGGTAGCCTTGCTCCACAAGACCCTGCACCATCTCATCTGTTGCCTTTGGATGGCTTCCAGGCAAGAGCCGGCGCAGGGGAGTTCTTGAACACTGGCATATCAGTGGCTGGGATCTTGGATTTCTTTTCGTTTGTGGCGGATTTGCTCTCAGCAGGCTTGCTGGAAGCAGGTTTGCGACCCATCTTGCCAGACGAGATTCTCAATTGATTCTCGAACGGGGCTTGAGTGGATTAGAGATTGCGCGCAGAGGCGAAAAGAGTTTGAGGATTTCAGTGGTGAAAGCGACGGCGGCGGGGAGGAGAATACGAACGGTTCACCCTCTGTCTTATAAGATTGAAGCGGTAACCCTAAGCGTATTTCTCTGTAACCCGTTTTCCAAAATACGCCAACACTTATGTATTCGTGGTGACAAACCAGATGCATATTTGTGTGGCCATTTCCTAACGAGCTAGGTCATTTTCCGATGAATTTTCATTCTCGGGGGCTGATGCTTAATAGGATTTATTTCCACAGCAAAGAATATACATATTTCAACGGAAGTCTTTAAGCTTATTGTCTTCTGCTTTAAGCTTGGGGGCTGTGGGGGAAATAGTATATTTCTTTTGGAAAGTTTTTTCAATAAAGACCCTGGAATTATTTTTAATCCTTGAAAACATTTCTAGGCTCGGCTAGACCCATAATGGGTCCATCTTTTTTCAAAAGCTGGACACCATTATAGTAAATGTGGAAGTTTTTGCATCAATCTTGGTTCATAAACCAAGGCCCGGGGGCTGGCTGCAAAAGAAGTCGGCAAAGGAGCACATCATGTTCACTTCTGAAGGTTTTCAACAAGCAAGACGACGAGGAAACAACTCGGCTGATGCTGAAACCGTTGAGAAACAACCCGGCAGGCGTGAAGACATGAAGACGCTCGGGGGCTTGACGGTCCAGGATCCATGGGAGTCCTCATGTGCCACGGTCCCGTTAGAAAATTGGGCCGGCAACCCTGACTGATACAAGGAAGAACTGTACAGCTTAAGGAAACTAGTCGGGTACTGGGAAACAACCCGGCCTACTTATGTTAGGACTCTGTGTATTGTATCCGACTAGGAGTTTGTATTTCTTGTCTTGTAGACCCTGTCTCCCGAGTATATAAGGTGAGGCAGGGACCCCTTGTAAATCATACCCATCAATACGAGAAGATCCACCATACAGAATGTAAGGTATTACGCTCTCTACTCGAGGCGGCCTGAACCTGTCTAAATCGTTTCGTGTTCACCATCGTGCTTCTGGTTCCGGCGAGGCCCCCACGAACAACTCGACTACTTAGGGACCCCGCATAGTAGGCTAGCCGGTATAAAAAACCGACAATCCCTTCTTTGCCGAGTGCCCGAAATTTCGCACTCGGCGAAGCCTTAGGCACTCGGCAAATGTGGGGTTTCCCGTAGTGTGAGAACTAAGTTTCCATCCACGACATTCATATTGATAGGAATTAGACATTGTATCGGATCTAAAGACGTCGCCCTGAAGGATGCTTAATCGGTGAATTGAATGAAAACATCTGTTACCTAAAGTTGGATCTATTGTATAGCATAAGTTGGTAACAAATCTATATATGCACGAAGTGATAGCTCTGGGATTTGAATTGTACACACCACACGTGCATGAAAACTTGTGCGACTTCTAACATGGGACGTTCCCTGAATTTGGAACTATTTTCTTAAATTTTTTACCACCCTTCATTACGGATTTGTAACCTAAAGACACCTTTTAGTACCAGGCCTTGCTACCAGTACCGGAGACCAAGGCTTTTTTCTCCGTTTCATAGTAATGGTCACACAACAAATAACTAATTACAAGGGTTCCTATCCGATATTTTACGTGCTTTCAAGCAGAGAGAGTCTCCATCTGATTCAGCTGGCTGAGCTTATAGCCTAGTTTTCAACTATACAACCACCCAATTAATAAAAAGCTATAAATTGGCTCGTGCATCTGTTGTAGCTTACAAAAACGAGGCTCTTAGCGGCTTCAGCTGGCTGAGATTACAGCCTAGCTATAGTTTTCAACTATACAACCACCCAATTAATAAAAATCTATAAATTGGCTCGTGCAGCTGTTGTAGCTTACAATAAACGAGGATCATCTTATTAGCGGGGTCTAAGTTTATTAACTACCCAGCTAATAATGCATGTACATATAAAACTGAACTCAATGAAGTGCATGGAATTCTTAAGATTGTCGTCATGTTGCTGTGGTATGACTTGCACGATAAGCTACCCATATATATACTTGCACAATCGTGGAGCGGCTACGCTCTCAGAAGACAGACAAAGAGAGAGAGACATGGGGCTCTCGCCAGTGTGGGTTTGTATACTACTGACACAGATCACCATTCATGTACTTGTGTACCTCCTGCGGAAACGCAAGCAGAAGACCGTAGCTGCCGCTGCATCCCATCGGCTACCCCCGGGGCCCATCAAGAATGCCTTCTACTTCTACAGGTTGCTCGGCCACAACCCGCACCGCTCGCTTGCCCGCCTCGCCGGAGCGTACGGCCCCGTCGCGTCCTTCCGTTCCGGATGGGCGTGCCCCGTGGTCGTCGTGTCGTCGCCTGCCGCGGCCCGCGAAGCCCTCGCCGAGAACGACGCGCTCCTCGCAGCTCGGTGGGTGCCCGAGTGCGCACGCGCGCACAGCTCCAACTCGCCCTTCTTCCTCCCGTGCTCCAACCCGCTGTGGAGGCAGCACCGCGTCACGGTAGGTGCTCACTTCTCCTCCACCCACAGCCTCGACTCGACGCGGTCGAGCCGTGAGCGCCAGGCCTACATTCTGGCCGAGCGCTTCCGGGCGTGCTCTGGCCGGCCGGTCGCCATCGGCGAGGCTGTATTCGCCGCCGTGAGCAACGCTGTGTCCAATGTCCTGTTCTCCAAGGACCTGGCGGACTTGGGCGTCCAGCCCCAGGTTCTGAAGGAACTCACGGCAGGCGTCATTGATGGATGGTCAAGACCAAACATCTCTGATGCCTTTCCTCTCCTCTCGCCCCTTGACCTTCTTGGCCTGCGCCGCAGCATCCATGGAAAGTTAGGGATACTCTACAATATCATTGACCGAGAGTTGAAAGAACGGCAGCTAAACAGAACCAAGAACCGTGGCGACCTCATGGAAATTATCCTCGCCCGGAGCGTTGACACGCAGCTGAGTCATGCTGAGATAAGCAAGTTCTTTACGGTATGTTTCTATGTATATATGTTCTTGCTTGTCAGTTACATCTGTCAGAGCAAATACTTTCTTGTGTCTAGGTAATTAAGTTTGATGATGTTATATAGGATATCTTCATGGCCTCCACCGACACCACTGCGATAACCGTGCAATGGGCGGTGGCGCGCCTGATTCGCCACCCGGACAAGATGGAGAAGCTGCGTGCAGAGCTTGAGGCAAGCCTTGGATCCAAGGACTTTGCTGAAGAGAGCGACCTTGACAAGCTTCCATACCTCCAAGCCGTTGTGATGGAGACGCTGCGGCTACACCCATCCGTGCCTCTCATACCACGGATGGTGGTCGGGGACGACATGTTGTTGGCCGGATTCGACGTGCCGATCGGCTCCTGCATTCTTGTGAATATGTGGGCCATCGGAAGAGACCCAGTGGCATGGTCTAATCCAGAGGAATTCCAACCAGAAAGGTTCTTGGGACGGAGCGCAGCGCAGTTCCGGGGTTCTGACTACACCTTCAAGCCATTTGGTGCTGGGAGGAGGGTGTGCCCCGGATTGGACATGGCTGCGCGGTTCGTGCCCCTGTTGCTGGCCTCGATTCTCCACAGAATCGAATGGAGCCTTCCCAATGGTATGTTGCCGGAGGACATTGACATGAGGGATAAGTACGGCTTGGTGCTGGAGCTTGCTACGCCTCTCCGGGCTGTGCCAAAGTCCACCATGTAGTGTCTGCAGCCAGGATACATTACAGTAGGAAACCAGGAACATGGCTTGGTTCACATGAATAACAAGTGCGTGCATATATGTCTGTAACAAGTTAGATTATATGCATTTCTGCACAAATGTATTAATCAGAAACCAGATGAACACAATTTGTGAAGTCTCACGGTAGTGAATAAATTGGTAATTCTTTCATGCGATCAGAACTAAAAGGAATTAGCAAACCTGTCACTGGTCACTCGTAGCACACTACTTGTTCACTTGCTTGCCCCTGTGGAACTGGACAGGGACCAAACATGGATGAAACCTAAACTTTCCATAGACTCCATTCCTTCTCCGGCTTCTTTGCATCAACATTCCTGGCTGCTGGGTACTCTAACTAATCATCCTTGTCGGAATTGTTTTTGTGATGTCCGCAAATAGTCGATAGATCAAATTGGCTCATAAGTGTCCACTTCTGAAACGTTGTGAATTCAATCTCGTGCCATGATAGGTGGGCACACCTATCGTATCTATCTATCACTTGGCCCTAGTCCTACAGTGCTATAAAATGGATCTGGTGGTGTGCCTCCTGCATCTATTTTTTCGCAACACAAAACTAAAAATCCTGACTAATCGGTGTTTTCTCTTCTTTGGTGATGAGAAGAACCCTTGTTCATGAACGATGGACTGTGTCTACGTCGAGTTCTTCATCAACTAGGAGCAAGAAGCTCTACCCACCTTGTTCTGCATTAGTAGATTGATCATGACTTAGGCTATGAGATCATGTGTATCGATGTGCTACTTATGTTAATCAGTAACAGTTGGTAACAAGGCATCTATTCAACATTGAACATCATAGTCCACTACCGGAGTACTCTTCATCAGTTCCAAACCCACTATGGTAGCGGTTTTGGAATGGGTACTGCATAGTCTCGAGACTAATAGTCTCCGCTTTTTCTTGCCGTTGGACCCGGTACATTGGTATCGGGTCCTAAAAATCCGGTACCGTTGAGCCGGACCGATAGAGCGTTTTCCAGTAGTGGTCAGCCCTACTGGAGCCTCTGTTTTGTCTCTCTAGAGATCGGTTTGATGAGCAACTAGCTTAATATGTGTGTGCCTCTGTATATATGTATCAGTGCTTATTCAAAGTGCAATCAGGTTTTGCAAATTAGAATTCAACAAGTTGCGTGAGTTGAATATATCATATGTGCTCAAATATATGCCTAAGTCATCAATAGGTTAGATCATGTTTAAAGCCTAATTGCATGGTTAAGTGATTCGTATGCAGATTAGGTATCATGTGCAATTAGACCTAGTTAAAGTTTATATGCAAATCACAGATATGCAGATCAGTTTATGCATGTTTCTTGAGAAGTGGGATATAATCTGTCCCATTAGTTTAAGTTTAGTCAAAACCTGATTTGTTGTGCTAATAAGGACCAGTTTAGAACACAGAGGGCACTACGACGGCTACTAGTGGTGCTATAGTTATCTACCCACCTTATTCTGCATTAGTGGATTGATCATGACTTGGGCTATGAGATCATGTGTATCGATGTGCTACTTATATTAACTACTAACAATAACAGTTGGTAACGAGCCACCTATTCAACGCTGAGCATCTGAGTCAGCCCTACTGGAGCCCCTCTGTATTGCCAGTCTAAGATCGGTTTGAAGATCAACTAGTTTAATGCATGCCTCTGCATGTATCTCAGTGTTTATTCAAGTGCAATCAGCTTTTGCAAATTAGAAATCCAGCAAGTTGTATGAGTTTAAATCATATGTGTTAAATTACTTCCTATGTCAGCAGATTATATCATGTTTAAAGCCCAATTGGATGATCATTAAGTGATTCAAATGTTATGCAGAGTTGGTATCATGTGCAGGTAGACCTAATTAATGGAGCTTGTTTATAGGCACATCGGTTTATGCAAGTTTCTTGAGCAATTAGTTATAATCCATCTCTCATTAGTTTAATTTAGTCAAAATCTAATCTGTTAAGCTCATAATTAATAAGGATCATATTGAGACAAATCTTTCCTTGGAGTTCCCATAAACGTACCTCGTAGCTAGCTCAACCATGGATGGATTCTAAACTTTGTATGGTGGTCTCCATTATTTTTCCGACATCTTTACCTCATTCCTGCTCGATTGGTTCTGTAACTAATCATCCTTTGTGAGTATCGATTTCAGCAGAGGACCCTGTACTGAGACTGTGAGACAATAGTGAATGTCCAGATCTCCTTCTAATGCCACGATCACATTCACATATATCCCCTTTTAGTGATGAACTACGAGGTACGTTTATGAGAAGCCATTTACTGTATGTTTGTAAGAGCATCTCCAAGTGCCTTTCTAAAAATGAATAGCTAAAATTCTGATTTAACTATTATATAAAATGAAATGGCAAGTAGAAATGTGATGAAATCCAACAGCTTCTCCAAACAACCTCTCTAAACTAGGGCCAAGGGCACGGGAACAAGGGGCGAGAGCGCGGGCGAGCGGATGGCGAGTGTGCGTCGCACGCCAAAAATGCTGAGGGGAGGGGGAAGGATAGCGAGCCTGGAAAGATGGTGATCTGTTGACACCAGATTTTGACTCGGCTGGAGGAGTAAAATACTGATTAAAGTTGGATCCGATGGTGGAAGTTGAAGAGTGGAGCCGTTCCGATTAATGGTCGAAGCCGAAGCCAATTCTGAGTGATGTAGACGAGTCCGATTCCGATTCAAGAGAAGATATTTAACAGCAACAATGAGTCCTGATCGGACGCGGTGATACGAGGCCAGAGTAAATACGACTGCGAGGAGGACATGCGTCTGGAAGCTTTTACAAGGCCTGATTTGTGGCAATTCTAATTCTTTGGGTAATTTAGATTTAGGATTGATTTAAATAAATTAAAGATATTGTCGTATCTGACAAGGGTATAAATATAGACTCTGAGCCGTTGTAAAGAACGTTCGCACAACCAATCAATACAAGTCACCTTTTTTTGGCCTCGCGCCAAACCAACCTTTTTTCGTCGAGTCTTCAGCAAGCAGGGCTGCATCATCTTGACCTCCTGTTTGCTTGTAAGCATGATATCTACCGAGTTATTTTAGGCTTTAGATTGAGGTGTATCACCCTTTCTTTGACTAGATAATTCACCAATTTATCGAGTTGTTCGAAGCCTTAGATTGATGTTTATCACTCTTTTTCGTTTAGATCGCTCATTATTTATCGTGGTTGTTGTTTTATCTTATTGGCTCATATCTATTTTAGATCTATTTGCTCAGTTTGGTTATTTATTTATCATATATCTTGCAATAGATTTGTTCATCTTTTTTGTTCACAAATAAATTCAGTTTCAACAAGTTCCTTAGAACGTGTAGATCTATTGACTTAATAGGCTAAATCGGTGCCCTGCTAGCAACACTGTCTCGGTTAGATCCGATCCGATTGTCAGTGTGACATTGGTGTTAGTTTATTTAAGTTCTTTGGAGATATGTGTAATAAAGATCATAATCAAACTTGATTAATTACCAAATCAGCTCTTATAATCGATGGCTTGTTTTATTACATGCTACATCCTCATGATTCAGACTCAAGGCCGATGGTTCATGCTTGCATCAGACTCCTCTTTATGTTGATCCGATTGCGGGAACAAATCGACTGATTAAACTCTACCTTGTCAATTTTAGGTCAAATTGACTGGCATGCCATGAAGCTCAAGATTTTGGATCTGCACTAAAGTTCAAGCAAATCTTCTTGGCCACAGTGTTGTTTCTAGAAAGTAAACACCTGATTTTTAGGCGTCAACACATTTTGGCACGCCCGGTGGAACATATAGCAAGTTTCTGGGATGGAGAAACCCAGAGAAAAGGCTGATGTCGATCCGATCACCATGGACGACCTCAATGATGAGCAAAAGAAGTTAGTAGAAGCTAGACCTGGTACTTGGGAGGGTATGAGCAAGCCCACTCTTGTTCATACCCAAATCTAAATATATATTACCCAATCCTTACCCTCTCCATTCTTGCCCATATCCAATGGATATTTAACTTTGTACTAGATACTATATATTTCTAGTGGATAAATAGTTTTCTCCCCATACCCTACCCTCCCAATTTCTATTGAATAATTAATTTTCTACACATACCCTCCCCATTTGAGGTGGGCATGAATTTGGATATGAGTTATGAATATTCACCAATAGGTCTAATAGAAGCACAACTTGAAGAATTCAAGAATCTATGTTTGGACGCATTCTGCAGGACGCGCTGTGATCAAGAAAAACCAGTTTCCAATGCCAAAAGAAGCGTTTGACAGGATCACGGCTGCTGAGAGAAAATTATTTCAAAAATTTGTTGATGATGGAATGAGTCATGTCATGATCAATCAATCAGGTATATTGGTGAATACAGTAGTAGGATTGATCGTCAAGTTGCTCGAAGGAGTTGTGCTGAAAGATGTCCAGAAAAGATCTGCTTATTTTGATACAAGTGCTCCTGTAATAAAAGAAATCAAGAAAAAGATTGCACAAATTATTGATTGAAGTTACTGAAGTTCCATTGAAGTTACTGATTAAACTCTATCTTGTCAATTTTAGGTTAAATTGACTGGCACGCCACAAACCTCAAGATTTTGAACCTGCACTGAAGTTCAAGCAAATCTTCCAGGCCACAGTGTTGTTTCTAGAAAGTCAACACCTGATTTTTTGGCGTCAACACGATCCAGAAACAGCTGTGCCTCACAAGTTGTAAGTTATGATTTTTTCATGTAAGTTGATCTGGGTCTTCACTCTTGTCATAAAAAAACCAATTGCTCAATCAGAATTTATGTTGGGGGATTGGCTTATCCAGGAAACACCTTCACTCGTTGTTTTGATTGTAAACCCAATGCATTTGCCTTCGCCACCCATAACTGCAAGGTTTTTGCCTTCGCCGAGTCATCAGACGCCGAGAGACAATACGTTGCCCCCGGCGCTAACGAACGATTTGTGGTTAAGGCGAAGGCATGGTGTGGCTTCTCATTGTCTTCGCTACACCCAACTACCTTTTATGAAGATGCGAAGGTAATGTTCAAATATTGTGTATACTCAGTTCATCTTGTTATACAGGCCGAAGGCGAGCCCGGGTGATGGCATGGCGTTCTATTCTCCTCTGACCAGGAGAAGGCGTCGCTCGGACAGACAGGCACCAGCTGGTGAAGGCGACAGGGAGGCACCGGATGGTGAAGGCGAGCAAAGGGTCACTAGAGGCACGGTGAAGGCAGCGTGGACCAAGTCCAAACCGAGTCAAAGACGGAGTTGCTGGTCTACGCATTCACATTGTGACACATGAATGTACTCTTATGCCCCTGGGGAGTCTGAGTTGTTGAGTCTAGAGGATGATGCCTGATTTCAGGGGTATAAGGGGAATGTAAAAAGTGCCTCTTGACCTCCCTATAAAAGGGGGCCTCCCACCAACGTGTAAAGGGCTGATTCCCAAGAACACTATTGATAAGTAATTTATTGTTGCTTGTCTCTGTTCTCTGTCTTGGCTATTGTCTGGGCTTAGTGGCTTCGGCACTAACCCAACAATTGGCGCCCACCGTTTGTGCTGTGCACGAAAGAAACCCACGAACACCATCATGCCACCAAAAAAGACTATACCAAAAAACATCACCAGCAACCAAAGCACGGCTTCATCTGCGAAGCCGACGTCCAAGCCACAGTTCCACCAACCACCTTAACACCCATAACCGAAGCCGTCAATGAAGACACGCAAGTAGATGAAGACACTCTCACCACCGAAGAAAAGCTGCGTAGGGTGGAGGACAGGCTCCGCCATCGCCGTCTTGAGCAGCAAAGAGAGCTCGAAGCCGCTCAGCTCGAACTGCAGCAGCAAATGCAGGAAGAAGAGGAAGAACAGCAACATCAGCTACTGCAGGTCAAGAAGCAGTTGGAGGAGCTGAGGCAGGCGAAGCAAAGAAGATTGAACTCCACTGGCTCTAGAGCTGCGAAGCTCCGAGAAGAACTCGAGAAGGCCAAGAAACAAGTTGCTCAACTCCAAGCCGAACTCAACGACCCAATTGCCTTCGCTAGTGCAGGGGCAAACCACATTTCCACATCGGAAACTGGTTTCCAAGTACTGCATACTCGTCCCATTGATCGTACTTGCCCTCTCTCAGAAAGTCTTCAATTGGCAAGATGGCCGCCTTCATACAAGCCTATCTCTCTGCCAAGATACAACGGCCTCACCGACCCCAAGCAATTCCTCATGAGCTATGAAGCTGCAATAGCTTCGGCAGGGGGAGATGATGTGGTACTAGCAAAATCTTTCATCATCGTCTGCGATGGCACCGCAATGAACTGGTACACCAAGCTCCCAGGATTATCTATCACCAGCTGGTATGACCTGAAAAGAGAGTTGATCAAGAATTTCAGCATTATGGGAGACCAAACATTATCATATATAGAGTTAACCCTACATCAACAGCCGAAGGAGTCTGGAGGACTACTTTCGCAGGTTTGTGGGACTCAGATCTCAGGCTCCTCATATTCCTGATGAAGCCACAAAATTTGCAGCTATACAGGGGCTTCGGTCAAGTCCTTTTGCCCAACACATTGCAAGGGAAACACCAGCAACCCTTGGAGATCTCTATGAAGAGTTCAAAAAATACTGTCGATCCGACAATGACAACCGAATGCGAATTGCCAGAGAAGCCGTCCTAAAAAACCAATATGATTCCCAAAACAAGCAGCATCATTACAGCCAAAACCACTACCAAAACTACCCATCCCAAACCATCATGAATGTGGAGAGCCCACCTTCGCTTCCACAGAGCAATCCCATTTACTCAGAAAATTAACACCAAAGCCAAAGAAACGAACCGACTCAAAGAGGTGGAAAAGCCGGCAGAGGCCGAGGAAGAGAAAGAGGTCCACCTTCGGGACCAGAACTGTTTTGTCAATACCATGGCAAAAATCATACCCATGGCACAGAGCAGTGCCGAGACATCAAAAGAACCATCGACAAGCTGAAAGCAGACAAAATCCAAGCAACCCAAACGAAGCCATCTTTGGCTTCGCACCCAAACACCCAAACCCAACCACAAACCCAAGCTATCCAAGCATACTGCCCAGTTTATCCCTCCCTAAGCTCAAGCTTTGTTCACCCAACCACCGCGATGGCGACTCAATTTTCGCCTTCACCCCAAACTTTCCAACATTATTACCCGCAGACCATGTACCCACAATTTTACCCTCAAAACACCCAGCCTACCCAAAACAAAGATATCAAGGTAGAGGAATTACCACCTCCACCTCCACCTCCCCAAAAATAGTAAGACCCAAACACTGCAAATCCCTTGCCCAGTTACGGCCTCATTATGCCCATAACTGGAGGATCCTCACTTGCCTTCAAGACAAAGAAGCAGAGAAAGAGTTACTTTCGCCAGGTCAACAACATCTCAGTTGACGGTCCCTACAAGAAGTTAGAATGGTCTCACATGCCAATTACCTTCACCGAAGAAGATCTCAAACTCCACAACTTTCCACACAATGACGCAATATCGATTGAAGCCAACATTGCTGGCTGGAGAATTGGGAAAGTGCTAGTGGACACAGGCAGCTCTGCTGATATCATCTTGGCGAAGACTCTCAGATCGATGACAAACATCAACCCAGATAACTTAGAGCCATCTGACACACCTTTGGTCGGCTTCGGGGGGAAGCGCACCGCAACATTGGGAAAAATCACATTACCAGTATCCTTTGGCGACACATCAAATGCAAGAACAGAGTTCATTACCTTCGACGTCGTTGACATGTTCTTCGACTACAATGTTATCTTCGGCAGGGGAGTCATAAATGCCTTCGACATCATCATAAGGCAAGCTTTCTTGTGCATGAAAATGCCAGCTCTCAAAGGGGTCATCACAGTCTATGGTGACCAAACAGAGGCAAGAAGAATTGAATATGCTAATACCCCAGGCCAGCGAAAAGTCCATGTCCTCGAAGAAAGTGATCCCATTTACCCAGAGGAGAAGCCAAAAGCTGAGAGAGACAACAAAACTATGCAAGGGGCAACAGAAACCAAAGAGGTGCAATTGCAGCCAGACGTCTTCGATAGAAAAGTCATCATCGGCTCAGATCTTGAGCCAGACGAAGAAGAAAGACTCATCGAGTTCCTGAGAAATAACAAAGATGTCTTCGCATGGTCAAGCAAAGATTTGCCAGGCGTTGACAGAAGCATAGTTGAGCACAAACTATCAATCAGCCCTGACATGAGGCCGAAGAAGCAGAAATTGAGGAAAATGTCCGAAGAAAAAGTAAGCGCAGTCAAGGCCAAAGTGCAAAGGCTGCTCGATGCGAACGTTATATGCGAAGTCGAATACCCCAAGTGGCTAGCAAACACTGTGCCCGTGAAAAAGAAAATGGCAAGTGGAGAATGTGCATTGACTTCACCGACCTCAACAAAGCATGTCCCAAAGATGATTTCCCACTCCCAAGAATTGACAAGATCATTGATCAGGCTGCTGCAAGTGAGATGATGTCTCTCCTCGATTGCTTCTCTGGTTATCATCAGATTTGGATGAAAAAAGAAGACGAAGAAAAAATCAGCTTCATCACTCCTCTTGACACATTTTGCTTCATCAGAATGCCAGAGGGGCTTCGCAATGCTGGTACCACTTTTTGCCGCATGTCCAGCACCATATTCGAAGAAGAATTGTTCAAATCCATACTTGCATATGTCGATGACATCTTGGTCAAAAGCGTCAAGAGACAAGATCATGTCTCAGACCTGGCAGTTGCCTTCGCTCGAATGAGACAGGCGGGTCTCAAGCTCAACCCGGAGAAATGTGTCTTCGGAGTGACCAGAGGGAAGATACTCGGCTGTCTGGTGTCAGCCAATGAAATCGAAGCCAACCCAGATAAGATCAATGCAATCCTCAACATGGAAGAGCCAAAATGCATTAGAGATGTGCAAAAACTCTCTGGCAGAATTGCAGCACTCAACAGATTTATTGCTAAGGCAGCTGAGCGCAGTTTACCCTTCTTTGCAACTCTCAGAAATGCATCAAAGTTCGTATGGGGAGAAAAGCAGTCGAAGGCATTCCATGAGCTAAGGCAATATCTGATGCAGCTCACGAAACTGACAATTCCAGACCCGAAGGTACCATAACTGCTATACATCGCAGCCTCGCAGTCAGCCGTCAGTGCTGCACTCATTGCGGAGAAACTGATTGAGGGCAGAAAAATACAGCAGCCAGTGTATTATGTCTCTGAGGCTTTGGCCGGATCGAAGCTATTCTACACCGAAATTGAGAAAATGATTTATGCAGTGGTGATGGCATCCAGAAAGCTAAGGCATTATTTTGAGGGGCACAATATTAAGGTGCTGACAAATCAACCACTTAAAGAGCTACTGAGCAACAAGGAAGCTTCAGTAAGAATACGCAAATGGGCTGCAGAGCTGTCAGAATATGTGGTCGATTTTGAGCGAAGAACTGCAGTCAAATCACAAGTCCTAGCTGATTTCATAGCTGAGTGGACATCGCCTTCGGCATAGAATATGACTAGAGAGGAAAACTGGCTAGTACACAGTGATGGCGCATGGGGGGATAAAGGAGCTGGCATCGCAGCTATTGTACAATCACCTTCGGGCGTGAAAATGAGATATGCAGCGAACCTAGAGTTCTGCAAAAACAGCGACAGAAGTACGAACAACGTTGCTGAATATGAAGCCGTGCTATTGGGGCTCAGGAAAGCGAAGGCGCTGGGAGCGCAACGCTTTATTGTGAAAACAGACTCAAAGGTGGTAGCAGACCACATCGAAAAAGAGAGTATTGCAAAGCAGCCTGAGCTGATCAAATACCTCACCACAGTCCGAGCAATGGAGAAAAAATTCAAAGGTTTCACAATCGAATACATCCCGAGGGCAAAGAATGAAGAAGCCGATGCACTGGCTAAAGCAGCAGCAAAGGGGGACAAGTTGCCACCAGACGTCTTTTTCCAGACGCTGACAATGCCTTCTGTTGAGGCCATAATACCAGGGTACCCGACCACGAGGATTGCCGACTACCGACTCCAAGACGACCAAGACTCCGAACAAGACACGACAACCAGATCGCAGGAGGGAAGCCCGAAGACAGTTCGAGTCCTACTAGGTTTAGGTCTGTTTTGTCTTGTAAGGCACGTCTCCCTGGATATAAATAGCGGGGTCCTGTGCGTAGAGGGTATCGAACATCCAAGTTTGTATTCCACAATCCACCCGAGGGTACTCGTTACGCATTGTAATCTGTACTCGACGAAATAATACAAGCAGCAACTGGACGTAGGGTTATTACTCGATCTCGAGGGCCCGAACCAGTATAAAAATCCCGTGTCTTTCTGTTCATCACCGTGATCAATCTTCGCACAAAGCGGGGTGTCTACCGGACAAATATCTGACGAGTACAACCTCGACAGAGGCGCGCCAGGTAGGGGCCCTTGCGTGAAGAAAGATCATGCCGATCGTCAACGGAGTCTGGTTCGCCGACGCGTCGAGTTCCTCGATGCCCTACATGCCCAGTTCCGTCAAGTCGGGAGCGATCGGGAGTTCTGCTTCCGCTTCCGATCTCTACGCTCACCGCCACCAAGTGCCTTCACGAGAGATCCGCTTCGGGGATCTTGTGTTCGAGCACCAGGGCGACTACGAGCTCAAGCTGACAGGGATCCACGATCCCGATCTCACATGCGCCGGTCGGGAGGTTTTCGCCACCTTCACGGAGCCAACTCCCGAAGACATTGCAGATCGCACTGCGCAGTTGGATCTCGACTACAGTGGATCTAGCAATGGGTCAGAACCATCTGAAGACCGCCGCATCCATGTGCTGAATGCAAACGGGACAGGGGCCGCCGCCGAGTCATCTAGCTCGCGTCGAACCGTGCCTCCTCCACGTTTGGACAGCGCACCAACGCTTCAAACGGCTAGAACCCGTACACAACATGTTGCGTCCTCTTTGGCTCCCCGAGATCTCAACAATGATTTCCGGGCCGTCGAACAGGACAATCTGCAGATCCGAACCCTCTTGGAGACAATGGAAGCAATGGCCGAAGGGACTCCAATGGCCACCATAGCCAAAAGGGCTCGAGAAGCAGCGGACAAAGCCAAGGAGCACATCCAGGCCGCCGCTGCCGCACCACCGGCTCCGTCAAACAGACCACGTGAACCACAACCGGTTCGGTCCCGATCTGTTAACGGACGACCGCACTATCGCCCGCGTGAAGGGCGCGACATGAGGCCGCAGCTCGAACGCAATCGTCGCACTCGCGACGCTCGGGAAACTCTCAACTACAACCGAGACTACCGAGCACGTGAAGGCTACTACCGGTCCCATCCAGAATCGCCGCCACGTGACTCCCGACCAAGCATGGGGGGATGCCTGGCGTACTCCCCAGCCCTGCGCAAGGTCAGGTGGCCCGAAAAGTTCCGTCCTACTAGCATCGAGAAGTATGACGGGACAACCAACCCCCGCGAGTGGATCCAAATCTATTCCACGATCATCGACGCCACCGGGGGAGACGACTACGTGAAAGCCAACTACTTGCCGACTGCTCTGCAGGGATCAGCCCGAACATGGCTCATGAACCTGCCCGAAGCAAGCATCAAGTCATGGACTCATCTTCGGGAGACGTTTGAAGCCAATTTCCAAGGCACCTACAAACGCCCCGGACATGAGGGAGATCTGCTCAACTGTGTGCAGAAGCCTGGAGAATCCCTCCGGGACTACATCCGCAGATTCAGCGACACCCGTAACACCATCCCCGACATGGTGGATGACCGGGTGATTGTAGCCTTCAATCAAGGTTGCAAGGACGAGCGAACGGCGGAGGAACTTGCCAAGAAGAACCCGAAGACAGTGGCAGAGCTATACGGGATCCTGGAAGAAACCGCCAAGATGGCGGATGCCCGAGCACGGGTCCATGGAAAGCCCGAACAAAGCCAGCCAGCCGGGGAAGGCAAGAAGAAGAACAAGCATAAACACAAGAAGCGCAAGACCGAGGGCGATGAAGTCATGGCAGTGGACAACAAGCCCCCGTACAGGCGTCAAGGCAAACCAGAAAACCTCCCGATGTACTGCCCAATTCACCGATCTACGAAGCATCACTTTGTGGACTGTACGGTGTACAAGAAGCAGAAGCAGGAGGAGGAGAGCCAGCAGAAAGGGGCTCCACGTGACCAGGCAGCTCACAACCCTCGTGGCGCAAACTACATGGATTGTGATGATGATCTAGATCTCCCCGAAGATCTAGAAATCGCCACAATCTTCGGTGGCTGTTCAACCCGAACCTCCAAGACCCAGCTCAAGCTGATCGAGAGGCAGATCAACAGCACCGAGCCCTGCAAGCAACTCTTGAGGTGGTCAGAAATCCCGATCTCATTTGATCAAAGGGATCACCCCGAGACGCTTTACGACGGGCCGCTACTGCCACTGTGCATCAAGCCATGGATCGGGCCCCGCAAGATCGGGCGAACCCTGATCGACAGTGGAAGCGCCCTCAACCTCCTGTTTGTCAACGCCTTTGACGAACTTGGGATCCCGAGAAGGTCCTTGTCCCCTGTGGAGAAACCTTTCTACGGGGTCATACCGGGCATTCAAGCCTATCCCTTGGGGAGGATCGATCTGCAGGTAACCCTCGTAGAGGGCAAAAACCTCCGATCAGAGTTCCTCACCTTCGAGGTGGCTGACATCACGTCGGCCTACAACTGCATCTTGGGTCGGCCGTTCCTGAAGAAATTCATGGCGGTCGCTCACTTTGCATACTCCATGATCAAGGTCCCGGGGCCGCTGGGCCCGATCACCGTCTATGGCGATCGCAGTGGCGCGGTCCAGTGTGACATGAAGACCCTGGACATGATCAAGAGTCGCGAGCAGGAACCAGCCAAGGCTGCCGAACCTGCCAAGAAGAAGACAAAGAGCCAGCCAAAGGCACCCGCCAAGGGGGCATTGGCTGAAACCTCCCGAGCAGCTGAGAACCGGTCAAAGGCCAAGGGGAAAGAAGTTCCCGAACAGGAGCCCATCGGGGAACAACAGCTCGTCGGGGGACAGGGAGCTGACAACCGAGCGGCCGAGAAACAGGCTGTGGTGGACCAGACCCCACTCAGGGGGACGCCGCCGCAGGCTGCTGGCGATTCAACGGCCAACGCCACACCAGTCGAGGCGCCGGCCAAGCGAACAGAGCCAGGCACGAAGGCGGTAACCCTTGATGAGACGGACCCGACCAAGACCACCCAGATAGGTCTTGGCTTGGGTGACAAATAGGAACTCGAGCTCATTGCTTTCCTCCGGGCAAACACGGATGTGTTCGCTTGGGAACCATCTGACATGCCCGGAATCCCCAGGGAGGTAATCGAGCACAAGCTTGGCATACGAACTGGCACCCGACCAGTCAAGCAAAAGCAAAGAAGATATACCCCGGAGAAGCGAGACGCCATTAACGAAGAAATCAACCGACTGCTCAAAGCCGGCTTCGTTCGAGAAGTCCCTTTCCCGGAGTGGCTGGCGAATCCAGTCATGGTGAAGAAGCCCAACGGAACGTGGAGGATGTGCGTGGACTACACAGATCTGAATAAAGCTTGCCCGAAGGACGAGTATCCATTACCTAGGATAGATCAAATTGTAGATTCTACCTCTGGATGCGAATTGCTTTGTTTTCTAGATGCCTACTCGGGGTATCACCAAATCAGCATGTGCATTGACGATGAGGAGAAAACTGCATTTGTAACTCCTTCGGTGTTTATTGCTATATAAAGATGCCTTTTGGTCTGAAAAACGCAGGTTGCACTTATCAAAAATGTGTTCACATTGTTCTTGAAGGCCAAATCGGCCGTAATGTGGAGGCATACATAGATGACATCGTTGTAAAAAGTAAGTTAAAGGGCGATCTAATCGCTGATTTAACCGAAACTTTCGACAACTTGCGTAAAAACAGGATGATGCTCAACCCCGCCAAGTGCACCTTTGGTGTATCATCGGGTAAGCTCCTCGGTTACCTTGTTTCCCAACGAGGTATAGAGGCAAATCCTCATAAGATCAAGGCACTCGACGACATGAAGTCTCCACGCAGCCGCCACGAGGTCCAGAAGTTGGCAGGAATGATGGCGTCCCTAAGTCGATTCGTGTCCAAGTCAGGCGAACGAGGTATGCCATTCTACAGATTGTTGCGTAAAACTGATCGTTTTGAGTGGTCGGCAGAAGCAGAAGAGGCGTTCCAGGCATTTAAACAGTACCTGCGGAAAATGCCCGTACTGGTCCCGCCAAAGC
>CM014278.1:6416658-6440148 GCA_004135705.1 Alloteropsis semialata
TCCTCTCGTGCTCTCGCCCCCACTCCCCAAATCGGCGATTCTCGAATCCAACCAAGGGAAAGGCAAGAAAAGTGTTGGATCTTCCACTCCAAGGTGTGGAAACTCCGAAGGTCCTTTGGATTCAAGTTTGAAATCGATCTCCATCCTTATCCAAGGTACTTCTTCAAGTTTTTGCCCGATCTACCAATGTAGCCCATGGTTTTGGATTTCCTTTGAGGATTGGACTCTCTAGGACCCCTGCTATGTTCCCCAATGATCTTGTTGAATTTCCATGGCTCAATCTTCGGATCCCCAATTTCTAGGGTTTGTACTGTTGAGGTCCGGACTCTCCGGATTTTTCTCCGGAGACTCCGAAACTCTCAGTCCAAATCCCTTGTTTATCTATCAATATCCCTCACAATCTTTTGCTTATCAATATGGGTTTGATTCTGTGACTAGGCAATGGGGAGGAAGCGCATGACTCATGGTCCTGACACAAATCGTCGTATCAAAACAAGACATGATCCAAATCGAAGTGATGACATTGAAGAAGAAGTGCCAGCAGTTGTTCCTCCTCCTCATCCTAGAAGGACTCGTGCTGCTGCTGCTGCTGAAACAGGGGGCTCGTCCAGTGCGCCCCAGTATGCCCCACATCCATCACCTCCACCTTTGATGGCTCCATCAGTTATGCGCTCAAGGGCTGCTCCAACTCCTCCACCACCTAAGAATTTCAGAAGAAGGGGAGGTGCTAATCAGGTCTGTCCTAACACTCCTGTGCACATCAATGTTGAGTTTGGACCCGATCAAGAAAAGGCAGAATTCTTTCCTAGAATGCGTAGTCCCCAACCTAAGCCTGGCTTTGCTATCTCTATGCCAAGGGACTATAAAGGTCAGAAACTTGTAGTGCAACAGGAAAGGAAGAAAAATCCCTATGAATATCAGCAGCTTGAGAGCATGGACTATAGGTTTTGGAATGAGTTTCATAGAGATTTCTATATGACTGTGATTAGAAGGAAGCACAAGGCACCAATTAATGCTATGCAATGGGTAGATTGGCAGTATTATGAGTCAACCAATGATCCACATTTTGCTCAAGTTGTGGCCAAGTGCACTGAGTTTGGGTTGTATAATTTGATGGGATTCAGATACAATTGGAATGAGGAGATCATTGCTCAGTTTCATGCCAGCTATTATCATGAGCCCGAGGATAACTCCATTCATTGGACTACAGAGGGCCTTCACTATTACATTGACTATGTGAACTTCTCTAGGCTTTTGGGACTTGGGTCAAAGGATAACATGAGGCCTTGCATTCATGAGGAGAAGAAGCTCAAGCCCATTGATGTGCCTTACATGTTCTACAACCCAATCTTGGCTCATGAGGGAAAAAGCAACAATCTTTTGCCATACTTTCATCATCTCAACAATATGTTTAGGGTGACCATTGATCCCAAGAGTGGGGACTCCACAGGCCTACATGCAAATGCTCCCAATCTACTTCATCACATGGGTGAGCTCGATGTTCCCTTTTGCATATTTGACTACATGTGGAATGAGTTGAAGAGAGCTACATATGATGCTAGAATTGGATTTCCATATGCTGCCTATGTCATGTATATGATTGAGAAGGTCACCAAGGTCACCTTTCCTAAGGATGTGATGCATGAGCCTTTACACCTAAGACCTAGGCAAGGTGATGCCCCCCACCCACCCGTGGTGGTCCTTCTCCTATGTCCGTGCCATCCCGTGATTCATATGTTGCACCATCAGCTGCCCCTACTCCTGCAAGTGCTGCTCCTAGCTCATCAAGGCCGAAGAAAGGTTCTATGGTAAAGAAAGTTCTCAAGTCTATCTTTTGTTTGTGCAAGCAAATTGCCAAGGATACAAATGAGAACCGTAGGGACATTATTGAGATCAAAAGTCACTTGGGACTGCCTACAGATCCTTATCACGAGATGCCTGAGATTGTTGATCCTTTTGAGGAATGGGATGCTGAGGATAATGCTCCTGGAGTGACTGCTGCACCAACCACTCCTCCTTTCACCTCTGGCCCCTCCTATACAAATCAGTTCTTCACTGCTCCTTCCTTTGTTGATCCTTACTCTGCTGGTCCAAGCACCTCAGCTGGCCCCTCCAAGATTGTTGACTATGACGCTGAAACTTCTGAGGAGGAGCCACCCAACTATCATGAGCATGATGATGATGAGGAGGACGAGGACACGAGCGAAGAAGAGCCTGCTGATGATGATGATGAATAGAAGATGAAGCTTCCTATGGTCTGCCTTTGTCATTCCCTTTTTGGTGCTTGATGCCAAAGGAGGAGTGAAATATTTATCTATTTATGTAATGGATAAAGTTTGTAATAACCTAAGCACTTGTGTGTAGAACTTGGGGCCTGAACTCTTGCTTGTATACTTTGTAGTGAACTTGAACTGCAACTGCTTTCCTACTTTTAATTCTGTGATTTTCTGTGGTAAATTGTGAATGTTTGGTGTGCTGTGTGGTGCCTGGCAGCAGAATCTTCGGAGTATCCGAAGAATTCTTCGGAGTATCCGGACATGTTCGGATACTCCGGACTTTTCTCCGGATTCTCCGGACCATCTGGCTGCCACCTTATTTCTGTTATAGATTGTTGTGCATAACTGCCATATGCATTGCTCTAGTATATTTGGTTTATATTCTTGAATACTTATTGATGTTGAAGATTTAAATTGATATCTTGTCCTTCTTGTTGTGCAAAATTGACATTGTCATGGTCGATTCTTGAATTCAATTCAATGCACATATTAAGGGGGAGTTCATTTACTGAAATTCACTTGTGCTTAATGATTACCTTGTAAAGGGTGTTGTCATCAATCACCAAAAAGGGGGAGATTGAAAGTGCATCAATGATCCTATTTGGTTTTGGTTGATCAATGACAACACACTTTAGTATCTAATGTTTGCAATGAGGCATGCACACAGGTGACAGGTGAAAACAATAAATAGCATATGGAGAAATGTGGCACTCAAAAAGAGAAATGAATGCATGGATGAAGCTTACACGAAGATTAACTTTTTGATCTCTTGAATATTGAGTTTAGGAAAACCGTACTATCAAGAGGGATGCCGAAAAACTCGCTTGGTGGTGACAAGGTGCTCAAAATATCAACTAACTTAACCATGAGAGACACCTTGCACTTGCACTTCACTGGGAAATTAATTTAGAGTGCTTTACCTGTGAAGTTTCGGAGGTTCCGGACATTTGTTCGGAGTGTCCGGAAATTGGTGTCTGGAGGAGGTGTTCTCCAGAAAGTTCGGAGACTCCAGAGATTTTTGTGGAGACTCCGGAACTTAACAGGTCTAACGGCTATTTCAGCTGAACGGGTATTTATACCCCTCCGGTCCCCTCCTTTCTGTGCTCGCTGACTCCTTTTCGAACTGAAGCTTCCAAAGGCGATTTCCATCCCCCTTTTCACTCCCTCTTGCTTTCCAAGGTTGATTTGGTGAGGGATTGAGTGGAGTTCAAGAGATTGTGCTTGTGAGCTGATTCCCCATCATTTGAGCACCTCGGTCGCCCTCAAGCCGGTGATTCGCGTTCTTTACTCTTGGAGCTTCAAGCTCCTAGATGGCTAGGTGTCACTCAAGAGCAATCAATCCGCTGTGGTTACCTTGAGAAGTTTGTATTACCCCTGCAGCTGAGTAAGTTCTTCATTTGACCCTTGGGTTGAGTGAAGAAGAGGAAAGTGGTTTGGTGGATAAACCCGCCCTTCGTGGGCTCCTCAACGAAGACATAGGTTCCTTGTGTGGGACTGAACTCCGGGAATCAAATCCCTGTGTCTCCTTGTGGTTGTTCTTGTTATTGTGCTACTTGTTGCTATTGTGCTATATTCTAGGGTTTGGTCCCGATCTATCATCTGTGAAGGTTCCTGCTGCAAGTGACTCTTGAATTGTGTTGTATACATCCCAGGGTTGTATGGAAATTAGGCGATCTGATTTTCATTGAGGTTTGATATGTCATTTTTACTTCGGCAATTATTTCTGGACTCTCCGGAGAAATCTTCGGAGTATCCGAACTTGTTCGGAACCTCCGTACTTTTCTTCGGAGCCTCCGCACTTTCTGTGACTGACAGTTGTTTTGAGCGAAAATTTTCAGTTTCAACTATTCACCCCCTCTAGTTGACATCCAAGGTCCTTTCACTAAGCCAACTTTACCTAGTGGCAGGTGATTGGGATAACACCTGATTTACTACTATTGTGAGCAGATCTAAGCAACTCTACTTTATCTTTTTGAAAAGGTGGCAGAGATGCTCTAAATAAGGATGGATAATGCATAAAAAGTAGGATTCACTTTATCCTAAGCTAATGCACAAACATGGGCTCAATCATAACCACAGTAGTTAAGTTAGTACTGGGACGGGAATGCTCCGGGGCTTGCCTGGCTCACAGATCTCCGGCTCTGCAGCAACAGGGGCTTCTGGAGCTTGCGGAACGGCTTCGGTCTCCGCCTCGAACACCACCTCGTCCCCCTCCTGGACGTCGTCGGGGACCTCCACCAACTCCGGCTGCAACGGGTCCTGGTCTACACGAGATGATGCAAAACATGGAATAATTAAATTAGAGACCCTCAAGCCCTCCTAAACTTGATCAAACACCTAAATAGCATAAAGGCGTTAATTAACTTATTTCAAGGATTATAAGAAAGGAATAACTAATTAAAAACCTATTTTCTAATTAAACAAACCCTTAAACTCCATCCTAAAATCAAGTATAATAATTACTAAAGCATCTAATATACCAAACAATAATCTAAATGCATAAAGGAAAATGCAACTATGGTAATAAAGTTTATTTCATTAATTTTAGAGGTTCCTAAAAAAGATATGCATTTCTAAATATTATTTCTATTGAAATGCATTTTCTAAAAACATTAAAAACCTAAATAAACCTAAAACTCTCCATTTTGCAGAAAACCCCCTGGCCTTTTCCTTAATACAGCCCGCAGTCCACAAATTCCCCTAATGGGCCGGCCCGGTCCGGCCCATTCTCTCTTTTTCTTTTTCTTTCTTTTCCCTTCTCTTTTTCCCACCGGCCGGCCCGGCCCACCAGCTCTTCTCCTCTTTCTCTAATTCGCTCGGCCGGCAAACGGGCCCGGCCCAACTCCCTTTCCTCCTTCGGCCGACGAACGGCCCAGCCCAACACCGCTTTCCTCTTCTTCCCCGCGCCAGCACCCGCGCGCGACCGACCGCGACGGTGCTACCTCACAGCGACCACGCCGACGGCGAGGCCCTCAGACCCCACGGACCCTTCGGCACGACGTTCTAGCCCATCACAAACACACCCCCGGCCGAAACCCACCCCGCGGACGACCGGAACCACGAGGAACATGACCGCGGCGGCGGCACACCCAGACCACGGCGGCGCAACGGTGTTCCGGCCAGACTACGCACCGAACTGGACCACATGTTCCACGGCGAGCTGCGCAAGAACCTCAGGAGCCTATCTAAGGGGTTGGACGGCGGCGAGAGCGGTCGGAGGGTGGAGCTCACCGCGGGCTCGATGTAGAAAGCTCGGTGGCGCTCGTAGAACCCGGTGAACGACGGCTGCGGACGAAAAACCTGGGCGTGAGCAAGCTGGAGCGGTAGAGGTAATCCTAGGACGCTCGCTTGCGAATGGAATCGAATGAGGAGACGGTGATGGTGGCAGATATCGTGGCTACGGCGGTGAGGGCAGAACGGCGACGAGAACAGCACGGGCGAGAGCAGGAACAGGATTGGTTCGGCTCGGCCTTCTCCTATCCACGGGCGGCGCAAAAACCAGCAGCTGCTTGCTACCCATGCGCTGTCCCTGGCTCACCCCAGTGCGTGGCACGCGCGAATTTTAGCGCGCGACCATGGGCGGTGGTGCGGCGGCGATGAACGACGTTCTGCCGCGCCCGAACTGAAGATCCGGCTTGACACGTCCCATAACCACCTCCTGATCTCTGCATTTCACTTGTCGACCAAACAATCTCCCAAACTAAAACTTGTAGAGGGCACATCCATCTTCAATTCCTTTTATATGATCTTGCTCCAAAACTGAACCATTTCGAAGATCCATTGCTCTGAATGTCGGCCTGGTAACTGAATCACAACTGAACTCGATTCTTAACTCTGAAACTCATCCAAACCAGCTGACTAAATCACCCTCTTTCTTCAAATTTCAAATGTAAAACCTTAGAGCTCAAAACACGAAAATTGTAGCCCAAACATCAAGCTACAATTTCCCTAATATGACCTTGGTCTAACTCCCCACGGATTTTAAGATACAAGCCACTGAATTTCGGCCTAAAAACCTGCATTTTGCTGAAACTCGTGGACACCAGCAGATTCACACCTATTTTTCTCCCACTTTTGAATATAAACATTCAAATCTCAAAATATAAAATTTGTAGCCTATACAATTACCTTCATTTTCTCCAATATGACCTTGAGCTGATTCAGCTTGGATCATAAGTTAAACTGCACGGAATCCGCCCCTTTTTGACAGCTCATTTTTCAGAAAATGTTCAGCTAATTTTCCCTTTTAACACAGCCACCATCTAACCACTTTTTCTCCATTTTTCACATGTAAACTTTAAAAACTCCAAATATAACTTTTGTTGTTGATCCATTGATCTTCAATTTCTCTTATACTCTTGCTTGCTAATTTTGCTTGGTTTGGAAACTACAAGGCCCTTTACTTTGATCCAAAAATTTAAACTCCAACCTTTCTTCCAATATTCCCCTTTTCCTTTTGATTTAACCTTACTAAACACCAATTAAGCCTTTAAGACTTTACAAAATCATCCAAACAGTGTTTAGAAGCTTAATTAATATAGGAGTGCTACAGCCCTCCCCCCTTAAAGAAATCTCGTCCCGAGATTTAGCAGGATTACAAACCCTTACCGAAACAGCGGTAAGGAAAATGTGTCATATACACAACTTCTTTTATTTCTCACCAAAGTACTGTGATGTCTATATTACAACTCAATTTACAAACATCTCTGGATACTTGGACACTAAATCTTCTTCCTGCTCCCAGGTGGCTTCGTCCTCTGTGTGGTTTCTCCACTGGACTTTATAGAATCTGATGCTCCTTCTTCGAGTTTCTCGTTCTTTCTGATCCAGTATCTTGATCGACGTTCTTCATAAGTCAAATCAGACTCAAGCTGCACTTTTGCTTTGTTGATAGTTTCTTCGGGCACTCTAAGACACTTCTTGAGCTGGGATACATGAAACACGTCATGCACCCCTGCTAAGCTCTCAGGTAAGGCAAGACGATAGGCCACTGGACCTTGGAGCTCCACAATCTGAAAAGGTCCAATAAACCTGGGTGCTAGCTTTCCTTTTACTCCAAAACGATGCACTCCTTTTCATGGGAGAGACCTTGAGATACACAAAATCTCCCTTCTGAAAAGAAAGCGGTCGTCTTCTTTTATCTGAGTAGCTCATCTGCCTTGACTGGGCGGTCTTTAAGTTGTTCTGAACTTGATGGACTATCTCTTCAGCTTCTCTTACTAAGTCAGGCCCAAAGATGGTCCTTTCTCCAGATTCAGACCAATTCAACAGTGTTCTGCACCTTCTTCCATACAAAGCTTCAAACGGTGCCATCCGGATGCTCGCTTGGTAACTGTTGTTATACGCAAACTCTGCCAAAGGCAAACACTCATCCCATTTCTTTGAATTGGTGAGAACATAGGCTCGAAGCATATCTTCTAAGATCTGATTCACTCTCTCTGTCTGTCCTCCAGTCTGGGGGTGATACGCTGAGCTTCTGATCAGAGTAGTACCCAGCAACTTGTGCAACTGTTCCCAAAACCTTGAAACAAATTGAGAACCTCTGTCCGACACAATGGTCTTGGGAATTCCATGCAAAGAGACTATCCGGGACAAATACAACTCTGCATATTTCCGTACGGGGTACCTCACTTTAACTGGCAGGAAATGTGTCGACTTGGTTAAACGGTCAACTATCACCCAGATGGAATTATAACCTTGGGAAGTAAGAGGCAATCCCACGACGAAATCCATGGATATGTCCTCCCATTTCGATCCTGGTATTGCTAATGGCTGTAATGATCCTGCAGACTTCAAATGATTAGCCTTTACCTTGCGACAAACATCACATTCAGAAACATATTTGGCGATTTCTCTTTTCATTCTGGTCCACCAGAATCTCTGCTTTATATCTTGATACATCTTATTGCTTCCAGGATGCAGTGTCAAACAGGAGGTATGTGCTTCATCTAGAATCTGTTTCTTCAACTGTGGCACTTTGGGTATCACTAATCTTCCATTGAACCACAAGATTCCTTCTGAGTCCTGAGTAAAACACTGGGCTTGACCCAGTTTCAGCTTCTAGCTAATATGTTCTATGCCTTTGTTTCCCTTTTGAGCTCCTTTGATTTGGTCCATCAAGGTGGACGTGATACTGAGGTTATGCACAAACCCTTCTGGCACTATACTGAGATTCAACTTTTCCATTTCCAGACATAAAGTAGTATCTAGTTGCCTGGCAGACGTACATGCACACTGAGCCTTTCTACTCAGAGCATCAGTTACCACATTGGCTTTACCTGGATGATAATGGATCTCTAAGTCATAATCCTTTATCAACTCTAACCATCTTCTTTGCCTCATGTTCAAATCTGCTTGAGTGAAGATGTACTTCAGACTCTTATGATCAGTGTAAATATGACAGACACTACCAAGAAGATAGTAGCGCCATATTTTCAAGGCATGAACTACAGCTGCTAACTCCAGATCATGAGTTGGATAATTCTCTTTGTGCTTTTTAAGTTGTCTTGAGGCATATGCAATGACTTTTCCTTCTTGCATCAACACACATCCTAACCCAATTCTGGAGGCATCACAATATACATCAAAGTGCTCATCTAAGATTTGGTTGAGCTAGGACTGGAGCTGTGGTAAGTAATTTCCTCAGAGTGGTGAAAGCTTCAGTACATTCTGGGGTCCACTTGAACTTGTTCTGCTTCTTCAAGAGCTCTGTCATTGGCTTGGCTATCTTGGAGAAATTAGGAATAAACCTCCGATAATAACCAGCCAATCCCAAGAAGCTTCGGACCTGAAAGACAGATTTTGGAATCTCCCAATCTAAAACTTCCTTAACCTTACCAGGGTCCACTGCAACTCCTTCTGTTGATAGAACGTGACCTAAAAATGGAACTTCCTTTAGCCAAAAAGCACACTTACTTAGCTTGGCGTACAACTGATGTTCCCTTAACCTCTGGAGAACAATCCGAAGATGTTCTGCATGCTCTTCTTCGTTCTTGGAATAGATCAGGATGTCATCAATGAATACCACTACAAATCTATCCAACTACGGCATAAATACTGAATTCATGAGGTACATAAATTATGCCGGGGCATTGGTTAAACCAAAGGACATTACCAGATATTCATACAACCCATATCTGGTCGAAAACGCTGTCTTTGGTATATCTTCAGCCTTGATCTTGATCTGATGATATCCAGACCTCAAATCGATCTTGGAAAACACCTTGGCACCAGCCAACTGATCAAATAACAAGTCAATCCTCGGAAGAGGATACTTGTTCTTGATGGTAACTGCATTCAGAGGCCGATAATGTACACAGAGACTATAGCTCTTATCCTTTTTCTTGACAAACAAGGCTGGACAACCCCAAGGCGAAGAACTAGGTTGGATATAACACTTATCTAGCAACTCTTGCAACTGTACCTTCAACTCTGCTAACTCTTTAGAAGTCATTCTATAAGGGTGTCTAGAGATAGGGGCTGTACCTGGTTCAAGCTCTATAACAAACTCTACATCCCTGTCAGGTGGCATTCCCGGAAGGTCGTCAGGAAACACATCCGGAAACTCACATACCACCGGGATTTTCTTCAAGTCCACTGCTTCAGTCTTATGGACTGACCCGACTGCAGTTTCTAGACTGGGCAGGCTAAGAGTGAAAGATTTCCCTTCAGGAGTCTTCAATTGAACACACCGATGAGCTACATCCAGAACTGCCTGGTAATGCCTCATCCAATTCATCCCCAGTATAACATCTAACCCCTGATTCTCCAACGCAATTAGGTTGGTAGGGAAAACCATCCCATTAAGCTCTAACTGAGCCTGATCAACCACCTGATTAGTTACTTGCTGGGCACCAGGAGTATTAATAACATAACGGGTTCCTTGAACCTTAACATCTAACTGATGTTTCATTGCAAAACTCCGACTGATGAAAGTATGAGACGCTCCAGAATCAAATAACACAAAAGCTGGATGACAGTTGATAGTGAACATACCAGCAAGCACTGGTTCCTCGTCAGGAATCTCCTCCACGTTCAGGTAGTTCACCCGTCCAGTGCGGGTATTCAAGAACTTCTTCTTCACAAACCTAGGACCTGCACCCTGAGCTGGTGCAGAAGTGGCTGCCGGAGGTGCTGGAAGAGCTGGCACTGACTGATTAGCCTTAGGAAAGCGGCAGTCTCGGGCAAAGTACCCAGGCCTACCACAGTTGTAGCAGGGCTGCTGGCCACTGGGTGCACGGTAGTTGCTATTACTGGGCCCAGCCAAGCGGGCACATTGGCTAGAGCACGAACAACCCACTGCCGGTTCCTGTTCTGCTGCTGCTGCTGAGGAGCTCGGTATCCAGAACGAGTAGGAATGCGAAACACTGTACGCATCCTTTGTGGCGGTGGTGGTGCACTGGAAGATCCACCAGGAGTGAACTTTCTCTTTTTCTCGCTGTGGTATGCCTTCATCCTGTCCTCTGCCTGGATAGCCTAGCTGACCAGACTATTGAAATCTGGAAGACTGCAGGTGGACAACTTGTGTTGCATCTTCAAACTCAGCCCTCGATAATAGCAATCTTTCTTCTTTTCATCCGTGTCCACAAACGGATTGGCATACTGGGCTAGGAAGTTGAAGTCATTAGTATACTCCACTATTGACTTGCTGCCCTGCTGAAGCTTCAAAAATTCCTCCAACTTCATTTTGAGCAGCCCGCTGGGAATATAGTGTGCACGGAAGGCAGTACGGAACTCCTCCCACGACACTACCTTCCCCGCCGGCTGTGTAGCCATAAAGTTAGCCCACCATGTCCCAGCAGGACCTTGGAGCTAGTGGGACCCATACTCCACCTTCTGTGCTTCAGTGATGCGAGGAATGAGACGGAATTTTTGTTCCATGGCTCGAAGCCACTCATCGGCCTCCAGAGGATGCTCTGGCTTTATGAAAACCGGGGGATGAACATCCATGAACCTCTGATAGTCCACCCCCTCAATGTGCTCATGCGGCCTCCGAGATGACGATCCGGCCATGTTATTGGCTATCATGCTCATCAACCTTGTAAGCTCATCATTGTTGCTCACAAGGTGCGCCATAACATCCGCCATAGTGGGCGCATTGGGCAACTGGGATCCTGACCCGCCTGGTGGGGTCGCCCCATTGCCACCCGAACCATTTCCAGCTGGCGTGGAGGAAGACATTCTACAAAAGTATGAATGCTTGATTAAATGCTGATCTCAATTTGCTGATACTTACAATAGTAAGAATGCAACAATTTGGAAAGTAAAAGTACAACAAGTATTAGCATCCATTTCATACATCTCGGCTAAACTTGCATTAAAAGAAAAACTTAGTACATCAAAGCTTAAGTAACAAAGTTCACCTCACACCCTTAATTATACAAACTCCATTACAAAATTTTAAAAGAAAAGTACAACCCTCGAGCTCTCTCCCAACTCGATTATTCTGATTACTATTACACAGATTTGTTACATATATATACAGCCACCCACTCACTCACTCCAAGTCTCCCTACTGGTCTCCACCGTCCTCATGACCCAACTGGCGAAGCATCTCACAAATCTCATCCTGGTTATCCTTCACCAGCCCAAACAGGTTATCGTAGTTCATGTGGAAACCACCTGAAGTACCATAATCGCCCCTGTACTCCCCAAAAGAGGAGACTGAGTCCTCCAGATAGGGCACAGAGGAATGGTTTTCTAAACTAATGGGCCAAGATGGTTCTCCAGGGTCTTCCTCTTCCTCATCCCCTTCCTCATCAGAATCATCTACCTCAAACCAACCACCCTCTCCAGGCATCTCTGGGTCCTCCTCAAACTCCTCAAAATTATCCCCCTCCTGCACAACACCCTGTCCCTGCCCCTGCACCTGCTCTGGTGGCAGGGGTTGGGCTGCTGCTTGGGCTTCTTCTAAAGCAACCCTCAGGGCAGCAATTTCATCAACATGTTGCAGCCTTTCCTGCTGCAAGTTGTTGACATTGGTATTGAGCGCCTGGACCTGCTGATCATACTCTAAAACCTGAGTATGGAAATGGTGTTGTGCAGACTGCATATTCTCCTCTAAAGTGTGGATTCGCTTTTTATACGAATCCTCCAACATCTCCACAGTGTCATTCCTAATCTCCGCCATCTCCTGCTGGTGCCTAAGCTGTGCTTCTAACTCCACCCCATGCTTCAGGGATTGCTCATATCCCTGCTCTCTCTCATGGTTCAGGTTGTATAGGGCTTGCATGTAGCTGGTGTTGGCATTCATGTATTCATGGTACAAAGCCTTGGGAGTCTGGTGGACTTTTCTAATCCTAGAACTCCACAAGTCATAGGGTCTCATCTCAGAGGGGTAAAACCTAGAACTGGTCTGCCCAACTTCAGTAGCGTGCTCATCACAAAGCTCAGTGAGAGCCTTGTGTGCTACCAAGTTGGTAGTGTCGGATCTCCCCATCCCTTGTGCATGAACTGTTTTTGGTGGCCATTCTGGGTGCTGTGGGTTTGGGGGTAGGTGTAGGTACATATCACAAAAACTGTGCCCCCCAGAGAAAGTCTCTCTAGACATATACTCAGGGTATTCCTCAAAACCCAACTGCTTCATTGTTCCCCAAAGCACCTGAGGAAAACCAGGCTCTTCCTCACAAAAACCGTGGGTCCAACCTTCCTCGTCTACCCACTGGGCTGCCATCTGTACAACAGACAGACAAAAACCTTAAGCCAGGGTAAAACAAAGGGTTTTTAAAGAAAACAGAAACTACTCAAAAACCCATGCAAAGATATGCCATGCACATACTCGGTTCCTACGACCTGAAAGAAACACACAACCTCTCGCATAGACACGGTGGCTTTTTCGTACATCTCTCAACTTATAATAATCTACCGATTCTAAGCGTAGCGAACGAAGTTAGGGTACCTACAGAAGACCATACATTACCATTCACTATAGAAATGGCACCCATGCGTTCAACACTGCATGGACAGTGCTTCATACGTTTACACGTATTCACTTGTCCCATACTCACCACCGTATGGTCGGCGTTTGCGTGCCCCATATCATTGCCATATGGGGTGCCCCTGAGTAGGCCACTCCTCAGGGTTAAGCGACCGTGATTAGTAAGATCACACGGCAGGAACTCCGCACTCCACATCAGGCGGCAGATGTCGACAAGCCTCAAAGACAAGCCCAACGGGCTAGCCAATGGACAGGTCGCCCCCGAACAATCAGTGAACGGGCCCCTCACACAAGCAAGCTTGTGCAAGTCAGAGTCATAATATCATATCTTGCTGAATTTAACTTACCATCATACCTGATCGGAGGTGCATCGTTACAGAATCGCAAGTTTAGCAGAAAGTAAATACACAACTCTAGAAGTTAGTTTACTAGGGCCACCTCAAAATAACCTCATAACTACCCACTAGGGAACTCTACTAGGTTCAACTCAACACCTGTGATGTCCTGAGGATATAAGCTCTGATACCAGCTGTGACGGAACAGCCTTACTTAAACTGACTCAGATGTGATCTGTAGTGTGAAACACTAACACGTCACACACCTGGGTCAGCATAAGTCCAGGGTTCCATCGAGTCTTCACTGTCAGCTGTTCTCATCACATATACTCAGGATCCCAACACCAGAGGAAGCATCACAGATATTGCACAGGTATAATATACAACACAGACAGATAAGATTTATACAAACCAGAGTAGCTCCATTTAAAGTTTATTACACACAGGTTCTAGGTTCAACAGCAGTTTACAAGGTAATTAAACACTAACATCAGACCATGTCGTGCCCTGACATGTCTGGATCCACGGACCTCCACAGCGCCAGCAAAAGCCTACTCCTCTAGGCTCAACTGCAACAAGGGTAAAAGAACCCTGAGTACAAAGGTACTCAGAGAGACTTACCCGACGGCTACTCTAAAGGGATCACAAGGACATGCAAAGTTGAGAAGTTTAACAGAAATAAACAGACTAGCAAGCTTAGCTTAATTAGCTACTAATCTACTTACCAAATTTTAAATTGACAAGATAAAACTCTATTTAGCTAGGTGAACCAACCACTACTGCCAAACAGTAGGAATAATAAGGCACAAGAGCGGAACAGTACATAAACATGCAATAAAGTATCTGGCATGATCAAGCATGTATCAAAACAGTGACACTCGGTGATTCGAATCGATTTCAAACCCTGCAGGGGTAAACCTGGAACACACGCCGCGTGCGCGCCCCCGGAAGGCCACACGAAGCTACCTTTCCCGCTGCGGCCACCATTGCCTGAACTGTGCCCACATAGCCCGGGGTCGCATCCCCAATCCCTACACATTGCCCGGGCAAAGGCATGTGGGTTACTGACTACGACCCCGCCAACATTCCTCGCCAGACACAGTGAGTCACAGTTCAACCGTTAGTACCACAGAGGTACATCAGTTTTCCGGCTCCCTATACCGGTATGTGCCCAGTACGTACAGGCAGCAACATCTATTCTTACCCAGTGGGCAGGACCAACTTAAACCACCCAAACTTCCAACACATTCCTTATTCATCAACCATATGTCTTGCCCAACACTTTCAAAGACTTACTAAACAGATTTAGCTCTCTAAGCCAACTTTACCTAGTGGCAGGTGATTGGGATAACACCTGATTTACTACTATTGTGAGCAGATCTAAGCAACTCTATTTTATCTTTTTGAAAAGGTGGCAGAGATGCTCTAAACAAGGATGGATAATGCATCAAAAGTAGGATTCACTTTATCCTAAGCTAATGCACAAACATGGGCTCAATCATAACCATAGTAGTTAAGTTAGTACTGGGACGGGAATGCTCCGGGGTTTGCCTGGCTCACAGATCTCCGGCTCTGCAGCAACAGGGGCTTCTGGAGCTTGCGGAACGGCTTCGGTCTCCGCCTCGAACACCACCTCGTCCCCCTCCTGGACGTCGTCGGGGACCTCCACCAACTCCGGCTGCAACGGGTCCTGGTCTACACGAGATGATGCAAAACATGGAATAATTAAATTAGAGACCCTCAAGCCCTCCTAAACTTGATCAAACACCTAAATAGCATAAAGGAGTTAATTAACTTATTTCAAGGATTATAAGAAAGGAATAACTAATTAAAAACCTATTTTCTAATTAAATAAACCCTTAAACTCCATCCTAAAATCAAGGATAATAATTATTAAAGCATCTAATACATTAAACCATACTCTAGATGCATAAAGGAAAATGCAACTATTGCAATAAAATTTATTTCATTAATTTTAGAGGTTCCTACAAAAAGATATGCATTTCTAAATATTATTCCTATTGAAATGCATTTCTAAAACATTAAAAACCTAAAACTCCCCATTTTGCAGAAAACCCCCTGGCCTTTTCCTTAATACAGCCCGCAGTCCACAAATTCTCCTAATGGGCCGGCCCGGTCCGGCCCATTCTCTCTTTTTCTTTTTCTTCCTTTTCCCTTCTCTTTTTCCCACCGGCCGGCCCGGCCCACCAGCTCTTCTCCTCTTTCTCTAATTCGCTCGGCCAGCAAACGGGCCCGGCCCAACTCCCTTTCCTCCTTCGGCCGACGAACGGCCCAATGAAAGTGCATCTAGGCCCTCAAGTAGATTTTGGTGAATTGAGTGACAAATCGATTAAAAGACTAACTTGTTTGTTTAAGTGCATGAGCAGGGATCTATTCTTATAGTTCATTTACAGTTTATATGCTCATGATATATATGTGTTTATTAATCAAAGCAAGCAAGTATGATCCCATGATTTCTAGAATGTTGAAAATGGCATGTCATTGGTATTCATGATGGAGACATAGTTCTATGATTTATATATGGTCTCTAATTGCTTAAGATGGACAGTCATTAAAATATTGGGATGATAGTTTCAAAGAAGTATGCTTGGATCATTATTGGTCTCATGCCAAGGATGGTTTTTGGACAAGGCATGAGACACTATCACTATGATGAAGATAGAGATCCATGGATCAGTTGAGAAAAGAAGAATTATTGCATAAGATTGGATATTGCAATAAGATTGGATAGTGCAAGACTTCATGTATGAATGATAAAAATGACATGAGCATATGTGTTACATATTGGTCTTCAATTGGAAGCTTGCATTATGTGGGATATTCTTTGTCAATCAAGAACAAGCATTTGAAGATTCTTTCAAGTGGAATTCATTCAAAGGCAAAGCAAAGTCAACTTGATGATACAAGGGTAAGTGATGAAGAAGCAAATCGAGATGACTAGAGCGAGGGACTAAGCAAGCTAAGGTGCAAATTGCTAGGGTGAAGCATCTAGTATCCGGGGTGTGTTCGAAGTATCATATCCAAGTCTCATCAAGAAAAGCAATGCAATGCATATATATGTTATGATTGATAAAGAGGGTGACCTAAGGATTAAAGTGAACTCAAATATAAGTTATGGAAAATCCTAAGTCACTAGCTCAAGGTGAATATGCTCAGTTGAAGATACAATGTTGAAAAGCCTTCAAAGAAGTGATTGATCAAGTAATGGCATGATCATTGACATACAAGCTCAAGTAGTTGAATTATGATATATCTTATGTCTTGAGTATAGGTATGCCGTACTATCAAGAGGGATGCAACATTGGTTGAATGACAATCTCCAAAAGTGCTCAAGTGAACCCTTGTGAGTTTAACCATGAGAGATTCTAACTTAGTGGGGGTTCCCTGGGTAAACCGGTTTTACCGGTTTTGGGAACCGGTTAAACCGGTTTATGTGGCCTGAGCGTCTAACGGCTAGTTTGTTTGCAATCCGGTGAAACCGGTTTTGGTAACCGGTGAAACCGGTTTTCTCTGACAGAAAAACGGCTAGTTTTTGGTGGGATGGGTATTTATACCCATGAGCTCCTCATTGAGGGGCTGCTGGTTCTTTGGCATCCCTTGCATATCCCTGAGGCCAGCAGAGCTCTCCCCAACCTCTCTTTGTGAGATTTGAGCAATCCTTGTGAGATTCTTGAGTTGGGTTGAGAGAGTGACTTGTGTGTGAGCATTGGAGAGCAATCTATTCCTTGAGCACTTGTGGTTTCGTCGATCAGCTGTTGAAGCATTTGTTACTCTTGGAGGTTCTTCCTCCTAGACGGCTAGGCGTTGCCCGGTGAGCTACCAAAGTGTGTGGTGAGCCACGGGATCGTTTGTGAAGGTTTCACCTCGCCTCCGCAAGGGAAGAGGTCACTTAGTGAAAGGAGGAGATAGCTTGACCTTGGGTGGTCGTATAAGCTTCCTCAACGGAGAGTAGGATTCACCGTGCCTTGGTGGCTGCTTGGTGCGAGCGGTGAATCCGAACTTCGGGAGAAAAATCTCTTTGTCTCTTGGTTTGAGCTCTTTCCTCAATTTGTCTTTACTAGCATATTACTTGTGTTTCCGCTACGATCTACTTTGGTGTGTTGAGCTGTGTGCAGGAGCTTCATTGGAACACTTGGAAACATCCCTGGAAGCTTCACACCATTTGTGGTTTGTGCTAGAATTCGTAGAGGTGAATTATACTTGTTAGGGCAATCTGTATAGGAACCGGTTTTACCGGTTTGGGAAACCGGTAATACCGGTTTTGGTGCTGACAGTTGGAATTAGTTTTTGTAATTTGCAGATTCGCCTATTCACCCCCCCTCTAGTCGACTTCAAGGTCCTTTCAATTGGTATCAGAGGTAGGCTTCACATAAAAGCTTAACCGCCGTGAAGTAAAGATGTCGATTGAGGTACATTTTGAGCCACTTGAGCTTGATGGCTCAAACTATGCTTCTTAGTTTGGTAATGTTCATAATACTCTTAGAAATATAGATCCTGTAATTGAACATATTTTAGTTGCTAGCATTCTACCTCCTAACTTTGTGTTGACGCAAAAAATCGGCGGTTGTATCTTCTGCGTGCAGCACACGAAGACCAGGGAGATCTGCTTCACTCCAGTTTAGGTTCGCAGCGTGCCAGTCAATTTGACCTGAAGTTGACAAGGAGATAAAATAGTTAAATTATTCTTTGATTGTGCCAGCTCTATTTCAGACGATGGAGTAACGTCGAATTTTAGCCAAGACCCAATCAGGCACGTGTCGGCCGATACCAATCGGACCTCAAAATCGGACTTCCTTGATGACGTCAATCAGACCGAGTAATCGGACCTCAATCAGACACCGAATCGGACCTCAGAATTGGACCAATCAGGATCGGATCTTGATTGATATAATAGATCAGCCTTTGAATAATAAAATAAAGCATAAAACAAGGCCAATATGTAAAGTAATGGATCAGCTGTGTCTTTAAACAAGATGTCAAATAATCAAAGTGTAAGCCGATACATTGTCCACCTTGCCTAGTTGCCAGTTTGACTCATCTTATTGGACCATCTAACTAGCCAATCGGACCATAGCTTTTTCAGAGAAATCTAGCTCCGACGTAGGGAATCTAGATTTCTCCAGCTATGATCAAATCAGATAGCTAGATAGTCAAATTCAACTTACCAATCTGACAACTAAACAAGATGCTCGCACAGGTGTTAATCAGATTAAGCAAATAAGCAGATAAAACATTAACAGGTCGTTCTGATTCTAAGATATGCTATCAAATAATCAAGCAAGACCTAGCTCCGACGTAGGGAATCTAAACCAAGCATGACAATCAAAGATCAATCTAATCGTATTGCGAAGATCCAGCTCCGACGTAGGGAATCTACACCAGCGCAATACTCAAAGAACAACCAGATTAAACCACAAAGCATGGATCGGACCTAGAACGATGCTGTAAGATAAATATTGCTTAAATCGGACCAAGACCAATGCTCAAAGCCGTTGAAGAAGTAGAATTGATTCACATGGCGTAGATCTAAACCAATCTAGCAACTCCAAACAAACCGCAAAAAACTGCCTTTAAATAACCAAGATTACTCTAGCTCCGACGTAGGGAATCTAGACTAACCGATCTAGCGACTTCAAACAACCGCAAAGACTGCCTTTAAATAACCAAGATTACTCTAGCTCCGACGTAGGGAATCTAGACTAATCTTGATGATCTAGCTCCGACGTAGGGAATCTAGACATAAAGTGCAGTCCGATAAACGATAATCTATTGAATAATCAATATTGATCTAGCTCCGACGTAGGGAATCTATATCAATCTTGATTATCCAGAGATAAATCGGTTGAACAGTATAAACGAGAAAGGGCGATGCGCCTCAATTCAAAGCCTATACTAGTTTGATAAATTGACTAACTTACTGGTAAGCCGGAGATCAGAACTGATGCAGCCCGTCCACCAATGAGCTTCGTCGGTAACTACTACTAGGGTTTTTGGCGTGAAGCCGGGTTGTATTGATTGTGAGAATAGTTTTACAATGGACGAGGGTTCATATTTATACCCTGGTCATGGAGAGTCCTGATCGGACTAGACTAACTTGCGGATAAAGTAAACTAGATCTAATATAGAATGGGACTCTCAATATGCCTTCAAAAAGGAAATAGCCCCTGTATCTGATACGCTTCCTTCTGAGCCGACGCATCTTCCTTCGTTCGTCACTAGATCGGATTCCCTTGCCTTATCGGACCTCTTCTTCATGTCGGCTTTCCTCTGTGTCATCTTCGGTTTCCTTTTCTGGCACTATTTGTTTGACCAGTCAACGGGCTCAATGCGTAATTCCAGCCTCACCACGTCATATCTGACTCAGCATATCTGGTGCGAAAACCTGGTGTCAACACATGCCCCCCAGTTTCGGAGTATGAAGGATTCATGCTTCGAAATTCTGTAAATCCAGCGTCTCAATCTCCTAGCCGATGCAATTTGCTTCATAGATTCAACACCTTGACTTCTCTAGCACTGCCTTTTTCATAGCCGATACCTTTCTTCAAGCTTCTTTATCATAACATGTTAGCCAATATGAATAATCAAGAAAACTCTACTCTTCCTGCTAAATAACTTGGTTTTTTTATTTTCAAATCAAAACATAACTTCGCTCCTCAAATGATTCTCTCAGATCGCTCAATGTGTATTATTCCTCACCAAGGCACTGTATCGTCTCTTTTTCTTCCTACTTCTAATAAGGCCTTTTTTTGTGGAGCTCAGGGTAGGATATAGAAAGGAAGCATACTTGCACTGCATATCTTGCAAAGTCAAAAACCGGATCCAGTGGAGAAAATAAGTCATACAATCAGATCAAGATGTGCATGTGTGTGGAATTTTTTGGGTGAAACTCCCTTTTGCATGACTCTTCATTTTACTTTTCTTTTCAGATATGGGCTATCTTTCATATTTATTTTTTATCACTCTTCCTTATGCTTTTGAGCACGGATAATATATATTTTTCTTTTTTGCATAACCCATACCTTTTGCATAATGAATTTGAAAAGTCATGTCAAAGGGACGGAGTATTTTTGTATGGATGGAAGGCATGTTTTTTGCGTAACTTCCAGTGTAGAAGTCAGCATATGAATAGTCGAGTATGCGAATCCAGACCAAACGACCGATGTGCCTGGAAATTAAAGTCTAGCATACCCAACAATGGAATAATATGTGGAGTGTACGTGATCTCGATCTTAAAAGCATGAAACGAATCTCACAAGGGTCACAAACAATTTGACAATGCTCAATACAAAACAAGCAGCATATGTGTAAGGTTTTCAGAAGATATCAACATATGGCTCTGGTAGGAATTTCATATCATTGAGGAACTAAGCTATGTATTTTATTGCCACAAAATAAAATTCCCAAGTATTTCGCAGTAAGAAATAGAGTTTACTTGATCATACCATAGTTTTTGGATCGATGAGCCGACGTCGTGTTAGCATAGATGTCGAAATATTCTCTTCTGAATCTTGGTATTCCAGCACTGTTCTTTCTTAATAATAAACATCGGCCATCAGCTCAGCTGAGTGATAAACGTCGGTGCAGCAAGTAACCTCAGCTCGTTACACTGTTACGTGAGTTGCTTGTATTGGACTTCAGTCTTTGTAGCTTTTAACTCCGGTAGCTCTGCGTCATTACCATCCTGATCATCCTGGTGCCGTTCCTTCGCCCTAGTATCTTCGCAGCACTGCAGCAGTACCTCCGGTAGCCTCGTGCTGGCAGCAAACCAGGCCATGGTGGGTCGCTGGTGGTATTACTCCAGGGTCAATGCTAATAAAGTGATCGGCGGAATCGTCGATGCGGATGTAGTCGCCAATGCGGACGAAGTGATCGGCGGAATCACCGAGGAGCTACGTCCTTTGGAACTTCCCTTGTTAATCCTTCTTGCTATTTCTTGGAAGTTACCTGTGATCGATCAGCAACCGGTATGGCCTGATAAACTTAGCTTCAAATAGCTTTGTTATTTCGGCCTTAATTGGTTCATACATCTCAGCCTTGAACTTCCTTGCATACTGCTTGTGCGGCCGATATCCTGGTTTGATGGGTAGCCGATGCTCAACAATGTTACGGCTTAAACCGAATTCACTTCGGTCTTCAAAATCTTCTATACAATCATCCATTTAAAACAAAGTCTCAGAGCCAACTGCTTGGATCGGCTGTAGTCCTTGATCAGACACCTTGAGGAAGTCACCATCCCATGTTTTTCCTAACAGGCATTCAATTCCTTCAAACTCCCAAATCGTTGACTCAGCTGTAGCAATGCTAACCGAATCATCAGCTGGGACGATCTCCACATTATTGCCTTGCCATTGAATCAAACACTGGTGCATCGTGGATGGGATACAGCAGTTGGCATGAATCCAATCTCGCCCGAGGAGCATGCTGTAGGAACCTTGTCCATCAATCACAAAGAAAGTGGTCGGCAATGTCTTGCTGCCGATGGTCAACTCCACATGAATTGCCCCCCGAGGCTCTGAAACGTTTCCACCAAAATCCTTGAGCGTCATATTGGTCTTGATCAGATCATCAATCCCTTTTCCCAATTTGCGGAATGTGGAATAAGGCATGAGATTGACTGCAGCTCCTCCATCAACCAGCATCTTGGTCATCGGCTTCCCATCAACGTATCCCTTGATGTACAGAGGCTTCAGGTGCCGATATCCGTTTGCATTTGGCTTCTCAAAGATAACCTTCTCTGAATCAAGAACCAAGCATGCAGCGGCTTCTTCCAGTTCATAATCAACCTCACCATCATCTTGTTCATCAGGAGCAGCAAAATCAAAAGGCAACATCAAAACCATGTTTATTGGGGCCGATGTGCTTGCTTCATCATCATTGGCCATCTTGATGCGCCAAGTTTTCCTTTCCTTAGCTAATTCCTGCTCCTGAATCTGCTCATGATAGCGCAAACGCTGCACGTGTCTCTTCTTGGTTCTAGAAATCCCTGATGGGCACCACTGTCCAGGCTTCATTTGAGGTTCTCTAGTCCGATCCTGAACTGGAGCCTTCTCTTCCATTTTTTCAGGGCCAAGAGCATCAACCTGGCCTTCATCTCCTTGATGATGATCATCAATCCTGACGCCGATCCGTTCATGAACTGATCGTCGACCTCTTTTGAAAGCTCTGTATTCTTCATACTGGAGGCTGCATTCAGGACAATCTGCTTTGGATGGCAATCTGAGCTTCTCGTTCCAGCATAATACGAAGAAAGGACATCTCCAATGATCATCATCCTGGTCGTACCGGTCATAAACTTGACGCCTGTCCATATGCCAATCAGACCTATAACCGTACTGACGACGATCGTCGACTCTATCATCAAACCAGTGCCTGCCATCGGACCTGTCATCATATCGGCGTCAGCTATCGGACCTATCATCACGTCGGCGCTGATCATCAAGCTCTTCATCAAGCCGCCATGCTTGATACTCGCGTCTCCGACGTCGTCGTTCCTCACGTTCTTCCCACGCTCGAGCTGCTGCTTGTTGCCTCTTGTACTTGTTAATCAACATCTAGGAAGTCACACGCGGCCGATATCCACCAGGAGCATTAGATTCACGCCCAAATGCCTGATGATTCCTCCGCAACTCTTCAATAGTAACTTGAATTGCAGGATCAACGGCACCAGAACTCTTGGCGTGGTCCGATGTAAGCACTTTAAACTTCCCCTTTTCATCAGCATCAACCATATTAACAGAAAAGGAGAAATCAGCAAAGTTATTAGGAAAGGGATGACCGTCGATCTTCATGGCTTTCTTGTTGTCTTCAAATTTGATCTTGCCAGATTCTATAGCCAATTGGATCTCCCTCCTGAATACCTTGCATTCATTTGTCTCATGAGAAGTTGAATTATGCCATTTGCAATATTTGCGTTTCTTCAACT
>CM014278.1:6442258-6459377 GCA_004135705.1 Alloteropsis semialata
CCACCTTGTCTAGTTGCCAGTTTGACTCATCTTATCGGACCATCTAACTAACCGATCGGACTATAGCCTTTTCAGAGAAATCTAGCTCCGACGTAGGGAATCTAGATTTCTCCAACTATGATCAGATCGGATAGCTAGATAATCAAACTCAACTCATCAACCTGTCAATTAAACAAGATGCTCGCACAGGTGTTGACCAGATTAAGCAAATAAGCAGATAAAACATTAACAGGGTCGTTCTGATTCTAAGATACGCTACCAAATAATAAAGCAAGACCTAGCTCCGACGTAGGGAATCTAAACCACACTTAACATTCAAATAGCAATAAGGCATAACCAAAGCTTTCTTTGATTAATCAAGATGAATCTAGCTCCGACGTAGGGAATCTAGACCAAGCATGACAATCAAAGATCAATCTAATCATATTGTGAAGATCCAGCTCCGACGTAGGGAATCTACACCAGCGCAATACTCAAAGAACAACCAGATTAAACCACAAAGCATGGATCGGACCTAGAACGATGCTGTAAGATAAATATTGCTTAAATTGGACCAAGACCAATGCTCAAAGCCGTTGAAGAAGTAGAATTGATTCACATGGCGTAGATCTAAACCAATCTATCAACTCCAAACAAACCGCAAAAACTGCCTTTAGTAACCAAGATTACTCTAGCTCCGACATAGGGAATCTAGACTAATCTTGATATCTAGCTCCGACGTAGGGAATCTAGACTTAAAGTGCAGTCCGATAAATGATAATCTGTTGAATAATCAATATTGATCTAGCTCCGACGTAGGGAATCTATATCAATCTTGATTATCCAGAGATAAATCGGTTGAACAGTATAAACGAGAAAGGGCGATGCGCCTCAATTCAAAGCCTATACTAGTTCGATAAATTGACTAACTTACTGGTAAGCCGGAGATCAGAACTGATGCAGCCCGTCCACCAATGAGCTTCGTCGGTAACTACTACTAGGGTTTTGGCGTGAGCCGGGTTGTATTGATTGTGAGAATAGTTTTTACAATGGACGAGGGTTCATATTTATACCCTGGTCATGGAGAGTCCTGATCGGACCAGACTAACTTGCGGATAAAGTAAACTAAGCTTAACATAAAACGGGACTCCCATACGCCTTCTGAAAAGGAAATAGTCCCTGCATCTGATACGCTTCCTTCTTAGCCGATGCGCCCTTCTTCTTTTATCCATCACCACATCGGATTTATTGTTTCATCGGACTCCTCTCCAGCATCGGCTTCCTTCTCTGTCATCTTCGGTCTTGACCAGTCAATGGGTCCACCAGCCTTACCACGTCACCTCATGACTCAGCATATCTGGTGCGAAAATCTGGTGTCAACAGTTTCTTATGTTCTTAATTGCTATTGACACAAAAATTGGGCGATGATCTTCATGCACCACGACATGCAAGGTCTCAAAGATTTGTTTTACTCTAGTGCAGGTCCTGATTCTTGAAGTTCATAGTGTGCCAGAAAATTTGTTCTAAAATTGGCAAGTTAGAATTTAATCAATAACTTTAAGAAACATATTCACAAACAACCAATTTATTCCATTATTCTATCATTTGATGAAGGGTACGATGTGGCAATAATGACCATCATTTTGATTTCCAAATCATGATGATAACTGAATTAAAGTATTGAAAAGGAGCTATCAACTATATGAGCCAATTTGAAGAATAAGCAAATATTAAAAACACAACTTGTTATAAGTGAATCCATTGAGCCGATAGAGCCAAATCTGCTACCAAATAGATCAGACCTAACTGAGACAAAAATGATAGCAAGACAATAAATTGAACTAGATAAGCCAATAAATCTAAATATGACATGTAGCAAATTTATGAGTACTTATTAAAGACTAAGATTAAAGATCTATAAGCCAATGAAATTCGATATAGAAGATTTTTTTGTTTATATTAACAAGCATTTAAAGCATTCATAGCCAATATATCTTAATCTTGGGCAAGATAGTTGTGGATTCTACTGAATATAGCAAGAGATCATATAATGCATCCTTGCAAGACACAATAAAAGCCAATAACTAGTGAGATCTACCATAAATAGCAAGTGATCAAATGATGCAGCCTTACAAGATATGATAACAATTCGATAACCGGTGAGTAAGACAGATTCAAGCAAAAGCAATACGTCGTAAGCTGATATGTGAATTATTTAATAAATAGCGGTACTTACAAGCAAACTGGAGATCAAGATGACGCAGCCCTTTCAGTCGAAGAACTCATTAAGAAAAGCTAGGCAGCTAGGTTACCCCTACTCCTAGGGTTTTCACGATTAGCAAGAATAAGTAGAATTTGTATTGCTGATGTGTTGATTGTCCTATTACAAGCTACGATGGTACATATTTATACCTGAAAACCTAAGACTCCTGGTCGAACATGACTGATTGATTTACATTATTACAGATGGACTCAAACTTCTGTATCCATATAATTTTCATATTTGGGCCCATGAGAAGCTTCCAGACATTTTGGAATTCTCTACCTCAAATGACTTTGCGTCCTAATCGGCTCCAGCCCTCTACCGATCCAATTGTCTTTGTTGACGTCACACCCTTGTCTGATAGGGATTTCTACTCCATATCGGCTGCGATAATGTTTATTCGAACGACTTCCTTGTGAAACAAATCTGGTGTTAGCACTTGTGTTGTTTTTATTCGCATGAAGGAAAAAGCCTTTGTGGCGAGGTCAATCATGTCATGCACGACTGATAACCAGAGAGACGTGGTGCTATAATTTTGGGGTTGAGATCTTGTTGATCGGAAGACAAAACATGCATGTTCAATCTCTACTAAATCTATAGTTATCCCCACCTGAGGAAAGATTGGGCCCGTGCCTTATCAAGTGGTCCTCCCCTTCTTGAAGAAAAGCCATCTTCAGAATGGATTGTGCTAAAAGCTTATTAGAGATGTCACCAAACATGCTGGCTCCTTGATTGGAATGTACATGCTGTTTAGAGCATTTGCTATGAAGATCAGAACTACTCTAGCTTTTGATCAGAATTAGAGCATCCGCTATGAAGACGGACAATGAACCCACAAGCAATTAACAACAAAAGCATAACTCTTGGCAGTCATTAACTCCTATTTTTTATTGATTTGGATCACCAACTAAGTGCAACCAAGGAATTAACAATAGTTATAAGGTTGTAACCTAAGAATTTCCACAAGCTTTGATGTGTATTAGGTTGCATGGATGTACCTGGAAAAAATGAGCGAAATTGGCCCCAACATCTGGTATGGCCGATCCTAGCCGGTTCAACCAACCCTTAGTGGGTTCGGCCGACCTGGCCAAATGATACATCTTGTGCCCATACTAACACACATGCAAGGAAACACACTAGGAACTATCAAGAGACGTTGGATCAATGTTGGCCCACCAAAGGATTTACTGGCCAACCAACCCAAGGTGCAACCCAATATGTCCAAAGACTCAAGGCATTGCATTGGATGATTTCTGGGAACTGGGTCCTATTCGGCCAATCCTTGTGGGTTCGGTCGACCCAACTTCCATGGTTCCCACACTTCTCCCATCATGCAACCACCATCCAAAGCAAATCACAAGCGTTTGAGTCATTTGGTGGTGGATCTTAGGTTCGTCCAACCCCTTTGTATTTGGCCAACCTCCTTGGATTTGGCTGAACCCATCCCATGCACTACCTCGACTGCATTTCACCTGCAAGTATCCCCAAGCTTCCATGACACTATAAATAATGGGGGATACGACATGAGCAAGACACAGAGAAGCAAAAGAAATCCAAGGCAAAGCCATATCCATTTAGTATTTAGAAAAAAAGTGAGAGTGGAAGTGCTAGTCTGGGAGAATCCGAAGCTGTAGGCTTCCTCCCTTCCTCTTGTACCTCGGTGGATGCGACTCAGTTTCAAACAACATCCAGATAATTCTTAGGCTATTCTGGATTTAGTTATTTAATTTTTTTCTTTATTATATTTACTTGTGGGCTCCTCGCTTTGGTCAGTATCCTAGTACTTGCAAAGCTAGGATAGTTTTCAATAGAGTAGACATGGTGTCTAGTCTTGCGATTACCTTAGATTACACTTAGTGTCATGGATTATTGTGGTAGCCCTAGGTGGTGATAGCCATGACGGCTTGCATAGTCCACCACGTGAGATACACTAGAGCGCAGTAGGATCATTGCTTAGCTTGCCTAGCCCCCTTCTCCTCCCTTTTCGTGGTTAGGACGGTTGAGCGTCCTGAAGCAAGCATTATAGTAAAAACGTGAGCTTTTCTTTAATTATCTAGAATCCTGTGTAACAACCCTTTGTACCCTATACACTTATATCTTCCATCATCCAAGGTTGTTTTTTATTCTTAACTAATGCACACACGCTCCCTATGGATTCGATTCCCTAGAATACTCTTGGGTGAAAGCTACATCAGTATCCGTATGCTTGTGGATTTATCTGTGATCATTAAATATACCAACAATAACCAAACTTGAGAAATCACCGCCATAGAGGTACAAGCCTAAGAAGAGAGACGACAAACCCAATATTCCTCCGGACTACATCCTCACCCACGCCCTACAACCATCATGCCACCAGAGTGACTCTAGGTATAGGAGTAGCCCTTTCCTCTCCTGTCTCTTGGTTGTGTTGTGGAGGTGGAATGAATGAATGAATGACTGACTAACTGAGAAGGAGGGTGTTGACACCAGATTTTGACTCAGCTAATGATTTAAAATATTGGTTTCTGATGATGCCGAGGCAAGAATATGATCAGTCCGATTCTGCCAATGCGACCAAAACTGATTCTGATTCGGCAAGACCGATTCCGATTTGGCAAGACCGATTCCGATTGAAGGAGCCATCCAATGAATCTTGATCGGATACGGAGGATGGAGGCTGGAGCATATACGACTACGAGGAAAAGCGTGCATTTGGAAGCTTCTTCATGGTCTAGTTTTGTGGCAGTTGTAATTCTTTTGGTAATTTAGATTAGATTTTTCTCTAAGTAAGTTAGAGATATTGTCGTGGCCGACAAGGATTAGTTAGATTTCTAGGGTATAAATATGAACCATCAATACAACCAAACTTTCGGCCCTCATGCCAACAAACCCTTTTCGTCGAGTTCTTCAGCATGCAGGGCTGCATCATCTTGACCTCCGGTTTGTCTATAAGTGCGACACCTATCGATTTATTCTAGGCTTTAGGTTGAGGCGTATCGCCCTTCTTCTTTTAGATAATTCACCAATTTATCGAGTTGTCCTAAGCTTTAGATTGAGGCGTATCGCCCTTCTTCGTTTAGAGCGCTCACCCTTTTATCGTGGCTCATGATTTTTGTCATTTCGGCTTATATTCGTTTAAAGATCTATTTATTCTGTTTATTTAAGATATTTTTATAATAGATCTATTCATGTTCTTGTTTATATAGCTGATTTAGATTCAATTATCAAGTCACAAACAGATTAGATTTAAGCAAGTTTTTTAAATCATATATATCTATCGGAGTGAGTAGACTACATCGGTACCCTGCTACCAATGTTGTCTTGGTTAATTCCGATCCGATTGTTAGTGACACTGATTTTGGTTTATTCAAACTTTAGAATTATGTGTAATAAAGAGCATGATTAGACCTAATTTGTCTTCGATTCAGCTCTTATAGTCGATGGTTTATTTAAATGCATATTATATCATCACGAGTCGGACTCATGGCCGATGGTTTATGCTTGCATCGGACTTCCCCTCATGTGGATCTGATTGCTGGAACAATTCGGGGCTTTAGCCGATGAGTTCCCTTGAAATTTAGGTCAATTTTAGGTCAAATTGACTGGCACGCCACGAACTCAAGATTTTAGACCTGCATTGAAGTGAAGCAAATTTTCTAGGCCACAGTGTTAATTTTCAAAAAGTCAACATCTGACTTTTTAGACGTCAATAGAGGGGGTCATATTTATAGTGCAGGAGGAGGCCTTGAGAATATCTTGTTTCCTCTTATTCTTCTAACCCCTCTTGCCACACAAGCGTATAGGTTCATTTGGCGCCAAGGATCCGGCGCCGCTGTGCATCGTGCATGTGGGCCCACAGCTGAGCGCATGCCTGGCTTGTGCGTGAGATCTCCCACGCAAGTATCCTAGGGCCTTGTGCCTGCACCTGAGTTACTCCATCGGCTACTTTTAAATAGAAGTGCAAGGTTTCACGTATTTGAGCCCACAATGATACTATGGGAAGATGTTTTATGCAGCTTGGTTTTTTTGATGCACGGCAAAGTGATATGAATGAAGGGGTTATTTATGATATTAATACTAAATCAATGGAGACCATATTTGTTGCGGCTAATATGTGCAAAAGTATGATGGAAAATACTTCATTTTTCAAGTATGGTAAGACTTTGGTTGGGATCCAACAAAGAGTTTAAAGATATGAAGGTTTGAACTCAATTCTGATTGCCACATCACAGATTTACAAGCCCATAGTAAATTGGCCATATCTCCCTCATTCAATGTCCGTTTTTATTGTTTAAGTACATGATGGAAAGGAAATTTGGTCCCCTTTCCATTGGATCAAGGCCCATTGTCAGATTCAATATGTACGCGCCACGGTCGTTGAAGTAATTGTCGGGTCATGTTGAGTCTGAGTCTGTTTCGAGTCCTAGTCGAGGCACACATGGACTTTTGACTGGCATGCGTGCCTTATAGCCTAGGGCTAACGCCCATGTAAGGGAGATTGGATTTTTATCATGAGTTTATTTTGTCATTGGTTTTCCTCTGAAGAACAGAGAGGAGACTCCCTCTCATCTACATTGCCGATCCTTCGTCGGATTGTGTGGAGCGCGTGATCGAGCCCCTGCTGCTAGGGCATGCCCTGGATTCCTGTCGGGATCCCATTCTTCTGATTGTGGTTCATCGTGACCGCGGGTGGAAGTTTCTCCTAGTGTTTCGGATTGCATCTACTTACAGTTTTTGGGACTTCAATATCGATTATGTTTCCTGCTGCTGGAGAGCAAGTGCCAAACTGATTTTTTGTTTGAAGAGAAGCATTACCGTCCAATCTTGCTTGTTACTTTTGGTTATTGCAAAGAGAAACACTATTGCGTCTTTTTTTGGGCATATTGTTTATTTTTATGATGAAAATAAACACTCAGCGAAAGTATTTGCTGCTAATACCGTGAAAGATTGGGACAAAGTCCCGGGCACAATAAGCCTGTCCTTATCACTATGCTTCCCACACCCTGTGTGTACTGGTGGGCCCGGTGGCCGGCCCATTTTGGGGGTCCCTATATAGCGAACGGATGCCAGAAAGACGAGATGAATTTGGCCCATTCGGGCCCATCTCCTGTTCATCTTCTTTCTTAGCAGCCTCCAACCCCGCCTCCCCGCTGCCACCGCGGCCGGCGGCCGCCGCCCCGCCCCCCCACCCCCCAACAACCATTGTTGCCCGCCTACCCGCCCTTTGTAACACCTAGACCTCGTTGCCCCCACCGCCGGCACCGCCCACCGGGGTTCCTATCCTGCCCGGCCGGAGGCGCTCCTGCGCCACCGTGCCCTCCGCCGCCCGTCCAACCGTCGCCAACACCGGTCCTCTGCCGCCCCCCAGCCCCCTCATTTTCTATGTCCAGACGACAACGGATCCTCCAGACCAACCCCAAACCCTAACCCTAAGTGCCGCAGCCTCCACCACCACCCCGGCCGGCGGCGACCTCGCCGCCGACCGCCCCGCCCACGCACCACCCGACCGATCCCCCCGTCCACACGTCTAGTACAGTTGATGGTTGGATTGATATTTAAGGACCATCAGCACAAACTGAGTTGGCCCACGACTGGTTGACACACTCTAGATGGCGATATGGTTTAGCATGGGCGTGAACTAATTATGTAAGCGGGAGGGGGGGAGGGGGTCGATGGACGTGCCCATGTCTTATTTCGCCCTCTCCTTTGGTAGGTCACGGTGGGCCCTTGTGGTGTGTCATTGGTGGATGCACTCATATTGTGTATGTTTAGCTCTAGTTGTGGGCCTCTTTGATCTATGTGTTCTCATCTGGTATGATTTCACTCCATGGATTTCAACCGACTTTCCTTCCACAGCCCACTACTACACAGGGATTATCACAGCCAGTTTTCAAAAGTGGCGCTGATAAAATGGCGCTACAAATTGATTTTCACAGCAGGATTTTGACATAAACCGCTGTAAAAATAATTTCAAAAACTGAAAATCAAAAATCAAATAAAAATGTTAAATGAGTGCAAAAAAAATTAACCACATGGGAGGCCAGCCCCATTATAATCGGGCACCACCACCTCCAACTACACAATTTTTGCACTTGTTGCATTCTCCATGATTTGAACCCATGACCTCTTCCTTCGCTCGTAGCTCCACTTACGACTGCACCACACCATTGCTTGTCATGGAATAAGTGATGCACTTCTTTTATATTAACTCTGTCAAACTTTTATAAAATTTTAGAGGCCACCCTATTGATCCAATTAGGTTGACAATATTTGTGCTAGTTCCTTACTAGCACATAACTTTAGAAAAAATATCATAAAAAGAATATAAAAATAAAAAATAATTGTATGAAAATTGATTTTTAAGTGCTAAAAGTTCATTTAATTCATAGTAAATAGCAAATCATGTGAAAAAATTCCTAAACTCCTCCATGGCAAATTATATGCAATATAAAACATGTAAAATATATATATATACATCATATGAGCTAAAAAAAGTTTTATGGTGTACAAACATCAAAGTTTGCCTTAAGGTATGTGAAAGAGTATGAGAGATGTATATGTTTATGAACAATGTATAGTCTAATTTTCTTGAAATGCATTGATTTTTTTATGAGAAGATTATACACCTATAAAATGACTCCATGAAAACTTTTATAATTTTTGGACAAGTTGCTAATATTGTTATTATTTTTACAAGTAAAGGAGTAAATTAAAGTGTGAATTATACATAGCAAACCTATTGACATTTCATATATTTTTCACGATTTGATCTAAACTAGAGCATATGTCCTTAGATACTAGTTTTTTAATATTTGATAAGAGCTATTTAAGAGACATGTAGTTCAAATTAGAATTACTAAGAATAAGTACTTAGAAATTCATTTAATAGTTAGAAAATAGCAAATCATTTCAAAAAAAATCCAAAACTACTCCACGGCAACACATATGTAGCGTAAAACATTTAAAAATTGTGTCCTAATAATATAAGCAAAAATAACATTTTAAGGCGTGCAAAGTAATCGATGTTGCACTTCTTTAATATTAAACATTTCCAACCTTTATGATTTTTTAGAGACCACACCTTAGATCCGATTGAGCTGATTTTTTTTGGTTGTCCCTTGTGTGCTCTTAGTCAAATAAAAATATCAAAAAATAAAATAAAAAATTTGTGTACTGTAGCTTAGAACCGCCTGTAAAAATGAATTTTCACAGACGATTCGTGGCAAAAACCGACTGTGAAAATAGATTTGAATTTCACAACCGGGTCCAATCACAAAACCGGCTATGAAAATGATTTTCATAGTCGGTCAACGTACTAATCGGCTGTGAAAATGTATTAGTGCCACTTTTTAAAAACCAGCCGTGAAAATAGTGACTAAAAAAATCAATTCTGTAGTAGTGTCCATGAGCTTCCCAAAGTGTGCTTCCTCTAGTTGGCCAAAGATGGGCTTCAAAGGGGCCAGGGCAGAGTCAGCTGACTAGGACTTGGCCCAATTGGTCCTGTTTTTTCCTGTTTTGACCTGCACCTGCACAAAAATAAAATAAGATGGATTTTTTTAATTTAAACTCCTATGCCCACAGCTAAAACTTTGTTGCCTCTTTTGAACTCATAGTTGGCTATTGATTCGAACGTCAGTAGCAGTCAACACCTATGGCTCTAGGCGGTTTTACTCACATGTTCCTAACAATTGGCAAGTTCACCAAGTGGATTGTGGTTAAGCCAATCACGAACATCAAGTTTAGAAATGATTACTAATTATAGTTTAGAAATGATTACTTTGTTATAAGAAAGAAAAGTTCAGAAATACTGATTTTTAGTTATTATCAATTTAGAAATGATTACTAATTATAGTTTAGAAATGATTACTTTGTTATAAGAAAGAAAAGTTCAGAAATACTGATTTTTAGTTATTATCAATTTAGAAATGATTACTAATTATAGTTTAGAAATGGTTACTTTGTTATAAGAAAGAAAAGTTTAGAAATACTGATTTTTAGTTATTGTCAATTTAGAAATGATTACTAGTTATAGTTTAGAAATGATTACTTTGTTATAGTGTTATTTCATGTATATTCTATGAGTGTTATTTCATGTATACTCTATGAGTGTTATTTCATGTATACTCTATGAGTGTTATTTCATGTAAACTCTACAATTGTTATTTCATGTATATATGAGTGTTATTTCATGTAAACTCTATAATTGTTATTTCATGTATATATGAGTGTTATTTCATGTAAACTCTATAATTGTTATTTCATGTATACTCTATGAGTGTTATTTCATGTAAACTCTATGAGTGTTATTTCATGAGAAAGAATAGTTTACAAATATTTTCGTTTGAACTTCCACTACTCATTTGATAGAATTTGATCAAATTTGATAGAATTTGATTGAATTTGATAGAATTTGATAGCATTTGATAGAATTTGATAGATTCTGATAGAATTTGATAGATTCTGATAGAATTTGATCAAATTTGATAGAATTTGATAGAATTTGATCGAATTTGATAGGATTTGATCGAATTTGATAGAATTTGATAGATTCTGATAGAATTTGGTAGATTCTGATAGAATTTGGTAGATTCTGATAGAATTTGATCAAATTTGATGAAATTTGATCAAATTTGATAGAATTTAATCGAATTTGATTGAATTTGATAGATTTTGATAGATTTTGATAGAATTTGATCAAATTTGGTCGAATTTGATAGAATTTGATCGGATTTGATAGAATTTTATCGGATCTGATAGAATTTGATCGGATTTGATAGAATTTGATAGAATTTGATCGAATTTGATAGAATTTGATAGAATTTGATCGAATATGATAGAATTTGATTGAATTTGATAGAATTTGATCGAATTTGATAGAATTTGATTGAATTTGATAGAATTTGATAGAATCTGATAGACAAAAGATGAAATGGACATGACAGAAGATGAAATGAACATGATTATGATGGAAGAAATCACAAAAGGCAGTGCACGTGCCACAAACCTTCTCGACGTCGACGAGGAGGCAGGTGGTGACGATGGCAACCAATACCTGAATATGTCAGGTGATGGCATGGAAGAACCTGCCGCTGGAAGTGTTCGGGCCGAGGAGGTATATATGTATACATATTGTCAATATCGAATATATATATGTTCAAGCATGAAATCTTGATACATTTCTTTCTCGTACGTGTAGTCCTCAGGCTCACAACTTTCTGGGTCTTCATCATCGAAGAGGATGAAATGTGGCCCGACCAAAAAGTTAGAGGGCAGACTTGTAATCACTGATGTGGCAGAAGATGGTCGGCCAGTTGCACCAGAGAAAGCTGCTATAAAGATGGCCAATCAGTGTGGTGTTCTAGTGAGAGACCACGTGCCCATCAGCCTGCAGAGGTGGAAACACAGCGAAGATCATTCATACGTGTCGCAATCAGAGAAAGAAATGCTATGGGCCAGTCTGAAAGAACGTTTCGCAGTGCCTCAAGGTTTAGAGGAAAGAGTCAAAAATTGGGCTCTAAAGACGATGTGTACTGCATTTCAAACATGGAAGAAGAACGTGTACAAGAAATATGGCGAGAAGAACCTGACACCCATTTGATGATTACCCAAAGCTGAGGGGTCATTGGGATTCATTTGTGCAGTACAGGCGGTTGGAGTTAGGTGAAAAGAACTCGCGACCGAATAGGATCAATGCCGCGAAGAAACGGTACTTCCACTCTCTTGGACCAACTGGCTATACGAAGAAAATTCCTATCTGGGACAAGATGGAAGAAGATTTGATTGCCAGGGGAATCACGCCGGCGACAATGAATTGGCCCGAGCGATTAAGGTATTGGTACTACGCTCATGGTGGCACTCTGGATCTTACTGATGGGTCGCTTATATACAACGATGAGTTAAAAGAGGCGGCCGTTGCTATCCTTAAGGTACTTAAAGAGAAGGCCGATGGGACATTCGTTCCCAATAGAGAAAACGACGAGCTAACAAGGGCTTTGGGCAACCCCGAACATCCCGGACGAGCTAGAGGTGTCGGCGTCGTCCCTTGGAAGGTTGCATTCCCTGCGGACATTGACACGTACAAGAGTCGAAGCCGCCCTAAGGCCGCACAGGAGAGAAGAGTAGAGAACTTGGAAAGAGAGCTTCGGGAGACAAAGGCTAGCATCGCAGTTGAAGTGTCTAGACAGATACAGACATTGCTGAGCCAAGTGCAGTCGGTGCCGGGAGCAGTACTTGTACCAGCTGTTGGATCAGGTGATGGTGTTAGCCCGCCCTCCCAACGTCGCAGCAGTGTTGTTTCCACGGAGGTACCACCTGCCGATGCCGGGGACGAGAGTGCTCGCTATCCAGTGAACGAAATCACTCTGCGTACGCCATGTGAGCTTCATATACCAAGCCGGAACCTATCCACTAAGGTGGCTTACGGTATGGCTTATCCGGTGGAGCAAGGGCAGACGATTCATGGGGCACAGATTCCAAATGGCTACTGCAAGGTGGGGGTCGAGCAAATTTGTGAAGGATATGATGACTTGGAGCTCGACATCCAAGGTGGCGACGGAGAAAAGACGTTAGCGGATGCTGCCCACGGCAGTATCATTCTATGGAAGAAGCGTTACATCAAATTTGGCAGTCAAGGGCCGTCATCTACTCCACCCAAGGATCCCCCATAGCCACCGTCACCTTCAGGAAGGGACGAGTATGACCCAGAGCTGCCACCTCCAGGTCAGGATGATGCTGGCTCACATATGTCTCCTACTCCAGCAGCACGGCATCCCCCAAAGCGCCAAGCTACGCCCCTACGGCGGACTACTCGCTAGAAGCGCCAAACAATGGAGAAAGAGCCTACCGAAAAAGAAAAGTTGGCCGCCATAAGGAAGAAGTTACCTTACGACCAAACTGACGAGGAAACTGCTTTGGTGGTCGCAGCCCAGGTCAAAGAGCATTTCAGACCAGATGAGCCAAAGAAGCCGGTACCCATAGATCCAACAGCGAAGATCTTTTCAAAACAATGAGCGCGGCAAATCAGAAGAGATTCTTACCATCTGACTACGACCACCAGCTTGCAAAGTCTTATGATAAGCAGAAAAAAGCCAGCAGTGGATCCTCGGGGAAGAAGGCGGCCACTCCTAAGAAGAAACAAGTCGGTCAGAGCTCTGCTAGGGGGACAGAAGGGCAACAGGATATTGACGATGAACAACTTGTGAAGTTGTGCGTGGAAACAGGCCTCTCACCGACACAAATTTTACGGGGCGAAATTCCTAAGGCAGCACCAGTGAAAATTTGGGAATTTCGATATGGCGAACCAATGGTGCCCAAAATTTTCTGTGATGTACCTACCCACTCAAGCGTTCCGATTTCATGAGTGGTACATGAAGGTGTCCAAAAAGGGTAGACTGATGCTCAATGTTTTGATACAAGATCGTGATTACTTCCGTGGGCATAGTCTCTTGATTTTGGATTTCAAGGATGTGTATATGTTGTACCATCAAGATGCCATAGACCTCTCAATCATGAGCTGCTGGGTTGTGTAAGTTTGTTTCACTGATCTATTCTCGCAATACTTGCTTTCTTAATTAGAATTTGCAACAATAACAATAATCTATTCTTGTCATGTAGGATGGAGATCCATACATGCCGCGAAAAATCATATCATGATGTCGGCTTCATGGATCCATGCATGGTAAATGCCGTACTTGTATCCAGTAAGCCACTAGACACGGTGGACAACATATACTTGTACCTGGATAGACAAAGAAGCAAGCAATTCATTCTTTTGCCATACAATTTCAAGTGAGTACTTCTCTCTATGTAAGTATAGCTTTAAGACTTTTTTCTCAATACTTGTGTATGTATTTATATATATATATCTATAGCTTCCACTGGATACTCCTTGTGATAATCATAAAAGATGGTCAAATTTTTGTCTTGGACTCAATGCGGAAACCACAAGGGGATTACCAAGCAGTTTTAGACCTGATTGACATGGCATGGTTACGTTTCCGTGCAAATGTTCGAGGAAATTTCAAAGAAAAATTGGTTGTGAAGACGGACTTTCCGGTATGTGGCTAGTGTACCCGCATATCTCGTAAAATCACACTAATATATAGTTGTTACGTCTAACTTTATTCTTCTCCACTTTTAGTGTGCCAGACAGGAAGAAGGGACGAATCTATGCGGATACTACGTCTGCCAGTGGATCCATAGCTTTATTTCTCCCAAAAAAGCGACACACGAAGAACTCATGGTACGTCTGCCAGTGGATAATGAGATTATTAGTGTATATAGAAATTACATTATTAGTGTATATGGAAATTAGATTATTAGTGTATATGGAAATTAGTTTATTAGTGTATGAAAATATTAGTGTATATGGAAATTAGATTATTAGTGTATATGGAAATAAGATTATTAGTGTATATGGAAATTAGATTATTAGTGTATATGGAAATAAGATTATTAGTGTATATGGAAATTAGATTATTAGTGTATATGGAAATTAGATTATTAGTATGAAAATTAGATTATTAGTGTATATAGAAATATGATTATTAGTGTATATTTATTATGAATATATTTATTATACTTTGTTATTTCATGTATACTTTGTTATTTCATGAATATACTTTGTTAGTGTATATGGAAATATTATACTTTGTTAGAAATGATTATTAGTTATTGATTATTGTTTAGAAATGATTATTAGTTATTGTTTAGAAATGAATGTGTTAGGAAATTTTATGATTATATGCAAAAATTATTTATTATATGAATGAATGATTATTAGTTACTTGTTTAGAATTGATTATATGCAAAATTTATTTATTATATGAATGAATGTTGTCATTTGTGATTAATGCAGAGGATGTTTTACCATCAAGAGCTCCCAATGACAGAAAAAGCAAAAGCTATTGCGGACCAACTATTTGGATTCATTATGGACCAAGTTGTTAATCCAAACGGAGAGTACCACCATGACGGACGCGCTATCGCTCAATTAGGCTCCCTTTCCGCTCCTTCTTCCAGTTCTGGCCGTAAATTGTAAACAACTTTTAAATGCTCTAACTTTTGTATTGGTTGATCTCAAATGTTTATATGTGAATGTTCGAGAAAAATGCAATCAAAGTCGGGTCAAAATCAATTGACAATTGCGACGACTTCAATCTTATTACGTGAAAGATCGTGTACGACATACGACATATGACGCGTAGACACGTAGACACGTATACGAATCGCGTATAACTAACCCAAATAGCAAACATATAAAAAAAATAAAAAACACACCCGTTGGTACCGGGCCCTCCCACGTATGCTATGGGGGAGGCCCTTTGGTACCGGTTGGTGTTGTCAACCGGTACCAAAGGCACCCTTTGGTATCGGTTCTGGACCCGGTACCGAAGACCGACCCCTTTAGTCTCGGTTGCACGGTACCGGTTCCAGAACCGGTACCTATGAGGGTTATCAACCGGTACTGATGGCGCCTTCTCCGGTAGTGTGTAATATTGTGGACTGGACTGTGACTCTAAGACTAGGCTATAATTAACTTCTATGGAGCTGGACAGGGTGAGTTTTACCTAGACAATTTTTTATTGAGGCAACCATTGCACTAAAGCTTCCAAAAAATTGTTATTTTGACATCAATTCCGTCATGCTGTGACTGTAAGCAACTAAGCTGTTGAGATCATTGTACTTTCTTTGTTTCTGTGAACTTAAGTTGTTGAGTCTCTGTTAAGATCTATGTTATTTTGTTATCAATTCAGAGTTTCTATGAACTTTGTAACCTGTGTTATAAATTCTGTAAGTTTGAGTTGATTTTGTTAATGTACAACAGATTCTAATCAATTTGAGATGTGAAGCACTTATACTGCCAGGGCCAGGACGGGCCGTGCTGGACCTCTTCCTCGGCACGATGGCACTATCAGGCACGGCATGGCTAATCTTCTGTGCCACATAGTGCCATGCCTAGCCGTGCCCGTGCTAGTGCCGTGCAGTGCGGCCCGTTTGTCCAAGTATACACATGTAGCTTAGAGAGCTCAAATCTTGAACGGAACAAAGTTCATGTGATTCAGTTAACAATCACAGCACGAGTTCAAAAGCTAGACCCTTTGAATTTATTGTGTCGTGTGACTAGATATATTTATGTCCGTCTCCCACGAATTCCATTAACACGTTTATTAGTTTGAAGAGAATTTTTACCAAGAGGCACGTCATAGACGTGGTCTGGATCTTGAATGCTTGACATGGGAACTAACGGGATTAGTTTCACCCCTTGTAATGTGAGCTACGAATTCCTCAAGATCCTTGGCGGATGACCCGCCTACAGCCATGGACGTACGAACCTCCTCCCCAAGCATCATTGCACGTCGCCGAAGAGCCAACCCTTCGTTGGACACCATCACCTTCTCAACCACCTCCATTATTTCCAGCGCAGGTATCACCTCGCCACGCTTGTCCCATGGCCTCATGAAGATGCCAGCATTAAGGTACTTACAGATAAGCTCGGCGTCCCAAGGCTGGTCGGTATGCATTGGCCAGGCAAGAATGGGCTTCCCATGGCTCAAACTCTCCATGGTTGAGTTCCAGCCGCAGTGGCTCATGAAGGCAGCGGTCGCGCTGTGTGCGAGGATCTCCAGCTGTGGTGCCCAACCGGTGACCACGAGGCCCCTTCCTTCAGCTTGTTTGGTGATCTTCGAACGCACCTTCTCACGCTGGCTCTTCATGATCTCGCCGTCTTCTGTGAATATGTTGCTGCGGTCGGCGTGGCGTAGCACCCAGATAAAGCGCTGGTTGCTGCCGCACAGGGCCTCAGCAAGTTCCTCAACCTGCTCTGGCCGTAGCGAGGATGTGGATCCGAAGGACACGTAGAGCACAGAAGAAGGGGGCTGCCTGTCGAGCCAGTAT
>CM014278.1:6459580-6490333 GCA_004135705.1 Alloteropsis semialata
CCCCGCCGCGCCGTCCTGCCCCCGCCGCGCTGTACCGGTCCGGGCTGGTCACCGCCGCGGCTTCCTTCGTGGCCGCGGCCTCCGCCGCGGAAGGAGGGGAACGCCGCCGGTACGTGCTAGAGCATCCGGCCGCCCTCTGGTTCGTCTTCAAGGAAGGTACGCAATTTGAATGAGATTTGGCAATGTTGTTCCAAACCTTTCAAGCATTGCAGTGTTGCGGCTAACTAGTGCTGGTAAATTATCAAGAACCCCATGAACCTCTATTTTCTTGGTCATAGATATTCCACTTGTTCTAGGAATTGCACTTTCTGGAACACAGTCAGATGGAAATCTAATTTCTGGAATTAAAGTTTCGTCAGTTGAACTGCTGTGCTCCCCAGCATTCTTTGAGTGCAGGGAAGGGCCATTCTCCACCAAATAAGGATGTAGCCAAGTAACCCTCAAATATTAAGCTTGATTTATAACCTTTGGTGCCCCTGTACTAATTCATCTGCACCTTTAGTTAGTGATAATTTAATCAGTGCTCAGGTTACTAATCCAACAAAGTTGCACCACAGTACACTGCATTACCCCCATCAGATAGCTGTGGCATTTGTTACTAGTGGTTATCAAGAGATAGGAGTGTATATGCAACACTTGTGGTAATCAAGAGATAGGAGTGTATATGTAACACTTTCTTACTAGTAATACCTACTAGTCCATTAGCTTTGTCTGATTGGGTGTTCCTTTTCCTTTGCGAGGTGTCTCCGTAATCCGATTTGAAATCAAATTCTGTACCTTTTCCTTTGCGTGGTGTTGCATTGGGTGATTGTACAGCTCGTTCAGTTGATATATGTATTGTCACGCACATTTGGCATTTTTACGGACTTCTGGTTGGCATATCCATGGCTGTTATATGCAGTACTGTATGTCTGTATGTATTTGTACTAACTACTTCTATCATATGGAGACGTACAAAAATAAACCTTCAAGTGAGCGGATGCTGTTGGAAGAAAACATTGGGGACAGGAGTTTATGTGTCAAACATTCTAACTTTAATGATGGCGCCTTTAATGTTTTCTTTTTTCTTTTTAAACCAATGCACTTACATGCAACTGGGAACAGCTATAAGGTCATGCCATCTGTAGAACAGCAGCACATATGCCTGTTATTGTGCTTTGTCTGATGCCAGGCAGATTCTAGTTACTACGTATGAAAAAAAGGAGACAATGCCACATAAATGTATGGGGCATGTGTTTTCTAGTGGCATTTTGATAGTGACTTATAAAATCTATAGGTTTCATTCTTTTACAATCTTTCAATAAAATAACCAGTTGGCTGAGAAATCAGATAAGTTACAATCTTTCAATAAAATAACCATTAGTTTGTGCATGTATCAGTTTTAGTATGAATTCTAGTCAAGGATATGACTATATGTCTATATCTTGAAAGCAGTCTGCAGCCATGATAGAATGAGACTTGTGAAATTTTTATACAGGAAAATTAGCATTTGGAATGTATGTTATTTGCAGTTAATTCTGAATTTTGTTTGCTTCTGTTTCTGAATTTAGGTCTAGATTACCATATAGGAATGTTTTGGCAATTGGTGTTTGGATAGGTCATAGGTGACACACAAAAATTTGGATGTTGTTGCTGTGAGTGATGGCAGTGGTAGTGTGATTATGCGTCTAACTTTCCTATGACTCAATCCTATGGAATCACACCCAAAGGAAACTTTCCTGTACTTTTCCTATGACTCAATCCTGTGTTCCAAAGGATGGTACAGTACCAAATTCTGTAGGATTGAGAATCCTATATTTTTCCTATGAAAATCCTTTGTTCCAAAGAAGCCCTACATAGTGTTTGGTCCTTATACTGTAGTGCCTGAAATTACATTATGGTTCCAGCAATTATTCAGTTATGTTCTATGTCCTTATACCTGCATCTTCAACTAACTATTTAATACATACTGATAAGTTAAAAAAGTCATGTGAGACGTACCTGTTAATCTCCAGCGGTTTGTATTACACGAAGCGGTTTGTATTACGAACCGCTGGTGATACTAAGGCCATCACCAGCGGTTTGTAATACAAACCGCTGGTGATACTAGGGGCATCACCAGCGGTTTTAAAACCGGTGGTGAAACCCAGGGTCTTCACAAACACTTTTTCAGCAGCACTTCCAAAAACCGGCGCTGAAGGCCCCTTACGAACCGGCGCTGATGCCTTTTGTGTAGTAGTGTTTGTAACCTGTGTTATAAATTCTGTAAGTTTGAGTTGATTTTGTTAATGTACAACAGATTCTAATCAATTTGAGATGTGAAGCACTTATACTGCCAGGGCCAGGACGGGCCGTGCTGGACCTCTTCCTCGGCACGATGGCACTATCAGGCACGGCATGGCTAATCTTCTGTGCCACATAGTGCCATGCCTAGCCGTGCCCGTGCTAGTGCCGTGCAGTGCGGCCCGTTTGGCCAAGTATACACATGTAGCTTAGAGAGCTCAAATCTTGAACGGAACAAAGTTCATGTGATTCAGTTAACAAACACAGCACGAGTTCAAAAGCTAGACCCTTTGAATTTATTGTGTCGTGTGACTAGATATATTTATGTCCGTCTCCCACGAATTCCATTAACACGTTTATTAGTTTGAAGAGAATTTTTACCAAGAGGCACGTCATAGACGTGGTCTGGATCTTGAATGCTTGACATGGGAACTAACGGGATTAGTTTCACCCCTTGTAATGTGAGCTACGAATTCCTCAAGATCCTTGGCGGATGACCCGCCTACAGCCATGGACGTACGAACCTCCTCCCCAAGCATCATTGCACGTCGCCGAAGAGCCAACCCTTCGTTGGACACCATCACCTTCTCAACCACCTCCATTATTTCCAGCGCAGGTATCACCTCGCCACGCTTGTCCCATGGCCTCATGAAGATGCCAGCATTAAGGTACTTACAGATAAGCTCGGCGTCCCAAGGCTGGTCGGTATGCATTGGCCAGGCAAGAATGGGCTTCCCATGGCTCAAACTCTCCATGGTTGAGTTCCAGCCGCAGTGGCTCATGAAGGCAGCGGTCGCGCTGTGTGCGAGGATCTCCAGCTGTGGTGCCCAACCGGTGACCACGAGGCCCCTTCCTTCAGCTTGTTTGGTGATCTTCGAACGCACCTTCTCACGCTGGCTCTTCATGATCTCGCCGTCTTCTGTGAATATGTTGCTGCGGTCGGCGTGGCGTAGCACCCAGATAAAGCGCTGGTTGCTGCCGCACAGGGCCTCAGCAAGTTCCTCAACCTGCTCTGGCCGTAGCGAGGATGTGGATCCGAAGGACACGTAGAGCACAGAAGAAGGGGGCTGCTTGTCGAGCCAGTATAGGCACTCATGCTGGGTTTTGCCCTGCCTTGGCCTGCTCGGCTCGCCGAGCAAAGGATTCAAGGGCCCTATAGCAAATACCTTCTTGCCGCCGCGGGCAAGTTGCTTGGCCACCAAATCGATGAACTCGCCTTCAAGGGAACGGCAGGTGTTGGCGAGGATGCCGGCTCCGGACATGACCGATTGCCCGGCCCTCGAGCGCTTGCTGAGGTACTCAGCGAACTCGTCCGTCACGCACGCGCTCACGGGGAGGTAGTCGAGGCCGCGCTCGCGCAGGAGCCTTCTGCCGCCGGCGAGCTCCCCGGCGATGGAAGAAAAGGCGATGCAGACGAACCCGAAGGCCTCGCAGTTGGGGAGCCTCGCGGCCTCCTCGGCGCCGAAGGCGTTCATGATGTCAAACAGGACGACCACCCGACGGTAAGCGGCGGAGATCTTCTTCAGGAGGGCAGCAAGCGGGGCGCGTGCTTCGGAGGTGTAGGTCTCGAGCATGGGCATGAGATGCGAGGGGAAGAGCGAGCTGGAGCTGGGGTCGGCTGGCGGGGAGACGAAGGCAGGGATGGCGAGGTCGTGGAACTGGACGCAGCGCAGGTCGGCGTCCCTGTCCCAGCCGTGCAACCGCTCGCAGGCCTGGCGGAGGTGTAGCATCGGCGCCGCGTAATGCACCGGCAGGCCATGAGATGCGAGCTGCAGCGACAGGTGCAGTAGCTGGTTCAGGTGCCCCTGCGCCGGGAAGGGCACGGCCACGACGGCGACTGACTCCGCTGGGCACCTCTTCCCGGCGACCATGCTGTATGACGTAGTGCTAAGAGATGATGATGCGGTGCGGCGAGGGTAAATGGTTTGTTGCAAACATTTTATGCTTGGTGTCTGTGGCTGCCAGTAGTGGAGTGCCTCTGGCCAACGGCTGGCGCATTTCGAATGTCAATGCTTTGCGATTGCAAATCGGGGCATGTGGGTTCCATGTGGGAACTTGCATTGGGTCACTGGAACATGGGAACGTGAGTGCTCGCTGCCCTTTTATGTCTTGATTCAGCTTATGGAATCGGAGCAACGCACGAATGGGACGGAAACTGCTTTGTATTTGTCACTTGGATAACATGCGTAAAACGTTCGCTGCCAACAGTTTGATTGAACGTTTGTATAAATGATATAGTAATGGGACTAGCCTTAACACTATTTTGTACATAACTCATCCTTTAATAGTCCACGTAGCTTCTTGGTTACCCTATCGACGTGCACAAATACATTCTTTTATATATGAAGGGATTAGCAACAAAGATAAAAATGTCAAATACTGCTGCCACACTCGAATTTACCAAGGAAATTTGAATGCTACTATATGTGTACTCAGGAGGTCCAACGCACATATATATATAGCTCCAGAATAATCATATCAAAGAAAAACCAGTACTCGCATTAAAAGAGTAACATCCATAATTATTACAATAAGTATGGATGTCTTTAATCAAACTATTACGCAAAAACTATTTATTAGACTCTCTCGTGGCGCCATCATTCCATAGGGACGCTGACTGGTGAACACTAGAGCTCCTGGAACTCCTCTGGGAACTCTCCAAAGTCTGCTGGTGCATCTAACTACCCATCCGGGATTTTTGTTGAATAATGCAAATATAAGTAATCCATGTTTACTTAACAAGTATAACATGAGTCATGAAGGCTAAAAAGGTTAGACACGCTCAGACTGCGGTTAGCATTTTTAATTAATTAAATTTTATCATTAACCAAATTACTTCAATTAAGTTATCGCGGCTGTAACTTCTAACCCACGTTAGTATAACAAAAATATAACAATAATAACGATCATCATTATTAAACCAGCATCCACAAAAGGTAACCACTAATAAAAAATATAACAATAATAACCATCATCATTATTAATCCAGGCCGCTCTTGACCATGAGCACCGCTGTTATAACAGTTTTACACACTGTAGAGGTTGTACACTTTGACCACCAGTCGTGATCCCCTTGCCTTGGGCACGCACCCCCTTCACACCACATGAAATGAGTACAGGGTTTCACTACGAGTACCTTTCAAAAGTTCCCCTAACTAGCTAGTGGCCACTATGGTTTCAACTTAGACACATAAACCCCTCAACCTCTGGTCAATCCCACATGTAAGCATACATGATCTCATGCCAGAGGCGAGATGAGATCCACACTTAGACCATGGAGCGCCACTTGCACCTCTCGGTAACCACTAACTAGCTAGAGTTGTTCATTTTACTTAGTCAAGACCAGAGCCATGTAGTTCTGTTGGTTGTACGGTTTTCCTAGGTTGCCAGTTTAAGAATCGGACCTTAAGGAGAGACGCTCAGAGCAATCCAAAACACATGCTCTAGCTCTCTAACTGTGGGATATGGGTACCCCTGGGCCCACTACCGACAGGGTAGACAGCCAGCCTGGGCCCACATCTGACAGCGATGTGGGCCGACCCAGGGTCGGGCCACAGGGATCTCCGAACTTGATGGACAAGACTGATGAAGACTTGGCCCGCAAGGCACGCGGCGAGGTACTCGGATCTCGCCCAACGATCGTGGAGTTTATGTTGTAACTTAATCAGACTAGTTTCCCAGTTGTAGCCAGATACGATTAGGGATAACCGACTTCTAAACCCTAGACCGTCGGCCTAGGTCGACCCCCTAGGGGCATCAGATTCCTTCCACCATTGTAACCACAAACTCGCCATCGTTCTCCGAAATCTCGCTGAGCGAATCAATCCAACGCCACCGAGCATAGGACGTAGGGTATTATACCTCTGGGTAACCTGAACCTATATAAACCTTGCGCCTCCTATGTTACCTCGTGCTCCCTAGCTCTGCAATTGCCCTTGGGTCCACCCTTGTGGACTGCCGGACAATAAATCCGACACTAACCATGTTGCTAAAAAGCACATTTTAGTCACGGTTCCATATACCATTAATCAAAATTAACAATTGATATCATGAAATCATCAGTTCATAAGCAAAGGATATGAAGCGTAGCAATAATTTACCCATAAATACATAAACCTAGGTGTACAAGGTATACAGGATAAAGTAAAGCTAGGTAAAGTCCTTAAGATTCATCACATAGGACACATGCATATATGAAATGATAATTAATGATTATTGGGCTGCAAGGAGTTTCTTGTGTTACACTTGCCTTCCTCGGGGTACTGCTGCTGCTGCTCTTGCTCCTAGAAGTACTAATCCTCCGAAGACATGAACATCTCACCGTCTATACTTGATGAACATCTCCATACAAGATAGTACATGCAATATAAGTTAATTATTCAAACAGTACAAACATAAGAAAAAAAAGGTTTATAAAACTATTCTATGCATTATTAAGAACACATGAGTGCAAGAATCAATCAAATCAGAGCCAAAACACATTTTATATGAATAAAACAAGACCTAGGGGCTTGCTGGCAAAGAAATTAAAGTTCCGGAGGCTTATCTATAAGAAACCAGGGACCTATACATAATTATAAAAAACCAAAGATCTAACATGTAAAAATGGTGGTCTAGGACAGCGGGTTCTATTATTTAAAAGGGCAAGGGCTTAAACAGAAGAAAAAAGACCTAAAACCAATTGTTTTTATAGTACAGCTGGACGACAGCTTGATTCACAAAAACTTGAGGGGCTTTTTAGCAAAACCACGCTATGCAGTGGGGAGAGGCTGACGTGGCGCCGACGCGGCCATAGACCGGTGCCATGGACCCAGCTCATGGGTCCATGGTGGACTATTATGACGTGAAGGGGTACACGGTGATCCTGGCTGTCCTGATCATATCTGACGGCTAGGTTCAAAGCGGGCAGCGGGTTTCGACCGGCAGTGAGCGAGCAGTTGCTACGAAAAGAGGATAAATCGGATCTGTTCACCGGCTGTTTTTACCACAGTCATTTCCAAATCGAAAGCCATCCCGCGCCTCCACCACCGCTTAGCGCCGCCGTGAGTATGATTCGACCGCAGCACACTCCCCGCCGCCGGATTTCAACTACCACCGCCACCGCAACTCATCGTGTTGCGCCTGTGCAATTGGCAGAGATGACGGACCCGAAGGCACCACTAGGGACGCCGGCGTTGGGAGAGGAGGTGCCGCCGCTGACGAGGATGGCGAACGCGGGTATCTCTGCAGGCACGGTGATGTTGACGTGGGGAAGGGAGTGGCGTCCTCGGGCCAGTCCAGAGTCGTGGGTGATGCCGCCGCCAGCGAGGGCGGAGGTACTGCAGCGCCGGTGACCGTCGCCGGGGCGGGCGCCATGGAGAAGGTTACCAAGGCGTCGGCAGAGGTCGTGGAGCTGACCTCCGTGCCTGGAGGAGTGCAGCCCCAAGAACCGGCTTGGGGTTAATCTTCCATGACCGAGGAGAAGCTCCAAGACATGGTGCGGCGGGGCGTGCTCGGGCACCAGGAGGTGCTGCTGTGGCGGCTCCCTGGGGATGGCGCCCGGCCGTGGGAGTGCTCGGAGACCGAGATGGCCGTCTTCGCGCCTTTCTTCGAGCGCAGATTCAGACTGCCAACTAGAGATTTCTTCCGGGGCTTGCTTCATTTCTATGGTATTGAGCTGACACATCTAAATCCTACCTCCATTCTAGCGATAGCAGTCTTCATCCACCTCTGTGAGGCTTTTCTAGGGGTCCCGCCACACTTTGGACTGTGGCGGCGTCGGTATCAGATGAAGCCAATTGGTGAAGATGCAGGCAAGGGACCGGCTCGAATTACCGGTGGAGCTAGGTTTTCTTTGCAGGTGGGCATGTCCAGGAGGTATTTTGCTCTTGACATGAATGATTCCAACAAGGATTGACGATCGTATTGGTTTTATATTGCAAACAATCCCCCGGCCCTGCCGACTTGGACGGGCCATTGTCCGATGAAGACCGCCGACTGGGAGTCACTGCCCGAGGGCCAGGATCTGCAGGAGGCTGAAGAGTTGCTGCAACTGATAGCCGAGGCAATGGGAGAAGAAGCTGACCGCTGTGGCAGTGATGATTTCCTTCGTCCAGCATCTGAAGTAGCCCATCAAGGACCGAGTGCACCCCGGGTATGAATTCTCGGGTGGCAGGGACCCGACTCGGGAGCAGGTCCGGACGGTGTCCATCACTGAGATGATGGAAAGGATTTTGAGCTTCATGCGGGGCTCAATTTATAACCAGGGTGCCCTGGTGCCTTTTTTGTTGCACAATCCGCCACCGCCGGTTAGTGTCTGCCCCTTGTTTCATTTCTGCAGCTGGATGTCTGATGCGTGGCTTTGTGTATGCGAGTCTGAATTGTTGTGTTGGTTACTTGTAGGAACACGCGACGAAGTACTTTTGTCCAGCCCCATTGCCCAAGGGCAGCGTCCGGTTGGAAAATCTGATGTCGGCAGAGGAGGCGGCCTGAGTGCCCCAAGTGGTGGATGAAGAGGCGGCCGACTGGGAGGCCGGCGACATGATTCTGGCTCTCGTGGAGTCGTCGGAGGATGATCAGGCGACCTTGGCATCTGTTCTGGGGACGAAGAAGCCAAGGCGCGCGGCCATACGCAAGGTGCTGAGACCGGCTAAGGCGGCTGGCGAGGGTTCTTCGCCGAAGCAGGTTGTTGACGGTCCTTATAACAAAAATCCGACCGTCAATAGGCTCAAAAAACCAATAAAGATCAAGGCATAACTTAGACATTTGTATTCAAATGATATTGTACCATGCATATCTAGAATATATTTGAGTACAGGGACTACGGTGCAAAAGATGGACGAAACTGAGCACAGACCCAGGTCGGCCGACCTGGCTAGGTCGAGCGACCGGGCCTGGACCCCAGTCGAGCCCATCCTCCACACAGGTCAAGAAGCATACTAGAAGATGATCATGGATGTTGGAACATGGTCGGTTCAAGTCAAGGGTGAGGATGAGCCACGTGTCACTCCCACGGATTGAAGGGCCCACACCTCAACTCAATTGCACCCAAACGAAGTATACCCACCTGGAACCGTCATAAGGACCCACATGGCAGTCTACCAGAGAAGAGTGGGGCCGAAAGGCGGCGGAACCAGGTCGGCCGACCTGTCTAGGTTGGCCGACTTGGCCCCACGGCCGTTTCGCTCCCCCCTTGACCCGTACCTATAAACCGCCATCAGGAGTCCATTGAGCCGTGCAATGCTGAAAACGGTGGATCCAAGGGTCGGCCGACCTGGGGACTTCGGCCGACCTGGGCCCACCTCCAAACTGCCACAACCGCCTCTGGCCGGCTCCAACCGCCTATGTGATGCTATAAATACGTGCAAAGGGCGCCGTACTCAAACACACACCAGAAGAAGAGCTCTCCTTTGCTACAAGCTTAGTCTTAGTCTTAGTAGTGATAGTCATAGTATTAGATCTTCTGAAGGGCTTCCGAAGAAGTCTTGGTAAGTTCTAGAGTTCAGTTCTTATATTCTCTTACTTACTTGTAATACTCTGAGCTTAATGGAAATACCTTCATACTTATGTTGTATGCCTCAGTTATACCTTATCCACTTAGTATATACTACTTACGTCTTGCACCTTATTCAAGTGAATGCATGCTATGACATTGGCTCAATGTGCCTCTTGGTTGCTCTATTTATTAACGTGATAGATAGAGTTGTATCTCATATTGCAAGCATGGTTTTGGAATATGGAATACTGTTGAGGGTACCGCTGCCCCACGGATTAGAAGAGGTAGGCGGCAGGTGGTGACAGCCCTGTCCATCCTTTGTAATCCTCCACGTTCGGGAGTGGGTATTAGGCCTTTATGATAAGACGTCCTACTGTCGTCCCTTGATGAGGGAACCATTGGATACCTCGATATGTCCTCTTGCATATGATCATTGAATGAGCTTGTATAGGGTATTGTAGTATATCCATGTCCCATATGTATGATGCTAATGAACCCTTTTACTCTTTACTAATGTACCATTATTAACTAAGACTACCATAATGATAAGCAATGAACTTCTGTGTGTCGCATTACCTATTCACTTCTATATCATTTACCCCTATTTAGATTATGGTATATTAATGTTGTTGTAAGTAAATGTATTGGATGACACCTCTCTTTACCTAAACGCTTTCCCAGCGGATAAACAAATAACGATACTCTGGAATACTCCCGAGTGAAATGCTACAATGCACTTCTGTGCGCTTGCAGAATATCTGTACGTCTAGATTTACGATGAAGTATCTCTAGTACCATCACTACTCTAAGTGGTGATGCTAAGAAATACCAACATAGGTGCCCAAGCTCGGTCAGGCTGCACGGGCCGAGGCCCAGGAAAGGCGGAAGAGGAAGCAGATCGCCTCGGCGAGCGAGGTTGAGGAGGAAGGCGATGGGTCCCCTTCTAGTTCAAACTTGAGGGAGTCGCCCCGGACCGATGCTGGCGGCCAGGGGACCTTGTATGTGCAGCCACCGGACCAACCGGGGCTGGAGCTTGGCTCGACGCCGCCTCTGCTGCTGCAGAGGGTCCAATTCAAGTGCCCTCGGAAGAGCGGGTGAGTTTCCTGGTGCACCTTTGAATGTTTGCCTAGTTTGCAGTGCTTATGCTGTGTCTGCTTCGATAGGCTTCGGAGCCATGGAGATGGTGCCGGCGTCTTGCCGCACCCGGGGGCTGGTGGCAAGACGCCTCCGAGTCAACCTGCCACGACGGAGGCGGGGCCGGAGCCCGGTGCTGCATTGGCCCTGCCGGAGCGGATATCGGCTAGCGTGCTGGAGCAACCGCGTCCGCCAAGCCCTCCACGCATCACCTTGGGGACGAGTTCCCCCATGGATGACGGGCAGGCCGAGGTGCCCGAGGCCAACATCGCGGAGAAGGGCCCGGAGAACCTTGCGGGGGTGGAGGAGCCGACCGACGGCCCTTCGCCACTGGAGGATGATGATGACCAGTTGCTGGGGGAGCAACTGGACGCCGGGGCTAGCATTGTCGTGCCGCCCCGGGTGGAGGTGATTGCGGCCGAGCACGGGGCCGGGCTCGAGTCGCCAGAATTGACTCTGGAACAGTGGCTGGAGCTCGATATCGCCGACCAAGAAAGTGAGCTCCAGAAGCAGCAGAATGTGGCCGGTGTCTTGGACCGTGTCGTTCAGGTACGTCTTCCTGGTACCTTGTCATCATTGTGGGGCATGGACTGACCATGTGCCCATTGTCTTGTTCGGTAGGGTTTCATGGCCCGGGCCGCGAAGGACCTCGACTTAAAATGGTGGGCCTTAGAGGACCGCCGGACTTTGGCATGGATGCAGGGGGAGAAAGTCCATGAGGTGAACGCAGCCAAGGAATTCCTCATGAACAAGGACAGGGAACTTGCAGACGTTGTCAAGCTCAACGAGGAGCTGATGAACGACATGAAGGTCCTATCGGAAGGTAAATCCTTGTGACGAGCCTGGGCGATTCTCAATCCGGGTGACCTTGTACTGACGGTGATCTCTGGCAGATGAGGCGTAGAAGGAGAAGGTTCTCCAAGGGAAGGTGGAGAAGCTGGCTGGGGCCAAGCAAAAGCTTGAGGAGGAGGTCGGCGCACTGAAGGAGGCCAACCAGCGCCTCAAGGCCGAGTCCGAGCGCTTGGTGGAAGCCAACCAGCGCCTAAGGGACGAGCATGACCTGGCCATGCACGGTGAGTACCATCCGTCGTGTCAGTTGACTGTTGCCTCCCCTGGTCGTTGTGTTTATGGAATTCTGTTGTAGGCATTCAGTCCGAGCTCCTGGAGCTGCGGCAGGTGGCCGAGCTCAATGCCAACTTCCTGGTTCTAGCCGAGTCGGGCCTAGTGCCTTTGACGTTTATTCAGCGGCTCCGGGCCGGGCCGACTCGGGCAGTGCAGCTTGTGTAGGAGACCGCGGTCGGCTTCGGCAGTCGGATCCTGGCACTTGTCCGGGTGCACTTCTTGTCACTGGAGCTTGCTCTAATCGCCGACGGCCTTCCCGATGATGTCTCCGACGATCAGTTCGACGGGCTGGTGGACGAGTATGTGCCATTAGCGGAGGCTGTAGCGAAAGAACTTGGCCTGTAAAAACAGTTGTTTATGTAAACTCCATATTGTACTTGCAGATATAAAGTTCTAATTTAACTTGAAGCATAGATGTGCTAATGTGTGTTGTTAGCCCCTTTTCCCTGCCGACTAGGGCTTTGCGTCGCCCGACTGGCCGCTGCCTTGTGCCGTTTAAGCACCCTTTTGACCCACTGACCACTGCTCACAGAGAGAACGGCTTACCCCAGACTACACTGCTCAGCGGAGAGGCTTAGGTGTAGGGGGCGTGTGGGTTGAGCGCGAAGCTCAAGGTTTCACGGTTGAGAACTAGGACCGGCCGGGCTTGCACGGCTGTCGCCAGGGGGAACATGGGGTTGGGCAAGGACTCGTAAGTCGGAGTAGGCAGGTACTCCCCCTATGATTGTGATGAATAAAATGTTGCCTGGGTTGGACCTAGTCCCCGAGCATCAGCATGGATGTCGGGTGAGAAGACAACAATGAGCCATATAGCAGGGCAAAGATATTTTTATTACTATGAGACAGGGGATACATAGCTTTTTGCAATTTTCTACGGATAGAACTTGACGAGATGCTAGATATTCCACACGTTCAGGTCGCCATTACCCCACTGGAGGCTGTATGTTCCTGGTGAGACGACTTCCATGATGATGAAGGGCCCCTCCCAGGGAACGGATAGCTTGTGTTTGTTCTTGGAGGGCATGACTCAGTGCAGGGCCAAGTCGCCTACGTTGAGGGAGCGTTCCCGAACGTTCTTGTCGTGATACAGTCGCACTTGCTGCTCGTGCCTGGCATGTCAGACCAGTGTTGCAAGTCGGTGCTCTTCTAGGCAGTTGATGTCGACCTGGTGGCCTATTTCTGCCTCACCTTCCTAGTAGTGCTGGATGCGCGGGGCACCATGGGCGACGTCGGCTGGAAGGACGGCTTCGGAGCCATACACCAGAAAGAAGGGAGTGTACCCTGTTGCTCTGCTCTTCTGCATTCATAAGCCCCATATGACATGGGGTACTTCTTTGGCCCATCAGCCAGCATGCTTGTTGAGTCCGTCATACATGGCTTTCATGAGCGAGTCCTGGACCATGCCATTAGCTGGCTCAACCTGGCCATTGCACCTAGGGTGTGCCATGGACGAGGAACTCAATGCAGTTGTCTTGACAGAAATCCCAGAACTCGTGCCCCGTGAACTCGGATCCGAGGTCAGTGACGATGCGGTTTGGGATGCCGAACCGGTGGATGAGTTCCTTGATGAACTTGGCAGCTGTAACTGACTTGGTGTCAGTCACAACCTTGTACTCGATCCACTTGGTGAATTTGTCGATCGCCACCAAGAGATGCTTGAATCCGCTCGGAGCGATTTTGAAAGAACCAACGTTATTGAGTCCCCATATGGCGAATGGCCAAGATGGGGGGATGGTTCTCAGCGCCTGAGCCGGCAGGTGCTTTTGCTTCTGGAAGAATTGGCAGCCGGTGCAGCAGCGCACCAACTCTTTTGCGTCGGACAGGGCTGTTGGCCAGTAGAACCCTGCTCTGTAGGCTTTGCCGACTAAGGTTCTGGCAGCTGCATGGTTGCTACATGTGCCCGAGTGGATGTCCTGTAGGAAGCTGATGCCTTCGTCACGGAGAACACACTTCATGAGTATGCTTGTGGAGGCGGCCTTTCTGTACAGGGCGTCGCCGATGACGACGTAATTTGTCGCCCGGTGACCATTGGCAGATTTTCAATTTCTTCCTTCGTGCCCGGTGACCAGCTCTCTGTGAGGAAAGCAATGAAGGGGGGCGCGCCAGTCTGCTTCCACCAGGAGAACTTCATTGGTCGGCGAGCGGGGCTGCCGTCCTCAAGCATCTTGATGGACGATGTGCGCAGGTCTTGGACGAAGAAGCCGACTGGCACCTGGGCCCTGGTGGACCCTAACTTGGATAGGACATCAGCGCGACGTTGTCCTCTCAGAGGACATGGTGGAGCTCGAGCCCGTAGAAGTGAGCCTCGAGTTTGCGTAGCTCTGCGCAGTATGCGCTCATGGTTTCTTTGGTAGTGTCCCAATTCTTGTTGACTTGCTCGACGACTAACTTAGAGTCGCCGTAGCACATCAGCCGCTTGATGCCGAGCGACACCGTGATCCGGAGACCATGGATAAGCGCCTCATACTTGGCCCCATTGTTGGTGGCCTGGTAGTGCATCTGGAGAAGATATTTATGTGCTGCCCCTCCGGGGAGATGAACAGCACTCCTGCGCCGGCTCCCTCGAGGTTGAGGGCACCGTCAAAGTGCATCTTCTAGTGCTCTGGCCGCTCCGCGGGGGTCGGCGTCTGAATCTCTGTCCACTCAGCCATGAAGTCGGCCAGTATCTGGGACTTGATGGCCTCCCGTGGCTCGAAGTTGATGGTATGCTCACCGAGTTCGATGGACCACTTGACTATGCAGCCATTGGCATCTCTGTTGTGGAGGATGGCTCCAAGCGGGAAATTCGAGTTAACCCGAATGACATGGGCCTGGAAGGAGTGGCGTAGCTTCCTGGCAGTGATTAGGAGCGTGTAGAGCAGCTTCTGAGGATGGGGGTAACGGACCTTGGACTCGCTGAGTACCTCGCTGACAAAATATACAGGGCGCTAGACCTTGTATGCGTGGCCTTCTTCTGGTCGCTCGACGACCAGGATCGTGCTGACTACATGCGTGGTAGCCGAGATGTATAGTAATAGCTCCTCCCCTAGGGTCGGGCCCGTAAGTACAGGGGGGCTAACTAGGAACTCTTTGAGGTCGGCTAGGGCCTTACTAGCCTCAGGAGTCCATTCGAACTTGTCCGCCTTCTTGAGGATCTTGAAGAACAGAAGTCCCTTTTCGCCTAGCTTGCTGATGAATCGGCTCAGGGCCACCATCATTCCTGTGAGCTTCATGATGTCCTTCTTGCACTTTGGTTCTTTAAGATTGCGTATGGCGTCTAGCTTGACTGTGTTCGCCTTGATGCCGTGTTGGCTGACCAGGAAGCCCAGGAGCTTTCCCGATGGCACCCCGAATACGCACTTTGTATGGTTAAGCATCCATCTGAAGCGGCACAAGTTGTTGAAGGTTTCCTGGAGGTCGGCGATCAAGGAGTCGGCGTCAAACATCATCCACGTAAGCCTCCACATTGCGCCCGATTTGGCTTTGCAGGCAACCTTGGATGGCCTTCTGGTACGTGGCACCGGCGTTCTTCAACCCAAAAGTCATCGTCTTGTAGCAGTAGATGCCATGCGAGGTGATAAATGCCGTCTTGTCTTGGTCGGACGTCTTCATGGCTATCTAGTGATAACCCGAGTAGCAATCTAGAAAGCACAGGAGCATGCAGCCGGACGTAGAGTCCACGACTTGGTCAATTCGCAAAAGAGGAAAGGGGTCTTTAGGGCAGTAGCGGTTGAGATCCGTGTAGTCAATGCACATTCTCCATTCCCCGGATTACTTCTTTACAAGTACAGGATTTGCAAGCCACTCGGGGTGTTTGCATTTTCTAATGAAACCGGCAGCTAGGAGCTTATTCAGTTCTACCCTAATGGCCTCCTTATGATCTTAAGCGAATTGGCGCAGCTTCTGCTTAGCGGGCTTCGCATTTTGCTCAAATCCAAGGAGTGCTTAGCCTTCTCCCTCGGGACACATGGCATGTCTGATGGCTTCCATGCGAAGATGTCCCAGTTGTCCCGAAGGAAGGACGTGAGCGCGTCTTCCTATTTAGGAGTGAGCCCTGGCCCTATCAGGGCCATCTTGGAGGGGTCTTCGAGTCCCAAGCTGATCGCTTTGGGCGCTTCTGCAGGTGCCAGTGCCATGGGCTGCTGCTTCTACTCCGGGAGGACAGGCTCACCAATCATCGCCTTGGGGGCTTTTTCTGCCAGCAAAGTGCTGTTGCCAACCTGTCGGGACAACTCGGCTATCTTGATGGCCTCCCCGTCGCACTCGAAGGAAGTCTTGATATCTCCACGAATGGAGAGGACTCCATTGGGCGCCGGCATTTTTAGAACCTGGTATGTGTGGTTCGGAATAGCGATGAATCGGGCCAGCATGGGCCTGCCAAAGATGGCATGGTAAGAGCTCTGGAAGTCGGCTACCTCGAAGTATAGGAACTCCGTGCGGTAGTTGTCGGCCGTGCCGAACATGACTGGTAAGGCGACCCTTTCTATCGGGTAGGAAGTTTTTCCTGGCACAATGCCAAAGAATGGATCTTCGGCGCTCAGGAGCCTGCTGTAAACGAACCCCATGCTGTTGAGGGTGCTGGTGAAGATAATGTTCAGGGCGCTCCCGCCGTCAACCAGGACCTTGGAGAGGAGGACCCTTTCGACGACCGGGGCCACGACTAGTGGGTAGGATCCTGGCTCGGGAAGGTACACCCAGTGGTCGGCTCGATTGAAGGTGATGGGCGTTTTTGACCGCTGGAGGTATTCCACCAGCTTGGTGGAGACCATCTTCACCTCGCGCTTGTGGAGCTTGTCCTTGTGCCGATCCGGGAAGGCACCGGGCCCCCAATGATGACGTTAACCTGGTGGTCGGCGTGCTTAAATCGCCGTTGGCGCCGTGCCTGGGCGGCTCTGCTGGCACAGCGGGTCGGCGTTCATCGTCTTAGTGACGTTGATCGTCCCGGCGAGCCATAGCCTCGCGGTCGTGGTCGCCGCATCGGTGGTCGTCGCGACGGTCGCGGTCTTCTCTGCGGCGGTAGTCGTCCCGCCGGTCACCGTTGTAGCCGTCACGACGGTAGTTGTTGTAGCGGCCACCGTTGTTGTTGAAGCGCTGCTTCTTAGTCAGCGGCAGGGCGCCGAGTTCTTTGAGCAGTGCATAACAATCATGGATATTGTGCTTTGCATCCTTATGGAAGGGGCACTGATAGTTCAGTGTATCATGAAACTCTTCGGCAAGGAACCTGGGTTCCGGCCGGCCTTCTTCTTCTGCTAGGGCTACAAGGGGCTCAGGGCCCGCCTTGTGCCCACGCAGCGGCTCGTGGCGCTTCGAGCTTTCGACCCAGTCATCGTCTTTCGGGCGCTTCTGCTTGTTCTTCAACTGGGCTTGCTCGGCTTGGTCGGCCCGGACCTCTAAATTGACCACATCCATCAGGTCGGAGACCATGGTTGGGTTATTTTTGAAGAGCGTACGGAACAGCTGGTTGTCGATGAGGCCTCGTCGGAATGCGTCGATGACATCCCGGTCTTCGACATCGGTGATCTTGTTCCGGTTGTCGAAGAAACGATCGGTGTAATCTCGGAGACTTTCACCCTTCCTCTGCTTGATGTTGTCCGGATCGAATCTGGAACCCGGCCGAGTATAGCTTGCTTGGTAATTTTTTGTGAAGGCGTGGCAGAGGTCTGCCCAGCTGTCAATGGTGTCTCGAGGGACGCCCTTGAGCCACAGTAGCGCCTCCTTGCCTAACATCACGAGGAAGTAGGCGGCGGCTTGGTCGTTGGATTCGTGAGCAGCTTTAACTGCTGTATGGTATGTTTTGAGCCAGAGCTTGGGGTCGGAGCGACCGTCGAACTTCTCGACGAGGGCTGGCTTGAAGGACTCAGGCCAACGGATGGCACGGAGTCGGGCGGAGAAAGCGGTGAAGCCGTCGAATATGTCCTCCTCGTCGTTGCGATGGTCTCGGCGGGGAGGTTGGACTCGGTCGGCTCGGGGCCGAGCATCATCACGCCATTGGCGGCGATCGTCCCGCGGGGGGGCGTACCGTGCGTCGTACTGCTCACGCTCCCTGAGCTCGTGAACGACGCGGCGTTCGATCTCTTCTGCTGCAGCATCACCTGTCTCTCCCACCGGTTGGCGGTTGGGTCGGCCGTAGTTAAGTAGCGCCTCAAATGGTGGTGATAGAGGGTTTAGAACCGACGTTGATGATCTTTTTGCAGTGTAGTGTCCTTGTTTAGTTGAGCTGCCTCAGAAGTCGTGAAGTTTTTGTCATATCAGACCACCAGATTTCCTGGGATCTTATTCCACAATAAACATAAAATGATTTTTATCTCAGATTGGATTATGCTACCCGGGAGATGGGCCTACACATATCTTGCTGGGAATAGTTGGCAACAAACTCTAACTACCGGGCTACCGTAGTGCCTTGCTAGTGACAGATAGCATGTTGATGTCTTGAATAATGTCTTCGTTGAGTATACAATATCACATTGGCGGGCAACTCGAGGATCACGAACGTGCACAATAATTTCGCATTCGAACACATTAAATATTAATGATATCTCAGTGTTAACCGAATATTTCTACGCGGAGTAATAAAGTACCCGTTGTGCAAGTGTTTAGGTGTGAGCATGTCATGTCACAAACAGGCCTCCACGGTTTTTTGGGCCGTTCACATTTGTTTGCATGAAGAAATCAAAGAAATAAGATTGCTGAGTTAATCAGCATGTAACAAAGACACGAATTAAAAAAGAAGATATAACTCTGGAACAAAAAATGTGAATTAAATTGTTGGGTTAGTGCGAAGCCACTAAGCCCAGACAATAGCCAAGACAGAGAACAGAGACAAGCAACAATAAATTACTTATCAACAGTGTTCTCGGGAATCAGCCCTTTACACGTTGGTGGGAGGCCCCCTTTTATAGGGAGGTCAAGAGGCACTTTTTACATTCCCCTTATACCCCTGAAATCAGGCATCATCCTCTAGACTCAACAACTCAGACTCCCCAGGGGCATAAGAGTACATTCATGTGTCACAATGTGAATGCGTAGACCAGCAACTCCGTCTTTGACTCGGTTTGGACTTGGTCCACGCTGCCTTCACCGTGCCTCTAGTGACCCTTTGCTCGCCTTCACCATCCGGTGCCTCCCTGTCGCCTTCACCAGCTGGTGCCTGTCTGTCCGAGCGACGCCTTCTCCTGGTCAGAGGAGAATAGAACGCCATGCCATCACCCGGGCTCGCCTTCGGCCTGTATAACAAGATGAACCGAGTATACACAATATTTGAACATTACCTTCGCATCTTCATAAAAGGTAGTTGGGTGTAGCGAAGACAATGAGAAGCCACACCATGCCTTCGCCTTAACCACAAATCGTTCGTTAGCGCCGGGGGCAACGTATTGTCTCTCGGCGTCTGATGACTCGGCGAAGGCAAAAACCTTGCAGTTATGGGTGGCGAAGGCAAATGCATTGGGTTTACAATCAAAACAATGGGTGAAGGTGTTTCCTGGATAAGCCAATCCCCCAACAGTAGCCCCTCGCGGACGAGGGCTTTCTCCAACAGGCCGATGTCCTCGAAAACTCAGGATTGCCTTCGCCTGTTCCAGAGAAACGCCTCCTCCCGTTGGAGTAAGTCCCGAGTCGTTGTCTTCGCTTTCGAATTTGGCTTCGCATTTGTCACTTTTGATTTTCCATGATTTATTTTTATTTTTATTTTTATTTGTATTTTTTTGGGCCTTTTCGAATTCTGAGCCACGGTAATGGTCGATTTTTTACTGCCCTATAAATAGGACCGAAGGGGTCCCCCTTTTTACCTTTCTTCGCTTTCGCTGTCAATCGCTTTCAGCTGCGGATTCTTCTTCGCTTGCTCGGGTCGTGAGCTGTCGTTTGCTTTCGCGTTCGCGTCGTCTTCTCTTCTGAGACAGTTTTTTGCAAGTAAGATTCTCTCTTCATATTTTGACACTTATTCTTTCGAATTTTCTTCGCTTAGGTAATGACATTTGTTATCATTCCTGCAGCGGCGCGCACCAAGCAAACTACTGTTCTCATTGATATGGCTGGCGAAGGCAGCCCCGATGCCCAACAAGCGGGAGCCTCTCTTCGTCGTGGATTGGACGATACCGAAGCTGAGCAACTTGCTCATCAGATTGAGGAAGAAACTCCCGTTGTTGGAGGCTCTGACGACGAACATGCCGATGATGACGATGATGGCGAGGAGGAGGATCTCGACGACGTGGAGGTTGACGTTGAAGACCTAGTAGATCCTTCCAAAAGGGCGAAGACACTTGTCTTTGGCAAGTCTAAGGTCGGCAAGCGTGATATAAAATTCTATGAGGAAAAAGGATATTTTCCTGAGGGTTGGGGCCGTGCTCCCGGTAATGATACCACCCCTGACCCTCGCGAAGATGAGGCCGTGGTTTTTACGGATTTTTTCATTGCGGGCTTGAAGATGCCCATTGAAAATGTCATCGCAAAAATGATGGCGCCTTATGGTTTACAGCTGCATCATCTAACGCCGAATGCCATCAGCCATCTCTTTCGATTCTTTTGGGCTGTGAAGACGCATGACGCAGCCGTTACAGTTGACGGTTTCCTTCGGCTGTATGAAGGACACAATCAGAGCAAATCATCTGAAGTCGACGGCGAGTTATTCACCCCGGACTTTGGTTGTGTCACATTCACAGGGCGCCGCCGGGGGTCCCATTTTGCAAAGGTGGAGACTTCCTTTGCTAACAGAAACAAGTGGACCAAAGACTGGCAGAAATATTGGTTTTATGTTCGGGTGCCTTCGGAGGAAAAAACTGAGGAAGATGGGACAAAGTCTGTCTCTTATCCTCTGCACAGCCATATTGATTGGCTTAAGTTTGTTTCTTGCCCGCCTTTCAATGCGGAAAGTCCTGGATTTACTGAGTGTTGGAAAGCGTTTCAAGCGGCTTCACAAACGATCTGCAGCCGTGACTTGATTGAAGAAGGTATTGCTGCTTACCTTGCTTGTGGACACTATTTCCTGGCTGCCGACTGGGCGCCTTACAAGGTTGAATGGAAGGCTTTTCGTGAGCACACACGAGTTTGCTTCCCTCACTTTGGGGCCCGGCTTCCCGAAGGTATGACTTCAGCTGAATTTGTTGCTACAGTGGAGCGGCAAGCCACTGATATTCTTGGACCGTATAACTCGAAGGAGCATCGTATGTCCGAAGGGAAATTTGTGCATGTTAGAATCAATAGAGTATTTGAAGAGTTGCAAATTTCTTATGGCAAACGCGAGGCTCCTACTCCTACTAAGGGTAAGAAGAAAGATAAGAAGGAGAAGGATAAGAAAGGAAAATCGAAGGCGAAAGAGCAAGATGAAGATGACTTGCTCCCTCGCGTGTCGCTCGCGGAGGGGGACGACCTGGGCGTGGAGGCGGCCGTGTGAAAAAGGGAGTTGCGAAGACAACTTCTTCCGTGACGCCAGCTAAGCGANAGCAGCTCTCATGAGGCTGCGGAGAAGAGGCGCCGCCAAGAGCCCCCCATTGCTGCCGTACCCTTATCGGTTGCGGCTCCGGCTACCAGGGTCACCTCTTCGTCTTCGCGAGGTGGTCTTCCACCTCATCCTCCTCGGCCAGCCCCAGCGGCTTCGGCTCCCATGCAGCGGCCGGCTTCGCCAGTCACCGGGTTTATGAGCTCAGCTCCCCGGAGCGGAGATGATATTTTCTTAGGTGAGGTTGCTCTCTTTGGGAATTATTTTCAAGGCACCAGTCTTCCTTTGCTAGGGGACTACTTGGCATGGAATCCCGTGTTTGATGTCAATATTACTTGTGAAGGCATTGATGAAGCGGCCGAAGATGTACGGGTTCTGAATCCGTTTGATGATGGCATTGATATTAGTATGTTTGAGGAGACTCCTGTTCGGGATGCTCCCATTATGGAGAATGTGCCAGAGAAGGTTCATGTCGAGGCTGGCTTTGAAGAGCCCAGAGCCGAAGCTCCAGTTAACATTTTGACGGTTAGCCCTCCGTCGTCGACTTTGGCTTCCTCCCCTCCTGTTCAGGATTCTTTGGAGGTTCTGGCCCATGCTGCCGGGACAATTGATGTTGATGCCCAGGCTTAGGGGAAGGAGGTTGCCGAAGCTGAGACTTCCGAAGCTGCTGAGAGGGCTGCCGCTTCTCCGTCTTATATGGATGTTGATATGGGTGGAAGTATTCCTTTTCCCGAAGGTACTCATGTTGTTTCTTCGCTCTTTCCTTTAACGACGTTGCTCGGTCTTCTGTTTTATGCTAATGCGATTGAGACCCGTTTATTAGGTGGCGAGGGAGATGGGCCATCTCGTGTGCGTGAAGGTGGGCCTCTTCGAGACTTTGATTTGGAAGGTGTTTTTTGTTTGGGATTATTGCTGGTTTTTTTCTTTGGCTATATTGCGAAGATAACAGTGTTATCATCATTTTTTCCTTGCAGAATATCAACGACTTATCCAGACACTTGATCCTGAAAGCACATGTTCCACTATTTTGGCTTCGGGAATGAAGGTATGTTCTCATTGCCTTCGTCTTGTGATCTTGTTTTTGACCTTAACTTTGTTTCATTTATTTGGTAATGCTGAACTGTTTTCTACTATAGGTGGTTGTAGCTATCAATGAGTTGGCCGCTCAGGTTCCCAACCTCAACTTAGTTGCGGCTGAACGGAAAGAGCTGGAGAAATTGCGAAGAGAAAAAGCAGAGCTTCTCCAGATCCAGGCAACCGTTGATAGAATTAAGCAAGATATTGAAAATGAAAAGGCTCTGTTTCGCCAAGACCGAGAATCTATTATCACTGAAAATGATTCTTTGAAGGACAAGGTCGCAGCTTTGGAGGCTAAAGCTGGCAAAGCCGATTCCCTTAAGGAAAAGGTTGCTGCCTTGGAGGCAAAAATTGTTGATAAAGATGACACCTTGGAGGGCCTTCGCAAGAAAATTGTTGAGGACACTGATTTGATTTCTGTGCTGAAAGGTGAGGTGAACACCCTCAATGTTGCGAAGGAAAAACTTTCGAGCGATGTCGACACGTATCGGTCTCGCAGCGAAAACTTTGAGCGTGAGGTTGTGCAGCTGCGCGCATCGAACCTTAACCTTCGCAAGGAGAATGAGAATGTGGTTGATGTTGCTTGGGAGCGAGGCTTGAAATTGTATCGCTTATACAAGGAAGCCTTGCGACAGTTCGGTGCGGAGCCGGCTGCCTTTCCCAATAAAGAGTATAACTTGGAGAAGCTCTTTAATTGGATTGACAACAAATTTGCTTTGCTTCCAACAGTCGTGTAGACTCTAAGTGACTTCGCTGCCAATCTCTGCTCCTGCAACCTACTGAAGGTTCTCTCAGACAACGGCTGCGATCATTATAATGCTTTGCTTCAGAAAGGTTATCCTTACCCGGCACCCAGGGATCCTGCCGATACAGAGTATTTTCTCTTGAAAATTTTGCAAGCCAAGGCACTCTTTCTTAAGCAGTTTTGGATTGCCAGTGGTCGTTCGGCAGCTCAGAATTTGATCCGAGAACGCTCGCGAAGGTATTTTGTTATTTACCCTCGCTTTCGACTTTGATTCTTTTTTGTCCTTAATTTTTTGTTGTTTTATTTGATAGCTTTTGTATTCTCAGTCCAAGGAGCTGAAGAAGCAAAAGGCTGAGGCCGAAGCCGCCGCGAGAGAAGCTGCTGCTAAGGAAGCTGCTGAAGCCGGAGCTGGGTCAAGTTCTGCTGCAACTGTGCCCGCTACCGGCGAAGCCGGCACTTCTTCTTCGCAGAGACAGAGTGCTCAAGGAGCCCCAAATGTCGATCCACAGGTCTAAGGACCTTTTGAATTGTAATTAGTGCTAGGACTTATTGAACGAGCAGCTCTTTTGAACTTGTACATTTGTGTATATTCAGGGTGATGAAACGCTTTTGTTTACTCCGCTGGCCACGCGTGATGGGCAGCTTTGTATTTCTGGCTTCGCATGGAAGGAATTTCAGAGGCTTTATCCAAACTCTAGTCATCATAATTTGTTGGAGTATTGTAACGAGTTTTATCGCGACACCGAGTTCAATGTTTTCAATTTTTCACAGCGTTTATTGCTCATGGCTCTGATCGAGTTGAGCTTGCTGCGGAGAAGAATGCCGAAGCTATTTCCCTGGGAGTTCCGAAGACGGAGCCGTTGGAAGTTAGTCCTGATGTTAAGGACTTTGCGTGCGTCTATAATGCTCCTCGGTTTAGGAGATCTGGCGAACAGTTTTATGGTTATGTGTTTGAAATGTTCTGAAAGTGCTGTGTAAATGAATGGGACTTATGATGTAATTCCATCTTCGTATGTATGAAGATGAACTCGCTTTGTCTTTGCTTTCGAGAGAAACGCTTCCTCCCCCCGAAGCGAGTTTGTGATTATTCATGTGAAGATGAATGTGTTTATTATGTGAAAAAATTGCTCGCGTGGTTGTGCGCTTTGAACGAAAAGATGAAACTCGATTTGTCTTTGCTTTCGAGAGAAACGCCTCCTCCCCCCAAATCGAGTTTGTATTTCTCGTTCGACGCGCTCGCATGGGAGTCTTAGTTTTTTGTTTTGAATTACTTGAGTCGAAGTCCGTTTGCTCTTTCTAGAGTAGGGGTTATCATGTAGGGTTTGATCTGAGGCGGAACCCTTTTTGTTCGCTAAAGTAGGTTTTTTGCGCATGGGGATCAATCGTAGATGAAGCCATTTTATACTCCTCGGAGAGAGCTTTCTGTGTATGAAAGAATAATCTGAGCCGAAGCTACTTTTGTTCCTTAGAGCAAGTATTTTTGCGTATGGAAACCATTTTGAGCCGAAGCCCTTTTGCTCCTTAGAGCATGCGTTTTTGCGTATGAAAAAGTAATCTGAGCCGAAGCCCCTTTTACTCCTCCGAGTAAGCACTTTAGATCTGAATTGGCCTTACCTTTGGTAGGGTCATTTCAGTTCTATTTGGTTTATCGAATACTAGCGACTTGGTCGAAGCCAATCGCTTTCGATGCAACTTTTTTGGGGAATGACTCGTTCATATATTTCTCACGAGTTACAGTTAGCACCGCCTCGTTAAAAACCTCACCCCTTGGTAAGGGTTCCCCTGTGAGGAAAAGAGTACGGGCCTGTTTAAAGGAAAAAATGAAAATCTATTTTATCAATTGACTTCGTTTATAGACTACGAAGCCAATTGTTACATGATGCTTACATGTAGTACCTTCGCACGCTGTCCGCATTCCATGAATGCGGCAGCTCATTGCCTTCTTCATCCTCCAAACGGAATGATCCAGGTCTGTTGCTCTTGATGACTAGGAATGGGCCTTCCCATTTGTTCTGCAACTTTTCCGAAGGCATACTTGGGTTCTTCCTTAGCACCCAGTCGCCTATCTTTATGTCTTTCCTTACCACTTTCTTGTCACGCCATTTCCTGGTTTCTTCTTGATACTTGGAAATGTTTTTAGCTGCTTGCAGCCTGTAGATTTCTGTAAGATCTTTATCTATAGCTTCGCTGTCTTTTGGTGCTTCCTGCTGAGTGCGAAGCCCCTTGTGAAGAATCTCTTCGGGACACATTGCTTCTTCGCCATATAATAGCTTGAATGGTGTGAACTGAGTTGCTCTTGATGTGGTGGTGTTGTGAGCCCAGATTACCTTCGGCATTTCTTCTACCCATTTGCCTTTTTTCTAGCAATTTGCAAGGCATTTCCTGATGGCGGTGAAGATGATGCCATTTGCTCTCTCGACTGCGCCATTGGACTGTGGGTGATATACTGATGCGAATCTTGCCTTCGTCCCTATGGACATGCAGTATTGCCTGAATTCGTCACAGTCAAACTGCTTTCCATTATCTACTGTAATTTCCCTTGGGACTCCAAATCTGCAAACGATTTGCTGCCAGAAGAATTTGATAACTGTCTTCGCCGTGATATTTGCTAGTGGCCTTGCCTCAATCCACTTGGTGAAATATTCTACTGCCACTATTGCGTATTTAAGGTTTCCTTGAGCCGTGGGAAGAGGACCCACCAGATCTATGCCCCATCTCTGCAATGGCCATGTTGGAATTATCAGTTGTGATGACTCCGAAGGTGATTTTCTGGTTGCCGCACATTTTTGACATTCGTTGCAAGTCTTGACTGTATTTGTTGCATCATTGATGATTGAAGGCCAATAAAACCCTTGTCTCATTGCCTTCCCCACAATTGCCCTCGCTCCAAAATGAGCTCCGCATAGACCACTGTGCATCTCTTGAATTAACTCTCTGCCTTCGCTGATGGAAACGCAGCGAAGCCAAGGAGCCACAAATCCTTTCTTGCATAGGACATTGTCAATGATTTGATATGATCTTGCCCTCTGCTGCATGGTTTTGAGATCTTCTTCATCAATTGGTTCATAGTATCTTTTGAGGTATGCCATTATAGATGACCTCCAATCTTCTGAGTTTATTGCGTTGATCAAACTTGGCTGCTCATCAAGTTCCTTGATCGAAGGCATTGTCAGCGTCTGGAAAAAGACGTCTGGTGGCAACTTGTCCCCCTTTGCTGCTGCTTTAGCCAGTGCATCGGCTTCTTCATTCTTTGCCCTCGGGATGTATTCGATTGTGAAACCTTTGAATTTTTTCTCCATTGCTCGGACTGTGGTGAGGTATTTGATCAGCTCAGGCTGCTTTGCAATACTCTCTTTTTCGATGTGGTCTGCTACCACCTTTGAGTCTGTTTTCACAATAAAGCACTGCGCTCCCAACGCCTTCGCTTTCCTGAGCCCCAATAGCACGGCTTCATATTCAGCAACGTTGTTCGTACTTCTGTCGCTGTTTTTGCAGAACTCTAGGTTCGCTGCATATCTCATTTTCACGCCCGAAGGTGATTGTACAATAGCTGTGATGCCAGCTCCTTTATCCCCCCATGCGCCATCACTGTGTACTAGCCAGTTTTCCTCTCTAGTCATATTCTATGCCGAAGGCGATGTCCACTCGGCTATGAAATCAGCTAGGACTTATGATTTGACTGCAGTTCTTTGCTCAAAATCGACCACATATTCTGACAGCTCTGCAGCCCATTTGCGTATTCTTACTGAAGCTTCCTTGTTGCTCAGTAGCTCTTTAAGTGGTTGATCTGTCAGCACCTTAATATTGTGCCCCTCAAAATAATGCCTTAGCTTTCTGGATGCCATCACCACTGCATAAATCATTTTCTCAATTTCGGTGTAGAATAGCTTCGATCCGGCCAAAGCCTCAGAGACATAATACACTGGCTGCTGTATTTTTCTGCCCTCAATCAGTTTCTCCGCAATGAGTGCAGCACTGATGGCTGACTGCGAGGCTACGATGTATAGCAGTTATGGTACCTTCGGGTCTGGAATTGTCAGTTTCGTGAGCTGCATCAGATATTGCCTTAGCTCATGGAATGCCTTCGACTGCTTTTCTCCCCATACGAACTTTGATGCATTTCTGAGAGTTGCAAAGAAGGGTAAACTGCGCTCAGCTGCCTTAGCAATAAATCTGTTGAGTGCTGCAATTCTGCCAGAGAGTTTTTGCACATCTCTAATGCATTTTGGCTCTTCCATGTTGAGGATTGCATTGATCTTATCTGGGTTGGCTTCGATTTCATTGGCTGACACCAGACAGCCGAGTATCTTCCCTCTGGTCACTCCGAAGACACATTTCTCCGGGTTGAGCTTGAGACCCGCCTGTCTCATTCGAGCGAAGGCAACTGCCAGGTCTGAGACATGATCTTGTCTCTTGACGCTTTTGACCAAGATGTCATTGACATATGCAAGTATGGATTTGAACAATTCTTCTTTGAATACGGTGCTGGACATGCGGCAAAAAGTGGTACCAGCATTGCAAAGCCCCTCTGGCATTCTGATGAAGCAAAATGTGTCAAGAGGAGTGATGAAGCTGGTTTTTTCTTCGTCTTCTTTTTTCATCTAAATCTGATGATAACCAGAGAAGCAATCGAGGAGAGACATCATCTCACTTGCAGCAGCCTGATCAATGATCTTGTCAATTCTTGGGAGTAGGAAATCATCTTTGGGACATGCTTTGTTGAGGTCGGTGAAGTCAATGCACATTCTCCACTTGCCATTTTCTTTTTCACGGGCACAGTGTTTGCTAGCCACTTGGGGTATTCGACTTCGTATATAACGTTCGCATCGAGCAGCCTTTGCACTTCGGCCTTGACTGCGCTTACTTTTTCTTCGGACATTTTCCTCAATTTCTGCTTCTTCGGCCTCATGTCAGGGCTGATTGATAGTTTGTGCTCAACTATGCTTCTGTCAACGCCTGGCAAATCTTTGCTTGACCATGCGAAGACATCTTTGTTATTTCTCAGGAACTCGATGAGTCTTTCTTCTTCGTCTGGCTCAAGATCTGAGCCGATGATGACTTTTCTATCGAAGACGTCTGGCTGCAATTGCACCTCTTTGGTTTCTATTGCCCCTTGCATAGTTTTGCTGTCTCTCTCAGCTTTTGGCTTCTCCTCTGGGTAAATGGGATCACTTTCTTCGAGGACATGGACTTTTCGCTGGCCTGGGGTATTAGCATATTCAATTCTTCTTGCCTCTGTTTGGTCACCATAGACTGTGATGACCCCTTTGAGAGCTGGCATTTTCATGCACAAGAAAGCTTGCCTTATGATGATGTCGAAGGCATTTATGACTCCTCTGCCGAAGATAACATTGTAGTCGAAGAACATGTCAACGACGTCGAAGGTAATGAACTCTGTTCTTGCATTTGATGTGTCGCCAAAGGATACTGGTAATGTGATTTTTCCCAATGTTGCGGTGCGCTTCCCCCCGAAGCCGACCAAAGGTGTGTCAGATGGCTCTAAGTTATCTGGGTTGATGTTTGTCATCGATCTGAGAGTCTTCGCCAAGATGATATCAGCAGAGCTGCCTGTGTCCACTAGCACTTTTTCAATTCTCCAGCCAGCAATGTTGGCTTCAATCGACATTGCGTCATTGTGTGGAAAGTTGTGGAGTTTGAGATCTTCTTCGGTGAAGGTAATTGGCATGTGAGACCATTCTGACTTCTTGTAGGGACCGTCAACTGAGATGTTGTTGACCTGGCAAAAGTAACTCTTTCTCTGCTTCTTTGTCTCGAAGGCAAGTGAGGATCCTCCAGTTATAGGCATAATGAGGCCGTAACTGGGCAAGGGATTTGCAGTGTTTGGGTCTTGCTGTTTTTGGGGAGGTGGAGGTGGAGGTGGTAATTCCTCTACCTTGATATCTTTGTTTTGGGTAGGCTGGGTGTTTTGAGGGTAAAATTGTGGGTACATGGTCTGCGGGTAATAATGTTGGAAAGTTTGGGGTGAAGGCGAAAATTGAGTCGCCATCGCGGTGGTTGGGTGAACAAAGCTTGAGCTTAGGGAGGGATAAACTGGGCAGTATGCTTGGATAGCTTGGGTTTGTGGTTGGGTTTGGGTGTTTGGGTGCGAAGCCAAAGATGGCTTCATTTGGGTTGCTTGGATTTTGTCTGCTTTCAGCTTGTCGATGGTTCTTTTGATGTCTCGGCACTGCTCTGTGCCATGGGTATGATTTTTGCCATGGTATTGACAAAACAGTTCTGGTCCCGAAGGTGGACCTCTTCCTCTTCCTCGGCCTCTGCCGGCTTTTCCACCTCTTTGAGTCGGTTCGTTTCTTTAGCTTTGGTGTTGATTTTCTGAGTAAATGGGATTGCTCTGTGGAAGCGAAGGTGGGCTCTCCACATTCATGATGGTTTGGGATGGGTAGTTTTGGTAGTGGTTTTGGCTGTAATGATGCTGCTTGTTTTGGGAATCATATTGGTTTTTTAGGACGGCTTCTCTGGCAATTCGCATTCGGTTGTCATTGTCGGATCGACAGTATTTTTTGAACTCTTCATAGAGATCTCCAAGGGTTGCTGGTGTTTCCCTTGCAATGTGTTGGGCAAAAGGACCTGGCCGAAGCCTCTGTATAGCTGCAAATTTGGCGGCTTCATCAGGAATATGAGGAGCCTGAGATCTGAGTCCCACAAACCTGCGAAAGTAGTCCTCCAGACTCCTTCGGCTGTTGATGTAGGGTTAACTCTGTATATGATAATGTTTGGTCTCCCATAATGCTGAAATTCTTGATCAACTCTCTTTTCAGGTCATACCAGCTGGTGATAGATAATCCTGGGAGCTTGGTGTACCAGTTCATTGCGGTGCCATCGCAGACGATGATGAAAGATTTTGCTAGTACCACATCATCTCCCCCTGCCGAAGCTATTGCAGCTTCATAGCTCATGAGGAATTGCTTGGGGTCGGTGAGGCCGTTGTATCTTGGCAGAGAGATAGGCTTGTATGAAGGCGGCCATCTTGCCAATTGAAGACTTTCTGAGAGAGGGCAAGTACGATCAATGGGACGAGTATGCAGTACTTGGAAACCAGTTTCCGATGTGGAAATGTGGTTTGCCCCTGCACTAGCGAAGGCAATTGGGTCGTTGAGTTCGGCTTGGAGTTGAGCAACTTGTTTCTTGGCCTTCTCAAGTTCTTCTCGGAGCTTCGCAGCTCTAGAGCCAGTGGAGTTCAATCTTCTTTGCTTCGCCTGCCTCAGCTCCTCCAACTGCTTCTTGACCTGCAGTAGCTGATGTTGCTGTTCTTCCTCTTCTTCCTGCATTTGCTGCTGCAGTTCAAGCTGAGCGGCTTCGAGCTCTCTTTGCTGCTCAAGACGGCGAAGGCGGAGCCTATCCTCCACCCTGCGCAGCTTTTCTTCGGTGGTGAGAGTGTCTTCATCTACTTGCGTGTCTTCATTGACGGCTTCGGTTATGGGTGTTAAGGTGGTTGGTGGAACTGTGGCTTGGACGTCGGCTTCGCCAGATGAAGCCGTGCTTTGGTTGCTGGTGATGTTTTTTGGT
>CM014278.1:6491333-6523446 GCA_004135705.1 Alloteropsis semialata
TCTCAGACATCCAAGACATGGCATTAAGAAGCCTAAAGAAGAACCCACAAGGAAATGAAGCAAACAGTCATGAAAGAGGAGCACCGCAACAATCGATCGAAACAAAGACTCAGCGGGAAGATGAGAAAGCCACCGACACTTGCGGTGCAAGTGTTGCTGAAGCACCACAATAGTCGGTCAACTGTGGCAGGTGCCAGACTTGGGCAGGTAGCAGTAGCAGCAACACTAACTATCGTGGTGGTCAGTCCAAAGACCCATCGCTATAGTCGGTGGTGGTCAAGACAAGTGCAGACAGCACTGGTTTGATGGACTATTGCGGTGGTCTCCTTGGATGAGGGACCACAATAGTCGGTGGTCCCAATGGACCCACTGTCAGATACTTAACGACTACCTGTATGGGGGAGGACAGGAAGTTGTAGTGCTACACCCTATGGGTCCTGCAATAGTCGGTCCTATGCAGAAAAGCACCAACGGCTAGCTAACAGCTAGTCTTTTGGTTGGGGCTATAAATACCCCTCCACCCAGCCATTTGAGAGGTGTTAGAGCTTGGGAAAGTATTGGGTGTTGAAGTTCATCATTTCATGTGCTCTATCCACCAAATTGCTTAAGAGAAGATTAGGTAATTAGCAACAAGGCTTAGGCTTTGATTGGTGCTACTTTAGCCACCTTGCGCTTTGCTTTAGGCTTTAGTCTGGGAGTTTAGTATTGTTTGCATACCTCTTTGCTATCGGTGCTTGCAAACACCAAGTGTTGTAAATCCGGGATGTTGTAGTCTTGTGAGACCCTCCAACAAAGCTTTGTGCAGAGGCCACTGGTAGGTGTGCAAGGGAGTAGAGACCCTTGGCTGTTTGCCGAAGTTCTACCATAGTGAAGACAACGAAGGTCACCAGCGAGAGGACAAGTGAAGACCTACTCGTGATGATGGTAGTACCGTTGGCTATCACGGAGTTTCTTGCCACCGGAGCATTGCCCAAGGATCCCAAGAAGGGGCTCCAACAAGGACTAGGGAGTAGTTAGCTAACTTCGTGATTCCTCGGGAAAAATCGACGTACCGAGCGTTTGCATTCTCTACGGTTTACACTTTCGTATTTGTATTGTTCCCTCTACATTCCACGTTTATCTTTTCTAGAATTGCCTTCTGTAGTTGATAGGATTGGAACCTGGGGTGCAAAGCTCTTTTATTGTAGAGATAGTAACAAATAGGAAAAACCTAGTGCATATCTAGATACAATTTGGAATAGGTTTTTATAAATGTTTGGAGCTTTAGTTTTTAGGACATCTAATTCAAGCCTCACTCTTAGTCACGGTCCTTTCACCTTAGTACTAGGTGAATAACATGGTATCTAAGGTGGCACTTTTGGTACCAGATTTTTTTAGTACTGTGTGAATAACCCGGTACTAAAGGGTGCTACATTCTCGGTACCAGTTACGAATCTAATACTAAAGGGACATTTGAGACCCGGTGGTTCTAAAATTTAACTCTCCAGTAGTGACTCAACCTGAGTTTGATGGCCCTTATCTCCTTTTTCTTAACGGCAGCAGATTGCTGGCATCACAACAAAGATGAACCAGCAGATGATCGAGCTGTTATGGTCGCGCAAACAGCAGGGGTCCTGTCCTGCTGTTTGGGATTTGCAAACCGGACAGGCATCCAAAGATTCGTACGTCTTGCCCCGATAAAGGATACAATCATTGGGATATGCGTGTATCTTTTGTACTTCTAGTCCTAGAGGGCAAACGATTTTTCTTGCTTCGTATGTTGTTTCAGGCAATGTGTTGCTGTCTGGAAGCATCTTCTTTATCATTTTCAATATCTCTCCAAAACCTTTGTCAGACAAGCCATTAGTTACCTTCCATTGCAACAGTTCCAGTGTGGTACCCAATTTTTCTGGTCCTCTTTGCAATCTGGGTACAGCAATGTTTTGTGGTCCTCCAACAAATGCTTCATTTTCTCCCGCTCTTTCGCACTTTCGCAGTCTTTCTCTTCATCACGGATCATGCCACCTAAGGCATCATCATCCTCATCTTCTGCAACTACTTCACCCTCGCCCATTGCTGTATCATCTGCAAAGGCACCGTATTGTGCAAAGTCCGGGATGTTGTCCTCACCTTCTTCATCACCTTCTTCAAAGAATATCCCCGCTTCGACGTGTTTGGTCCAACAGATATAGTTAGGCATGAAACCACTCCTAAGCAAGTGTGTGTGAACCACCTTCTTCGAGATGTGATAATCCTTCTCATTCTCACAGACCTTGCATGGACAGCATATAAAACCCGAGGTCGACTTAGCCTCTGCCGCGTCGAGGAATTTATGAACGCCATTAATAAAGTCAGATGAGCGTCTATCCGTGTTGTACATCCATTGCTGATTCATCTATGTAAATATCATTTCAAATATGTAAATATCATTTCATGTATGTAAATATCATTCACAAAATACAACAAAAAATATGTAAATATCATTTGAAGTCTCTAAAAAGATGTAATTCTAAAGAGATGGTTTTGTTGCTTGAAGCAGGTCTGGGCCCTCAGGGGCAGCTATTTGTAGCCCTTGTAGGCCGGTGAGGCGGAGAGTATCCGACAGAGCCGGTTGTTTCGCCGGGAAGAAAGTACAGAAGAGTTGATTTGAGTGGTCACTGTAGCAATGGTGGACATGGACGTAACAGGCTCTCGCTCAGAGCTAGCAGGATGGTGCTACAGTAACCAAGGGCACGATGGCCGACAACCACATTCCAAAATCATCAATGTCTTACTTTTGCTCATCTCAAAAAAAATTAAAGGAGTGATTTGCCTCAGATATGTTGTCTTTCATTTGACCTTGAACTTGAAGCATAAGAAACATTATAGGTGGTAAAAAAATTGGTTCATGGTAGACATGGAACCATGAGACACACCCAGCCCAACCATCACAACCGATCCGTTGCTTGGGCATGGATGTGTCTCATGGTTTGATGACAATCATGAGAAGCATAACTATACAATACAAGCTCAAGCTCAAGGTCATCATATGTTACCCAGCTAGAAAACTAGGTAAATTTGATATCATCATAGGCATGCCTAGAGTTGAATTGTTTTAGTTCAAGATATTGACAACCATGAGAAGTAAAATTGAATTTCAAATCTAACTAAATAAGAATATCATTTATAATCTCAAAAAATCCTAATAACCCTAAATATCAACGTCATTTGAAGCCTCTAAAAAGATGTAATTCTAAAGTTCGTAATAAGCCTAAATATGAATATCATTTATAATCTTTAAAAATCATAATAACCCTAAATATGAATATCATTTATAATATCTAAAGATCATAATAAGCATAAATATGATAATCATTTAAAGTTTCTATAAATAATCCAAAAATCTAAACAATGCCTAAAAATTTGTGCATCATCTCTACACATGCAACAACTAACTATATAGTGATTCTCTATTACAAATTCATAATAAAAATGAAGATTAAATCTAAAATCTCTTATTTCAATCCATTCCACAAAACACAAATTACTCAAAACATAGAGTATGAAATAGACCATACTAACCGTCAAAAGAGAGAGGATGAAGTTGCTAACCTTCTAGCGGACTTGGTTTGCAAAATCTTCAAAGGTTATGGAAAATTTGGGCATGAGCTCCCCCAACCCGAGCTCAATGGAGGATGAAGAAATGAGCCATGGCTCGGGCTGGGGGAGGAAGAAGGGGATTTATACGCAGATCCCCTTTGGTACCGGTTGGTGGCACCAACCCGTACCAAAGGGGGTCACATTGGTACCGGTTGGTGCCACCAACCGGTACCAAAGGCCCCGAGACTCATTGGTACCCGTTGCTGACACCAACCGGTATCAATGTGACGCCTTTGGTACCGGTTGGTGCCACCAACCGGTACCAATGAGCGCGCAAAATTATTGACCGTTGGACCCGGTACGAATGCAAGCATTGGTACCGGGTCCAATCCAACCGTGACCTATGAGGGGTGGTGGATGGTGGGTTCTCTGGTAGTGACAGTCCCATTACATAAATTATCACTAAAGACACTAATCAAGGAAAAGTTCTTCAAATGCTTCTTCAAGCTCCTTGTCCTCGACATTGTGTTGCAGTGTTGCCTCTACAGCCTCCCAGTCTTTGATGCAGGTGAGCATATCCACCATCTCCAGTTTCAGCTTCCTCCGCTGCTCCCCGATGATCCTGCCAATCATACTAAAAGTAGATTCTAAATATAAGGTAGACACAGGAATAGTTAAAATATGTTTAGTCATGATAGACAACAATGGATATGTGAATTTTTGCTTATGCCACGAGTTCAAGATGTTAAATTCATCATCTAACTGGCTAATAGTGTCACAGTCCAAGCAAGAAATAATTTAAGAGGCATTAGAAGTTGAACAACTTGCAGCCTACAGCAGGGCACTTTTCTACCTTACCTCCATGTCCAACTGAAATTTTCTAGGCCAGTAGCAACGCATTAACTTTTATATGCAGCAATTCTCTAGTTAGATGAGTTTAAAAAGGATATTGCAGCTCTAAATGTTTCAATCGAAGGCTTAAGAGCTTGAAGGCCCTCCTTAACAATCAGATTGATAATATGACATACACAAAGCTGATGCAAAAACATAGAATTAACAGATGATGCCTTGTCTGATTGTGATTCAACAGGATCATCTACAACCTCAATACCAATATATTTAGACAGTATAGGTAAGTCTTTGCGTGGCAGAACATTAGATGATACATTGTCAGCAAACACTTTTTTAGTCAAACCATAATCCACGGGCACATATACAACACGGTCAGCAATGTTTTTGCCTGCTGTGTTTCACATCAATAAGCACCAGACCAAGCACCCTCTTCTCTAATTGCCAATCAGAATTTTTGTAGTGAGCTACAACACTGAGCTAGCCCTCTTTGGCATCACCAGACCAAATGTCAGAGGTCAGACATAAGAGTCTCAACAAGCTTACACTATACCACAGCCCAAGATTGCCGACTACATTCAGTCGGCACAAACTGTTACAGCGTTCGATGATCCGTCGGTATAGAGGTATACCAACGCCTACTATACGTCGCTGAAAATGGCGTGGATATAACTTATACCAACGGACCTTTCTATACCAACAAACAATCAGTTGGATGCATGTGTTATACCAATGGACAATCTGTTGGATAAATGGAATTTGTACTGACTGGCCATTCGACCCAGTATATATCTATACCAACCAACAGTCCAACACAAATGATTTAAATGAAAGAATATACATTGGCATAAGCAGTCATCAAAATTTCCTCAAATTTGTTCTATTATCAGTGCATAAGCAGTCATCACAACATCTGATCAGCAACAGGAACATTGGCATCCATTCATTCAGAATGAGCATACACAAATATTAATTTCATCCATACAGGTGCTAGTCTGATGTAATGTGGCATTGAACATTAGAAACACCCAAACTAACCTAGCCTATATGCATCAGGTCTGCACAGGATCAACAAATCAACATACAACTATCATTTGTGACCAAAAGCCATCAAGTCTGCATATTAGCAAGCTATCAACATTTCTACATCTTCCATTTGTGACCAAAATATCTGAATTTACTACTACCAATCTCACATCCTTGTTGGGGATTCAGACCTTACAACAACAAGTATTAAATTTGTGTTGTATTCTCACCAGTAGTTTAAAAAACTGAATAAGCCACTACAGAAAATAGATTTATTTTACCTTGGCTACAATATTAACCTTCAGTGAACCAGCAATGTATCAGTCAGCAAATGCATGGATGAGGCCGGAAAGGATGTGGCTATGAAGAGGCAAAAATTAGGCAAGCATGTATGCATTCACCATTGCTCTCTACATTCGCATTTGTATAAAAATATAGCAAATACAAATTTTGCGCCCTGCAGTACTGTAAATTAAGACAGGGCACCAAATGTATTCCTAAATTCTAGTGCTAAGTGAAACATGAGTGGAAGTGCTTCATCCTTCCTTACATGAGCCATCGAACTAAAACAATGGCAAGACAACTTCACAGTGAATCAGAGTTAAAATGCCTATGTTAGCTCTATGCTTTATCATTAAAAAAGTCAGCATAACAATATAATGATTAGATCTAGCTTTCACTCACAAAGTTTATGCTACACACACAATCTAATGAACAGAAGAGCAATGCTGAGATTCAACCTTCAGTGGCGCGAGGGTCGGTCAGGTCAGCGAGGTGGCACCAGTGGAGTCCTTGTCGGAGTCGAAGTCGAGGAGGTAGTGGATTCACTGGTCGCGCCTGGCACTGCAGAGGTGAGGAGTCGAGGTCGGAATCGCAGGTGTGGCGGCGGGCTCGGACGTGGTCAAGCTGGGCAGGTAGTAGTTCGGGGACGTGGCTAGGAGGCACAAGATTTGTGGAGGAGCCTGCAGGCTGACGACAATGCTCCAATCTAGCAATTTTGGGGCAGGGACAAAGATGGAAGAGGGCCTGATGGGTATTAGGGAGGGGCGCAGAAAATTGGAGGAGGGCGTGGCGTTGGATATTGGGAGGGGCATAGAGATTGGAGGAGGGCACCGGGATTTGAGAGGAGGGCGTGCTGGATTGGAAAGGACGGCACAGGCCAGCGGAGATTTTGGGAGAAGCGTGGGAGGTGTCAGTGGGGTAAGGAAGGCCTAGGATTTGGCCACAGTCTGACTCATGGGCCTTACTGTGAAATTTGGTCTCTACGGTGGGCCGAGAGTGCCAAGAGGAGGAAAACTTGCTGCTCTATGTATGCCGACGGATGGTTTGAAGCAACTATTAAGCTATACCGACTAATCGTTCGATGTAGTAGATAAAATCGTACACCGATGGATGATTGCTTTGGAAAACTTAATGTATCGACGGATAGTCGGTCAGAGAACTATACCGATGGATTGTTCATCGGTACTTATAGATTTTTAGCATTGGGACGTCCCACGCTAATTTTGGGTTGTGGTATAGTGCTAGCCTTGCAATCAGTGAAAAATTTCCCAATGTCTCTAGTGGTGGTTATTTTAGAACATGAACATATTTAGGATTATGAGCAGCTCTATTAATTTACTCTGCAAATGCATCAATTTCACCCATACTGATAGGAAAATCTAGCCTAGCAAGCAAACTATTTCAGTACGAGCAACCATAGGAAAGTAATGCCAATTGCGCATACTACCATTAGGATTAAAAGAGATCCGAGACATGTGAGTTCTTTCACGCCTCTTAACACATTTATCCCTGTGAGGTGACCAGAGCCACCACTAGAGAGAGCAGTGTACTCCTTACTGCAATGGATGCACATAGCGCCATACCTGATGTTCTTACCTTTGGGCCCTTTTTTGAAGAGCTTCTTGAAATCTTGCCACACTGCCGAGGTAGAGGGACGTGAGTGCTTGGCGCTAGTCTTGGCGTCTTCCTCTTCATTTCCTCCCTGGTTTCTTGATCATCGGTGGCATCAATGGGAGCCTCAACACAATGGCCGAACAACGCTGCAGCGTCCTTGCGTAGGTCATCCTCGTCGTCATCTTCGGCTAGCCCGCACAGCCGCCTCACTTTGTTGCCACCGACCTCAACTATGTCATCAGAGGAGCCGGCCATAGTCCCTCGCCGGCGCCCGGCTCCTCAGTGGCTACAAAACACACAGTTCGTGCACATCTATGAAAAACAGAGAGTTAGTGTTAGGGTTACTACAAGGTTTTGGCCCTAATGCCACGGACGCTTTGACGCAACGCCCTATTTTTGTTGCAATACATAGGGTTATTGCGACAATTTTGGATTTTCGTTGCGATAGAAGAGCTTACTACAACGAAATGTGTAGTGTTGCGAGTAAACTGTCGCGTGTTGCGATAAATAGGATATATCGCAACGCATAATGTTTTGTTGCAATTTCGTTGTAGTTAATGCAACGATATTTTGTCATGGTTGCAATTGGTGGCCATATTGCAATTATATCCCGTTGGTATTAGTGCTCTCGTCTGTTGCAATATAGTCATAGATATAGCAATGTAAACGCGTGCGTTGCGACTGAGATGTTGGATATTGCAACGGAAAGCTATGGTGTTGCAAATGTGTCTTAGATATTGCAACGCTAACACGAAAGCGTTTGCGAGTAGGTCTTTATATAGAAACAAAAATAGCAAATGTTGCGAATTGGTCTTAGATATTGCAACACTCGCGTGACTCGTTGCGAAATGTGTGTGCGTGCACCAGGCCGCGTTTAGTCCGTGGGCCTTTAGTCTGTGGGCCACAGAAATATACATGGCAGACCTTTATTGTTCTCACGACCGAACCCTAATCAATCTCTTCACGCAACGACTCGTCTCCTTCGCGCCGACCTGCATGAAGAATCCATCTTGCATCCTCTAGGTATAATATCGATCCGATCTTGCGCATGAAACTGTTGAGTTCTTTAATTAGTATATAAATTCATGTTTGAATGTTGATTTTATGAGAACCCATTTTTTCCCATGGCTCAGGATAGATGTAATAAACCTGCTGCGCTCGGTTGATTGATTTCCAATGGCAAGTGAGGATCATAGTTGGATGCTACTGCCTCAAACAGATGATGCGTGGCAACAAGGATATGAGAAATTCATTGAAAAATCCTTTGAATGCACCTTTGAAGGAGAGACTGCGCCCGGTCCAAGTAGTAGATGCCGTGCCATGGCATATAGAGAAAAAGAGGAGATCCAAGTACACTTGCTTGAAAACGGGTTTGACAAGGCTTTCATCATGAAAGGACAACCTCGTGCTTCTACATCTATCCCTGTGGATGATGATCGTGACTTTGGTGATCTTGAAGGTGATTATTATGATGATGGGCCATCCACCAATAATCTGCTTTCGTCGCTAATTAGCGGTGCAGTACATGGTAATGTTGAGGAGCCAAATAATGAGGCAGCAAAGAAATTTTTTAAATTAATGGAAGAAGCCCGGATTGAATTGTACCCAGGTTGCAAGGAGGCTTCCAAAGTATCTTTCATTGTCAGGCTTTTCCAGATTAAGTGCATGTTCGGTATTACGAACAATGAAATGGAGCACATAATTCACTTATTCGCTCTTGTGCTCCCCAAAGGACATTGTATCCTAGATACCATGGATAAAGTTCGAAGGGTAATTAGAGACCTTGGGTTGGACTACCAAAAGATTCATGCTTGTGTCAATGATTGTGTGCTATTCAGTGGAGAAGAGTACGAGAACCTGGACTCATGTCCAACATGTGGGGAGAGTAGGTGGAAAAATGCTGATTCAGAGGGCCTTGATGATGATACTGGTGCAGTAAAGAAGAAGCACTTTCCTTGAAAAATTCTGAGCTATTTTTCACTGATTCCTTGACTGCAAAGATTATACATGAAAGAGACCACATCATCGTATATGTGTTGGCACAAGGAGGAATTGGTTGAAGATGGGAAAATGCGTCACCCAGCTAACTCACCGGCATGGAAGCACGTGGATGAGAAGTATAAGGACACATTTGCATTGGATCCACGTAATGTCAGGCTGGGACTTGCCTCAGATGGCTTCAATCCATTTGGGATGTTGAATGTGACTTACACTACATGGCCAGTGATCCTAATTCCTTATAACCTGCCTCCTTGGTTGTGCTTGAAACAATCGTATTGGATGATGTCGATGCTAATTCCTGGGCCTAAATCACCAGGAATTAACATTGACATATATTTGCAGCCTCTGATCGATGAGCTTAAAGAGCTATGGGAGAATGGAGTTGATACTTGGGATGCAACGGTGAAGAAAAATTTTACTCTACGTGCAATGCTACTCTGGACAATTAATGATTTTCCTACATATGCGATGTTGTCTGGTTGGAGCACAAAAGGGAGGTTTGCTTGTCCTTATTGTCACAAGGATACTGATTACTTGTGGCTAAGATTCGGTTCCAAGCATTGCTACATGGGGCATCGTCGTTTTTTGCCTACAAACCACAGGTGGCGAAGGAACAAGGTCAGCTTCAATAACAAGGTTGAAATGAGGGATGCACCAGAGCCGCTCAGTGGCGCACAAGTATTGGAGCAGTACCAGAGTTTTGAGCAGGTCACTTTTGGAGCGACTACTTCTCGGAAGAGGAAGCAGCGTGACGAAGATAATAGATGGCACAACTGGAGGAAGAAGAGTATTTTCTTTGATATTCCGTACTGGGAATCCTTGCTTATACGCCATAATCTAGATGTCATGCATATTGCAAAGAATATATGTGAGAGCTTGCTAGGGACTTTGCTTCGTTTGGCAGGTATGTAAGGACAGCGAGAAGGCTAGACTTGATATGCAAGAACTAGGTACAAGGAAGGATCAGCATCCGTTCATTGAGAAAGGAAAATACACTTTGCCTCCAGCATTGTACACGTTAGGTGATCCTGAGATGAAAATTCTGTGCAAATTTCTTCAAGGTGTTAAGATGCCAGATGGTTATGTCTCAAATTTAAGAAGATGTGTTGATGTCAGTGGTTGCAAGGTTGCAGGACTAAAAAGTCATGACTATCATGTCATATTACAAAAACTTTTACCCTTGGTGGTGCGACACATATTGCCTGATGATGTTGTGATCCCATTGATCCAGCTCAGCAGGTTTTTTAACTCCATTTGTTCAAAGGAGCTTGACACTAATGAGATGGAACAACTTAACAATTCGATTGGAGAGACCCTTTGTCGGCTTGAGATGGTATTCCCTCCAGCATTTTTTGATATCATGGTGCACTTGCCAGTTCATATTGCTCAGGAGGCTAAACTCAGAGGCCCTGTTAACTATAGATGAATGTATCCAGTTGAGAGGTACCTACGTACCCTCAAGGGCTATGTGAGGAACAAAGCTTCCCCGGAGGGTTCAATAGCTAAGGGATACATCTCAGAGGAGTGCCTTACGTTCTGTTCTCGATTCTTTGATGGCAATGCTACAAAGCTAAATCGGCCAGAGCGACAAGAAAGGAGCACTATTAATGAACCACCTGCTGGTCTAAGTGTGTTTGCGAGCATGGACTTGGATAGAAAGAAATCTTCTAGTAAGCATAATATTGAGATAGCATCTTATGATGATCTTCAGAGGATGAGGCAGTACATATTAACCAACTGTGATGAGGCCATTCCATGGATAAAGTAAGCGACATGTTTATGAGTTTATGTGTAATAATTATTGTGTTGACTATCAAACTGATAAGTATTTGTTTCGTTTTCGTTTCGTTGAAGTGAGCATATGGATGAATTGAGGAAAACGAACCCGCAGAATGTTGAAACAAGGCACAAGAAAGAATTTGTAGAGTGGTTCGAACATAAGGTGAGTCATTTATATTTGTGTTCCATTTAATGCATCATAGTTGAATATTGTTGTAATTTGTCGAGAACATATATGAGTGTAGCCCAGGAAGGAACATGCTGAGGGAACTGCAAATGATATGATCCATGCTCTATCTCGTGGTCCAGATCGTCGAGTTACTATGATTAACAGGTGCTCCATCAATGGTTTTTTCTTCCGGACATCGCATATAGAGAAAAATCTAACAACACAGAACAGTGGTGTTGTTGTCCAGGGCGATGACATGGAATGGTACGGAGTGGTTAAAGATCATCATCCTTGATTTTCCTAATGCGCAGGAAGTAATGTTGTTCCAGTGTGACTGGTATGATGTTCTGGCACCAACTTCGAACCAATCCAGAGGGTACAGCAAAGATAAATTTAGATGAACCATACATACTAGCGATTCAAGCGGAGCAAGTGTGTTATTTGAAATGTGGAAAGAAAGCTAATTGGTGTAGTGTCCTTAGAATGAAACCTAGGACCCTGTTTGCCATGCCTGAACGAGAGGACACTAGTAATAATGTTGGTGATGCCGATGTGGACTCGGTTGTCATTGGAGTGGAAAATGTTACTGTCGACGATGGAGACCATGAATTGACAAATTGGAGTAGGAAAGATGTGGAATGGGTAAGTGGTGATGCTTCTATACTTGAAAAGGGGCTTGCTGAACCCATGCCTGAACCGGATCATGCGGACATAGCAGAAGACGACGATGATGATGATGACACATACATAGGTGATGGAGTCGTTGCTCCCATCAATTCATTTGAAGACGATGATGTTTTTTTGTGTAAACTGGGTTCAAATTCTCTTTTTTGGATTATTGCAACACTTTTGTGACTCATGCTACTTAAATACAATTTCTTACATGGAAATATCTGTGAAATATGTAAGATGAAATGTGATAAGCCTTTCATGACACCAAAGGTAAAAAGAAAACCCCAGCCTTTGATGGGACGTTTTGGGTGAACAAGGAGACGGCGAAAAGGGAGTAGGCAGCAAGGCGCGGTTTTGCTTCGTTACGGCAGTTGCTTCCATCCCTAAGCCACTGACATATGGGGCATAAAAGCATAGGGCCCGCAAGCAAGGGCCCACCGAGCACATCCCGCACGCGAATCATATGTGTGACTGACAAACGGGCCACACATATCAGCGTTTGTGGGCACATTTCCTTGCAACCGTTCCAGCAGAAATCATGGTTTTAGAATTGGATTCATGGGGTGAGAGGAGACTCAGGTTGGTATTGTGTAGAGAACAAGCTCTCAATTCTATTTCAAACATTACACCCCTGAAACGACGGCGTCCACGGGAGAATGAGGAGTTTGACGATGATGATGATGCTGATGACGACGATGAGAAGATTGGTGAATACAAAATATGGCTTCAATCACTAGAACAAACTGGTATATATGATGTTTGTACTACACTATCCACATGTAACTATAACTGTACTCTTAACTCACATAATGCTGTAGATAACTTGCAGAACTACGCGATGTGACCAGGCATCAAACAGTACTCACATATAAAGAATGGCTTAGGCAGGAAGGCCTTCTGAGACGAATTGGTATATCATTCTGATTTGCACATCTTACTTATACTCAAATTTGTGTATGTACTAAGTGTAAGTTTTAAATCTTTTTGCAGCGGCTTATAGTAGACCTAGAGGTCAGTGTACAGAACCACTCGATGAGAGCAATGGTAGTAACATGATACCACCAGCAGAACCGTCATCACAATGGCCATATCATGCAAGGAAAGTACAGAAGGAGACAAAAGGTTGTAAAATCTATTACATAATTTGAATGTTCACTCTGTATTGTTCAGCAGTTAAGCTAAGCTTGTATATTGTGAATGTATGTAGATGGAAAGAAATCTGGCCGTGGATCCCTAAAAGGGATAGCTGCACTTGCCAGGAGAAGGAAGTCTGGATCCCACAAACTAATAGTCCAGTTTTCTCATCTGGGTGGTCCCTGTGGTGATAATCGACGTTCCTTTGCGGACGAAATTGTTATGATCATAAGGAAACTAGCTCCACTAATTGGAGTTAAAACTTGGAGCGATATAAAGGATGAAGTCAAGGAGGATATCGCTACAGCTGTGAAGGTATGTTAATTGCCACCTCATATGCTTCATCATAATGTTAGATACATGTAGTCAGTACATTTGGTCAAAAATATTATGAATGTACTATACTACATAACATGTTTTGTTTTGCACCAAGATCTATGGGAGCTTGAGACCACTGAGGATCACAACAAAAAGATATGGGGGATTGCGAGAGAACGCTACAAAGGTTGGCGATCCACCTTGAGTTCTACATTCAGGGCATACGACAACTATGAGGACAGAATGAAAAATAAGCCTGAAGACTTAGACATTGTGGAGTGGCACTATTTGAACCAGTACTTTGGACAAAAAACTTTCAAGGTCACACTATTTGCTAAATTTAAGAACGCAGGCTTGAGTTGAATTTTTCTTTGCTTAACGTACATTACTTGTTTACTACATGCAGGAGTCGAGCATCAGGAACTCTTCGAATCACTCTGCAATGAAGACCAACCATACGACGGGTTCCAAACCTTTCTCTCAGTGTAGTTGGGAAAATGTAAAGAATCAATCCTCAATTCTCGACTTGCACTACAGTAAACAGTAAAGAATGATATATTGATGACATGTAATTTTGCCAAAGAGATCCAGTAACTGGTGCCGAGCCACGCAAGTTGGCACTTTGGAAGGCTACCCACACAAAGCGAGGAAAATGGACAACGCCGGTGGCTGAGAGTGTTTATGTGAGTGCTACTTTGAACATAAGCATTCTTCCACAATATCATTAATTTTTATGTATCACTATGTGACCAAAATTGATATCATACGATTGTTTATTGCCCTTAGGATTATGCATCCAAGAGATTGGAAGAAGACGAACCAGCAAGTATCACTTCAGCTGCTGCTAAGGAAGACCAGGTTTTCCAGGAGACATACAGGGAGACAATTGGAGCCAAAGCGAGGAGGTCACATGGCGAAGGATACATGTCCAATCGCAAAAGAAACCAATTGCTTCAGGAATGACTTATTCAGGAAAGACTGGAGAAGAAATGAAAAGCTTGAACAGCATGAGGCTCAAAAGGAAGCAGAAAAGGAAGCACTTAAATCCTCAATTAGACAAGAATTGATGGGGGAGTTCCAATCAATGATCACACAACAGAATCGACCTGCATTGCCAAATGAGGTAACCTGCTTGCTCATTTTGATCGTACTCACAATCTCAGAAATACATGAAACTATTGCTTACATGTTGGTTCTGATTCGTTGCGTTTGACAATGGACATTTCTCGCTGATCTTTTACCTGCCATATCTGAAAATTCATGGACCCCCATCAAATCGACAACATTTCACATGAAGTGCCTGCTAGGACCACTGAGGAGAATATTGCTGCACCAGCAGCTGTGCAGATTCAACAAACAACAAACCAGGTAACGAGTGTAAATGCTTTGAGATTGACAATAGATTCATGTGGCTAATGTCTTACCTGCCTTCTTGCAAATTGCATAGACTACCACTGCAAACAGCAATAAATCTTTGGGAGTTGATTCTATGACCATCACTACGAATAACATCGCTCGTACACCAGAAGTGCATAGTACTCAAGAAACAGCTCGTAGGTAACGACATCGAACAATCATTCCCATAATTATGCCTTTGTGTATTTAATCACTCCTTATTAACATTGTTCCAACAACTTTATATTCCAGGTTGAGCCACCACGCATTGTCACAACTGAGAAAATAAATGAAAAATCTGCTGGCAATGTTCAACCTAGTGGCATTTCAAAGAAACTGTTCACTTCGAATAATCGTGCGAAAGGTGCAGGAGCAGATGCAAGGTCATACGTTACTTCGGATCAGCTGCCGCGGGCTTCTAGTGCTAAGACGCGAGCAGCCGCAAAAAGACTGCACCTACCGGTACGAACTGCATGTGGGCTTTCATAATGCAATTACAATTTTCCATGTCCAATTCTATTCTGCTACTGAATCAGTACAAGGCAGATCAGCTTCAAAAATCTGTACAATCTCTAGCTAATTCTCTCATTGGTTTCTGATCAGAAGGGAACTGAAGCAACCATGGGCCAACAAGGCTGAAGATTGCCACGCTTCAAGAAGACATCCAACCTTGGAGCTCAAACAATGTTGATGACCATCATAAAAGGTTGGACTGGTGGTCAAGAGATTTATATATGCGTGCACATTTATACAAACTTGATTACTGAGTGATGGTTGATGGATGAATATACAAGAGTTGGTACATTGATTTGTTGAATATTGTGTTACAGCAATTTTATCATGAATTGTGGGATTTGTTTCTATTATAAAAAACTGGTTGCATTTAAAAATCAGCATGTGGCGATCAATCAGCTCTTTTGTCATGTTACCATACAACCATATTGCGACGACCCAAATTGAGACACGTTACCATAGAACCACATTGCGGCGAGCCACATTTCGTAGCGTTGCGATACCCTCTATGAATATAGCAATGCCATATTCCGTTGCGCCACCCTCTACGCATATAGCAACGCACATTTCCGTTGTTGTACCCTCTACGCGTATAGCAACGACATATTCCTGTTGCAACAGGATTTAAGGAAATAGCAACGAGCAGCACTTCTACAGGGCTTAAGTGTATAGCAACGAGTACCAATTTTACCGTTGCGACAGGGCTTAAGCGTATAGCAACGAGTACCAAACTGGTCGTTGCAACAGGGCTTAAGTGTATAGCAACGACTACCAATTTTACCATTGCGCTACCCAATAATCATATAGCAACGACAAAGATGGCATAATGCTACCAATCTATTGCGTTGCAATAACATTTTCTTGCAACACGCCCTCATCGTTGCAATAACTCACGTCGCAACGACGCCCCCCGTTGCGATTTGGTGGCAATGATCGTTGCGACTTGAGGCAATTGCCGTGCCACACGTCGTTGCAACACGGCTCACGTAGCGCAACGCGTTGTACACTGTTGCGATACCTTATCGCAACAAACTTTTATGCAACGGCACAAGATGAATCGCAACGGCCAGAAAATATCGCGATATGTCTCTATTGCAATGAAAATACCCCTATCGCAATGGTTATGGGGCGTTGCGCCATGGCCAAAATGTTGTAGTGTTAGTTATTATTGTACCTTGGCGACCAGAGCACCAGAAATGCCGGCGACATCGACGAAGCACAGATCTGGCCCTCTGGTCCCTCAACGGATGCCAATCATATATGGATCGAAGGAAAAACTGAAAAAATAGAGAGTTAAAGAGGTTGATGCAGATCAATATGGGAGCCGGGAGTAGAGCAGATGCAGATCTTATGGACATCCAAAGCACCAGAGCCGCCGGCCTCCACGAGGTTGATGACTGAGATGACAAGGTCAACAACAAGTATAGGACAAGGCTACATCAATGGTGGAAGATCAAGGCGAGGTCATGTTGTGTCCCAGTGCCAGCCACCATTGGCTCAAGAGGCCACCGGAGGGCGAGAAGAAGAGAGGAGAGTCACTGTCATAGAAAGGAGAGAGGCAGAGAGAAGAGCAAGATGAGAGAGAGAGAGAGCGGCGGGGATAGGGAGAATGAGTAAGGTTTCGGATGGATGAGGGATACAACGGCGAAGGGATATATATTGCCCTCATTCCACCAGCTACATCCAACGGTAACAAGGGAGTGGGGGAGGAGGATCAATGGTCGGATGGGGGGAGCCGGAAGCGGGGGCGAGCCATGCCATGCCTATACCGGCACTACGGTCCAACATGGCGGCCCAAGCACGGCACTACTACGGGCCGTTGTAAGGATACTTGGTAAATTTTCGCAAATTTCATACTTGCTTTAATTGTGTTGCCAAAAAGGGGGAAATTGTAAGAAAAATGGCCCCATGTGCCATTTATATTGTGATTTTGGTGATTGAATGAAAACATAGTCATTGGGACTAAAAAGTTTGTTAAGTGATATACATAGGAAATTACGTCCCAAGGATGATTTCCAAGCAGAGCCAAAAACCAGAGATATTGGCATGTGAAAACATGGAAAGGGCCTATGTAGATTGAATAGGATGAGCCCGCAGAGACTACACATGGCATATGATACGCTAACCATCGGCGTGCATGTCGAGAAGCTTACAGCATGTGAAACTATTTCGCACGGCGATACACGGCGTACATGTTGGGAAGCATATGTTGCTCGAAGATATCAAAAGAAGGGCCTCACGTATGTTCCGGTGTTACTGTGTGCATACAGGGTGGATGATACGGCACTCAAGGCATGGACGTGCTTAAGTTGGGGCATAAATACCCTAACGGCAATTATACGCTGACCATCGGCATACTATCAGCGTACATGTTGTTCTGGGCTGATGTCAAGAGAAGTTGCAGAAAAGGCTAGGGCGTATTAAACGCCGACCATTGGCGTACAGGTCCAGAAGCATACGATTTGACCGTTGAAAAAGTGATTTGACGGTTGGAAAATAGAAAGGCATATTCTGAAAGTGGGATTACCTTTGGAGCAGGGTTGTCGGCGCTGTACGGGGCTGGGACGTTCGCCCAGTCAGGGATTTCTGCATTCATCATCTTCTTGAGGCAATCTGCCACTACCTCAGATTCGGGAACAACTGCTGGAGATGAGTCATAATGTTTCAAATGACCGAACACTTTCAGAAAAGAGACCGAACAAAACAAATTCAATTTACCTTCGAGTTTTGTCCGATTCGGGTCCATTTGACCAGTGAAGGTATGGGCAAGATGGTCATGGGCCACAAGTGGAACAAACCTACATCTGATGACGGTCTCCGCCACATGGACCGCTGTCAAACCCTCATCATGTAGAAACATGATCCAATCAATATGCTTCTGCATATCTGGAGTCACTTTTGGAAGGGCTTTGGGCTCCTCCTTGAGATAAGGCATTAGATGTTCCCATTCGCCAATGAGGCTTGGGGGAGGGTGATGTAAAACCAATGGCGCTTATATCCTTTCTAGGAATCCTTGACCTAGAAAGGGATATAGGAGTCTCTATCCCTCATGGAGAATCCAATTGACCCGACCATGACCTGTTCTTTGTAGAAAGCTGGGGTGTAAAAGTACCTCCACAGATTCAAGGATGGCTTAATTCCCAACCAAGCCTCGCACAGGAAAGCAAAGATGCTGAGCATAGCAATCACGCTAGGCTTAATGTGCACAAGTTCGATCTAGTAGAAGTCGCAGATACTATGAAAGAAATCTGACGGATAGACCCCGAACCCACAGTAGAAGAACTCGATGAACACGACAAGCTCTAAAGTATCAGCCATAGGATGAAGTTGACCTTTAGCGGGCCTGCGAGGGAAGGTGGTGGTGTCAGGGAGCAATCCGCGATCTTCCAGCTTTTGTAGCTGCTTTGCTGTTGTGTTTGATTTCTCCCAATACTTGTCCGTGGTACAGATGCCAGACCCGCTGTGTAGCGCTCTTTGGGGAGAAGCGGCACTGCTTTGTTCCCCAGAGGATTCCTCTCAGGAGGCTGGTAGGCGAGAGGAAGTCATGGTGGCGAGAGGGAGGCTGTGAAGCTGGAGGAGCAAGAAATTGATCTGCGATGGAAAATGGTGACTGTTTGCGTGTGAGGGCAAGGAAGACGAAGGCTCAAAAGGTGAACAAGTGGCCGTGTTTGGGGCCTTTATGGTTTTGAGACGGAGCACGAAGCCCGAGAAAGCCACCCTCAATCTGCGTCGTGCGCAATTACTATTGAGTCAAAGATTCTTTCCTGTTTCTGCGGCAGGTGTTGTTTCAAAATCCATGCAAGTAAATCCCAGTGCGTCCAGAGCTACTAGCTTTCTAAATAAGCTAATAGTTGTGAATCACCGATCGTTATATGTTTGTGAGAAATATCCCGAGCATTCTCAACCCGAGGCGAATTTCCCGAACATGTCACAAAGATGAGTTAATTTGTTAGCCAGGAGTTGTTTGGGGTTTTCTTTCTCCAAGCAAACTGATTTTGGCAAATAGTTAACAGAAAGTCCTGAACATGAAGAGGAAACTGTAACATCTTCCAGGAAAATTTTTTTTATTACTCCAAAAGAGTTACATTTTGCAGGGGATCGATTACTATCCTAACACTAAAACTCTAAAAATAAACATCCCTGCCTAAGCCTAACAGCTTGGCGAGGATGATGGCTCCGCGACATTGGGCAACTGGGGCTTTTCCCTGATCTCCTCCTCGGAGTCGCTAATGAGGTCCACGAGCGCGTCGTCTCCTGCAATCCCGATCAGCTCGCGGTTCAGAGAGACAAAGAGGCGCCTGGCAAAATCCTCGTCGCCGCTTGTGTCGACCAGAGCAGATGACGAAGATGCACCGCTCGCGAGGTCTCTGGCCTCGGCAAGCCCTGTCGACCATGCGCTCTGACTCATCATCAGAGGAGATGGAGACAGGGGACACCGGGGCTGGAGACGGGGAAGTAGGCCTCTTCCCGGCGGCGTCGCATGACGGCGCGGCCTCCGGGTCAGGAAACGCCGTCATCAAGGCTTTCCCTTGGGGCTTAGAGTCAACTCCTTCATCCCCATACCAGTGGAGGGCGAGGAGTGAGCCTTGAGGGGGAGCGGAGGGCAGAGTCGCCGTAGGCGATGAGCTCTCCGTCGCACTGGGCGTGGGTTCTGCAGAACGGTGGGGAGAATCTCTGAAAAGGAGACGAGGGATCTTGTACCGGTGGTTAAGTTTCTTCTTTCCCATGGTGTTGGGTGGAGGAAGCTTAGTGGAGAAGCTTTTGATGTAGATCCAATCCAAGGGATCTTGTATTTAAAGACTCAAGGGCGATGCTTCACACGTGGATCGAGGAGTCGGTACAGTACCACGAATTAAGACGCGTGCTCTGCTAGAGTTTCGGGAGGCGTGCGTGGTGGAGTCTAAATGCATGGACAGAATTGAATGACCCTTGGCATTTCAGTCTTCGAGATTAAGTATTCCTTTATTTACCTAAATTATGGCTATTATTTTCTCTGACCTTATCATTCAGATGAAGGTTTTTGCATTCAAAGTTCGGGATCTTTTCTAGCTCTCATTAAAAAGTGATGTTCGAGGTATCCTGCATATCTAGAATCACCCGAAGAGTAAAAAGGCCCGAATAGTTCCCAAGGAACAACCTTTTCTGAACAAGATAAGCTTGGGGCTACTATTGAGGCCATAATACTAGGGTGCCCGATCACGAGGATTGCCGACTACCGACTCCGTAGGAAGAACACTCCGAGCAGGACATGACAGCTGGACCAAAGGAGGAAAGCTCAAAGATAGACAGAATCCTACTAGGTTTAGGTCTATTTTGTCTTGTAAAGCAAGTCTCCCCGGATATAAATAGTGGGGGTCCTGAACATAGAGGGTATCCTAAGCTCAAACAATCCACCCGTGGGTACTTGTTAGGCAATTGTAATCTGTACTCGTCGAGATAATACATGCAAGCAACTGGACGTAGGGTTTTTACTCGATCTCAAGGACCCAAACCAGTATAAAATCCTGAATCTCTTTGTTCATCTACTATGATCGATCTTTGCAAGAAGCAGGGTGCCTACCGGAGAAATATCTACCGAATACAACCTTGACAATCCTGATAGACAACCAATCATCAGAATGCAAAATATAAGTGCAAAATAATTTTAATTACCACAATCAAGGTTCCAAGGAAATCTGCCGTGTCATAAAACATCACATCCGACTCATCCTTGGACCAAGCTTCGGTGTAAATGTGCCTCTTGCGAAAATGAATCTATCATTAGTGAATCTTATTCAAAAGTGAACCTACCAAAAGTGAATCTAGCAAAAATGAATCTATGATTAGTGAATCTTAATCTAATGCATGCATCAGATTGGAAAAAACTCAACACAATAAACCCTTCAACTCAATTCTGCCGCCATCACCAAAATCTTAAAGTGCTCACAGAGATGTAGGGAAGTGTCTGGTTAACCTTCTTCTTGCGCGACGATGAGGCTTCGGCTTCTCCTTTGTTTCAGTGGACGGCGGCAGCGGCGCTTGACTCCAGTCCTAGTCCGATGTCGGGGACTTCCGCCTGTACATTTTGGTTGGAGGCCTCGTCGGACGATGCCTCCACGACACAATGGCCGGTCCATCGCGGGGTGGATGAAGCGCGGCGGCGCCTCACCGGAGGCACCGAGGTGCTTGCCACTAGATTGCCGGCCAAGCGGCCACTACTGTTGCGTGAGCACCTGCGGGAGCTTTCGTTGCTGTGCGCCATCGGGGAGGGGTGGAAGCTAGGCGAGGCGTCTGGCGAGCAGTGAGGGAGGGCGGTGCAACGAAGGCGATGCGAGCGGCAAGTGGCGAGGAAGGCAACAAAACCCCAATGGTGATGGGACGTATTGGGGGAGAAGGCAAAAAGGCAACTGGCAGGGCGGAGCGGTTGGGCTTCTAATAATGTAATCTGGGGATACAACATGTTTTTTCCATCCTAGTCACTTACAATAGGGGCAACAACCTGGGGCCCAAAAGGTGGGGCCCATAAGCAAGGCACACGACGCGCTGATGACGCCACACCGCTCGGGTTGCGACGCGGTGACCAGGAGGAGTCTTCCTCATATGCGGTTGACCTGTGGGTCCCACCTATCAGTGCCAGGATCTTGGTCACTTGTTCATCAGTTGTTCATTTTTTATGTATTTTGATTCTTAATCAAAACTTTAAACATGTTTAGATTACGTAATTGTTGTCCAAATCAGGTGATTTTTTTCTACATTCTTAGAACAACATAAGCTACCTAATGGATACCATTGCGTTGAGTTTCACGAGTTTATTTGGTACTTCATTACGAAAACCAACTTAGCATGTCATACACTAATGTCAAACTCTCCAATGAAGTTGCATTTGGCAATGTGCTTTGGTGGATACGCACACCTCACAGACATTTGCTCATAGAAATATATGATGGAATGTTTACAAGGACAATACACTTTACCCTATGGTCACTTTTGATATTATGTACCCAATTCTTGTGACTCTCAATTGATTATTTACGTGGGAATAGCATTCCTTTGAAGTGATATAATAAACTTTTTCTAGGAATTTCAGAAAAAAACCACTTTATTTGACCAAAATTTGTGAATTCTATACATGTTGAAAGTTTCAAAAAAATCAAAATAAAAAAATCGCAAAAAGGTGGAGGTGAAAGATCGAACCTAGATCTTTAGCAGCACAAAGCATAGCACTAACCATTGAACTACTTGTTGTTTGTTTCCCTACCTGGTCTGCATTTTTTTGAAGTATATCGGTTCCGACCTGTTGCCAGATCACCCGACCGCGTGCCACATCACCCGGCCGCCCGTGCCACGTCACCCGGACGTCCGCGACACACGCACGGGATGCGCTGGCACCTTCATGCAAATTTGGATGTTCGACTGACATGCAGGTCCCACATGTCGCCCTGGGGTTCTTCCCGGTTCTAATTGGGCAGTTGTTCTTTCCTTATGTATTTTGATTCTTAATCAAAACTTTAAACATTTTTAGATTACACAATTGTTGTCCAAATCAGGTGATTTTTTCTGCATTCTTAGAACAACATAAGCTACCTAATGGATTCCATTATGTTGAGTTTCACGAGTTTATTTGGTACTTAATTACGAAAACCAACTTAGCATCTCATACACAATGGTCACAGGATACCTTAAAAACATTAACGAGAGCCCAAACTAACACAAATTGTAAAGACTGAAACATTATTAGAAAGAAACATCCAACATACCAAGGTTGTTCACAAAAGCTTCTACTCCTCATCAGAAGAAGAAGAAGCGTCATTGCAAGCATGGCCAGTAGACTCGTCATCATCGTTGGCTGACAACTCATCATCATCAACGCTCGAAACAAGCGTTCCAGAAGTAGCAGTGTTGACGCCATGGCCACTTTTTCCAGCACCATCATCAGTATTGAAGCGCCTCCTCTTCAGGGCTGGCTGCTCGAGGTCCTCAAGATACCTCTCCTTGGTGACATCCTCGTCTTTGTCGTATACGTAGTCGTGGAAGGGATCTTGCACTTGTTCTGGAATTACGTCGGAATCATCATCAGAGTCATCATCTTCATCAAAATCATCATCTGAATCATCATCAGATCCATCTTTATCCCCATCAGTGGCATCCTTGTTGGTTGATTCATCATGCTCTTCTTCCGGATTGATGTCTTCCGAGTTTCTGGAAATGGTGCCATCGTCGGTTTCGTCAGCTGATGATCCACGTTTTGACTCTGTCGACAAAGACTATTGCTCCTCCTCCTCCTCCTCCTCAAGGAGGAGGACTGCGGGATCTTTTGGGAAGGCATAGCGTGCACTAGCTATCTCATGCGTGTAAGATCGAACAAATGAACAAGACAAAACAAGTAACTCAATGTGTTGAGAGAGAGCGGGCAATACATAAGATACGTAGCGACCAGCATTTATTAGGACAAACGAAGTTGAAGAACGAAAACGGCGCATCGCTTCAGCTAAAGCACACGCTGGAGGCAGTTATGACAAGCGCTCAATAGCAATACATCAGTTGCAATTTCAATTGCAAATAAAGCATTCAGTTCCTTACGGTTATGACAAGAATGTCACTATGTATGGTAGAGGTCCCTGGTTCCAATCTTAGGGGCCTCGCAATTTTTTACTTTTTTATCATTCTTTTTGCCTTGTTATTTTGTTGGACAACTATTCCATCTACAACAAATATTATTTTATGCTTAAATTAAAACCCATTTGTCCAATTTAAAAAATCAGTGGAATGGTTTTGTACTAATATATTTACACGTGCATAGAGAACGAACTTACTTGTGTAGTGGTTTCAAATGATTTCGTTAAAGAGGGAGTATACTTTGCTCACAAATGAGAAGGTCTCACCTAGTGTCATACAATGATGGCTAATCATTGATGTTTTCACCTTTACAACATTATCAAACTCATATGGTCACCGGATGCGTGTTCGGCCAAGGAAACCTGTGGTATACGCCATGGTAGGCCAAAAACAGGTTGTCGTGGCCTCGGGGACGCAAAATGAGGATGCCTTGCCGAACCCTTGATAATGGTCACAGGATGCGTGCTCGGCCAAGGAAACTTGTGGTAGAGGCCACACGTGCCCGAAAATGTCTTGTCATCGCTTCGGTGACGCCGAAATCTTCTCGTAGAGGCCACGAGGATGAGAATAAAAAATATCAAAAAAATTGTTAGGCTGGAGAATCGATCCCATGACCCAACGCAACCTAATAAACAGACCAAACCATTGAGCTATTAAATTAATGTTGATGATGTAATAATTACAATTGTTTTTTAATCTCAATAATACAAGATTACTAAAACTGCCGCCAGTTTTTTTGCCACGAAAACATCTAGCGTGCGCCTAATCCCCCGCCCTAACTACACGCTTGGTTCCACTACTTTCGTCTCCCACGCGCGTCTAATCCCGATCTCCCCCTTTTCTAATCTAATCACGAGTCATCAGTTAGGGTTCCACCCTCAAAGCGCAGCAGCCAGTTTGGGTTCTCGGCTTCTCTCGCCTTACACCAAGGGGAAGAGGATGCTGACCCCTCCGACGTCAAGTGGAGCACCAATGGGGACACCTCCATCATCAACTACACCTACGCCTGCACCGGCGAGGACGTCTGCATCTACAATGATCACTCCAACACCTCGGACAATGTCTGCACCACCAACCTTTGCGGCGATGCCCAGACCTAGTAGGGTGACGATGTCGCTCTTTCGGAAACCTTCATCGAGGGCGGCGATACCGAGTTTGGGCAATGAAGTTTCAGGTGATGGCAGCCAAGACCCAGAGATGGGCCGAAGTTCGTCTCATGTTGAGACCGGCGCCAGGTAGAGTATCTACGCCCCATGGAATGTCGAGATTGGATTAAATGTTCATGCATGAATGTGTTGATTAGATTTCATGAGTTCAATTATGCGTCATGCCCCCATCCCCTTTGCATCTAAAGAAATCCTCAAATAATGTACCAATGCCTTTGCATCAGTGCATTTAGATCCTAATCATTTTGATGTTACATAAGTACTGTGGATGTGCTTAGTGCAAATAACTAAAACTTCAGCGCGCAAATTGCAGTTTGGAAGCTACTTGGACAATGTTTTCCAGTTGCTAGAGAGCTCCGCAGGGAGAAGAACGTGTTCAGTATCTTGTTCCCAGGACTGACCTCTCGTTTGGCAACTTAATAACAATGAAATCACATATGGGGTATGGCACCAGGGACTACTTGTACTACAAGAAGAGATGTGGTAACGATATAGCAACACTACAGGAGATCGGCTTTGAAGCCGATGCAAATGATATGATCGAATGTAATGAGCTTGAGAGGGAGGTCAGATTAGTTTTGTTTAAGGATCAAATAACAAACCCAAATGTAGCCATAACACCCATTAAATCAGCAATTACTACATCTGATGTAGACATGGAAGTTTTGGAGATTGATGCATACAAGGATTGGCTTCATTATCTGCATCGGCAAAAACAAGGGTTGGGTGAGTTATGCTGCTGCCCTACAATAGCTGATTATTGCGCTGCACTATGAATCATAATATTGAATACTTTTTTCAGAGTTTGGAGATTCAACCAGGGAAGAGGCCGTTGAGACATACAAAGAATGGTTGAGGGTGGAAGGAATTCCTAATCGAATTAGTAATACCCTTCTCAAAATTGTCAAACTAATTATCATTCTATAAGAAACTAAACTTATTAATTGCACATGTGACGATGTTGTCTACAGATGACTATGTGAGGCTTAGCACTCGGATACAGGTACAAATAAATTCAAGTCAAGACAGCAACGACGCAACACCACCTGTGCAGCGACCATCTCATGCTCGGCGTGCCAAAGAGCAAGGGAATGGTAAGTAGTGTTTAAGATGTTATCAATTTGAGGATAAGTTCATTTATCCCTTTCTACAATATTTCTATTCTCTTTCATTGTATATGGTTTCAATGGAAGAGGCTCGAAAAATAGGAATAAACAAGGACGTGGTACCTTGAAAGGATTGAAAGCAACGAACAAGAGAATGAAGACTGGAAATAAAAAGCTGAAAGTTGAATTCTCCAGACTTGGACATGCGGTAGGTTAGAACTCACGCACGTTTACTGATGAAATAGTACTGTTTACTAGGAAAAGGGCGCCACTTATTGGAGTGAGATCTTGAAAAGATATCGACCAAGATGTAAAAGACTCAATTGCATCTGATATCTTGGTAAGATTGCTATCTATGTTTGTTGCAAGATGGGACCATGTAATATAACAAATTACCTAGTATATATCTGTTCTATTCATTATTTACAACAGGCTACATGGGACCTTGTGGATATTGATGATTCAAGGAGAAATATATGGACCATTGCTTTGGAGCGTTACAAAGGATGGAGAGCAACTTTTAGTGCTACATACAAGGCATACGACAACTATGAAGAGAAAATGATGAATAAGCCTGATGATTTATATCTGGTGAAGTATTTTGCGACTACCACATTCAAGGTTTGATGGCATGTATTCTCTTCTTGCCATTTCAATTAATGTAGGAAAGGTTATGTCTTGAAATCTATCACCACATTATATTTTGCAGAACAAAAGCGGCAAAAATTCTGATAACCGACAACATAAAAAGACACAAGATAGTATAGGCTCAAAGGCTTCTGCTCAGTTAAGCTATGAGAAGGTAATAAATTTAGAAGCACATGTACATGTATTTTTTCAAGATGAAATATTAATTTGTTAATTTCTTATCAAATAGAGATACCCTGAAATAGGAGAGGAGCCCAATGATTTGGAACATTGGTTCATTACGCACACCACGGATGGGGTTTGGACAAACCAAGCATCCCAAGATGTCTATGTGAGTCCCTAATTAATCTGTACATACCTTTGTAATTAATGCAAAGATGACATCTTGAATTACATCTTCAATTAACTGCTTCTTCTGTGCCTTATCTATGGTAGGACAAAGCAGACAACCTAATTTCGAACAGGGTATCAAAGGCAGATGATAACTTTGTGTCACATAAGGAGAAGAACTAGATTTTCCAGAGAGCATACAAGGAAGTCACATGATGTAGATCATCCAGCAAGACGTATCATCCAGCAAGACGCATGGTAATGGATACATGGTAGTGTACCCAACTAGAAGACAACTACTGAATAAGGAGTACCAGGATGATGCATGTGCTGAGGAGGCACTACATAGGGAACATGCAGAGCCGATGGATGCATTTGGACAGCTGCAACAAACAATGGATGCTGAACATGCTGACATGGAAAAGGAAAGGGAAGAACATATGCGTCAGATGGAACAATTTATGAAGGAAAGGGAGGTCGAAAAAGAAGAATTTAAGCAACAGATGGAAGCTCAACTTGCTGACAGGGAAGCTGAAAGGGAAGAACATAAGCGTCAGATGGAAGAAATGATCAAGGCAAGGGAGACTGATAAAGAAACACTTAAGTGAGAGATCCTCCAAATGATAGCAGAATTACATGGACAACCAGTGTTACCTCAGGTACTAGTAATGCAAAATCTTAACTTGCCAAAGTGAGTTATTCAATGTGTCTCTCTCTTTACCTCCTATACCTGCATGCCTTGATCTTTTCATAGTTTGTCCCAACATGACCATGTGCCCATGACCTTGTTATTTGTCACAATCATGTTTTAGTGCACAGATTTTGCATCTCATTAAATCTCAACATGTAAGCAACAGCAATTTTTGAAACTTTCAGTATTCTATTCTAAGCAAACAATATATGCAGGCAAACAAAAATGGGAAGGAAACTGCAGAGGTGCCTCCTGCAACAAGCTTGACTAAAGTAAGCAAACAAACTACACAACATGACTTCTCTTCATCCTAGGTACTTTCTCAATAGAAAATATGTTAAGCATGCTATCATCTTTACTACAAACAATTGGGCCTAATTGTTTGACTACAACTTATTGATTCGTAGGATAACCTATAACAAATGATCAAGCCGGAACTTCTACCTCAAGCTAACCAACCTTTAGTTGCTCCTCGTACTACTAGAAGTAGTGGTGCGACTAAAGAAGCAGGGAGTCCGCTGTCAGCCAGAGGTGAAGGAGGGAGAGAGAGAGAGTAGTGGGCCGGGCCCGCTGTTCAGTGAGATGGAGAGAGAGGGAGCGCGGGTTGAGAAGAGGGAAAGGCTAGGGGTTTTTTTGCAAAAGTGGTAGGGTTAGTTTTTAGGTTTTTAGGTTTTAAAGGTTTTATTTAATGCATTCAATAGGTTAAAAATGCCTATCTTTTTGCAGGAGTCTCCAAAATTTATTTCATAAATTTTGGAGAAATAGTTGCATTTTTATGTATTTATAGTTTGTAATTTTGAGCTTGCATATTTCTGATAATTAGGAAAGTATTAGTTTAAGTTAAGGGTTTTTGTTTAATTAGTGGTTTTTAGAAGATTAGGTTAGGTAAGAGTCTCTAATTTAAATTTTGCATGTCCTTGCATCATATCGTGTAGACCAAGATACGTTGCAGCCGGAGCTGGTAGAAGTTCCTGACGACGTCTAGGAGGGAGACGAGGTGGTGTTCGAGTCCGAAGCAGCAACCGCACCGCAAGCCTCTCAAGCCGTCGAGCCAGAGATCAGTGAGCCAGGCAAGCCCTGGAGCATGCCTGTCCCTGTTTTATTAAATGCACTACAATGTGAATGAGCCAATGTTTGTGCATTAGAATAGGAGTTGAATGAATCCCATTTTACTGCATGATCATTCCTTGATTAGAGATTACTCTGCCACCTTTTCAAAAAGATAGAAGTAGAATTGCTTAGACCTACTCACTACAGTAGAAGTTAGGTGATTCCCGGTCACCCGTACCCTAGAACTACTTGTTTATGAATTAAAATATGATTAGTGAGACTCTGGGAAATATTGGGCAGGGCGAGCTAGTGAGATTAGTGATATGTTGGATGCTTAGGTAATATGGGATGGTCCTGCCCAGGTAACGAACTTAGGATCATGATGTTTGCTTGAGGTCAAGCTTTGAACATACTGAGCTCATACCGGCGCTGGGGACCCGGGAAACCAATGTACTGCTGTGGTACCAATGGTTGAACTGTGACCCACCGTGTCTGGCGAGGAACGTGGGCGGGGTCGTAGTCAGTAACCCACATGCCTTTGCCTAGGCACTGTATAGGGATTGGGGATGCGACCCCGGGCTATGTGGGCACAGTTCAGGCAATGGTGGCCGCAGTAGGAAAGGTAGCTTTGTGTGGCCTTCCGGGGGCGCACATGCGGCGTGTGTCTCAGGTTTTCCCTGCAGGGTTAAAAATCGATTCGAATCGTCGAGTGTCACGGACTTGACACATGCTTGATCACTGCCAAACGGATTAGGTCTTTGCTTATGCTCACTTAAATGTTTCACATCATGTTTGTTAGCTATTTAGTCGCTTGTTTGGCTTAGTTTTGGTATGGCTAACCTAAAGGTCTAGGTTACTAATTTTCGGGTTAAAATTTGGAAAATCAAAGTAATTAAGTTAGTAAGCTGTGTTTCTTGCAAGAGTTTGTTTACTTCTCTTTTAAACCACAAAGCCTTGCATAATCCTTGGAAACTCCTTTAGCATTAGGTTGTCGGGTAAGTCTAGCTGAGTACCTTTGTACTCAGAGTTGTTTGACCCCTGTTGCAGTTGAGCCTGAAGATTAGTTGTAGCAGTTGGAGCGAAGGTGGTCCTGAAGACGTAGATCATGTCCGGGCACGATATGGTTTACTTTGCTAGCTTGTTTAATTATGACTTAAGAGCCACATGCTGAACCTTGTATTAACTAGTTTGTGAGTTAAAAACTTACTACCGTGGTTGTATAACTCTTACTTATCCGTATTGTATATATGTGTTTGTGCAATAACTGTGATGTGTCCTCTGGTGTTGGGATCCTAAGTATGTGTAATGAGAAAGTTGAAAGTGGCTGATTTGGGTAGTCCCAGGGACACTCGACGGAACTCCGGAATTATATTGACACAGGTGTGTGACGTGTTTAGTGTTTGACACTACAGATCACACCTGAGTCAGTTTAAGTAGGACCGTTCCGCCACATATGGATATTGTAAAATGTGCCAGACATGGAACTGATATTGATATATGTTACATATCTATAAGAAATATCCAACTTTGGGTACCTGGATTCGGATACCAATCGGATATTGAATCTCCGAATCCGAATATCGGACTATTTTATTTATTGTCTAAACCCACTCGGTCGGACGAATGGACCCCTACCGTTTTCATCCCTAGTGCTACAGGCCATAATAATCACATAAAGCATCTCAGGGACACAATTTTATTGGTGCAACAAATTCAGTTTAACGGGACACAAAATATATTATTTCATGATGTCAAATAAACTTTAGCTCTCTCCATAAGTAATTTATTTAGGTTATATCAATTATTTTTTTGCGAAAGACCAGTACAAATACAGACACTCACATGCACGCACACTCACCCCTATGAATACACGCACGCAAATCCTACCCCTAGGAGCACCTTCGAGAGACTAGGCCGGCTGTTCCGATCTTTAGATTGACGAAGTCACCACGGGCGCCTCGCTATCGAGGGGTATGTTGCCTACCACTGAAAGAAAGCGCCGGTTAAATCCTAGAATAAATCCAAAAAAATATGACACCCACGCCGAGTCGGAGATTCAAACCCGGGTGGACAGGTTCCACCACAAGGAACCTAACCAACTAAGCTACGCTTCTTTCCATTAGTTTATATCAATTATAGGTGCAACAAAAACTCTCTTATGTTTGTTTGTATTTATTTATTAAATTTGTATTTGTCTGAAACATGTAGTTAAAAATTCATATAAATACATATCTGTTTTTCAAGTAAATAATAAATTTACTTTTTGGATACTGCACAACGCACAAGTGACGACTGACGACGCAACTTGAGTTTTTTATCTCTCTTTTGCACAACAATATGAATATGCCGCTCCCGAGTCACGGCCCGCCGCCTTCGCTTTCGGAGCGGGAACCGTTTCGGATTTGCGGCGCGTGGAGAACAGAGATCCGATACAAACTCGAAAAACCTTCGCCGCCTGGTGAAGGTAATCTCATCGTAAATAAAAGGATCGATAGATAGAAGGGCTGTTATTTCGCTGCATCGGCTCTCAGAATCAACTCGCTCTCGCGGCCCGCATCGGCATCTCGCCAAGCAGGTTCGACCCATGACCCTAGCTGTCCTCTCCATAGCCATGTCAATGGCGAGCGACGACGGAGGGCGCTGGTGCCCGTCCCGGCGCTCGCCTGTCGCCCCCACCAAACGCAGCCGCTACCACGACGACACCCGGCCCGACGCCTCCCCGAAGCGCCTCAAGCGCCACCACCGTCACGCCGACTCCGCGGCATATGCGGCGGCCGGCCACGAGGTAGAAGAAGGGGAAATTCGGGGCGCCGGCGGTGCTGCCGCTATCACCATGGATGTCGATCTTGAGTTTAGAAATACCCGGGAAAGGTACAGGGGAACTTGGGGGCATACAGAGAGAAGCAGCGATCACAAAAGATCGCACCGATGGGGATGTGAGCGCGGCCGTGATGAAAGCCGGGAGATGGAAAGAGGGAGTGGAAGTTCAAGGCATGATCACCAGAAGAGGAGATTTTCTGATAATAACGATCGGCATGACAGGATTAGAATCAGTACTAGCCACAGGGACTCTACAAACTCATCAAAATACCGAACATCTGACGATGGTAACAAAGCGATGCCAATATGGGAGCAAGAATGTAGAGATGTTGACGGTAAAAGGCAGAGGCCTGAAGAAAAGAAGGAAAGATCTTTCAAGGAGAAAGACAGAGAAGAG
>CM014278.1:6524446-6562961 GCA_004135705.1 Alloteropsis semialata
TTTCTGTAGCACCAATCTCAGATGTTCTTCATGTTCTTCTTCATTCCGAGAAAACACCAATATATCGTCGATGAACACAACCACAAACTTGTCGAGGTATTCCATGAACACCTTGTTCATCAAGTACATGAAGTACGCCGGGGCATTGGTCAATCCAAACGACATCACTGTGTACTCAAATAACCCATATCTGGAAGTGAACGCTGTTTTGGGGATGTCTTCTGGTCGAATTCTCAACTGATGGTATCCTGATCGCAGATCAATCTTGGAGAATACTTTAGCACCTCTCATCTGATCAAACAGATCTTCTATTCAGGGTAGTGGGTATTTGTTCTTGATGGTTGCATCATTGAGAGCTCTATAATCAACACACATCCTTCTAGTGCCATCCTTTTTATCAACAAAGATGACAGGGGCTCCCCAAGGTGATGAGCTAGGACGGATATATCCTTTTCCTAATAGCTCTTCTATTTGTTTCTTTAGTTCACTTAAATCCTTAACATCCAACCTATAGGGTCTTTTGAATATAGGTGCAGTGCCAGGTAAGAGATCAATACGGAACTCAATGTCACGGTCAGGTGGCATACCTGGTAAGTCTTCCGGAAAGACGTCTGGATACTCACTCACGACCTTGATCTCCTCCAAAGGTATTCCCTTGATCTGATTCACCATTGCTTCATCTGTAGATGGCGTGTTGGCAATGAACTCAATCTGATCTCCTTGAGGACTGGTCAAGAGCACTGACTTCTTGGCACACTGAATAACTCCCTTGCATCCAGATAACCAATCCATGCCAAGAATCACATCAATCCCACTGGACTTTAGGACTATCAGATTGGCTGGAAAATCTACCCCCATAATTTTCAGATTCACCCGCGGGCATATGTGATTAGCCTTCATCTCACTGCCCGGGGAACTAACTAGTAGAGTTTTCTTCATAAGGCTCATAGGTATATTATGTTTTTCCACAAATTGCTCAGTAATGAAAGAATGTGATGCTCCAGAATCAAACAAAACTGATGCAGGTACAGAATTAACAAGGAACGTACCGAGCACAACATCCTGAGCATCCTGGGCTGATTCAGCTGACACGTGGTTCACCCGTCCACGCATGAAGTTCTGCTGGCCCTTGTTGCCTTGGGAATTCTGGTTCCCGTTGCGCATCTGTGGAGTCTGTGATCCAGGCCTCTGACCATTAGTCTTCTGGCCCTGCGGTGTCTGCATGTTGCGCTTGGGGCAGTTGTTAGCATAGTGCCCCACTTCTCCACATTTAAAGCAGCCATTGGGTGGAACTGGTGTGACAGGATTGTTGTTGCTGCCATTGTTGTTGCGCACTGGAGCGCCAGATGAACTGCCAGACCTGTTCTGCTGGAAGTTGGGACTGCGCTGGGTCTGCTGATTGAAGCGTTGGTTCTGCTGCTGGCTGCGGTACTGCTGGTTCTGCTGATAGTTTCCACCCTGCCCTCCAGAGCGGAACTGTGACCCTTGCTGTGAGTTGAAGCGCGGGCGGCTATTGCTTGACTGTCCCTGAGACTGGGACTTTCTCTTGAGCTCACCGAGCTCCTTGCGAGTGCTTTCAAGGCCAATAGCTTTGTCTACCAGCCTCTGGAATGTAGGGAAAGTATGGCTCTGCAGTTGATATTTGAGCGGTCCGATCAAGCCATCCAAGAAGCGATCCTGCTTCTTCTCATCATCATCAACTTCATTGGGCGCGTAGCGGGACAGCTGGGTGAATTTGTCCCGGTACTCGCTCACTGACATATGGCCCTGCTTCAGAGCCAAGAACTCATTCTTCTTCAATTTCATCACACCAGCTGGGATGTGATGCAGGCGGAAACTGTCGCTGAATTCTGCCCAAGTAATAGTGTCGGCATTGGCATGGGCAGCTGTGTATGCATCCCACCAGTCGGATGCAGCTCCTTCCAGGCGTCCAGCAGCATACAAGACCCTTTCGCGGTCTGTACACTGGGTGATATCCAGCTTCTTGCCAATGACTTTCAGCCAGTCATCAGCATCCAGAGGATCTGCCGAGTGAGAATAGGTGGGTGGTTGATGACTCATGAAATCCCGGTGCCTGTTCCGGGCTTGTGGTGGCATCTGTGGCGGCTGATTCTGCTGTGCTTGTAAATTCTGCACAGTAGCAGTGAGGTCCTGCAGCAACTGCATCTGAGCTTGAAGAAACTGCTCCATTGCTGGGTTTGGAGGTGGAGGTGGTGTCTGATTCTGACGGTTGATCACGTGAGCACGTCTGACACTTGGAATGTCACGTCCTCCGCCTCTCCTGGTATTTACCATCTGATTGTTAGGGGAATGCTTTAGATAAGATAGATAAACTGATAAAGATAGAAAGAACAGAGCCAAGATTGAAACCCAGAACTGACTTTAACTTAATTATTTAATAATGTATTTGTGGCCATCACTCCACAAAAACATGACAGTCATTACAAAAACTCCAACTCAAACATAAAACAAACAAGCAAACAAAAACATCGCACGTCCTCGCAGGAACGGTTCTAACGCGATGACTTATTATGGTGGACTCCCTAAACCTGGTGGCCTAAGAGAGCGGTGATAGAGCCTGGCTCTCCTGTACGAAGCCTCTTGCGCGGAGGTGAAGCGGCGGGGCAGTCTGCTCTCTCTGCCTCCACTGGGGGCACGTGTCCTGCCAGCTGTGCCTCCAGCTGCCTGATCCTGGCCTGAGCACTGGCCAGTCTCTCAGAAGCCTCCATGAGATCCGTAGCTGTGCTCTCCACGTCGGTGTTGAGTCCAGCGACGACACGAGCAAGGACGTCGATGCGGGGCTCGTGATGTCCTCCTAGCGGCACGTGGGTCACCTCGGTGCCACTAGCACGGCGTGGAAGGTGGCGGTACTCTGTGATGCTCAACTCACCACGGTGAGTGTGGCAGAGAGACCACAGAGCTCTCCTGGCGGCGCTGCTGACAGAGGCGGTGACGGAGGAGTAGGGAATGTCGGAGTCGTGCAGCGAGCAGGTCTTGTATCCTCCAGTGTCAGAAGCCTCCCGGATGTGGACCCGGGTGATGTAGAAGACCGGCATCCCTGGGTTGCAGACACGCTGCGTCATGTAGAGGGGTCTGACGTTGTTCCCCAACTCCTGTAGCACATCCATGAGCAGCTTGGGGATTGCGCCAGTCTCATTGACTGAGGTCTCTGTCCAGTAGGTTGTTTTCACAACCTCAGTCTCTCCAACCGGCACGTTGTTCTGGCCCACGCCAGAACTGTCGTCCTGTGCATTGCCCTGGTCCTCCTGACCAAGGCCCTGGTCTGCGTCGTGGTCGTGGCCGTCGTCTGGCTGTCCTCCAGCAGCAGGTACTGGAGCCTCCACAGCAGGTACAGCAGGTGGTGCTGGTGGAGCGTCAGCTGCTGGGTCCACCGGAACGATGTCTCCACCTGGCAACTCCTGGAAGTAGTGGAGCTCCTCGGGCTCTGACTCCTCCTGTTCCACCACTGGTGGAAGTCGTGGAGCTGGCTGTGCAGGAGCAATGCGCCTCATGCCTCCGGTGCTCTTGCGTGCTGTCTGCCTCTGCCTGACCATCTGTGATAGAGCAAGAACAAAACTAAGTACAAGAGCAAAAAGAGATAGAACAGGAACAGAGTAAGTTTTTATGCAAATAAATTTTTCCTAAGAGCAGAAAGGCTGACTAAGATAGCAAATCCTATGTTTCGACCATTTTCTAGCTAGGCTGGCGTCCTACAGTCAACCTGGCTCTGATACCACTTCTGTCACACCCGATTTTAAGGACAAAATCGAATGCATCGCATATGTATGCCAGGATCCGTTCATCACACATATGTTGACGTCATCAGTGAATATATCAAAAGACAATGTTCAAAAGCGTACAAAAGAGATTACATAACTTATTACACTCATCGATAAATAGACACGAAGGTCTTAAACGTTCACCGACATCCTAAACGATAAAACAGCTCCTTGACTTCATCCACAGGCACTTGACTGGTTGACGCGCCTAGAACTCATCAAAGTCGCTGAAGTACTCCACATCATTGTTATCTTCTGAACAGCAGTTGTTTAGCAAGGGTGAGTACACTTATGGTTGGTACTCAACAAGTGGGGGAAATATGCAAGGCCATCAAAGGGGGTTCAGGCTCATGCGGTTAGCACTTTTAGTTGATCAAGTTTTATTAGCAAGCACCTAGTTACTAGATGTAAGTTTATACCATCCCAAAATTAACAGGGTAACCCAAAATTATTCCACCAAAAACCAGGAACCACAAGTTAAGATCAAGTTAAAGTTCAATTATCATGTGAGGGTCCAAGCCGCCCTTAACCGTGGGCACGGCTGATATATCAGTTTTACACTCTGCAGAGGTTGTACACTTTACCCACAGCTCGTGTTCTCCTTGTCGCCCGGGTTTGCAAGGCCCTTAAACACTTCCTTTGGTGAGTGGCGAGGGTTCACTACGAAGCCTTTACAAAGACCCAAAGTTAAACTAGCAGCCCGCTAGAGTTTCAGCAGCGGTGAGGTCCACAGCCCTCCCAAGAGAGGACGTACCTTAGCAAAGACTACTCCTACAAAAGGACCGAGCTATGACCCCTCACCGGCCCCCTCCTTGCCCTTACGGTAAGACCACTAGCCAACCCCAAGTCTAATTAATTAGCTAAGTCAGAGCCATGTGAAACTGTGGTTGCACTGTTTTCTTGGGTGGTTCTCCATGTTCCAATTAATCATGATGATCTTGTAATTAAGCAAGAATATAACAACATAAATTAAATCATGATTAACATTGCATAAAAGATAACAGAACCAACCCAAGTTTAAGCAAGCTAAGCATTTCTACCCATGATGTAACCAGGTGATTCAAGGTTCAAGGTAAAAAGATCTAGTCATGTCCTAATAGGATAACCCGTCAAAATTAATGCATAACAGTAAAGTAAAGTGAATTTCATGAATGTAAATGGGACAAAAAGAATGTTCATGTAGAGGGAGGCCACTTGCCTTCCTCAACAAACTGCTGTTGGTCCTCTTCAAACAGCTGCTGCTCCTGATCTTCCTCGAACGGCACGTTCTCTACACGATCACACAAGACAATACAACAAAATAAATAAAAACAGTACATCAAACAGTACTAAAAGTACAGAACAAGCACCTTAAACTAAAGAGCATGCAAAGACGATCGCGTGGACGCGAAGATCGCCCAAAACGGATTTAAAACGACGAAACTACGCTAGTTACAAGGTTGCAGGGACCTATATGCAATTAAAACTAAAGTCTGCGTACTGTTTTGATAAAAAACCGAGGGCACAAACATAAATAAACAAAGATCTCAGGGCTAGCAAGCGATTTGACCAAGGACAGGACGGCGGGCGATATTATTCAAAAGAACAGGGGCTTATACAGGAAATACAAGGGCATATATATGAATATTTTCTACTGCAGTTGGACCGCGGGTTGATTAAAAGAAAGTTCAGGGACTCTTTAGCAAAACAGCCGGCGACCGGCGGGTTTGACCCACGCTGACCGGTACGCGGGGCTGATCTGGTCCCTTGATTCAAGATCGGGCGGCTGAAATTGAAAGGGGGCGCCGGCGACTTCGGAACACGGCGGCGCCGGCTCGGGCCGCGGCGGAAGGTCGCCGGAGCATCGCCGTAGCACGCTACAGGCCACGAGAACGAGAACAAATGACTCAGGGAGCATCAGTGAGGCATGGGAAGCTCACCAAGGGTGTTTGCAGGGGCTGATTGTGACCGGAGATGCTCGTCGGCGTAAGGAGGCGGCGGCGAGCTTCGGTCGGACGGTGAAAGGGATGTTCCGGCGTCGGTGGCGGCTCCTGGACGTCGGGAAACGGCTCCGGAGCTTCCTGTGAGTGAGAAGATGGCACCGAAGAGGTTAAGAGGGAGCTCGCACCGGCGAATTGAGGCGGCGGCGGCGGCTTACCTCGTCGGCGTAAAAACGAGCTCCGGGAAGACGAATTAGGCACGGGGTTGGTGGTTTTGGGTTTTGGAAAGCGTGTGTGCGCGAGGACGAGTGAGAGGTAGGTTTTATAGCCAATCGGAGGGAACAGAGGGGGGGCTCGGGATGGAGAGGATCCGAGGGCGGCGAGTGTCATGGCCATTGATTGGCATTGAGGGCTCGGCCGTTGCCGAGGGGGAGGAAAGGGGGGGAGTGAAGGAGCGAGGGCGGCTCGGTGATGGCGCAGTGAAGAGGATTGAAGAGGGGCGGGGATTGCGGGCGCGGACGTGGGCAGATGATGCGGACGCGGGCGACGGCGGCTCGGGCGAACGGCTGTCGCGAGGAGGAAGAAACGCGCCGACATGTGGGGTCGAGCGGTCAGCGAGGGAAGAGCGGGAGAAGGGGAGAAAGCCGGGTGGGCCGGCCTGCTGGGCTGCGGAATGGGCCGAGCGAAAAGGTGGGTTGGACCGGACCGAAAAGGGAGAGAAGGAAGGGAGGGAAAAGGAATTAGATTTGATATTTGTTTGAATTGGATTTGGATGAATTTGAGAGATATTTGAGTGGGATTTGTATTTGGATAGGATTTTGAGATCACTCAAGCAAACAAAAACAAATGCATGGCATGAAATGCAACAACCACTTATTGTACTAAGATTAATTATTTAATGTTCAAGTAATTAAGGCCACAAATTAAATAAAAGAAAATAAATTCATTAAACCTATGATCAACCTAAACAAAGTTTCTATAATTTGTTACATGATGGAATTTGGGTGTTACAGTAGGGAATCTACACCACACTTAACATTCAAATAGCAATAAGGCATAACCAAAGCTTCCTTTAACTAATCAAGATGAATCTAGCTCCGACGTAGGGAATCTAGACCAAGCATGACAATCAAAGATTAATCTAATTGTATTGTAAAGATCCAGCTCCGACGTAGGGAATCTACACCAGTACAATACTCAAAGAACAACCAGATTAAACCACAAAGCAGGATCGGACATAGAACGATGCTGTAAGATAAATATTGCTTAAATCGGACCAAGACCAATGCTCAAAGCCGTTGAAGAAGTAGAATTGATTCACATGGCGTAGATCTAAACCAATCTAACGACTCCAACAAACCGCAAAGACTACCTTTAGTAACCAAGATTACTCTAGCTCCGACGTAGGGAATCTAGACTAATCTTGATACCTAGCTCCGACGTAGGGAATTTAGGCTTAAAGTGTAGTCCGATAAACGATAATCTGTTGAATAATCAATATTGATCTAGCTCCGACGTAGGGAATCTATATCAATCTTGATTATCCAGAGATAATCGGTTGAACAGTATAAACGAGAAAGGGCGATGCGCCTCAATTCAAAGCCTATACTAGTTCGATAAATTGACTAACTTACTGGTAAGCCGGAGATCAGAACTGATGCAGCCCGTCCACCAATGAGCTTCGTCGGTAACTACTACTAGGGTTTTGGCGTGAAGCCGGGTTGTATTGATTGTGAGGATTGTTCTTTACAATGGACGAGGGTTCAAATTTATACCCTGGTCATGGAGAGTCCTGATCGGACCAGACTAACTAAATAAGGTAAACTAAGCTTAAGATAGAACGGGACTCTCATACGCCTTCTGAAAAGGAAATAGTCCCTGGATCTGATACGCCTCCTCCTTAGCCGACGCGTCTTCCCTCTTGTACTCGTCATCGGATCGGACTTCCGCTTCATCGGACCCCTCTTCAGCGTCAGCTTCCTTCTCTGTCACCTTCGGCCTTGACCAGTCAGCGGGCCCACTGCGCAGTCTCAACCTCACCACGTCATCATCTGACTCAGCATGTCAGGTGCGAAAATCCGGTGTCAACACAAGGAAGTCACACGATGTAGATCATCCAGCAAGACGCATGGTAATGGATACATGGTAGTGTACCCAACTAGAAGACAACTACTGAATAAGGAGTACCAGGATGATGCATGTGCTGAGGAGGCACTACATAGGGAACATGCAGAGCCGATGGATGCATTTGGACAGCTGCAACAAACAATGGATGCTGAACATGCTGACATGGAAAAGGAAAGGGAAGAACATATGCTTCAGATGGAACAATTTATGAAGGAAAGGGAGGTCGAAAAAGAAGAATTTAAGCAACAGATGGAAGCTCAACTTGCTGACAGGGAAGCTGAAAGGGAAGAACATAAGCGTCAGATGGAAGAAATGATCAAGGCAAGGGAGATTGATAAAGAAACACTTAAGAGAGAGATCCTCCAAATGGTAGCAGAATCACATGGACAACCAGTGTTACCTCAGGTACTAGTAATGCAAAATCTTAACTTGCCAAAGTGAGTTATTCAATGTGTTTCTCTCTTTACCTCCTATACCTGCATGCCTTGATCTTTTCATAGTTTGTCCCAACATGACCATGTGCCCATGACCTTGTTATTTGTCACAATCATGTTTTAGTGCACAGATTTTGCATCTCATTAAATCTCAACATGTAAGCAACAGCAATTTTTGAAACTTTCAGTATTCTATTCTAAGCAAACAATATATGCAGGCAAACAAAAATGGGAAGGAAACTGCAGAGGTGCCTCCTGCAACAAGCTTGACTAAAGTAAGCAAACAAACTACACAACATGACTTCTCTTCATCCTAGGTACTTTCTCAATAGAAAATATGTTAAGCATGCTATCATCTTTACTACAAACAATTGGGCCTAATTGTTTGACTACAACTTATTGATTCGTAGGATAACCTATAACAAATGATCAAGCCGGAACTTCTACCTCAAGCTAACCAACCTTTAGTTGCTCCTCGTACTACTAGAAGTAGTGGTGCGACTAAAGAAGCAGGGAGTACAGCAGCAGGGGGCAATATTACTACACAGCAACTGAAGGAACAAGCTGCTACGAGACGATCATCAAACAAAAAGAAGTAGCAAGTCGGCAAAGACAAGTGTTGGGATCGTCAGTGTGGAAGCAACCTTTGCTGAACTACTACATCTTTTAGTTCATTAGCTTTATTCGAAACAATTGTGTGTTGCAAACATTATGTCTTTGAGTTCTGCGTGTGTTTCTAAACAATTTGACATTGCATGGCTTCATCGATGAAATATTGTTGAATTGTTTGATGGGTGTAAATGCTTTTATTTTGATCATATATATAACATATTGTGGCAAACAAAACGTGACAATAGATTTGCCAGTTTATGCAACTATATATTCATCGTGGCAATAGATACTCTACCACAAGACAACCAAAATAGAGGCTTCATCCTACGGCAACCTAACATTATAGTGCTAACACCGATTTATTTCCGTGGCCATAGAGGGTCCATTTGTACCAACCAACAATTTATCGATGCAATAGTGGTCTCCACATTTAGCAACCACGCCTTTATCGTGGCAATAGTGGTCTCCACCTTTAGCAACCACATCTTCATCGTGGCAATACAGGGGTTCACCTAGAGCACCCAAAACAATATTGTGGCAATATAGGGATGCACCTAAAGCAACCAAATACGTAAGGTGGCAATAAAGGGATCCACCTATAGTAACCAAAATGTGATCGTGGCAATAGAGGGTTGTACCTATTGCCACGATTATGATGCGTGGCAATAACTTGTTTACAACCAATGTTTTTTGTTGCTAATATACATATTGCCACGCTTTGGGATGTGGCAACAAGCACCTAGGGCAACAACTAATTCATTGCAATAGGTTTTGTTCTCACCAACACAATCGTTACCTAAGCTGTTACTTGCCACGCATTATTGCGTTGCAATAGGTATTTCTATGCAACGGAAAAATTGACTTCATGGTCAACACTATGGACAACGGAGGTACTTCCACGAAATTTTTTCATTGCAAATGCACTTATTGCAACCAAATCGGGCATATTGCAACGAATGTAGGCCATTGCATTAGGGGGTTTTTCTTATAGTGATACCACTGTGCTAAGCTTAGCCTGTGCTCCATTAGATTAAGGTTACAAAGTACTCCATTAGATTAAGGTTACAAAGTACTACTTAGAGATAGAGGCTCTTGAGGATGAGTGTGTGTTGAAGAAGGCCTCCTACCCCCTATTTATAATAGGGGAGGACGATTTCTGGTGCTCCCAGGATGGAAACACCCATTTGGAGTGAATGGGGACGTGAGGGAAGGCTTGCCGCCAAGACTTGGCGAGAACGGAGACCATCCAGGTTCGACCAAACCTGGGATCGGCCGAACACTGGCCAGCCCCTTTCCCGCCAGTCTTCCTTTGGGTCAATGGCATGTGGGCCTTCCCTGGTGTGACTGGTTTGTGGGCCTTCTTGACTGTGTGGTCGCGGAGTTGTGTCTGCGTGACGTGTTATCCATCATTTGAGCAAGTTTTCTCCTCTGTTGTAGTCCTTGTGTCCTGTAAAGACATATAGCTATGATACAAGTGGAACTAGGTTATTCATAAAGATATATGCTAGTAAGTGTATAGTACATCCATATAAAGTGAGTATATTGATGGTCGGTTTTAGCTTGTAAGGACCGTCAACAATAACCCAAAGCAACTTGAGCATGAGGATGCACAAGCATTGTACTCAGGCCTAACTATGCTTGTGAATGATATAAATTCTTTAGGTGTCAACAATATTGATGACAAGGGCATCATCCGCTTGTTGCTCCACAACCTTCGCAAGCTAGACTATGATATGATGACGGCCATCCTCTTCGAGAAAGACCTCGACAAATGGACACCAAATCAGTCCTCAACAAGGTAACAGCATAAGAGCTATGAATGGAGATCAAGCCAAAGCCAAGATCGTCTTCACCTATTCCAAGCATTGCTCTTGCGAGCAACCAAGAGAAGAAGAAGAGCAAGAAGAAGGAGGAGAGCTCAAGTGAAGAGGAAGAAGAAGACTCCTCGAATGATGATGAGAAGATGACCCTCGAGCTTCAAATGCAAGTCAAGAAGTTGGTCAAGAGCATGGAGAAGATCAACTCGATGGGGTACATAGTCCACATCAAGGATGTGAAGCATCACCAACACATGATGATCAAGAAGATCAAGTATGAGAAGAAGAAGGAGAAGGAGCCCAAGCATAAAGCCTTCATCACATTCAAAGAATGGGTGAGTGATGATACACTCAACAACAAGAGCTCCTCCTCCTCGTCACACTTATGCCTCATGGCCAAAGGTATGGAAAGCGATGTAAGTGATGACTCTGATTCTGATGATGAATCCCCCACTAATCTTCTCACCTTGATTCATGAGCAGCAAGAAGCCCTTAAGAAACTAACCAGAGATAATAAGGCTCTCAATTATCTTACTAAACTCCTTGCTACAAATTTTGAAAAATTGTTATGCAAATTTTAAGTGCTTAGCAAGGAGCATGAAGAACTCCAAATTGAGATCCTTAACAATCAACCTAAGGACTTGTTGTTGAACTTGGAGCAAGCTATTCCTTATGTAATTCCTATCTCCAAGATTGATGCCTCTGCCTCTTGCATTGATTTAATTGATGAATCTTGCTGACCCCCTTGCAGTGAGAAATGCTTTGAGAATGTTCTTGTAAAAACACTAATTATCTCATTGCCAAGGAGAATGATGAGCTAAAGCAAGAATTGGAGTTTCTAATGCAGAACTTGGCAAACTTGAAGGGCAAGGGCACTGAGAGCAATGTCCAATCTTCTCAAGATAACTATACAAAGCTTGAGAAGGGAGCAACCATGACTTGCTTCAAGTGCTATGAAGAAGGCCACAAGTTCTATCAATGCACTCTAGTCAAGGTGACGCCCAAGATTGAGAAGAAGAAGGCCAAAACCACCATCAAGTGCTCCCTCATCTACACCAAGCCAACCGCAAGAACAAGGTAAATTCTAACACCTATGTCCTTAGGAAGAAGGTTAATGGCAAGGTTGTTGCTAGCACGGTTGGGAAGCCCAAGATGAAGGAGTGGGATTGGAACCCACCCATTTGGGTGCCCATGGATGTCATCACCAACATGAAGGGGCCCCAAAAGGTTTGGGTTCCAAAGGATACTTGAAGCCCAAGGATCGGTCATGGGGGAATTGGAGGCTTGGCTCACAAGAAGAAGAGGAAGATCACATCAAATAGCCAAGCTTGCAAGATTGGACAACATTTGCCCAAATCTCCCACACAAAGGTAAAAAAGGTAATGGTAATACAATTCAAATTCTTTGCCTATTTACTTTGCTAGATTTGTATGTGCTACCTTTCATATCCTTTGTTTTCATGTGGTATCTCTTGCAATATCTAGTGTTGCTATCTTATGGTAAGTTGCTTGTGCCATGCAGTCTAACCCAAGAGCAACTTACATGGTTTGTTAAGTTTATGTAGGTTTTGTACACTTGGTTAGTTTTATGGTACATGAGCTTCATAAGGTATGAATTGAGTACCATGACCACAAGCTATTGGCTTAGATTCTGAATTGTTGTTCAAAACAACGTGCATATCCTTGCTAGTCATTCGAACACTAAATGCACACATTTAGGGGGAGTTTAGCTTATGATTTGTGATTTTGGAGACTAACTTGTTCATCAAGCATATTCTTATTGTCTTCATGTGCCATATGATATCATACTTAGAGAATGTGCTTCACTCATAATGTGACCCTACAACTCTATATGTGCGATTATAGAAAATTTGGTGCTTTCATGCATATTGAGCCATGTCCTATGGAACTTATGATCTTCATATCTAATTTTATAGGCTATGTGCTCATACATTTTCCTATGATCAAGTATCACTCATGGTCCTTATGTGGCATCATCATTCAAGTGATATTTGACTAATTCCCTACGCTACTAATCCCCTCTATGAGCTATGTTGTTTTGGTAGGTCCTTTTAGGTGAGTTGATTCCAAAGGGGGAGAAGTTTGGATCAAAGCAAGCTTAATGTACAAGACCTCATGAGAAAGGAGGAGAAACCATGAGAAAGTGGGAGAATACATGTAGGGGGAGAAGTCGTGAAAGAGATGTTAGACTTAGGGGGAGGCCACACCGATGGTGCTACTTCAAATTAGATGGGGAGATTGTAAGGAAGTTGGCTTTCTAATCCAATGAGGAAGGTAGTAAGCATCCAAGCAAGTGTAAGTGCTTCAACTTGGTCAATTTTTGCAAATTTCATACTTGCTTTGATTGTGTTGCCATCAATAACCAAAAAGGGGGAGATTGTAAGGAAAATGGCCCCATGTGCCATTTATATTATGATTTTGGTGATTGAATGAAAACATAGTCATTGTGACTAACAAGTTTGTTAAGTGATATACATAGGATATTACGTCCCAAGGATGATTCCCAAGCACAGCCAAAAACTAGAGATAGTCTTATTTTTTAGTATCCAAGACATGGTATTGGAATGTGAAACCATGGAAAGGGCCTAACTTGATTGAATAGGATCAGCCCGCAGAGATTACGCACGGCATATGATACGTCGACCATCGGTGTACATGTTGAGAAGCTTACGATGTGTGAAGCTCTCTGAAGAAAGGCAGTGACATATGGTATGGCGATACACGGCGTACATGTTGAGAAGCATACAGCGTTCGAAGAAATCAGAAGAAGAGCATCAGCGTATGTTCCGGTGTTACTGTGCACATACAGGGCGGATGATACGATGCTCAAGGCATGGACGTGTTCAAGTTGGGGAGTAAATACCCTACACGGCGTATTATATGCCGACCATCGGCGTACTATCAGCGTACATATTGTGTAGAGGTGATGTCAATAGAAGTTGAAGAAAAGGCCACACGACATATTAAACGCCGACCATCGGCGTACAAGTTCAGAAGCATAAGGCTTGTGCAAGTAGCCATTGGAAAAATGATTTGACCATTGGAAAAGCACATGGCGTATGATACGTCGATGGGGGAAAGTGCACGATGAATTATACGACATTCACAATTTCTGTTTACCTTTTGAGCAATGGCTAGTCCACCCCTTTGGGCTTTATATACCACCAACATTCGGCCATTTCAAGGTGCTGGAGTCCAGAGAAATTCATCTAAACCCACGAGGCATCCAAGCTACCATTTGTGCTGCATAGGTCATCTATAGTGAGTGAGAGAGCTAGGATAGGCCTAGTGAGAGAGTTTGCAAGGTGTTGAGCCTTGTGCTTAGTTCTAGAGTGAACAACTCTTGTACTCTCGGTGTGTCGGCCCCTTGGAGTCTTGGTTACTCGCCAGTAAGTCTTCGACCCTGCAGCTTGGTGTGGAGCGACGTCGACGACATTGTGCGGGGGACGAGGTGACCCCCTCCTTGGTGCAGAAGATCCGTAGTGAAGACGGTGTCAAAATCTCCGGAAGGGTAGGTTGATGAGAGCAATGTCTTAGTGAGTTGCTCATCATCATTCTTGGGGAGCCTTTTTGGTGAGCTCAATGCCATGACCGGGAAGCAAGACATGGCGAACGAAAGCACATCCTTTGTGGAGCTCCAACGTAGAGTAGGCATTAGTTGAACAACGGGGTAAATCTTCGTGTCTTTACCTTTTCTAGAGTAGTATCTTGATAGGATTGGCTCTAGGTTGCAAAACTCTTTTGGATAGGTGCAAACACTAGTAGGAACCTTAGATGCACATCTAGATAGTATGTCTTAGTTTTATTTTGTGAAATTAGAGGCATGTGGTAGGTTAAGTTTTTAAAAAGCCTAATTCACCCCCTCCCCTCTTAGGCTATCATGAGCATCGATTCCTTTCAGCCGTGCGTGGCACGGGCACTGTGGGAGTCGAGCCAGGACCGTTCTTTTTAGGGCCGGGCCTGTTTCGGCCGAACGTGACTGGCCCAGCTGTCCAACTGTATACATGCACATGGTGTGCATTGAAGCGACCATGACACCCTAAGAGTAGATGAGTTAGGTGTCCTAAAAACTAAGTCTTCAAGCACATATAAAATCCAAAACTCTGTTAAAATCCACTTTCGAGCATTGTCCACACCTCAAAATCTGTTGTGCATCGCCAGAACAAACAGCATGTACATCTTCTCGAACTTCAAGCTATCATGCTCTATGGAGAAAACTAGCGGTGTAAACAGTGCTTGTCATAACCTACCATGGGAGGAAGAAGGTTCATATAGAAAACCATTAACTCCATGCTGTAGTTTTCCTCAATACTCCGCCGTGAATACAAATAGTGACACTTGAACTAGCGGCGTGTAGAGCAGCCCCTGCTCCCACTGCACACCATGCCTTCCCCAATGCCCCCACTGTGCAACGTCAAAAGTTACACCGTGTAGAATTTGACAAATCTTCAAATTTGCAGCCAGCACTAGTGAGAAACAACACCGTTCATTATTGCCCATGGGCAGAACGAGCGTTGTGCAGATGTTTTCGTTGAGTAGAGTCAAACCTGCATGGCAAAGGAGAGCGCCAATGGAATATTCACTCGGCAGAACTTAAGGCTTGTAGAACTAAAGTAGACTTTGTCCAATTTAGCCCACCTAAGCCTTTGTTTTAATAATACCTTGTCTTGGATGCCATGAAATAAGTCTCTGATTTTTTGCTATGGTTTGGAATTAGTCCTTGGTACCAAAAATTCATACAAAGATCACTTGATAAAATCCATAGTCCCAATGGTTATATTGTCATTCGAGCCCAGCATCACAATGTAATGGACTAGGGAGCCATTTTCCTTACGGCTGTCATCTCTCAGCTCCTTTATAACAATGCAGCAAAAAAGAAGAATGCCCAACGTCATTGGTGCGCACAAAAGAAAATAGTAGATGTAAGAAAGTATGCCATGATTATTGAGCATGTATCCTACTCTTGTTTCCTCCATAAATCAGTTGAATCCACACCGTCATTGAGGATGGAGGAGCAGGATGCAATCACATGGTGTGGCATGGAGGTAGATGATGACCCAATTCTCCTGTGCATGAACACCCTGCAAAAGATGCATTATTAGAAAAAAACCACATCAATACCCAAAGTCAGTACTAAACAAATCTAGACCTGATACTAAAGCAAACTTGGGATCCCCTAAAGAAATTTTAGTACCCAGTGGTAACAAACACCAGTTCTAATGTCCACCTTTAAGTACCGGTTAGTGTTACCACACGCTAATAAATGGTCTTCCATAGGTACTCCAAAAGTAAATCATCTCTTATGTCTTATCAAGTCATATATGATGTGTAGATGAGATGGCAAGTATGATATTCATGAGACCAGAGGTCCCACATTTGAATCCCTAGAGGCCTCTACAGAATGTAAATATTATTCTTGCAAATCCCTTATATAAGGAAAATGGACCTAAAGATAGGACATTTGTGATTTTGGTGATTGTATGACAACATAACCATTGGGACTAACAAAGTTTGTCAACTGTTCATTTGAAGGTATTTTAGGTGGATGGAATTCAAACCATGTAATCCAATTTACAGCTGAAAAATAGATAGAATATTTCTCAGACATCCAAGACATGGCATTAAGAAGCCTAAAGAAGAACCCACAAGGAAATGAAGCAAACAGTCATGAAAGAGGAGCACCGCAACAATCGATCGAAACAAAGACTCAGTGGGAAGATGAGAAAGCCACCGACACTTGCGGTGCAAGTGTTGCTGAAGCACCACAATAGTCGGTCAACTGTGGTAGGTGCCAGACTTGGGCAGGTAGCAGTAGCAGCAACACTAACTATCGTGGTGGTCAGTCCAAAGACCCATCGCTATAGTCGGTGGTGGTCAAGACAAGTGCAGACAGCACTGGTTTGATGGACTATTGCGGTGGTCTCCTTGGATGAGGGACCACAATAGTCAGTGGTCCCAATGGACCCACTGTCAGATACTTAACGACTACCTGTACGGGGGAGGACAGGAAGTTGTAGTGCTACACCCTATGGGTACTGCAATAGTCGGTCCTATGCAGAAAAGCACCAACGGCTAGCTAACAGCTAGTCTTTTGGTTGGGGCTATAAATACCCCTCCACCCAGCCATTTGAGAGGTGTTAGAGCTTGGGAAAGTATTGGGTGTTGAAGTTCATCATTTCATGTGCTCTATCCACCAAATTGCTTAAGAGAAGATTAGGTAATTAGCAACAAGGCTTAGGCTTTGATTGGTGCTACTTTAGCCACCTTGCGCTTTGCTTTAGGCTTTAGTCTGGGAGTTTAGTATTGTTTGCATACCTCTTTGCTATCGGTGCTTGCAAACACCAAGTGTTGTAAATCCGGGATGTTGTAGTCTTGTGAGACCCTCCAACAAAGCTTTGTGCAGAGGCCACTGGTAGGTGTGCAAGGGAGTAGAGACCCTTGGCTGTTTGCCGAAGTTCTACTATAGTGAAGACAACGAAGGTCACCAGCGAGAGGACAAGTGAAGACCTACTCGTGTTGATGGTAGTACCGTTGGCTATCACGGAGTTTCTTGCCACCGGAGCATTGCCCAAGGATCCCAAGAAGGGGCTCCAACAAGGACTAGGGAGTAGTTAGCTAACTTCGTGATTCCTCGGGAAAAATCGACGTACCGAGCGTTTGCATTCTCTACAGTTTACACTTTCGTATTTGTATTGTTCCCTCTACATTCCACGTTTATCTTTTCTAGAATTGCCTTCTGTAGTTGATAGGATTGGAACCTGGGGTGCAAAGCTCTTTTATTGTAGAGATAGTAACAAATAGGAAAAACCTAGTGCATATCTAGATACAATTTGGAATAGGTTTTTATAAATGTTTGGAGCTTTAGTTTTTAGGACATCTAATTCAAGCCTCACTCTTAGTCACGGTCCTTTCACCTTAGTACTAGGTGAATAACATGGTATCTAAGGTGGCACTTTTGGTACCAGATTTTTTTAGTACTGTGTGAATAACCCGGTACTAAAGGGTGCTACATTCTCGGTACCAGTTACGAATCTAATACTAAAGGGACATTTGAGACCCGGTGGTTCTAAAATTTAACTCTCCAGTAGTGACTCAACCTGAGTTTGATGGCCCTTATCTCCTTTTTCTTAACGGCAGCAGATTGCTGGCATCACAACAAAGATGAACCAGCAGATGATCGAGCTGTTATGGTCGCGCAAACAGCAGGGGTCCTGTCCTGCATGGCGTGCGTGCTCTTGTCAACGGCGACGACGGTGAACCCGAGTTCTAGCTGTGGCAAAACCTAGACTAGGGCTTTAGGGCATACCATCGTCGTGATAATGAGACATATAAGGAACCAAATCGATTCGAGAAGGTTTATAGAAATGACTGTACATGCGACCAGATTTGTTCCCTTCAGCCATTTAAGTTTTATCTCATGATGGAACTAAGCGTAGCTTAGTTGGTTAGGCTCCTTGTGGTGAAACCTACCCATTCAGGTTGGAGTCTCCGACTCAGCACGGGTGTTACATTTTCCTGGATTTATTCTAGGATTTAACCGGTGCTATTCTTTCAATGATAGGCGACGTACCCATCGATAACGAGGCGCCTGTGGTGACTTCATCAATCTCAAGATTGGAACAGCCGACCCAGCCTCTCAAAGGTGCTCATGGGGTAGGGTTTGTGTACGTGTATTTATAGGGGTGAGTGTTTGTGCATGTGTGAGCATCTGCATTTGTACTGGTCTTTCGCAAAAAGTTTTATCCTATGATAGATTTACTGTTAGGTATTTTTGCTTTCTCTTATTAACATGGAATTTTCTTGAGAGTCCATGATTAGTATATAGATAGGTAGATAGATAGATGCATACGCGTAGATAGATGGATTATAAGTCTCATAAAAATATTGTTCCATGAAACCATGTTTGAATACTTAGGGCCAACATGCATACCATTAGATCTTGTACAAATCATAAAGAGCTTACTATATTTGATAAAATTACTTGAAACCTTTCTAATTCTGCAAGGAAGGCATCAACATGTTCGTTCCGGACACACCGAGAGAACACATTGATCCCATCTTTTCCGTTGCATCTAGGGGATATATTGCATAGAGGAGCCCGTGGCATACGGTCGGCATAGCACAGTACCCTAGTTGCTATCCCAGCACCAAAATCAGCCTCTTCAAATCCCAGATTTTGAAAGGATGACACAACCAATATGTTGTATCTGATCGTGTAGAGAAACTCCTGATTTATCACTGGCGGCTGGTCTCCAGCTTCTTTCTTCTTGAACTGGTGAGGTATTTGATTCATGGCATTCTTGATCATCTTGACTATATCAATGATATCTCCGTATGCAACTGCCCCACATGTTGCCTTTACTAGCAGTCCAGTGGAGCAATTACCGTAGTAGCCATCCTTGGCACCCACATGCTTGCGCAGATTGGCAGCAAATTGAAGGAAACATGGGGCATCTGGGTTTGAGATGATGGCACGAATACGGCACTTCCATAGCAAAGCTATGACCGCCTCAAAGGTTGTGCATATCTGACCATTAGATCCGGTGTGGAACTCAGCCTTGATGCGGTTGACAGAGTTGGAGGGAATGGTGATGTCAAGCAAGGGAAGTTCGAGTGGCTTGAGGCTCGTTGTAAGGTCCTTTACTGCAGTGTTTGCTGAATAGAGGCTTGGGAGTGTATTGTCGAACCTGATTGGAACAACTGATGGCGTTGCCAACCCACGGGCAAGTTCACCAACAGCCTGGATGAATTGGGCCATCCCAGCGCCATCAGCAGCAGCATGGTTCCAGTTCAGCCCTACGATGAACCCGCCACAAGAGAACTCTGTCACCTGCATCATCAATAATGGATCAGCAGGGCTACAGCCGCCCTCTGGCGTGTTGTAGATGACGATGAGCTTATCTAGTGCTGTAGTGCTAATGGCAGGTGACTGATCGAACAACTTAAATTCATTCAGAGTACAGTTGGCCGATGCGGCGACAAACACCACTCCTTCACCGGAGCACTCAATCGACAACTCATCATGGTGGACTCCTGATGCAATGCGACCAGCGATTGGGTAGTAATGGACTAGTGCTTGGGACAATGCTCTCTTTATGGTTTCTGCTGGCTGATTGATGGGATGTTCGAACACAAGCAAACACGTCACTGGGAGCTTCTCAAATCCCTTGTCGAAGGATGAAAGTTCGATGTTTCTACATATCGCTACCGTCTCTGATGGCTTGACAACCATCACAGGAGACTTGCTCACTACAATGCTCATTGGCCCTATGTGGAAGAAATGCTCTTTCTTCAAGGTGAACCTTGGCGTGCAGCACCATGGTTTATACAATGGTGGGGGCTATACCAGTTATCCCGCTAGCGCAGACTTTATGATATTAAACATAAAAGTGTGCATAGTTAAAATCCATCAATCTATCTAGTACTGTTTCTGTATCTATAATTACTACTTGCTCTGAGAAAGCCCTCATATTATTCATAAAAATCAATCAACCCATCCATGCAAGTATGATGGCTCAAGGTTTTTTTTTTCTAGATTCCCTTACCTTCCTATATATATATATATATATATATATATACATACATACATATATATATATACATACGTAGGTCGATGAGACAAAATTAAAGGCAATAAATATACTCCCTCCATATTGTAAAGAAGTCATTTAGGACATTGACACAGTCTCTAAAACATAACTTTGACTAATATTTTTTGCCATAAATTATTTATAAAATATATTTAAAGAGTACTTTTATAAAATAATATTTCAATACGAATCTACTCGTACCATTTTCACATTTCTAAACTTAACACATAAAAAAATATTTGTAGTCAAAGTTTAAAAAGTTTGACTCAGGACAATTTCAAAACGACTTCCTTTACAATATGGAGGGAGTATGTTTCTCTTTCCAAACCTTTTACTAATTACTTTGACCACTCATGAAAAATAGAGACCTAACAAGCTCACGAAAAAAAGAAACCTAATTAACTACTTTGCATCGGTCATCAGCCACTGAATGGCTGTATCGGAGCATCGACCATGTGCTATCAAGTGGCAAATTAAGGTGAAACTGTGAGAAATAATGTTTCAGTGTAAACTTATGTGCAAATTTGAAGTCTATGCATTCCGAAATAACATTGAGATTTTCTTTAACATAATCTGCGCAGATCTGAGATCAATCAGAGAACCTTTGAGCAATCTTTGATTCCTCACTTGGTACAATCCACAAGTCAGTGGGTGAATGGAGTACGTACATAATTGCGATACCGTTGCCAGCTGGTAATGCATGTGAGCGAACAATATAATAACTAGTCTGAGACAGTGTCTCCTCGTTAGACAGATGAGGCTGAATAATATGGATGGACTGTTTCATTCAAATGGTATGAAATCGCAGCTCATCAAGGGGTCCAAGGGAAAGATGCATTCGATGTGTTGGAACTTATGGAAAATTAATGCGAGCTGGCCTGGGCATGCTGCGCTCGTATTAAGTAATAAAACCGGGAGATTCATTCACAGCTGCGTAGGGTCAACGATCGATCAGATGTGCAATGGAATCAGGATAATTAATGGATTTTTTGCACCCGCCATGGTTGGTTGCACAGAATACTAATACATATTATAAATCTACCACATGCATGATAACCGCGCCGTAGAATCTTCCAACCTGGCAAGCTGACTTCGCGCTATACAATTCACACATGAGATGCTTTGCCAGGTTAGGTCAATGGCGTCACCATGTTGTACACCCAATCGCGTGGCCACTTCAGATTGATTTTAATCATCCAAATCTGATTTGCTCAAGGATATAATGTCCTTCTATATTTTTTTCCCGGCTAGTTGTTGGATGCACAAAATGCTAATACATATTCTAAATCGCCCAACGCCCACGCTAACCGCGCATATATATAAATTTGCATACCTCATATACAAAAAATACACCTAAGTTGCATTCTGAGCTGTCTCGCTCTATGTCATATGCTGGCTGCAGTGCATATTCGAGCAGGTTGTACTTGTATATGCATCATCAATATATTGTTGTTCTCACCGTTTACTTCAATCCCTTGGATCTGAGTCTATTTTCCCGGTACATGTCATGCACCTGTATATTTTACTTGGTGGTGCTCGATCGGGCTGTTGGGTCAATGGTGGCTAACAGGTTACTCCAGTACAAAATACTCAAAGATGGCACACCTATGCTTAGCTAGAGAACACAAAAGTAATTTCTTAATTACATTGTTCAAGACGGAATTTCATGTTACCCTTAGTTGGCACCGTGACAGTGGATCAAGCAAAGCAGCAAGCTGTGGCTGCGCACTACACCGTATTAATATTGCCTTGGTGGCGCCGAGTTACCTTGGTGGCTAAACATTACTACAGATATGGTTTTTCTAGGCGTCATTTTCACATCCGGTTCGTAAGTAGGTGGGCTCAGTGGCCGTTAGAGCCGACTGTGACAATGGTTGAAAATAGGATCTAATTTCATAGCCGGTTCCAACCACGAACTAACTGTGAATTATCACAGCAGTTCTCAATATTAATAGTCAGTGGGTTCTAGGCTATAGAGCATATTAACTTTTTATTTTTCTATTTTTTGAGATATTGTTTCTCGAAATATGAGAACACAAACGACAACAAAAAAACTGCAGCCTCATCGGACCTATGGTGTGTCTTTGGTAAATAATGAAGATTAAAATGTTTAACATAAAAGAAGTGCATCCCACCTAGTTTGCGCAACCTAAAACATTCATTTTGTTACTATTATATGGAAATTTTGTTAATGTGTTATATTTCCTATGAGTTGGCATGGAGGAGTTTTGTATTTCTATCAACTTATTCTTAATCATTTTTATTTGAAATGCATGTATTTCAAATCATACTTAACAAGTTGTATAAAAAATCTAAAGGAATACGCCTGAGGTTGGAACATATCCAGAAAAACTATATAATAGACTAAAAGTGTGCTATAGGTAATTTGCACTTTTTATTGACAGCTTTACTTGTAATAATAATAATATCTAAAACTAATCCAAAAATTATGAAATTGGCATGGAGTCCTTTATAGGTGTATACCATTCTCATAAAATTTAGTATATTTTAAGAAAATTAGACTATACATTATTTAGAAACAAATACATCGCTATCAGTCTTTTCTACATCTCAAGACAAACTTCAATGTTTGTGCACCCTAAAACATGATGTTTTCTCATATTAAGTTGCCAGGGATGAGTTTTGAATTGTTTTGAAATGATTTATTATTTTTTATAGATTAAATAAATTTTCATTACTTATAAGTCAATTTTGTATGCTGGCCTTTTTATTATTTTAATGATTTTCTTCTTTGAACAAGGAAAATGCAAGGACAACCACAAAAAATTTCGCCTTGATTGGTCCCTAGGTGTGGCCTACAGAAATTTATAAAGATTCAAAAATGTTAAAATAAAGCTAGGGATGCAGTATAAGAATTTGTGACATGCTATAGCGTGGAGTGCAGTAATTAGGGGATGCTCATTCAAATCCTAGAGGAGGAAACGAGTGCTGAAAATTATGGTGTTGGATGAGAGGGTGGCTAGTCCATCCGGGGGCCTCCCATCCCGATATAATTTTTTGTTGCCATTTGATATTTTTATATGGCTTCTTGTTAACATCCCGGTATCATACAAACTGCCACGTGTAAAATTAATTTTCATAGCCGATTTTGACCCGTTATGAGATTGTTCATTTTTAACACTGCTCTTTTCTAGTCGGCTGTCAAAATTGGTGCATTGCGATCCGGTTGTGAAAACATTTCCATAGTAGTGGAAGATAAACTACCAAGGAATATAACATTTTCTTGGTGGTGCTCATTTCATGACCTACATTGCGAGGAATAAAGGGGTGAATCCCATCACTCAATTTTTCAGGATACGGAACCCCTGGACTAAAGCAGGGAGTTTTTCGACCCACTTGCCACCATACTTCCTGAGTGGATCAAAGATTCGAGTCTTTATCCGATGGAGTAGCATGCCATTGGCCCTCTCAAATTGCTCATTGTACTGTGGGTGTCTGGCAGAGGTGTAATACATGTATATTATTCTCTCAGTACAATAGTCCCATAACTCAATGCTGGTAAACATGCTCCCAAGATTAGTAATAATCCGATTGGCCACACCAAAATGGTGAGTGATCCCTTTGATGAACCCGGAAGCTATTGCTGACTTGATGTTCGTGATTGGCTTAACCACAATCCACTTGGTGAACTTGCCAATTGTTAGGAACATGTGAGTAAAACCGCCTAGAGCCATAGGTGTTGACTGCTACTGACGTTCGAATCAATAGCAAACTATGAGTTCAAAAGAGGCAAAAAAGTTTTAGCTGTGGGCATAGGAGTTTAAATTAAAAAAATCCATCTTATTTTATTTTTGTGCAGGTGCAGGTCAAAACAGGAAAAAACAGGACCAATTGGGCCAAGTCCTGGTCAGCTGACTCTGCCCTGGCCCCTTTGAAGCCCATCTTTGGCCAACTAGAGGAAGCACACTTTGGGAAGCTCATGGACACTACTACAGAATTAATTTTTTTAGTCACTATTTTTACGGCTGGTTTTTAAAAAGTGACACTAATACATTTTCACAGCCGATTAGTACGTTGACCGACTGTGAAAATCATTTTCATAGCCGGTTTTGTGATTGGACCCGGTTGTGAAATTCAAATCTATTTTCACAGTCGGTTTTTGCCACGAATCAGCTGTGAAAATCCATTTTTACAGGCGGTTCTAAGCTACAGTACACAAATTTTTTATTTTATTTTTTGATATTTTTTATTTGACTAAGAGCACACAAGGGACAACAAAAAAAATCAGCTCAATCGGATCTAAGGTGTGGTCTCTAAAAAATCATAAAGGTTGGAAATGTTTAATATTAAAGAAGTGCAACATCGATTACTTTGCACGCCTTAAAATGTTATTTTTGCTTATATTATTAGGACACAATTTTTAAATGTTTTACGCTACATATGTGTTGCCGTGGAGTAGTTTTGGATTTTTTTGAAATGATTTGCTATTTTCTAACTATTAAATGAATTTCTAAGTACTTATTCTTAGTAATTCTAATTTGAACTACATGTCTCTTAAATAGCTCTTATCAAATATTAAAAATCTAGTATCTAAGGACATATGCTCTAGTTTAGATCAAATCGTGAAAAATATATGAAATGTCAATAGGTTTGCTATGTATAATTCACACTTTAATTTACTCCTTTACTTGTAAAAATAATAACAATATTAGCAACTTGTCCAAAAATTATAAAAGTTTTCATGGAGTCATTTTATAGGTGTATAATCTTCTCATAAAAAAATCAATGCATTTCAAGAAAATTAGACTATACATTGTTCATAAACATATGCATCTCTCATACTCTTTCACATACCTTAAGGCAAACTTTGATGTTTGTACACCATAAAACTTTTTTTAGCTCATATGATGTATAAATATATTTTTTACATATTTTATATTGCATATAATTTTCCATGGAGGAGTTTAGGAATTTTTTGAAATGATTTGCTATTTACTATGAATTAAATGAACTTTTAGCACTTAAAAATCAATTTTCATACAATTATTTTTTATTTTTATATTCTTTTTATGATATTTTTTCTAAAGTTATGTGCTAGTAAGGAACTAGCACAAAAATTGTCAACCTAATTGGATCAATAGGGTGGCCTCTAAAATTTTATAAAAGTTTGACAGAGTTAATATAAAAGAAGTGCATCACTTATTCCATGACAAGCAATGGTGTGGTGCAGTCGTAAGTGGAGCTACGAGCGAAGGAAGAGGTCATGGGTTCAAATCATGGAGAATGCAACAAGTGCAAAAATTGTGTAGTTGGAGGTGGTGGTGCCCGATTATAATGGGGCTGGCCTCCCATGTGGTTAATTTTTTTTGCACTCATTTAACATTTTTATTTGATTTTTGATTTTCAGTTTTTGAAATTATTTTTACAGCGGTTTATGTCAAAATCCTGCTGTGAAAATCAATTTGTAGCGCCATTTTATCAGCGCCACTTTTGAAAACTGGCTGTGATAATCCCTGTGTAGTAGTGGGCTGTGGAAGGAAAGTCGGTTGAAATCCATGGAGTGAAATCATACCAGATGAGAACACATAGATCAAAGAGGCCCACAACTAGAGCTAAACATACACAATATGAGTGCATCCACCAATGACACACCACAAGGGCCCACCGTGACCTACCAAAGGAGAGGGCGAAATAAGACATGGGCACGTCCATCGACCCCCTCCCCCCCTCCCGCTTACATAATTAGTTCACGCCCATGCTAAACCATATCGCCATCTAGAGTGTGTCAACCAGTCGTGGGCCAACTCAGTTTGTGCTGATGGTCCTTAAATATCAATCCAACCATCAACTGTACTAGACGTGTGGACGGGGGGATCGGTCGGGTGGTGCGTGGGCGGGGCGGTCGGCGGCGAGGTCGCCGCCGGCCGGGGTGGTGGTGGAGGCTGCGGCACTTAGGGTTAGGGTTTGGGGTTGGTCTGGAGGATCCGTTGTCGTCTGGACATAGAAAATGAGGGGGCTGGGGGGCGGCAGAGGACCGGTGTTGGCGACGGTTGGACGGGCGGCGGAGGGCACGGTGGCGCAGGAGCGCCTCCGGCCGGGCAGGATAGGAACCCCGGTGGGCGGTGCCGGCGGTGGGGGCAACGAGGTCTAGGTGTTACAAAGGGCGGGTAGGCGGGCAACAATGGTTGTTGGGGGGTGGGGGGGCGGGGCGGCGGCCGCCGGCCGCGGTGGCAGCGGGGAGGCGGGGTTGGAGGCTGCTAAGAAAGAAGATGAACAGGAGATGGGCCCGAATGGGCCAAATTCATCTCGTCTTTCTGGCATCCGTTCGCTATATAGGGACCCCCAAAATGGGCCGGCCACCGGGCCCACCAGTACACACAGGGTGTGGGAAGCATAGTGATAAGGACAGGCTTATTGTGCCCGGGACTTTGTCCCAATCTTTCACGGTATTAGCAGCAAATACTTTCGCTGAGTGTTTATTTTCATCATAAAAATAAACAATATGCCCAAAAAAAGACGCAATAGTGTTTCTCTTTGCAATAACCAAAAGTAACAAGCAAGATTGGACGGTAATGCTTCTCTTCAAACAAAAAATCAGTTTGGCACTTGCTCTCCAGCAGCAGGAAACATAATCGATATTGAAGTCCCAAAAACTGTAAGTAGATGCAATCCGAAACACTAGGAGAAACTTCCACCCGCGGTCACGATGAACCACAATCAGAAGAATGGGATCCCGACAGGAATCCAGGGCATGCCCTAGCAGCAGGGGCTCGATCACGCGCTCCACACAATCCGACGAAGGATCGGCAATGTAGATGAGAGGGAGTCTCCTCTCTGTTCTTCAGAGGAAAACCAATGACAAAATAAACTCATGATAAAAATCCAATCTCCCTTACATGGGCGTTAGCCCTAGGCTATAAGGCACGCATGCCAGTCAAAAGTCCATGTGTGACTCGACTAGGACTCGAAACAGACTCAGACTCAACATGACCCGACAATTACTTCAACGACCGTGGCGCGTACATATTGAATCTGACAATGGGCCTTGATCCAATGGAAAGGGGACCAAATTTCCTTTCCATCATGTACTTAAACAATAAAAACGGACATTGAATGAGGGAGATATGGCCAATTTACTATGGGCTTGTAAATCTGTGATGTGGCAATCAGAATTGAGTTCAAACCTTCATATCTTTAAACTCTTTGTTGGATCTGAACCAAAGTCTTACCATACTTGAAAAATGAAGTATTTTCCATCATACTTTTGCACATATTAGCCGCAACAAATATGGTCTCCATTGATTTAGTATTAATATCATAAATAACCCCTTCATTCATATCACTTTGCTGTGCATCAAAAAAACCAAGCTGCATAAAACATCTTCCCATAATATCATTGTGGGCTGAAATACGTGAAACCTTGCACTTCTATTTAAAAGTAGCCGATGGAGTAACTCTGGTGCAGGCACAAGGCCCTAGGATACTTGCGTGGGAGATCTCACGCACAAGCCAGGCATGCGCTCAGCTGTGGGCCCACATGCACGATGCACAGCGGCGCCGGATCCTTGGCGCCAAATGAACCTATACGCTCGTGTGGCAAGAGGGGTTAGAAGAATAAGAGGAAACAAGATATTCTCAAGGCCTCCTCCTGCACTATAAATATGACCCCCTCTATTGACCTCTAAAGAGTCAGATGTTGACTTTTTGAAAATTAACACTGTGGCCTAGAAAATTTGCTTCACTTCAATGCAGGTCTAAAAACTTGAGTTCATGGCGTGCCAGTCAGTTTGACCTAAAATTGACAAGATAGAGTTTAATCACTAATTTCAAGGGAACTCATCGGCTAAAGCCCCGAATTGTTCCAGCAATCAGATCCACATGAGGGGAAGTCCGATGCAAGCATAAACCATCGGCCATGAGTCCGATTCGTGATGATATAATATGCATTTAAATAAACCATCGACTATAAGAGCTGAATCGAAGACAAATTAGGTCTAATCATGCTCTTTATTACACATAATTCTAAAGTTTGAATAAACCAAAATCAGTGTCACTAACAATCGGATCGAAATTAACCAAGACAACATTGGTAGCAGGGTACCGATGTAGTCTACTCACTCCGATAGATATATATGATTTAAAAAACTTGCTTAAATCTAATCTGTTTGTGACTTGATAATTGAATCTAAATCAGCTATATAAACAAGAACATGAATAGATCTATTATAAAAATATCTTAAATAAACAGAATAAATAGATCTTTAAACGAATATAAGCCGAAATGACAAAAATCATGAGCCACGATAAAAGGGTGAGCGCTCTAAACGAAGAAGGGCGATACGCCTCAATCTAAAGCTTAGAACAACTCAATAAATTGGTGAATTATCTAAAAAAAGAAGGGCGATACGCCTCAACCTAAAGCCTAGAATAAATCGATAGGTGTCGCACTTATAGACAAACCGGAGGTCAAGATGATGCAGCCCTGCATGCTGAAGAACTCGACGAAAAGGGTTTGTTGGCATGAGGGCCGAAAGTTTGGTTGTATTGATGGTTCATATTTATACCCTAGAAATCTAACTAATCCTTGTCGGCCACGACAATATCTCTAACTTACTTAGAGAAAAATCTAATCTAAATTACCAAAAGAATTACAACTGCCGCAAAACTAGACCATGAAGAAGCTTCCAAATGCACGCTTTTCCTCGTAGTCGTATATGCTCCAGCCTCCATCCTCCGTATCCGATCAGGATTCATTGGATGGCTCCTTCAATCGGAATCGGTCTTGCCAAATCGGAATCGGTCTTGCCAAATCAGAATCAGTTTTGGTCGCATTGGCAGAATCGGACTGATCATATTCTTGCCTCGGCATCATCAGAAACCAATATTTTAAATCATTAGCTGAGTCAAAATCTGGTGTCAACACCCTCCTTCTCAGTTAGTCAGTCATTCATTCATTCATTCCACCTCCACAACACAACCAAGAGACAGGAGAGGAAAGGGCTACTCCTATACCTAGAGTCACTCTGGTGGCATGATGGTTGTAGGGCGTGGGTGAGGATGTAGTCCGGAGGAATATTGGGTTTGTCGTCTCTCTTCTTAGGCTTGTACCTCTATGGCGGTGATTTCTCAAGTTTGGTTATTGTTGGTATATTTAATGATCACAAATAAATCCACAAGCATACGGATACTGATGTAGCTTTCACCCAAGAGTATTCTAGGGAATCGAATCCATAGGGAGCGTGTGTGCATTAGTTAAGAATAAAAAACAACCTTGGATGATGGAAGATATAAGTGTATAGGGTACAAAGGGTTGTTACACAGGATTCTAGATAATTAAAGAAAAGCTCACGTTTTTACTATAATGCTTGCTTCAGGACGCTCAACCGTCCTAACCACGAAAAGGGAGGAGAAGGGGGCTAGGCAAGCTAAGCAATGATCCTACTGCGCTCTAGTGTATCTCACTAGGTGGACTATGCAAGCCGTCATGGCTATCACCACCTAGGGCTACCACAATAATCCATGACACTAGGTGTAATCTAAGGTAATCGCAAGACTAGACACCATGTCTACTCTATTGAAAACTATCCTAGCTTTGCAAGTACTAGGATACTGACCAAAGCGAGGAGCCCACAAGTAAATATAATAAAGAAAAAAATTAAATAACTAAATCCAGAATAGCCTAAGAATTATCTGGATGTTGTTTGAAACTGAGTCGCATCCGCCGAGGTACAAGAGGAAGGGAGGAAGCCTACAGCTTCGAATTCTCCCAGACTAGCACTTCCACTCTCACTTTTTTCTAAATACTAAGTGGATATGGCTTTGCCTTAGATTTCTTCTGCTTCTCTGTGTCTTGCTCATGTCGTATCCCCCATTATTTATAGTGTCATGGAAGCTTGGGGATACTTGCAGGTGAAATGCAGTCGAGGTGGTGCATGGGATGGGTTCAGCCAAATCCAAGGAGGTTGGCCAAATACAAAGGGGTCGGACGAACCTAAGATCCACCGCCAAATGACTCAAACGCTTGTGATTTGCTTTGGATGGTGGTTGCATGATGGGAGAAGTGTGGGAACCATGGAAGTTGGGTCGACCGAACCCACAAGGATTGGCCGAATAGGACCCAGTTCCCAGAAATCATCCAATGCAATGCCTTGAGTCTTTGGACATATTGGGTTGCACCTTGGGTTGGTTGGCCAGTAAATCCTTTGGTGGGCCAACATTGATCCAACGTCTCTTGATAGTTCCTAGTGTGTTTCCTTGCATGTGTGTTAGTATGGGCACAAGATGTATCATTTGGCCAGGTCGGCCGAACCCACTAAGGGTTGGTTGAACCGGCTAGGATCGGCCATACCAGATGTTGGGGCCAATTTCGCTCATTTTTTCCAGGTACATCCATGCAACCTAATACACATCAAAGCTTGTGGAAATTCTTAGGTTACAACCTTATAACTATTGTTAATTCCTTGGTTGCACTTAGTTGGTGATCCAAATCAATAAAAAATAGGAGTTAATGACTGCCAAGAGTTATGCTTTTGTTGTTAATTGCTTGTGGGTTCATTGTCCATCTTCATAGCGGATGCTCTAATTCTGATCAAAAGCTAGAGTAGTTCTGATCTTCATAGCAAATGCTCTAACAAGATGGTGTTATTAAACAGCATGTACATTCCAATCAAGGAGCCAGCATGTTTGGTGACATCTCTAATAAGCTTTTAGCACAATCCATTCTGAAGATGGCTTTTCTTCAAGAAGGGGAGGACCACTTGATAAGGCACGGGCCCAATCTTTCCTCATGTGGGGATAACTATAGATTTAGTAGAGATTGAACATGCATGTTTTGTCTTCCGATCAACAAGATCTCAACCCCAAAATTATAGCACCACGTCTCTCTGGTTATCAGTCGTGCATGACATGATTGACCTCGCCACAAAGGCTTTTTCCTTCATGCGAATAAAAACAACACAAGTGCTAACACCAGATTTGTTTCACAAGGAAGTCGTTCGAATAAACATTATCGCAGCCGATATGGAGTAGAAATCCCTATCAGACAAGGGGTGGTGTGACGTCAACAAAGCCAATTGGATCGGTAGAGGGCTGGAGCCGATTAGGACGCAAAGTCATTTGAGGTAGAGAATTCCAAAATGTCTGGAAGCTTCTCATGGGCCCAAATATGAAAATTATATGGATACAGAAGTTTGAGTCCATCTGTAATAATGTAAATCAATTGGTCATGTTCGACCAGGAGTCTTAGGTTTTCAGGTATAAATATGTACCATCGTAGCTTGTAATAGGACAATCAACACATCAGCAATACAAATTCTACTTATTCTTGCTAATCGTGAAAACCCTAGGAGTAGGGGTAACCTAGCTGCCTAGCTTTTCTTAACGAGTTCTTCGACTGAAAGGGCTGCGTCATCTTGATCTCCAGTTTGCTTGTAAGTACCGCTATTTATTAAATAATTCACATATCAGCTTACGACGTATTGCTTTTGCTTGAATCTGTCTTACTCACCGGTTATCGAATTGTTATCATATCTTGTAAGGCTGCATCATTTGATCACTTGCTATTTATGGTAGATCTCACTAGTTATTGGCTTTTATTTTTTTTTGAACGAACCGCACAAGATAGTGCGCGTTTCATTGATATAGCAGAAGAAAATACAAGACTACAGCCCCAGCAGACCATAGGCAGGAAAAGAAAAGAAAATACAAACAAAGCACACCCGGTTGGATTGGGTCGTCAACATGGATAACCACACAACGCGAAAAAAACCGACCGGTTGGAATGGGACATCAACACGGTCACACCACTCACTTGACAAGACAGCAGAACCGAAGAGCTACCACGACATCCACCAAACATACCACACCACTGCAGTTGTCGAAACCTCCAAGCGAGGACGAGCGTCGAACGAGGAACGAGGGAGTCAGACAGCACCAAACCGAAAGGATCACTGCCATGCAGGACCCAACGCCGTGGCGCCGCTGCAACCTCACACCTCACCTGACAGAGTGAAACCACCAGATCCGGACCTCTCACACAACGCGCGGGGGCCTCGCCGCATCCGCCATTGGACTCCACCTCGCTCACGTCGCCACGAAACGCTGTGCGGGAGCCTCGCCACGCACCCGGCCACAGCACGCCTCGGTCCGAACCCGTTCCTTAAGTCGCCGTCAGAGTGAAGAACAAGGTTGCCCCGCTCCCAAAGATCCTCATCAAACAGCCCAGTCGACGCCGCAGTTTGACTTCTCCTCGTTGCTTCGCCCGCGCGCATAAACTCCGTCGCCGTGACAGCAGGCTAAAGAAGTCGCTTGCGCCATCTTCCGACGATGAACCTCACCAGACAGTCCAGCTAAGCTGAGCAGCCCGCCGCGATCCGCTGCAAACCAAGTCGTTCCACGATGTCGTTGCCGCAAGCGCCGTCACCTGACGCAGTCCCTCACCGCACTGACTGTTGCCAAGCAACGCCAGCCGCCTCGGTCCGCTGCCAGCAGCCACACCGACAACCATAGAACAACCTCTAGCCGCCACCGTAGCCACGAAGCCTCCACGTGAACGCAGCAACACCCATATAGCTTGTCCGCCGTGGAAATGCCACCACCGACTGCAGCCGCCATGAGCAATGGGCCAGTAATGCCAAGAGCCGAGTTGGGTCTCTAGAGGCGACGCCTCCAGGGAGGGAACGACGCCGATGGCGCCGCCGTCGCTCGTCCAGGACGGACAGGGTTTTCACCCAGAGAACCCTGCGCAGCAGGGGCTATAGCTCCAACATGACGCCTCCAACGGGGAAGACGACACCCTAAGGCGCCGCCGTCATGCCGTCCGCAGACACCGACAAGAGCTTTCGCCCGGAGCATCCAACCCGCACTGCGCGCACTCGTATCGGTATACCAGACCACAACCACAGCAGAACAGACCGAGATGGCGCCACCACCAAGCTTCCACAGGCCCAGCCGTCGCACCTCCTACTGCTCTGCGCTTGCCACACCACCTTCGCTCCCAGAGCCGCCGCACCGCAGTAACTTCACCGCAGACGTGCCCGCCGGCAGCTCGCCGCCAACAGCCGTGCCACCTTGGCACCACTGCGACGCTCCCGTGACGGCCCGCGCCAGCCGCACCACCATGGCGCCGCTGATGAGGTCGCGCGCAAGCCAGCCCTTGCTGCGCCACCATGACGCCGCCGGAGCCACGCAAGATGAAGTCCGCGCCGACGTCTTCGCCGCCGCGGCCCCCGTGCTGCTCTGCGTCGCTTCCTCCTGGAGCACAAGGCCGCCGCCGCGCGGCCTCCTCACACGCCGCGCCACATCCGCGGCCCCCGCCAAAGGTGCCGCCCGAAGACCTTCCTGTGCAGCTCGATCTACGCGGCCACCACGCTGCGCCCCGCGCCACCATGCCGCCGGGCCGCCAGCGCGAGCTCCCAGCGCTCCATGAGCTCCGCGGCCGCCGCGTAGTGCCCCGCCGCCATTGACGCGCCAGGCGGCAGATCCACCACGGATGCCACCGGATCCGGCTGCGGGGACCCCGGATCCGGCCTCACCGGCGCCAACGCCGGCCGCCCCTCGACGGCTCCCTTCGTCTCCAGCAACGGCCGCGCCCGCCAGGAGAAGAGGGAGGAGAGACTGCCCCGCCGCCGCCGTCCTCGTGGGCCGCGCGGTTTCCGACGGCCAACTCCGGCGGCGGCGCGGCGGTGGGGAGGGGAAGGAGGGGGCGGCGGCGGTCGGGCGCGGAGTCCGCCCGGGTCGCCCACGCGGGGGCGACGCGGGGGAGACGAGCTATCGGCTTGGGGTCTCTTCTGGTTAGGTGTTGTTTAGTTTCTGTTTCTCTGAGTGGTGTTATTGGCTTTTATTGTGTCTTGCAAGGATGCATTATATGATCTCTTGCTATATTCAGTAGAATCCACAACTATCTTGCCCAAGATTAAGATATATTGGCTATGAATGCTTTAAATGCTTGTTAATATAAACAAAAAAATCTTCTATATCGAATTTCATTGGCTTATAGATCTTTAATCTTAGTCTTTAATAAGTACTCATAAATTTGCTACATGTCATATTTAGATTTATTGGCTTATCTAGTTCAATTTATTGTCTTGCTATCATTTTTGTCTCAGTTAGGTCTGATCTATTTGGCAGCAATAGTAGATTTGGCTCTATCGGCTCAATGGATTCACTTATAACAAGTTGTGTTTTTAATATTTGCTTATTCTTCAAATTGGCTCATATAGTTGATAGCTCCTTTTCAATACTTTAATTCAGTTATCATCATGATTTGGAAATCAAAATGATGGTCATTATTGCCACATCGTACCCTTCATCAGATGATAGAATAATGGAATAAATTGGTTGTTTGTGAATATGTTTCTTAAAGTTATTGATTAAATTCTAACTTGCCAATTTTAGAACAAATTTTCTGGCACACTATGAACTTCAAGAATCAGGACCTGCACTAGAGTAAAACAAATCTTTGAGACCTTGCATGTCGTGGTGCATGAAGATCATCGCCCAATTTTTGTGTCAATAGCAATTAAGAACGTAAGGAACACAATTCCAAAGTGCAGATGTATATGAAGCAAAAGTGGGTAAATGTGGTTCAAGCCCCTGGCACAAAAGGAATAATCGAACTATTAAGAACAAGAGCCTTGATTCACTGCAAAATGATTTGTTGCTGTAGTTAGAATGAAGATAGTATGATTCTTAAATGAAGACTAAACCTCAATAAAACCCAAACCCTAATGTGACCGTGGCTACTAAGTATTTTAGGTTAGGACATGCAAGACCACCCTGGACACTCCCCTATTTGAGTAGGAAGCAATACATGGTCCAGCACTCCCAAAGATGGTGGCATAGCACCCTGATAGATTCTGGACATCGACTTGTTTCTTGGAATTTGGACACCAAACCAATGCCATACGACCTGGACTTCACATTTGGTGCAGACTGCTACTGGACTCTGAGATAGACTCGAACTTTGATTTTTGGTTGAGCTAAACCATGGCAACTCAAACCGGATGAGTTCTAGACAACTTTCTCGCCTTGAATATCCTTCCTCGTCTACACCACCTCCGTCCCATTCCCTGAGTTTAGTTGTATCCATAGATGTAATACCCTCCTAGCTTCACTCACTCACATGCACCATCTGCTCTTCCATGGCAGCTGCCACCCAAGCGAGGTGATCACCCTGAGCCATGCTTTCGCTTCCCTTGCCACGCCCGCGCACAAGAGGTTTCCTCCTAGGGTCTTGCTTTTGCCCATATAGAACAGCCACGCCCTCGCTTGGACGCCTCGGTTCCTATTGGTAGTAGTGTATAATTTTGATATCTTGCTTGAGCATAATTTTATTAAGCTATTTGATCACAAAGTCATGCCATCGCTTCTAGAATTGAAAGAGCAAGCATATTGTAAGTGGCATAATTCATTTGGTCATAGCACTAGCCATTGCAATATTTTTTGCCAAGTCATCGAATCACCCATTAATGTGGGACAATTGAGATTTGCTAAAATTTTGGAGGATGACCAATTGGATCCAATTGGTCTTGATGGTAAGGGATCATCGAATCGGTTAACATCAACTGGTTCAACAACGTTCCTGAGTTGCATACTCCTAAGAACGATGAGCCTATGAAAATTCCAAAAGGTACTGGGGGGCTTGAGAATTCTTCTGAATCAAAAGAAGACCTGTTACTCCTGTTGTTCTGGAAAAGGAGGTCAAACCGGTTTGCCAAAGAAATTTGACCAGTTATCCAAAAGCGGTAAGACTGATTTGCAAAACCGGTGAGACCAGTTTGGGTCTGAAGCATCCCAAAATGTTAAGACCTGATCATTTTGAGACACATGGAGCAAAGGACTGTAATGAGCACAAGAGTAGAAAGCTGAAGCTTACTTTCAATGATCTGGCTAAACATCAATAACAAAATGAAACCAAGCGTGCTAATCAGTCAAATGATGTTAAATCAACAAGAGTCTCTCTGTTGATGCTTGTTATACATACACTTTTAGTGCTAATTAAGTGGTGTTTTGGGGCCAATTCATATACTAACCCGCCACTTGGCACTTGAAATAACCCCATTTTCGCATATGCATGTATTTTTGGAGGATTTTGGTTTACGCAGGTTTTTGAGCTATAAATGAGCACTTTTGGACAAAGACAAAGATCATGCGTAGCGCAGAGGAATGAAGGCCTTGTGATTTGGATTTCGTTCGCTCTCATCTATGGTGAACCAATCTCCAAGAATGAGGAAGGGCAAAGACTTGAAGATAAGGTCGGATGACTTTGGGATCAAGGTGAATCAGGCAGACATATGGAAAGATATCAAGACCCAATATTATCCTGAAGCAACCGACGTCAAATACCCAAATGCATTGGCAAATCAACTCCTGGAGGATCTAGAAGCTTGCACGCGAAAGATGAGACCGAGGGGCCACAGAAACAGCCCAGGCCGGCCGGCCCAGGGGGGCCCAAGTCGGCCGACCTAGGGTGTTTTTGCGCCACCTCGGCCTCCCCTGCGAGCTAGGATTTCCTCGGACTATTTATAGCCCCGATACACGAGGGCTCGCGCATCCATCCACCAGAACTCGGCAAAACCTAGGGCATACACAAAAAGGAGACGACGGCCACCGCAAGTCCTCGATGTTGTCTTGGGATGGCTTAGGCCAACCCTAGCCGCCATGGCCTCCCTGCGTGGTTGTGCCATGGTGGAGTTCATGAGTAAGTTGGAGTCATCAATGGTATGTTTTTGGTGGTGATGATTCAAACACATCTATTATATGAGTAATGTTCTTCATGTCATCCGATCTCTTAGCGACTTGATAACTCCTTGTATGCTTTCTACCTAACATGAATATGATTATTCCTTAGTCTAATCCATGGTTAGACTATATAGCATGCTTTATGTAATTATGGTGATTAGATCTAGTTTGTCGACCCTTCATGATATGTAGACTCGTTCACTTGTGGACGTGCCGTTGTAAACTAACCATGCCGATAGGGAGCATCGTGACAGGGTGTGATCCCACATAGGGTGGCGTTCTCGGGAGGTTGACCGGAGGTAAGAGTTTAAAGATGGCTTTAGATGAGATGCATGATGCGCTTACTCTTATTTGCTAGAACTACAACTAGAAGACGATAGGCCTATTTATCCTTTGGTTGCTCTTTACCTTTGCCTGTCTTTATGGATGAGATCAACCCTAGACTTCACTCATATCCCAAAGGTTTAATCTCATATGCAATCTATGCCTAACGCTAGGAATAGATCCGTTAGATTAGATAAAAAACCCTAGGTAGTTCATTGTCGATCCATGGATTGATAAACCTTGGATGAAATACTCTAAGAGAAAAGCTACGATGATTCGTGTGCTTGCGGTTCACAATTGGCGTGTCTATGGACCGTCAACAAGCTTTTCTGGCACTGTTGCCGGGGAATCGGCAACTCGAACCCTTGGGTGATCTATCGAATTTTTCGGACTAACCCTAATTTTATTGTTGTATATATCCTGTGTTTCTTGTTTGTGTCCAATGAATGTAGGTAAAACCCTAGACACAAAGCGTTCGAGAAGTTCTCAACATCCGGGCTTTGACAAATCCAAATTTCGCTTAAACAAGTTGATGGCTACATCAAGATCCGCTCTTTAGTGGTAGGTGCTAACTTTTGTTAGTGGCCCATCATCCGCTATCGAGCCCACACTCAAAATAATTGAAGATGAACAAGGTATGCCACCATGTAAATTAATTTTAAAGACTAATGTCTCTTGAAGATTTGTTTGTCCAAAGCTTTAGGTGATGAATCATGTCCGGAAGAAGTCGTGAGATCCAATCATCAACATCTTCGGATGGTTGCTGTTGAGACCAGTTTTTTGCCCATGATCAGAGTGGTACTGTCGAGGTTGTACTCGTCAGATATTTGTCCGGCAGACACCCCGCTTCGTGCGAAGATTGATCACGGTAATGAACAGAGAGACACGGGATTTTTATACTGGTTCGGGCCCTCGAGATCGAGTAATAACCCTACATCCAGTTGCTGCTTATATTATTTCGTCGAGTACAGATTACAATGCGTAACAAGTACCCTCGGGTGGATTGTCTAAGATTGCAGATCAATGGAACATAATACCCTCTACGCACAGGACCCCCGCTATTTATATCCAGGGAGACGTGCCTTACAAGACAAAACAAACCTAAACCTAGTAGGACTCGAACTGTCTTCGGGCTTCCCTTCTGCGATCAGGCCATCGTGTCTTGTTCGGAGTCTTGGTCGTCTTGGAGTCG